>OY728121.1:1715074061-1716324061 GCA_963277665.1 Viscum album
ATTTCCCTACAGTCTCCTCACTTCCATATAGGCACTTAAACCATGGATTGATTGAAAAGTACCATACAACTTTCATAGGACCAGATTCATCATTCATGTATCGAGAAGCACCCCACTTTGGGTATTCTGTAAGTGACTTATGGTCCTTGTAAAATAGTATGCAGATATTCAGGCACATGTGTATTCTTTTAGAGATCATACCCATCGAGCGTAGCATTCGTTTGGTGTCTTATGGTCATCTAGGGAGCTCATTATCTTCAGGGAGCATGTCATTCAATAGAGAAATTAGTTATGTAAAAATATAATCACTCCATCTGTTTCCTTCTTTCAAATTATATAGCTTCAGTACAGCTGACAATGCTATATATTTAGTGCAACTAGCATAAAATGACGTCTTTTCACAAATATTTAACTTATCAAACAATTTTGGACAATCATGAAGTTCATCTTCAGCTTTCCTTATCATTTCCTCAATATGATCTTCATAATCATTCACATTTTTAATCACATATTCAATATGGTATTTTTCATTTCCCACACTTGTAATCATGTCAGATGATCCATAAAACGCATTGTTATCCCAGCCACTAGATACATTCTCTTTTTCCCCATATTTATTCCAACATTTATAACTTCAGTATATTCTTTGATAGATCAAGTGTTCTTCCAACTCCTCTGGACTAATTATTCTTGAATAATAATAGTGTATACATGAACAAATAATTTGAGAATGTTCATATGCATGATATTTTGAAAACTTGATGAACTTTTTCACTCTATCTTCATACTATTTTTTCATATGATCGGCATCCATCCATTATTTATTCATATCCATCCTATTTGATTCGATAATAATAATATTTAACAAAATAGATACACTAAAGAATTATATCTAGAAAATTATTTTTCAATTGACTAAATTAGCTAATTTTCTTCTAATTAAGGACAACATGAAGTTGGAGGATCTTGGGAAAATTTATGTGCATGAGATAGTGAATTTACATGGGGTACCCTATATAGTTTTTTTATAGAGATCCCTATATCACCTCTAGATTTTTTAAATGCCTTCTATAGGATTTGAGATTGGTGTGACTTCTCTGGTGGGACCAAGCATTGCACAAGAGATGAAAATGAAGATTTAACTTATTTGAAAATCCTTAATGATGGATCAAAGCCTCTATAAGTCATATTCTAATACTCTTCAAAGGTCATTGGAGTTTTTAGGTGATCAAGTATTCTTGAAAATATCTCCTTGATTAGGTCACTGACAAGTGGGGAAATAGGGGAATCTAATGTTGAAGTATGTAATAACTTTTGAAATTATTGAAAGGTAGTGAAATGTCACATTTCAATTGACACTACTTCTTTAGATGATATTGATTAACAATGTCTTAAATGTCTCTCAATTAATAAAGTACCACCTTGATGCCTCCCCCATTTTGAGATAGGAAAATCTAGAATTGGAATCAAATGCTTAAGTGGTTGAGAAACCAATCTGAATTCTTAATTCTTGGAATAAAATAAAATAGGTAAAATCTATTTCTTTAGTTCACATCAAGTGTAATCACATGAATAATTCTTGTGATACATTGGATAAGGATTCATATGTTAGGGAGCATTAGCCTCACCACTTATTAGATTGATAAAATTCATCAGGAATTTTTGGAGGCTGAAAGTGATATGATATGGAGAATTGTAATACCCATAATGTCATTTTCAGGTAATTTATTTTTTATTCATATATTTTATCATTTAGTTTGAGGTTCAGGAAAAACATTTAATAATTTTTAGGAATTTTCCAACATGCATAGGTATGGTGAATGACCGTGAAAGAGGATATGAAAATGGACAATGAAAAGGGGTATTCTCACATTTAATGAAGAGAGTTTCATGAACTCTATGAATATGAATCTTGGAAAATGTATAGATCCCATGAGGCATTTTAAAATCTGAAAATTTTTAATTTTAAAAATATGAATTTAATAGGAGGAATCTCATTTCACTCCCCTGCTTCTGTAGAAGCCTTAGAGACTCTCCTCATGTCGACCTCCCCTTCCTTCCCCCTTATCTCAACTTTAATCTTGGTGATTCTCCATTAAAAATCAAGGTATGTATGAACTAAGTGGTCCTTATCTATTCTCTCCACCTTATTTCTCCCTCTTTATCCACTCTATTTCTCTCTTATGGTCATGGTAGCCATGTGTTCAAGATTTTAAGGGATTTACTTGGGGATTTTTTTTCTAGGGAATCTTGTAAATCTCTAGAAATATTTATTATTCTATTTTTGTATTTTAATAACAATTGAAAATGAATTCAATGATTATTGTTAGGTGTCCCTATGTTAATCCTTTAACCTTATAAACCAATAAATTACATGATGCAAGTGATTTTTCTTGGTTTACACAAATTAAGCTACATCCAAGGAGTATATAAAAGTGATTTATTAATGTACCAAAATCTACCAAGTTCACCAATTATATAAGGTTTACAACATAATCATTGTACTTTTTTGTTTAAAACTAAACCTAAAGATAAATGTTCACTTATTTATTATACAATAGATACTCACTACCCCTCAACTGCATGAGTTTGATCCTTACTAATCAAAAAAAATACTCTATTGGTAGATATTTTTATGACATCATCATGAAATTTCATGAACTCCTTCTTATTCCACATATTCTTTATATTTATTGATAAATAATAACCAAATCCTCACTGAATTTCTAGAATATTTCTCTTTATGTTCCTCTATCAGTTCTCTATAATTCCACACTCTTCATCAAATAATCTTCCAACTATTTACCCTCACTTCATAAGAATTTATCAATGGTCAGGATATATCCAAGTTTTTCAAAGACACCATGATCATGATACTTTTCCATCTATCATATTATATTTTCAAAGAAAACCAATAGGGAAAAACTGTATCTCCTATTCTCAATTTAAAAGCTATGAGTTTTAAGGATTGTGAATTCTTTAATTAAATAGATATAACCTTTATTATGGCGTAACATAGAGAAATACAATAAAATCCATTCAAAATTTACACTCCTCTAAAAACATAGTACAATCCATCTCTTTAACTATAAATAGTGTGGCATGACCAAATCTAAATTTATATCTATAAAACTCCTTATAAACTAATAAATAATATCACAATATAGTCAATAGTTCATGAGCTTCATCTATAGTATAAGTCATAATCCACAATGCATAGTCATAAACACTTTTTTTAAGAAAAGTATTCTTTAATAGAACACCGGGTTATGTTGTGATGTGAAACTCTTCCCAAAATCTATAGTGCTTCACAATTTCTTTAATTATTTAATTAATCATAGCATAGTTATTTTTTTTGTGAAATGATATTTACTTTCCATTTTTACTGAGATTATACCATAGAATAATATTTTTTTTGTACTTAATTAGTACAACACAACCAACTACCCCTTAATCTCTATTTATATAATTAATATACTATGATGCAACTAATGGGACATTGTGGCATGATTTTAGTTACTTAGGAAAAAAATTATTTAATTTCCTTTAAAATTTATGAAAATTAAAAGCATGAATTCATAATTATTATATGATTCTTTTTAAAGGACTTTTATTAGAATCTATTTATAAAAAAATCAAAAAATCAATACTTTGATTTTTGATAAAAAAAAATATCCCCCTTTTTTTCTAACAACACTCCACTCCAAAAATTCAATACACCCCCTTGGAAACTACATTATTACATCTCAAGAATTATCTCCATAATGTATACAATGAACAAAAAATCATTCACCCTAATCTCAAATGATTCATGCTTGTCATGAGAAAAAATAGTTAAATGAAAAGTTCATCAACTAATACTATTCAATATCCTCATTCTCAAAATCACTTCATTGTATCAACACTTTGAAATATTAAATTTCACATCTGAATTAATCTACTTGAATTAAACTTTTATATACTATGCCCAAATATGTCTTCCTCGTAAAAGAGTATTTCCCCTTGAAGCATCACTTGGAAAAATCATTCTCCGTAAAATTGTTATGGAACCACTTGAGTATCTCTCCCCAGATGATTTTGAGTATTTCTTCCCATTTTTCAATTAACCCAAAGAGTAATTCTTCAATGTAATAATGATGAATCAATAACTTAACAATCAATTAATTATGGGAACATACCATTCCATGAACTACCTTTGGGGGAGCGAGCGGCGGCGAAGGCGAGGGAAGCAAAGGCAGCAGTGGCATCGGCGGAGGTAGCGAAGGTGGTGACGGAGCTCTAGTTTCATGAAACCTTAAGGCAAGTGGTGGTGAAGGCACATGGCGTTGAAGTCATGTGGTGACAAAGGCGAAGGTGGAGGTGGAGGTAGAGGCAGAGTCGAAGCCGATGGCGTAGGAGAAGGCGAGCGGCGGCAGCGATACTACGGTTCTGCAAAAGCTTAAAGGCATGAGGAATATGGAGATCTATTAGGGTTTTTTAAAAGAAAACATAATGTTTTTATCAATTCTTTCAAAAAAACACTGATAAATAGCAGTTTTATCAGTACTCATATAGAAAGTGCTGATAAAAACTCGCTTTATCAGCACTTTTTTAGCGGTGATAAAGAATAGTATTATTAGTGCTTTGTTAATGCTGATAAAGGTGATATTTATCAGTGCTAAAAAAGCACTGATAAATGATAATGTTAATAAATTATTTATATTATTATATATATTCATAAAATTATAAATATAATAAATATATTTATTATAATCTTATAATTATTTGTTGTTCATGAGAAAGTTGATCATGATCTACGACATAAATTACTTATTACTACCAAAAGGAAAGGAAAATCTAAAATGATGGATAATGAGATGGTCACTCCCAAAAGACCCAGGATTTGTTCACCTTAGGTTACAATGGGTGAGAAGGCTACGGTGGTGACAAGCCAGGAAGGTTTCACTGCCCCCATTGGATCTTGGACCTAGACGCCCTGAGGATGCCTGGGCTACACAAATAGACATGGACACTCAAACAGACTTTGTGGTAGGCAATCAAGACAAGTCGGAAGTGGATGGGGTTAAATCGAATGGGACTTGGCAACAAGACAAGTCATGGTGATGGGGACATCATCCAAAATGTTGTGGTCGAGGATGTGGTTGAGCTGACTGGGCTACTGCACGTGGGCATAGTCGTTCTACGAGCTAGCTCACTATAGTGCAACAAAAGTTAAGGGAGAAATATTATGTGCTCTTCAATCAGAAGAATTCATAGTTAGAATGGGAATCTATTGTTGATATTTCTGATCATAATTATGGGGATGATCCTAATTCTCTTCATTTGTAGTTCTCTATTATAGATGAGGGTTTTCCCTTTGTTTGACCTCGTCCATTCTCTTTTTCATGTCTTTTCTTTTATTTTGATTAATAATTTTGGGGAGGAGCAGGTTCGCATAGCTCCTAGACCCTTTTGGTATAATTTTATAATTATTTAAATAAAATTATAATAATATAATTGTTTAAATAGATATATATTTATTTATAGTTATACAATAATAATAAATATATTTATCATATTTATAATTATAATTATAAATATAAATATATATTTATTTAAATAATTATAAAATTGTATTAAATATATTTATTATCATTATTCATTATAATTTTATAATTATTTAAATAAATATTTATTTATTTATTATTATAATTGTATATATATTTAAATAATTATAAATATATAATAAATATATTTATTATATTTATAATTTTTTAATTATATATGATAAATATATTAATTATATATTATTATAAAATTATAAATATAATAAATATATTTATAAATACATGTATGTAATTATAAATATATTTATTTATTTATTTATTTATTTATTAATATATAAATGTATATATTTATAAAATTATATTAAAAGTATTTATTATGATTTTATAATTATATATATATAGTTATAATAATAATTATAAATAAATATATTTAAAATTTATTTATATATAATTATAAATATAATAAATATATTTATTATAATTTTATAATTATCTAAATAAATAAATATTTATTTATAATTATAACTATAAATGAATAAATATTTATTTATAATTATAAAATCATAATAAATATATTTACTATATTTATTATTTTATAATTATATATAATAAATATATTTATTATAGTTTTATAATTATTTAAATATTTATAAAAATATTTATAATTATAATTATAAATATTTATAAATATTTGTATATATTTATAAATGTATTTATATAATTATACTCAAAAGGTTTAGTCACAAACAGAAGTCTCTGGCCATTTATTAAAAATAAAAGAAAAAGTAACACACGGGAAAGAGGGAGGACGTGATCAAACAACGAGACAAACTCTCGTCCAAATAGAAAGACTATGGAGTAAAAGGATCATCCCCATGACCATAATCAGATTCATCGCCCTCATTAGTCGATTCCCATTCAGGCTACGATTTTTTTTATTGAAAAGTGCAAAGTACATCTTCTTGAGTCTTTCCTACTTCGGCGTGATTTGAGTCCTGGAAGACCTGGTGGACACATCACACCCCGTGTTGCAGTCTAGTTATCATGCCCATATCCATGTCCATGATCTTTTGGATGTCGTCCATGTCTTTAGGTTTTTTGATGTCAGCCTCCTTGAGGTTCTTCAGCATCCAGGTTGTCATATTTGGAAACAAATGTCTGGTCCTTTGTCAAGTCATAACCGGAATGAACATTTTTCTCAATTGACTTGGTTTTCCGATGAGGGTCCATTTGAAATCTCTCATCATCCACGAGAATCTGCTTGCCTTTTTTGAGGCCTCATGTGAGAAACAACATCTTTTTGCTTTCCCTTTTGATTACTTGAAGCAATCTCCTGCTCAATCATGAATTGTTGATCAACCACTCTTTTAATATCATCTTCATTCACTGGTTCAATTATAGTGGGAACCACTTCTTGGTTCTAAGAATCAACAGACAAGCATTTAACATTGTCACCATTGTCACCATTGTCAATGGTATTTACCTCTTCAGTAAAGATTGCAGTCCAAGACTTCCTCTCAGCCTCATTGATCTGCTTGACACAAGAATCTTGCATATCAATCGCATCAATTGGAGATTCCAACACTGCCAAAGCTTTGACAGGAGAGTCCTCCCCTGAAAAAACACCAGGTTGATTTTTTATGCAAAAAGCATCATCATTGTGGGAAGCATCCCCTACCTCTGCTTGCAAATTTCTATTATCATGTTGTCCATTTGAATGAGTATCAGTGTGACCTGTATTAACATCAATCGGATCACGAATTGGTCCAGAACAGCTACCTTCATCATCCTTCCATCCATAGGTTGCCCATTGGCCTCTTTCTCAATAATCTTCACAAGAGCACTAACCAGATGTCCAGTCGTGGGCTACCCTTGCTTTAGCTTTTTGCAACACATATTTTCATCATGTCCACGGTTGTGATAAATAGCACAGATTACCGATCTCCTGCACTTTGAAACATCATGACTAATGGTTTTGAAAATCGAGCAAAAATAGGGTACATTTTCATACTCAATTTTGAGATTCAAATCCTCATCATCTGTTGAGAGGAAAAACGTCTCAACCAAAGAAGAACATAGGTTGACTTCAACCAAAAAACATGTGAAGGATAACACTATGTCAATCCATTTTGATGGGAATTCCAATGGACAACACTATGTCATGAAGTATTTTAGGGTGTTAGAGAAGCCAGTTTAAGCTGAAAACTTTCACCCTAAGCTGTACAGAAGTGTTTCCTACCTCTAGTGGATTGAAGGATTTATCTCATTCGTGTATGTGAAGCAGACTGAGCTTGAGGGAGACCGAGCCGAAACCCCATGCCTTCATCTTCCTTTCTTCAGAGCGAAACATAAGGTGGTAAAAACCACGACCCAATGAGACATGTTGACCAATCAGGGGGTGGTTGGGTATATCACTGATCATGTTATCAGTTGAATTAACCTAGTTGAATTAACCAATACATTATTTTTCCTCTTGCATATAAAGTATGTCATATGAGACCTTGATTGAATTCGAGGAAATAATTAGTCATGTTTAGTTGATTGACATGTGATGTTCTCAACTACTTTGATGAATGACATATAATGTATTCATTCAAATTGGTCATTCTATTTCAAATATATGAGTTGACATATGTTAGATCGAAATGTTTCCTGACTAGGGGTCACTGATGTCTTGGAAAAATGAATTATATAAGCATTCATTCAATGTATAAACATACATCTTTTGGTGAACATGTTCATATATATAGAGATATGAGTGTGTTTGATGAAGATCACAACCAGTCCCTTTGTAGCTCAATTAACGATGACGTTTTGATAGTGGTTGCTCTTTGCTTACAATTATAAATTGGGCAATTCATGTTTATTCTCAATGTTATAAAGGTTCATAGGGTAGGGTCACACAGTAGGTGTGTTTGTCTAGAATTTGAGAGTTTATATGATAATATATACAAATGAGTTTGGATATTTACAAAGAGTTATAAAGTTTTTCATAAAGTCTACAATGCTTTAGTAAAAGAGGGAAATGGTGACATCATCCTCAAACTTTTAGCCATATGGCTACCATCCATCCATTTTTTACTCATGTTTATCAAATTGGATTTAACCAAATATAAAACAAATATATATATATATATATATATATTATAGCTAAAATATATACATAAACACTATTAAGACACAAATAAATAAATAAGAATATACACACAACATAATATAATTTCCTCCGAGGGGGAGTTTTTTTTTCATGACTTGCATCTTATCTCAAGAGGTGGCGTCCTCCTGCACGCAGGCGTTCTTCCCGATCCTTACCGGTGACGCTGTCATGATTCTCAGTCGCAATCGTCCCGATCCACGTGGGGACGTAGTCCCCGATTCATGCAAGGCAACACAGGCGACGCACCTCACAGGCATGTCATCCTTTCCAAAGCATTGATGTGCCAGCTCAATATATTTATATTTGTATATATTAAATTAATTTCAATTCCATCAACTAATAAACGTTACTTTATTCGATTTTATTGTGTGTGTGTTTCTTCATATCTACTTTAATTGTTATTTATTTTATTCAGTTTCACATCATTTCACTCTGTCCTGTGTTATCCCAGCTGGCGTCACAACTACTGAGTCAACCCATCGGCGTTCATGATTTTGAATGATTGGATGTCTGGGAGTCAATGTAATTAAATTGCTTTCGGCATAATCATTTATATTTTACTATTTCGTACAGCTTTGTTTGAGGGACCAATGCATTAAAAAACATTACTATTGTTGGAGTTTATGATATCTATAGACATTTCTCTATATTAAATTATTGTTAAGGATCGTGTTTTTTTTTTCTATTTAATTTTTCCCATCATTCATTATTTGTAGATAAGCCCCATCCGACTCATACATGACCACAAATTCGGGCAAAGGATCCAGCGATTTTTATCAAAGCGAAGCATAAAACAGTGATAAAAGATCTTTATCAGTACTAGCTAAAAGTGCTAATAAAGGTTTTTAATAAAAAATATTATTAATATATATGAAATTATTATATTTACATTAAAAAATAATGTTTATTTATATACATTAATTAAAAAAACTTGTGTTTATAATTAATATAAATATGATATATTAATATATATTTTTTAATAATTCAAATATATATATATTTAAATAATTATAAAATTATAATAATTTTTTTAAAATAATAAATATATTTATTATATTTATAATTATATATAAATACTTTTTAAATATATTTATTTATAATTATAATTATAAATAAATATATGTCTACTGAATTTGATCTCTCTCTCTCTCTCTCTCTATATATATATATATATATATATCATAAGATGATGATATTCATGGATATGATCATAAGTTTATTTGGGAGCTCATCATTCACTGACTATGTTAAGTAAGAAGTGGTGACCTTTGCTCCATAAGATAACAACGCCCCTCAAGATGAGATTCCTCGGAAGACTCAAATGGGTACATCTCAACATATTCAAGGTAATGCATTTGATGGTGTCCAGAATAGCAAGGAGTTTGGCATTGGTGGTGGTATCATGGCTCCCAATAGGGCTGTTGTGGGATCAATTGAGTGGGCTGATGGTCTAGGAACATCATGGATAGATGTGGAGGAGAATCTGTTTGATGTTGAGGTTGATGGTCAAGAACAAGTTAATTTTGAGATGAGACATGATTTAATTATTTCTGTCAACGGAAAGGGGAAAAGCCAAATTGGTGGACGATGAGGGATTGATCTTGCCCAAAAAGTGTAAGCCTGTTACATTTGCTCTTCCAACTGCTCAGTTTGATCAAGGACCGACCAATAATACCAAGATGGAGTTGTCAATTGAAGGCTCTCCACATGGTATGACCCCACCTAATAAGAGTGAGGGAGGTGATCTTGTTTTATCGTGCATGAATGATGATGGATATGAGGATTCAAGACAAGGTGGAAGTGGACCTCACGCTACGTACACTTGCCACTATTGAACAGATGGATAAACAATCTGTTGACATTATCAATCTAAATGGTAAGGAACAGACTTCCATGGAGAAAGACAAGCTTGATGAAGAGCCTGAAAGGACTTGGCATCAAGCAAAATCTTGGAGATAAGGTCAGCATCCAAAAGGACGAGGGCATGGACGAGATGATTAGGTTGATGCACGAGGGTCCAACCGAAGTATGTCTACCTGGTCTTCTTCCGAGGAATCTAAGAGCCAACTCACCCCTAGAGCAGAAAAAACTCAAGGAAAAGTATTTTGTGCTTTTCAATCAAAGAAATTAACAGTCAGAGTAGGAAACCGCGAATGATGATGGTGACTTTGATCACGATCATGGAAATGGTCCTGAATTTCTTGTTATGCACTTTCCTTTTATGGATGAGGGCTTTGACCATGCCCATTTTCTTCTCTGCTGTCGCTTTTATAATTTTCTATATAATTTGTTAGGAACAAGCATTCGTCTGACTGCTAAACCCGTTGGGTATATTTATTTATAATTACAACAATAAATAAATATAATTTTATAATTATAACTATAAATAAATATATAATTATTTATTATATATATATTTATAATTTTATAAATATATATGATAAATATATTAATTATATATATTTATAAATTATAAATATAAGAAATATGGTCATTATAATTTTATAATTATTTAAATAAATAAATATTTATTTATAATTATAACTATAAATAAAAAATCTATTTATAATTATTTAATTAAATATATATTTATTTATAGTTATAATTATAAATAATTATAATTTTATTTAAATAATTTTATAAAATTATAAATATAAGAAATACAGTTATTATAATTTGACAATTATTTAAATAAATATATAATTATTTAAATAAATAAATATTTATTTATATTTATAACTAAAAATAAATATATATTTATAATTATTTAATTAAATATATATTTATTTATAGTCACAATTATAAATAAATATATATTGATTTAAATAATTATAAAATTATAATAAATAATTTTAGTTTGAGATAGATCTTTTTAGTGTGAGTACTAGGGTGTAGACTTACACCATGACCATTGGATTAATTTAACTATATGTTTAAACAACGTTTTGGGTCACCAATTTTCTTAACAGAGTATTGACCATGAGAAACAGGAAGTTTTGAGGATAGTGAGTAATTACTAGGACCAAGGGAATTAGACCTGATTCCAACACTATCATGTTCTTTAAATCCATTTTTTTACGTGTGTCTACATCATGAATCCGCTAGATTTATAACTTCCAAAACCCTTTCTATCTTTCTCCCAACACCATCACCATTTCTAACTCTTCCCAATTGAAGTGGATTTAGTTCAGTTCATCATAGTTTAGTGTCTTAATTATTAAATTAGAGCGTTCTACAATGTCCTTATGGGTTCAACCTCATGAATCATATTTCCTATACTACGTAGTAGTTTTAGGTTGTGTCTGATGCATTATAAATTCTAAACTGGTTCGAATGTAGGAAGTAATGATGCCCTGCGACTTGACCACATGTCGAACACTATAATTAACTCTTCAATCTCTTATCGTTAACCCATCCTTTATACACTACCACAGAACGATGCTTCCTGAAATCATCACCTCTTTTTTTGGCCTCTCTTGCATATATGTTGTGAACATCACATCCCACACACATGAACTCCAAGCTTGCAACAAGTTGAAACTCTATTATTTGGGTTCATTCAAGAGATAGAGGTGAGGATGATAATTCATTGGAATTTTTGGGGAAGTGTTCTGATAATAGTTTATGTTTCGATGATTTGGTAATGTATTATAGATTCCTATAGCAAATCATTGAATTTTTTTAATTTTGTTAGTCTTTGGTTTTGAAGGCTTAGTTAGTGTAGGGGGAATTGTGTGTTAGGGTAACCTAGATTCGTTATAAAAAAAATTAAAATTCTTCTAAGATTTTCTAACATTGAAGAATGCTTTTGATTGTGGTAAATGATCAGTTTTTCATTTGGGTGGGTCCTTAGTTACTTTTGGTATGTGTCCAATTTTGGACAAAGATACTTTTAATATGGTTATCATAGTCTAATTCATATTAATCCAAAGGTTGCAACACACCATAATTAGATACTTTAGGTATTAGTAATGTATTGAAGGCGATTTAGTATCAAATTAAAGAAATTAACCAATAATGGGTTAATTTCAATAGATGCATGGTTGCCCAAACTATGTATTTCAATATAGGGGTTATTTCTTGATTAGTGTCCAATTTATCCAATTGAGAATCCAAATCACGTATTTTGGAAAAAACTTCAACCTTCTTACTTCTTTCAATTATAATTATTTTATAATTGTGTTTTTTTGGTGAATACTCTCATTCCTTAAAATATGGAGAAATAAATGTATTTTAAATTAAAATATAAAGTGAATTCACTACCACAAAACAAGATTTTATTAGCGCTAAAAAAGGACTTTATCAGCACTGTTAATCTCAATGAAGATTAAGGGGTGGTCACTTTTATCAGTGCTCAGAAAAGTGTTGATAAAGGTCTCTTTTATTAGCGCTAAAAAAGTGCTGATAAAAGCTAAAAACATTAAAAAACCTGCAAATCAGGAAGGGCCTTCCACAACGCTTGAACCCCCACCCACCCCACCCCCGAGCCCGCACGCCCAAGCCGCCACCCCACCCACCCTTTAATAGTGCTAGCCCTTATTCCACCCGCACGCACGACCTGCCTCCCCTTGGATTCGAACTCGGGACACGTTGCCTGCGCACCTAAGCCTTTACCACTCCACCATATTGCTTTGATCTTTATTTATTAATATATCTATTTTTTTCTATTAATATATCTATCTATTTATATATATATTTAGTTATATTTACTCGTATATTAATATATATTTATATTAACATATATATATATATTAATATATATATTTAGTTATATTAATATATATATGTATATTCGTATATTAATATATATATATATACATATATAGTTATATTTATATATTTATTTGTATATTAATATATATTTATATCTATTTATTTATATATATTTATATTTTTGTCCATATATTTATTCGTATATTAATATATATTTATAAGAGTTTTAAATAGATTTATAAAATATGCTTTTTTGTGTGTGTTTATAAATAAATAAATATATATATATATATATATATATACAACACACACACATATTATATGTTTATTTGTAAGTATAATTATACATATTCATATATATATATTTACAAATATTATATATTAATATGTATATACATATGTTTAGAATATATAGATAATATATATCAGTTTGTCAATACAGACGCACACGAATACACACACACACACACACATCATATAGGTATATAAATATTAATATATTTTTATTTTAAATAAAATGGATATTAGTTTTTTATTTAGATAATCCTTATATCGGCAGTTCATAGAGCTTGTTGCATGCTTCGATTTGATATGCCGTAGAGCTCAAACGGACACCCAGATCAAAAGTTATGATCGTTTGAAATTTGAGTTACGTTTTCAACTTATTTTAGATATTTTATTAATTTTTTGATTTTTTGTTTCTTAAAATTGTCATTAAATGATTATTAGTCGATGATAATTATAAAATTATTAATTAATAATTTTTTAAGATATTTTATATGCCATTTTCACTACATATCGTATATATTAAGTGAAAATGTTTATTTATACTTATCTAAAACATATTTAAAAAGTATATATTATATTTATATCAATATAAATATACTTATATATTTATATATCAATATATTATTTTTTATAAAATATATATATTTTTTGAAATATACACTTTATCAGCGCTAGGAAGAAAACAATGATAAAGGGAGTGTCTTTATCAGCGCTTTTTTTAGCGATGATAAAGACACCCGCTTATCAGCACTTTTTTTAACATTGTTAAAGGGTGGAACTATGGAAACCCAATAAACATTTCTTTACTATAATGTAAATATTTCTTTATAATAGAAATTGTACAATACATGTTCTTTTATTTCATTACTGTAATGTAAAACAAAACTACAAAATTAATTTAATGAACAACTCAGGTCAACTTTCCATGTCACTCGAGTCGATTTGTCACAAGGCCTGAAGTACGTTCTCAATCCCCACAGACTGAAAACAAGAACTGAGGGAATCAAACGCCACTAAGAGTGTGACATAAGTTTCATGTGGACACTAAGAAAGACTTTTCATGGACTACTGAGAGAGGAATTATAGGAGGCAACCCGAAGGGTGACATAAGTGAAACTGTTACCATGTAATCCGAAAATATATGTCCTATGATAATCCCTAAGATGATAACATGTGATAAAATGGGTAAGAAAGGTGGTAACCTTAGTTAAATACGGGTATAGAAGATTGGTTGGGAAAGTTCCAACCTCTTGAATTGAATATTTATATTGTAAGTTGGGAAAGTTTCAAGGGGTTTTTGAAAAATACCTTTGTATCCTAAGTTTTTTCATAAAAAATGATCTTCCTTGTGATTTTTAATAAAGCACACCCATTTAAAATTCTCATTTTATATCCCAAAATTTTAAAAATAAAATATTTCCCTATATTTTTTCAAAATCATCAAATTAAAATTTAACTTCATAAAAGAGATAGAGAAGTATTTCTATCCATTCAAAATTCTACTTCAAAACCCCTTCTTAAATTTTGAATTTCAGTTTACACACACCATTTTAAATCTAGTCACTATTTCCATTAAAAAAACATTTACACACATCGCTGTATTAAATCCATTAGGTCTCATGTAACGACCCTAATTTTCTCAAAGGTATGGATTTTTGTTTTAAAAAATACAATAATTTATTTTTTTATTTGTGAAACCATTATTATATTAAATAACCATATTTTCTACTATGAAAAGGGTTTTCAATTAATATAGCTTTTATTTTTTTATATTTCAATTATTATATTCAATAAATTTATTTATAAATTTCCTTCAATAAGTTTTTTTTTGATCATGTGGGATGATAAACCATTTTTCAATGTTTCCATTTTCTTTCAAGCAATTCATGAGATTCATCTTCGATTGAACATCTTTTGTGTATTTATTTTGTTAAATATTAATATTACCAAATCAAATAGGATGGATATGGATAAAGAATGGATGGATGCCAATCGTATGAAAAAAGAGTATGAAGATGGAGTGAAAGAGTTTATCAACTTTGTAAAAGATCATCCATATGACCCATCTAAAATCCTTTGTCCATGTTTACACTATTGTTATTCAAGACTAATTAGTCTAGAGGAGTTGGAAGAACACTTGATCTATCACAAAATAGATCAAAGTTATAAATGTTGGAATATACATGGGGAAAAAGAGAATGTAGACAGTGGCTGAGATAACATTACGTTTTATGGATCATCTGATATGATTACAAGTGTAGACAATGAAGAAAGACATATTGAGGATGTGATTACAGATGTGAATGATAATGAAGATTTTATCAAGGAAATGAAAAGGACAATAGAAGATGAACTTCGTGATTTCCCAAAATTGTTTGAGAAGTTAAAGAGCTATGAAAAGATGCCATTGTATACTGGTTGCACTAAATATATAGCATTTTCATCCATGCAGAAACTATATAATTTGAAAACAAGCAATGGATGGAGTGATACCAGTTTTACTGAACCACTTGCTCTCTTGAATGATATTCTCCTAGAAGATAATGAGCTGCCTAGCCGAACATACAATGCTAAATGAATACCACGCTCTATGGGTATGATATCTGAAAGAATACACGTCTTCCCGAATGATTGTATACTATTTCAAAAGGACCAAAAATCATTAAAAATTCCCAAAGTGTGGTTCTTGTCGATACAAGAAAGATGAATCTGGTCCTACAAAAGTTGTATGGTAATTTCCAATCATTCCAAGGTTTAAGAGCCTATATACAAGTGAGGAGACTGCATGACAATTGACATGGAACAAAAATATAAAAAATAAAGACAGGAAACTACATCACCCTATATACTCTCCTCTATAGAAGAGAATTGATCATGAGTATCCTAAATTTGGAAAAGAGCTGAGAAAACTTTATCTTGCATTATCTACAGATGGAGTGAATCCTTTTGGTTTTCAAAGCATCACTCACAGTACATGGATCATTATGTTGGTAAATTATAACTTTCCACTGTGGTTATGCATGAAATGAAAATACATCATGTTATCTATGCTTATATTAGGACCAAAACAATTGAGTAATGATATTGATGTTTATTTTTCTATATTGATTTAGGATTTTAAATTATTATGGGATTTAGGTGTTACATTGTATGATGCTTATAGAAATGAAGATTTCATGTTGAGAGACATGTTGTATGGGATGATAAATGAATTTCCTACTTATGGAAAATTTTTAGGATATAACATTAAAGGAACTCAAGGGTGTCCCATTTATGAACAAGGTGTGTAGTAGATTAGGTTGAAACATACATTGAAAACTGGTTTTCTAAGACATGATGGATTTCTACCCCAACATCATAAGTACCAATCTTGGACGACATCATTCGATGAATATTTAGAATAACGTACAACCCCATATCCACTAATAGGCAATCAAATATTTGAGAAAGTAAAATATATGGACACTGTTTTTGGTAAACCATTTTTGAAAAACCTTACGAAAAGTGGTTAGAAAAAGAGATCAGTTTTTTTGAATTACCGTACTAGAATTTTTTGTACATTAGAAATTTTCTTGATGTTATGCATGTCAAAAAAAATGTATGTGATAGTGTCATCGACACATTGCTAAATTAACCCTGTAAAAAAATATGGAATTAAGGCTAGGTTGGATATGGTTGATATGGGAATACGAGAGGAGTTGGTGCTAGTGAAGGGTGAAAAACAAACATTTCTTCCTTCAATTTCTTACACTCTTTCAAGGAAGGAGAGATAACAATTTTTCAACTTCTTAAATGATGTAAAGGTTCCAAAGGGGTATTCATCAAATATCAAGAATATTGTGTCAATGACTAATTTAATGTTAAATGGTCTTAAATCACATGACTTCCATGTTTTGATGCAAGATCTAATTCCTATAGATTTATGTGGCATTTTTACCAAGAATGTACATCATACATTAACCAAGCTTTGTTTCTTTTTCAAATCTATATCCAATAAAGTTATAGACCTATCGAAATTGTTGACTATAAAAAGTGAAATTTCCATCATATTATGTGAATTGGAAATGTTCTTTCCACCAGCATTATTTGATATGATGGTTCACTAGATGATTTTCTTGGTGAGAGATATTAGATTATGTGTTCCTATACACTATAGAAGGATGTACCCCATTGAATGATATATGAATATTTTGAAAGGGTATGTTAAAAATCAAAGTTTTCCAGAGGGTTGTATTATAGAGCGATATATTTTTGAGAAAGTCTTTGAATCCTGTAATAACTACCTATCCGGTGTGGAAAGAATTGGTCTATCGAAATCTCTTCACACTGGGTGGCTTTTAGGTGAAGGAATTTATGGAAGAGATGTTTTCACAATCAATATTATAGACCAGGAGAAGACCAACCTTTACATTTTTCATAACAGTTTGGAGATTTCCCCATATGTTGAAACCCAAATAGAAATTCTTAGGCATTTGAATCCATCAAGGGATAAAAGATGGATATCAAATACACGTAATCAATAGTTTATAGGATGGTTTTAGAACTATATTTTTAAGGATTCATATGAACATATGGATTCAATTTCAAAATGACATTAATGGTATCTAGAGGACCAAGTGTGTATGTATTATCTTACAATGGTTATGTAATTAATGGTTATACATTTTATACAAATGAACATGATGAAGACTGTTCCATGAAAAATAGTGGAGTTACACTTTTCGATGAAGCGATGCATGTTTCTGGTACTAAGGATATAAATCCAATTTATGCGAATATTACATCCTTTGGCATCATAAAAAAATATGGGATTTGGATTATACAACATTCCAAATGCCAATTTTTCAATGCAATTGGGTTGATAATAGGAGTGTTGTTAAAATAGATGAATTGGGATTTGTGAAAGTGGATTTTAGTAAGGAAGGGTATAAAGAAGAACCATTTAGAATGGAATCACAGGTAGTATGAGGATTTTATATTCCATATCATGCAAATCGAAAGTGGTCAATTGTTATGTTATCAACCAAAACCACTGAATGTTCAGATGAAAATTTAATTGAGGATGACCCTTTTATTGGGATGTCGCAATCATTTCACAGCGGTCCCAATGTAGACAGAGTTTTGTTTATCATAGGAGACCATAATTAAGGGATTTGGATACTCAATGGAGGGGTCAAATCCCTCCAGTGTTTAAAAAAAAGAGTGTTCAGTAATCAGGTTTATAATATTTTTTGTGATATACATTGTGTTACCTCATGTTATTATCTATTCACTAATGCATTTATATAATTTAAATTAAATATTAAACCACTTCTATAGATAATGACTTATGCATGTGTTGGATATCCCAATACTAAGGAACAAAAGGTCTCTCAAGATGCTGCTGCTCTTAGTGTAGAGGAACAATGACCTTCTGCACATGCCGATACTACCGATCTAGAGGAGAACTACCAAAAAATAGGCTTTTATTAGCGCTAAAAAAGGCCTTTATCAGTGATAAAAAAGTGTTATTAATCAAGCCACTATTAGGGGGTAGGTGGGTCCCCTTTATCAATTCTTAGAAAAGTGCTGATAAAGGGGTTCCTTTATCAGTTCTATTTGAAGTGCTGATAAAGTCCCCATTTATCAGCGCTAATTGAAGCATTAATAAAGGCTTCCCTATTCGGCCGTGCTATTTATATAACAACACACCCATACACCAACACAAAATAAATAGCAGACCAAAATAACCAAAACAACAAAAACAACCTGTTAAAAAATAACCACTCATAGTGTATACAAAAGAACCATATACACGATGCAAATGATAAAAAAAAGCAGTGCACACATTTTTTTTGGAAAACAATGATATATACATTTAATTGAAATCATGAATACAAAAATATTCTCTCATGGTATATAACAAAAAAACACTTCTATATACATTTTTAACAATGTTTTATAAAATTACATTTACAAATATCCAACAAATAGTAAAAAACATTAATGTTTTATCTTTTGACATCTGTGGTCCCCTCTAAAAAGTGTCCTCCGATGGTAATAGTCATAAAAAAAACACCCCAACTCAATAAAAAGGTTCCACATATATAAGAAAACAAATATTATGTTAGTAATACTATAAATAAATAAATTAAACATTAATATGAAAAATACATTAAAAAATGTCAATTTTTAATAAAAATGACACATTTGGAGTTATACTGGTCACACTGTGCGTCGTATTAAGGTGGGGTTGATTCCAACATGTCAAAAATGACTGACGGATAATTTCCCTAAAGTATCAAAACAATCTGAATGAATTTCCTTAGTTTTTAGTATGTCAGTTGTGTTTTCTTACTAAAATGTAATTTCAAACTGAAAACATGCAATTTGAGTCATACCGGTCGTATAGTGCGTCGGTTTGATGTGATACTGCTTCATACACGTCACAAAGGACTTATGAATTACTGTTCATAATTTAGAAGACAACCAGAGTGTGTTTTCTTGGTTTTCAGTGCGTGACATGTTTGATTTAAAATGTTAATTTTAAAATTATTGCAGATAATTTTAGTCATATCGGTCACACTGTTTGTCAGATTGAGTTGATTGATTCCTACATATCACAACTGACTCATAGATTGTTTTACTAAAATATAAAAGCAACATGAATGCGGTTTCTCAGTTTTCAATATGGAAGTTGTGTTTTTTTACTTGAATTAATGTCAATTTTAAATAACAAGACACATTTGGAGTCATAATAGTGACACCATGCATCGTATTGAGGAGCGGTTGAATCCTACACATTAGAAAATGACTGATAGATCGTTGTCCAAAAGTATCAAATTAATCGGAATGCATTTCCTCAGTTTTCAGTATGTCAGTTATGTTTTTTTACTAAAATATAATTTCAAACCGAAAACATGCAATTTGAGTCACAACAGTAGCATTGTGTGTCGATTTGATGAGATACTACATGATACATGTCACAAAGGACTTATGAATTGCTATCCTTAATTTGGAAGAAAATTAGAGTGCGTTTGCTTTGTTTTCAGTGAGTGACATGTTTTGAACTAAAATGTCAATTTTAAACTCATAACAGACACTTTTAGTCATATTGATCACACAGTGCATCAGATTGATGTGGGGTTGATTCCTACATATCAAAACTGACTCATGGATCATTGTCCTAAAATATCAAAACAATCCAAAAGCATTAGCTTGGTTTTCAGTATGTCAGTTGTGTTTTTTTACTTGAATTAATGTCAATTTTAAATAACAAGACACATTTGGAGTCATAACGGTGACACCATGTGTCGTATTAAGGTGTGTTTGATTACTACACATCAAAAATGACTAATATATCATTTCCAAAAAGTATCAAAACAATCAGAATGCATTTCCTCAGTTTTTAGCATGTCATTTATGTTTTTTTTACTAAAATTAAATTTCAAACCGAAAACATGCAATTTGAGTCATACTGGTCGCATTTTGTGTTTATTTTACATGAGAATACATGATACACATCAAAAAGGACTTAAAAATATATATTATTAATTTAGAAGACAATCAGAGCGTGTTTGCTTTGTTTTCAGTGAGTGACTTGTTTTTAACCAAAATGTCAATTTTAAACTCATAACAGACACTTTTAGTAATATTGATCACACGATGCGTCGGATTGAGGTGGGGTTGATTCCTACTCATCACAAATGACTCATGAATCATTTTCCTAAAATATAAAAATAGTCCGAATGCATTAGCTTGGCTTTCAGTATGTCAGTTGGGTTTCTTTACTTGAATTAATGTCAATTTTAAATAACAAGACACATTTGGACTCATACCGGTGACACCATGTGTCGTATTGAGGTGCGGTTGATTCCTACAAATCAAAAATGACTAATATATCATTTTACTAAAGTATCAAAATGATCGGAATGCATTTCCTCAGTTTTCAGTATGCCAGTTGTGTTTTTTTACTAAAATGTCATTTCAAACTAAAAACATGAAATTTGAGTCACACTGGTCTCATTGTGCATTGGCTTGAGGTGATATTTCTTGATACACATCAAAAAGGACTTACGAATCACTGTCCTTAATTTAGAAGAAAATTGGAGTGTGTTTTCTTTTTTTAGTGAGTGACATGTTTTGAACTAAAATGTCAATTTTAAACATCTATCAGACACTTTTAGTCATACTTATCACACATTATGTCGGATTGAGGTGGGGTTGATTCCTACATGTCACAAATGACTCATAGTTTTTTATCTTAATGTATTAAAACAATCCAAATGCATTTTCTCAGTTTTCAGTATGTGAGTTGTGTTTTTTTACTTGAATTAATGTCAATTTTAAATAACAAGACACATTTGGAGTCATACCGGTGACACCGTGTGTCTTATTGAGGTGTGGTTGATTCCTAAACTTCATAAATGACTTATAGATTGTTTTCATAAAGTATCAAAACAATAAAAATGTATTTACTCATTTTTCAATATGTCAATTGTGTTTTTTACTAAAATGTCATTTCAAACCGAAAACATGCAATTTGAGCCATACCAGTTTCATCGTGTGTCATTTTGATGTGAGACTGATTAATAGAAGTCACAAAGGATTTATGAATCACTGTACTTAATTTGGAAGATAATAGAAGCACATTTTCTTTGTTTTTAGTGAGTGACACATTTTGAACTAAAATGTCAATTTCAAACTCATAATAGACACTTTTAGTCATACTGATCACACGATGCATCAGATTGAGGTGGGGTTGATTCCTACATGTCAAAACTGACTCATGGATCATTATACTAAAGTATCAAAACAATAAGAATGTTTTTGCTTTATTTTTAGTATGTCAGTTGTTTTTTACTTGAATTAATGTTAATTTTAAATAATAAGACACATTTGGAGTCATATAGATGACACCGTGTGTCAGATTGAGGTTCGGTTGATTCCTACACATCAAAAATGAATGATAGATCATTGTCCTAAAGTATCAAAACAATTATAATGCATTTCATCAGTTTTTAGTATGTTAGTTGTGTTTTTTACTTGAATTAATGTCAATTTTAAATAAAGACACATTTAGAGTCATACCGATGACATTGTGCATTAGATTGAGGTGCAGTTGATTCCTAAACATAAAAAATGACTCATGGATCATTGTCCTAAAGTATCAGAACAAATTTTAAGTACATTTATGTCCTGAAAATCAATGCACCCTTGCCTCAGAAACCTAAAAAAGAGACCTGACCTGCTCAATATGCTCAATCTCCCTAGTTTAGAAGAATTATGGAAAAACCTTTGATCCCTATACGGTTGACACGAAATAAAATCCTCCTTCTGCAACATAGATTTCATCGGCCCAGTGAAGAACCAACGATCATATATTCAAGACCTCCAAATTAATATATTATTGTTGGTTCTTCACTGGGTCGACTAAATAGGGGAACTTCCAATGTTGCATATTGAATCAATGTTTTTTTGGAGAAAAACCCTTCTCATTGTTGAAAATGGGAAGAGTGAAGTAAGATCCTATGACCGTTATGTCTCAAGATGTCACAAAAAACTCAAGGGATGGGGAAACCCCTTATGGATACTTGTTATCTTTTTTGGTCTATCAACAACACACATACCTTGTAAATGAGGACCACCAATTTTTTTTAAAAAACCAATCAACATGAAATTCATTTAGTGCACAAACAAGGACCACCAACAACCATGATTTTTAGAGGGGAAATTAGCCTCTAGAAATCACAACATTACCGTTAAACAAAGAGAAAGATAAGGCATACAATATTATTAAATTAAAATTTATTTGAGAAGTTTACCATCTTCATTCTATATTTGTACATTCTTCCATCAGGTATGCTGCCCATTTGTTTCTAAGGATATCTATATCATCTTGTGAATATTACTATTTTTGGCAGTCACGGTAGTACTAAAAAAATATAAATACACAAAGTATTAATAAGTATTTTAAATTAAATAACAATTATCTTCCAAAATACCTCTTTAGGGATGCTGGTTTGTTCATGGAATATGATCTCTTTCAAAAATTTACAAACATAATAACCACAGTTTTTATTGTTTGTTTGTTTCGGGCACTGCAGAAACATTAAGAAAAATAAGTATTTTTTATATGTGTTTGGATAGTGAAATATTATTTCATATACCCTAATAATTATCCAGTCATAGTACTTTTCAGGTTTCTTGTCCTTTTCCCCTAGCCTCATTCCATGATGTAGAAGATATTCACACACCACCCTATTATAATAGAATCCTCATTAAAAGATAATATAAATTATATAACTATATGTTTAGTTCTAAAATGTTGGATGTAGTGTATTATAAACTAAGAAATTACATCATTTGTGGTCGGTTTGTTGGATATCCATGTATTGAATCCAGAAAATAAATCTTTGGAGTATCTAAATTGGCCGCAACAAGCATCCAATAATTCCTAAGAGCAAAAAAAGAATAAGTAATGAAAGAAATTAAAATATATTTGATATAATTAAATTTTAGAGTTTTACCCCTGCATCATTGGTAGTAATAATAGTTTTTCATCCGTAATTTTTCTATTAAATGATTTGAGAAGCCCTTCCACTATTTCACCATGTTTTTTGGAAGTCATGTCTTCTTGTTCTGTAGAGGTTATGTGAGGACTAACGAGTCTAAATTTTTTTTCATGGGGAAATCCCTTCAATTGTTTTTCATATATACGCCTATGAAAAATATGAAATGTATTTAGTCATAGTTATAATAGTATATCATCTTTTATAAAATCAAATCATGAAAATATACCTCATGTAAACATTTACAACTGAGCCTCTTAACCAATCATAGTCGAGGATTTCAGTTTTACTCTAAACACTAATTAAGTCTGGATCTTCCCCTTTGTACATATTTTCTTCAAAATCAATTATGTGATTACCACCATCTTTAAACTTTGTATCCACATGATCCTTCAATGATACTAAATGTGAATATATATGGGGGGGGGGGGTTAAGGTGCTTTGGGTAGATTGTTTTTATTGGTTGGTTGATCCTTGAGATGGTTCAGAACCGATATTTCATTTCACCCCTTACCTTTGTTCTTCTATAATAACATGCATCAATTATGACCTTTTTTCATTAAATGTTTAAGGTTTAGCTTGAAAATTAAATTGGAAATGAATACCTCATTATCGACATGTTTTTTACAAGATGTGACAACCATGTGATGAATGTTCCTAGATCTTGTTTGACCTTATGAATATATGTATCATCAATTGGAATAGGTAGCTCGGTGCTCAGCTCTAGTGCTATAGTAATTGACACTCTGACGTGATCTGTCAGAAGTGGTCTATTGTGTAGCATGTCGTTCTAGATATTGAACACCATTTCCCTCACAACAAGGTGATGTGTGGGTGTTGATAGATATAAATTATAGTCATTTTCACCCTATTGAATATCAGTATAGGAAAGATATCAGTATCTAGTGTTTATCTGATTCACATTTCAAAAAAATAATTATTAGAAAATTGACTACCTCAATTAAGAATTGTTTTTGAGGGGAATGGATCACCTCAAAACCGGTGGGGGGTGGGGCAGGATCTTCACATGTGAGTTGTTCTTGAGTTTTTTCTTCTCTTTTCCTCCCCCATCAAACTTTCTATCATCTCTATCTGGTATTGAAATTATTCTTGAAACATAGGTAATGTTTCTATCATATTTTTAATTTCCTAATTTTGATCCTCCACTTGTTTTTTTCTCAAAATATGTTCGGGGTGTCACCACAAAACCCACACCTCTGACACGACCATGCTTTTCTGGCTGCTTCAAGGCCACTGAAAGTATGTTTACATTTGGTGTGGGTGTTGTTGATTCTTGTGACTATGTCAGATAGAAAATATAGGAAAATAAGTAATAAATTTTATGAAATAGTGATTTAAAGAAAAATCTTTTTTTATTATGTCATACTTACACATGTTTCCCATACTTTTTGTGTGTTTTCATCTATTAGTTTTCCATATTTAGTTACATGCGCCTCCTTCCATAGCACATGGAGTGGGATGGAAGTGGCTATGGATTTGGACTCTTCAAGCTGCATATAAACAAAAGAACATATTTATTGTGTTGTTTTATGTCACATAAAATTATTATGGTAGATTTAAAATACATACCATTTGTTTTTTCAAGTGATGCATACCCCATACCTTCTTTATGGTAGGGGTATGCTAGTTTTTATGCACATTGTTTATTTTCAGCACTCAGTTTATATTTCATAAATAAAACACTGTAAATCTAATTGATGAATACACGTACCTTCAAACAACATATTACCAGACATAATGTACCTGAAAAAACTACTTTCATAACGGCTAGTAAATGCATCCCACAATGCTTGGGTTATCAGGTGTGCATAAATAAGAGGTGGGTGCAATTTTATTTTCCATTCAGTATCTTTATGATGACATTTCATTAAAAGTGTGTGAAAACCCCAATTAATCCTTCTAAAAACCCTTAAGACACAGTCTTTGTGTGAGTCATCTACTATAAATTCACTCTGCAAGAGATGATGAAGTGTAAGTCAATGTTTCATTATTTAATTTTTACTAAATAAAAAAATGGCATCATAATGTTATTGTAATATCTCCCCACATTAGTGTCCTAATCTCATCCAAAACATGGTGCCATGAAGTTACATCAATTTCCATGTGTTTTCGAGTGACGATTCTAATGCAACAAATGAACATGGCCTTGTTGGGGTTAACATGTTGGCCCCTCTTATTCCTTCCAATCTTGTATTTGATTACTTTCTATTTAGCCTTAATGATTTTTTTCTAATACCATCAAACTACAATGCTACTGTTTTTTTTGCGTCGAAGGTGTTTTTTCACCTTTCATTTCCTCGGATCAACCATCATCAATATGTTCCTCCAACTCTGGAGGGATAGCATTGGCATGTGCAGATGATGGTTGTACCTCTGTAGTGGGAGCAACAATAGGTTGAGAAACCTTTTGTTCGGCTGCACTACGAGCAGTGGAAGGTTGAGAAACTTTTTGTACTTGGGGATTGGGAGCATCATCATGTGTAAAAGTCAATATTTGCAAAATTGGTTTAACATTTAATTTAGATAACATAAAATCAACAACGAACAAATATTAACATAAGAAAATAGGTTGAGAAACCTATTGTTTGTCTGCACTACGGGCAGTAGTAGGTTGAGAAACTTATTGTACCTAGGGATTGGGAGCATCATCACGTACATAAGTCATTATCTGGAAAAGTGGTTTAAAATTTAATTTAGATAACATAAAAGCAGAAGTGTATAAATATTAACATAAAGTAACACAATGTATATTAGAAAAAAATATAATCTGATTATTAAACTATTTTTTTAAAGGTTGAAGGGATTTGACCCCTATATCGACTATCCAAATCCCTTAATTTCGGTCTCCTATGACATACAAAATGCCTTATAAAATGGGACCGCTACGAAATTATTGTGATGTCCCAATAAAAGGGTTATCCTCTGTTGAATTTTTATCTGACTTTTTTGTGGTTTTAGTTGATAACAGAACAATTGATTAGTTTTTTTTGCGGGATCTAGAACATAAAATACTTGTACTGCCTGTGATTCCATTATAAATGGTTCTTCTTTGTACCCTTCCTTGCTAAAATCAACTTTCACAAATCCCAAATCATCTATTTTAACAACACTTCTATTATCAATCCACTTGCATTGAAAATTAAACACTCGGAATATCATATAATCTAACTCCCATATTTTTTTGATGATACCAAAATATGGCATATTCACATAAATTGGATTTTTGTCCTTAGCACTAGAAACATGCATCGCTTCAACCACAAGTGTAACTCCACTATTCTATCTAGTACTGTCTTTATCATGTTCATTAGTATAGAATTTATAACAATTAATTACATAATAATTGTAAGATAATATGTACATACTTGTTCCTCCAGCTATCCATCAGAGTCATTCTAAAATTGAGTCTCAATTTTCATTTGAATCCTTAAAAATATGGTCCTAAAACCATCCTATAAACGATTGATTATGTTTATTTGATATCCATTTGTAATCCCTTGATGGTTTTTAATTCCTAATAATTTCTTTGTGGGTTTCAACATATGGGTCAACGTCCAAACTGTTATGAAAAATGTAAAGGTGGTTCTGATCCCAATCTGTAATATTGATTGTGACAACCTCCGTTCTAGAAATTACTTCACCCACAAGTTACCCAGTGTAACAAGATTTCATTAGACCAATTCTTTTCACACAAGACAGGTATTCGGTATAGAATTCAATGGATTCCTCAACAATATATCACTCCGAAAAACAACCCTATGGTCAACTTTGATTTTTGACATAACCTTTCCAAATATTCATATACCATTCAATGGGGTACATTCATCTATAGTGCATATGACCATATAGCTGAATATCTCTCTCAAAGTGAACCATAAAATGAACCATCATATCAAAGAATGTCAGCAGAAAAAACATTTCCAATTCACATAATATGAAGACAATTTCTCTTTCCATAGTAGGAAATTTCTCTGGGTCTATAACTTTACTACATATAGCTTTGAAGAAGAAACAGAGCTTCATTAATGTATGAAATATATTATTGGAAAAAATGCAATATAAATCCATAGGAATTAGACCTTTTATCAAAACATGGTAGTCATGTGATTTCAGACATTTTAACTTTAAATCATGCATTAACATAATGTTATTAATATTTGATTAATACCCCTTTGAAACCTTTATGTCATTCAAGAAGTTTTAAAACCGATATCTCTCCTACCTAGAAAGAGTGTAAGCAATAAGAGGAAGAAATGTTCATTTTTCACCCTTCACTGGTTTCAACTCTTCTCGTATTCCCATGTCAACTACGTCCAACCAAGCCTTAATTCCATTGTTTTTTCATGTGAATTTAGAAATGTGTCGATGAAACTATCACATACATTTTTTCAACATGCATAACGTCAAGAAAATGTATGACATATAGATAATTCTAGTATGGTAATTAGAAAAAAACTGATTTTTTCCAACCAGTTTTCGTAAGGTTTTTTGAAAACAGTTTACCAAAAGCAGTATCCACATATTTAACTTTCTCAAATAATTGATCACATGTTAGTGGAGATGGTGGTGTACGTTCCTCTGAACTTCCATCAAATGATGTCGTCCAAGATTGGTACTTATGTCATCAGTGTAGAAATATGAAATGTCTTAGAAACATAGTTTTTGATGTATATTTCAACCTAATTGATTGTGTACCTTGTTCGCAGATGGGACATCCAAGAGTTCCTTTATTTCTATATCCTGAAAAATTTCTATAAGAAGGAATGTTATTTATCATCCCATACAACCAGAATCTCAATGTGAAATCTTTATTTATATAAGAATTATACATCGTAACACCTAAATCCCACAATAATTTCAAATCTTCGATCAATGGAGACAAATAAACATCAATATCATTACTTGGTTGTTTTGGTCCTAATATAGGCATATATGACATGATGTGTTTTCATTTTAGGCATAACCATAGTGGCAAGTTATAATTTACCAATATAATCATCCATGTACTATGACCACTTCTTTGAAAACCAAATGGATTCACTCCATCCATAGATAATGCTAGATGAAGGTTTCTCGGCTCATTTCCAAATTCAGGATACTCATGATCAATTTTCTTCCACTAAGGAGAGTCTGCTAGATTCCATAGTTTTCAATATTTATTTCTTCTATCTGCGTGCCATGTCAATTGCCCTGCAGTCTCCTCACTTCCATATAGATGCCTAAACCTTGGAATGATTGGAAAGTACCATGAAACTTTCATAGGACGGAATTCATCTTTCTTGTATCGAGAAGCACCACACTTGACATTCTTTAAGTAATTTTTGGTCCTTGCGAAATAGTATACAATCATTCGGGTAGACATGTATTCTTTCATAGATGATACCCATCTAGCGTAGCATTCGTTTGGTGTCGTATGTTCAGATCGGGAGATCATTATCTTTTGGGAGCATGTCATTCAAGAGAGCGAGTAATTCCATAAAACTGGGGTCACTCCATCTGTTTCCTAATTTCAAATTATACAGCTTCAATATGACTGACTATGCTGTATATTTAGTTAAACCATCATACCATAACCTCTTTGCACAACTCTTTAAATGCTCAATTTTTTTAGGCAATCACGAAGTTCATCTTCAATTGTACTTATCATTTCCTTAATACGATATTCATCATCATGCATATCTATAATCATGTCCTTTATACGGTCTTCTTCATTGTTTGTGCTTGTAATCATATCAAATGATCTATAAAACACAATTTTATCCCAGTCACTAACTACATTCTCTTTTTACCTATGTTTATTCCAACATTTATAACTTCGATCTATTCCATGACATATAAAGTGTTATTATAACTCTTATGGAATAAGTTTTCTTGAATAACAACAGCATAAACACAAAAAAAGGATTTGAGAAGGATCATATGCATGATCTTTTGTAAACACGATAAATTATTTCACTCCATCTTCATACACTTTTGTTAGACTATTAGAATCAATCCATTCTTTATTCGTATACATCCTATTTAATTTTTTGATATTAATATTTAACAAAATAAATACACAAAATGTTGATATAAAAATTAACCAAGGCTAAAAAAGTTATAGACTTTAAATCTCCTTTGAAAACTATTTATAAAATTATAGTTGAAATCCCATTAAAAAACAACCATTTACACAAATTACTCTTCAAAATAACAAACCTTTTTCAAAGTTAACCAATTAGTTCAAAACATCCTTTCTCAAAACCCCAATTCTTTTTTAAACTATTTTAAAGAAATTTAAAACCAAAAAAGGGTATGTTGAATTCATATATTTTTTTTAAAAAACATTTCAAAACACATGAATCATTTTAAAAGTGAACCCATAACATAATCACTAGACTTTATTGTCACTTACCTCTCTATATCCATTGTAAATAATTGATGGCCACACGCCTTATATATATCATGAAACTCCCTATTTAGCTTTGATCACTAGTTTTTATTATTCCTCCCATCAACCTTATGGATTGGCCAACCCATCACTGGTGGGTGAACTCATTTTCCAGTGTTTAGACCGCCCCACTGGCTACTCAAAACCATATTCACGTTTAAATTTATGATTAGATATTAACACCATCACACTCACCGGTGAACATAGAAACTTTCTAACTTATTCACATGTATTATTATGAGTAGAGCTTAACGAAATCACACTCACCCTTTTTCAACCTATAGACTTACTAACCTATTCACATAAAATTTATATATCATGATATATAATCTTTTACATAATTCATTGGTGGGAAATATAGGTAATACACATCTCATAATACATAATTTTTTTCCACTTGAAAATCAAACATTCATTATCTCATAAAGAACCCATATCAACTGGGGAAAATAAATTTACAATGAAGAAAGGAACCATGTGATCAAGGAACAATATAATAGTAAATAAAACTAATATTAATAGTTACACTAATAAAACAAGAATAAGGGGGATGTAATCAAGATAATAATTTAATCCTCTATATAGAACCACCTATTAAGGAACAAAATTTCATGGGATATACCCTAGTTACTAATGTGCGATGATCCAAAATGGCACTATAACTGCATGGACCAACATCTGATATATGTTTCATCCAACAATAACATGATTCACCCAATTAAACCATAATTAACTCATCATAATGTAACCTTCCCACTAGCCTTGTCTTAAACACAACTAGGTGGACCATAGAAGTGTGTGTACCAACTAGGGTAGCATGAATCAAGACCTCCAACCTAGACACCCAAGTTACCATAAACAAACAACCATGGAGGTGAGAAAGAAATCAAGATAATTCCCAAAAACAATGTCTCGAACCTCACCTCCAACACCGTCACATATAATACCCCCTTTTCACATAATACATCCATTATATAAATAATCAATAACCCATAATTGGTGAAACAATTATAGTGGAAATCATTGAGGTTTACATGAGAAATAAACCATTTAATTTTTAAAGTGAAAAAATGGTTCTTCACATGAAAACTAGCTTATTATGTAGAGTGTCACTCCCCTTCTTTAAAGTTTTATCATTTTAATGATTTTGGAAGCACTTAAAAAAAATCCCTTTTTCTTTCCAAAACATTCTATAAGCACATGGAAAATTTCTTTTAAAAACCAAAAAAGGCATAAGACCTAAATTTACTATAAAAAACATTTAAATGACCATATGATCCTTTTCAAATATTCTTTTCATGAGGATTAATCTAATTTAAAAATAGTACATGACATTATTATGAAAAACCCCTTATGACAAGCCTAGAATTTAAGAAAGAAATTTATAATTTCACCCAAGAACTCGTATATTACTATACTTTAATTGAAAATAAATTTATAAAGTATACACATTTCATGAATTATAAAATAAATTAAGAGAAAAGAAACACATACTTTAAACCTAATGGTAACCAATACACAACATGTCACCTTCCATGGAAAACATTCAAAAAACCTAAAGCCCTAAATCCTCATGGAAAATGAATTTCAGTTCCTGGGAGAAGGAGAAACCTATGGAAAATAGAGAAGAGAATAGGGATCAATAAGATAAAGGAGAAAAAGTGGGAATAATTCTTGAAATGGAAAAATAATTTTTTTATTAAATAATTCAAAACAAAATCACATAACATGAACTTAAGAAATCATAGAATATTATAATTATCATTTTCTAAAATAAATCATATCATAATAACATATAAATTGTGACTAAAATATCACTACATGGAAAACAATCCTAAGACGATAAATATAAGTTAAAATACAACCCTTTTCACAATTTTTTTTTAAAACATTGAAGTGAAAATTATATTTAATTTTTTTGAATGGAAATAGATTAATATTGATTTTTTATAAATAGTTAATAAAAAAAGTTATTAAATAGAAACAAAGGTTTGAAAAATGAGAAGTAAAAATACTTTAAAAATGTTTAATTTTAATAGAGTCTTTAATAATTAAAACTTGAAAAAGAGATAATGTATTCATGGGAAAAGGCCTCTGTAATTTAGAAAATAAGAGACCCCTAAGTCATGGTATTGTAGGTGTGTGAGATAATCAGTTCACTTGGGGAAAAATCTATGACCTATCAAGGGATGAGTAGTGTGGTGATGAAATCCAAGTTTGGAAATTCATTGTGGGTGTTAGCTCATCATGATAGTTTGTAATTTGAGTAATGATTAGTTGTGGTTCATGAAAATCCTATAAATTTTTTGGTCACTAATAAGCCCATGTGAGGATGTAAAGAGTAGAATTGTAAGAGTCATGTTGGGTTAAGTGGATGGTTCATTGAGTTATTCTATTGGGTTTAGTTATGTGAGCATGTATGGGAGTTGTTGGAAATGATTGTGAGTGTCAAAATTCATTTAACAATGAGATATGTTCATGATTATGTTTTGGTAGTGATGGAATTTCTTAGTGCACATTGGGAGTGGTGTGTAGGTGAACCTAACTCTTAGGTAGATAGAGGTGGTTGGTTTTTTTGTGTATGCATATGTGGCTGAGTTTCACTGGTAAATGATAGATACTCATGTAAGGGTATCAATTAGAGGAGATGAATAATGAATCAATGATGTCAACCTATAGAGCGTGGCTTGGGTTGTTAGGGGAACTTGGTAATGGGAGCTAGTATGGTTTTTCACTTAGTTCATGGGTTGAATCATGTGAAAAATCATAATGAAGTTTTATTTAGACATATACACTTTGGAAAGTAAGAAAACTTGGTATTATTTAGACATCATTTGAAAAAAATTTACTATGAATTATTGATTGGATTGAAAAGGCATTGAGAAGGAATAAATTTCCTAACATTTGAGTTTTCTGAATCATGAGCGTATTCAAGAAGAATATTGGAATTGGGAGTCTAATGCATAGTCACAGTGGCCCAATATGGTTGAGCAAGACCTCTGGATACACTTATCAGGGATGATAAGTCCCTATGGGGGAGATTGTAATAGGCTCAAACTTTCTAGGTGTGTTATTCCTTATTTTAAGACTTTATTTTATGTGATTTTAGTTATTATCTTTTTGGGTGAAATCATTCCCATAATTATGTATGTTGATACCCATTTGGTTATCGCTAACCCATGGTGATCTGGAATGGGCTTTAGGCCTTGTACCGAGCCATCTTGGGTGACATGTCATGTCGAACCTTGTTAGGTTGTCACATATATTCACTTGAATACTTCTGGGAATGAAAAATTTCATCACCATATGAATCTCATTCTCTTATACATTTTTCATTTTTCTAGGAACTCTAATCATGGTGTAACACTTATAATCATTCCATGGTATTTTCTGCAACTTCTGAAATTTATCAAATGAACTCCATCCAACTCAACTGCAGTATCAAAATTCCAGAATTATTATTTTTAACATCTTCATCCCCTCTTATATAATAACATACAAAAAATATAAAATACTTATTTTATAATAACTTTCAAAACAACCATATATCATTCCAAACATCTACTTCAAAAGAAAAATCCAATAACCAATCATGCGTTGATAATAAATCCAACACCAATAATCAACATATGTTGAAAACAAATTTATCACTATCCATGATTATAAAACACAGTTTTTTTAAAATTTTTCCAATAAATCCATCACCACACATGTTACCAATAAATCCAATACTAACCTATATACAATAAATCAAATATTAACACAATTACAAAAAATACAATACCAACACCAATTCTTAATTAAATCCTGAAAATCCTCCTATTAATTATTTGGCACCACTATCATGAATCCAAAACATCATCACATCATTCTTCCTACTCCAAATTTAAGGGACCAATGGATTCATGGATTCATCATGATTCCTACTACCCATTTCACAAAAAATCCAAAGAAAACACTCATCATCAAATAAAAAATATAGAGTCTTTGATATATCCTCTACCTTATGAAATAAGGGTGTCACTTTCTAGTACACTATCACTCTCCCAAAATTGTATTTATGTAAAAAAATATAAACATCAATTCATTTTATACCACTAGTAACAATATTTGGTGAAATGATGACACCTATTATATTAATTTCTCCTTTCAATTATTCTCGGAGTGGCAAAAAATGTTTACTACTACTGTTTTCATGGAAATATTCTCTAATAATTTATATAAGCATGGGTAATCATGAATAAATATTTTATTACCTTATTGGAATATTTTTTTTCATCACATTTATAGTGGATCGGCTCCCCCTTTTATAATACATTTCATGAATATTCTAACTTCCAACTCAATCTCCACTTATTTAACAAAATTCTAAATTTGAGTTTCAAGCTTAAGAAAATTATTCAAATATTACTAAATCCTAAAATATTTTTATGGAGTAATCTTACCACATAAAATTATACCATTAAAAAATATATTCAACTGTGTCATAATTTGATATAGGAAACAAAATATTAGTCTTATAACACCACTACAATAAATTTCACCCACTTAAATTCATAAGTTTCAAGCAATAATAATATTTATATTCTACCATGATGAAAACCCTCATTGCATTGAAGATTTTTAAATCAAACAATTCAAAATATTGTATAGGAAAATTGAATTTTACCAAATATAACTAGTGATAAAATAAGGACCACCAATGACCACGATTTTCAGCATGGTGTTTAGCCTGTACAATTCAAAACATCACCATCAATATCAAATTGTAATAAGTGAACCCTATGAGAAAGAGGAAAAAAACTAACCACAGAGGTGTGGTTCAGCACGCAGCGGAGGTGCATTCGCGGTGTAGGAGAGGCACAACGGAGGAGAGGTGCAATAGAGGAGAGGAAATGGCGGAGGAGAGCTGCGATGAAGGAGAGGTGTGGTGGAGGAGGGACACTAGTGGAGGAGAGGTGTGATAGAGGAGAGTCGTGTGGCGAAGCTCAGTTTTCAGCGACAGAGGAGTTGGTGGCTGAGGAGGAGGAGGAGGAGGCAGGAGAGGAGGGAGGAGAGAAGGGAGGAGAGGAGGTGGCAGTAGTAGCGATGACAAGGATTGGCTTCCGAGAGAGATTGAGGGTTACGAGGAAGGAGGAGAAAGTTAAGGTTTATTTATAAAAACCAGTGACACTTTTACATGTACTAGATAAAAAGCGCTGATAAAAGTATTTTTTATCAGCGCTAACATTGAAAGTGCTAATAAAATAGGTCTTTATCAGCACTTTTTTAGCGCTGATAAAACATGCCTTTATTAGTGCTTTTTAGCGCTGTAAGGCCCATATATATCAGTGCTAAAAATCACTGATATAAGTATGTTTTATCAGTTCTACAATTGAAAGCGCTGATAAAACATTCCTTTGTCAGTGCTAAAAAATCACTGATAAATGTATGTTTTATCTGCGGTGATAAAACATACCATTTATTCATAATTATAAAATTATAACCAATATATTTATTACATTTATAATTTTATAAATATATATAATTAATATATCTATTATTATTTAATAATTTAAATTATAAATAAATAAATAAATAAATAAATAAATAAATAAATAAATAAATATATTTATGTTTGTGTATAAATTATAATTAAGTATATATAATTATAAATTGATATTTTTTCGTTTTTAATTTCATAAGTATTTAAATAAATAAATTTATATATGTCTGTGTCTGTGTATATATTCATTAAAGACGTATATTTATAAATAAATATATTCAAAAAGTATTCATAAATATATATTTATCATTTTAAAAAAATATTTTGTAATTTTATAATTATTTAAATATATTTATATTTAATTAGTTATATATAATTATAATTATAGATATTATATTTAAAATGTATATAATTATATATAACTAAATATTTATTTTTTTAAATATAATAAATACATTTATTGTTTATTTAAATATATTTATCATTATTTTAAGTATTTATGAGAAGATAAAGCTTCATATATATAGGAAATTAATGAATACACCAAGTATATCTAGTAATCTAGTACTATAGTATATATGGCCAACATTAGGGTAAACAATGAACATACATTCATGAGAATATAAACATACGCATCAATTGACACATTCATTTGGAAACATAAATTTATTTATATATATATATATATATATTTAATAAGTATTTATATATATATATATATGTATTAAAAAGTATTTTTATATAACATTATAAAAATATAGTATAATAAATTTATAATAAATATATAACTAAAACTAATAAACATAATAATCATAAATAAAACACAAACATAATAAACATATAAACCATTCATTTTTTATTTAATGTATACATTTAAATATTATTTTTGACTATAATTAAAATATTTTTATATAAATTAATAATATTTTCTATTAAAAACTTTTATCAGTGCTTTCTGATTAGCACTGATAAAACCCAAGTGCTTCCCTTGCCCGCATTTGTGGTAGTAAAATAACATATTTCTCAACCTGTTGCTGCTCCCAATGTATAGGTACAATGACCTTCTGCACATGCTGATTCTACCACTCCAATGGAAAAATATATTGTTGATGTTGAATCCAAGTAAATGGTAGGAGATGAAGGACGTGATGAAGGAAAAGTTATGTAGAAAAAATAGGAGCACTGTAGTTTGACGGTGTCAGAAAAAATCATTAAGGCAAGATGTAAATCCATTAAATTCGAGGCTAGATGGAATGCATGGGGACAACATATTAACCCTAATAAGGCCATGCTCATTAGTTATATTGGTCTCATCACTTAGAAACACATACCGATTGATGTAGATTCATGACACTATATTGTTCCCACACTTAAGAAACTGATGTGGGAAGAGAGTACGGTAACATTATGATATCATCTATTTATTTTACTAAAAAATAAAATAATGAAACATTGACTTACTCTTAATCATCCCTTACAGAGTGAATTTATATTGGATTACTCCCATAATAAATATGTATTAATGCTTCCTGTAAGGATTCATAGAGGCTTTTACATAATTCTAATGAGATTCCATCTTAAACATTATGAACGAAAAATAAACCAGCACCCACTACTTATGTATGCACACCTAATAAACCCATAAGCATGGGATGGATTTATTGTCCATTGTGTGGATTGTATTTTTAGGTACATTGTGGTTGGTAATATATTGTTTTAAAATATGTGTATTCATCACTTTTATTAAGAAATTTTTATTTATAAAACAAAAACCAAGTGATAAAAATAAGGAATAGGAAGTAAAACCAACATACTCCTATCACAAAGCAAGGATGTGGTATGCTTCACTTGAAAAAAATTGGTACGTATTTTAACTCTACCATAATACTTTTATGTGATATGAAACTAAAACATAATTATATTCCTCTATTTATATACACATCAATGAATCCAAATCCAAAGCCACTTCCATCCCACACCATGTTCTATAAAAGGAGGCTTTTGTAAATAAAGATGAGATACTAATAGATGAAAAAATACAAAAAGTATGGGAAACATTTGTAAGTATGACATAATAAAAATTTTCTTTTCTTTAAATCACCATTACATAACAATGATTACTTATTTTCCCATATTTTATATCCAACATAGTCAGAGGAATCATCACACATATACCAGATGAACACCTACTATCAGTGATCTTGAAGTGTCCAGAAAATTATGGCCATGTTAGAGGTGCGGGTTTTGGGGTGACACCCCAAATATATTTTGAGAAAAAGGAAGATAGAGATAAAGAAATGATAGAGATGAAAACAAGATTATCTACCCTTGAAGAAAAATTTCATTAGAAGAATGAGTTGATAAAAACTATTATGGGGGGAAACAATGATAAGAAGCAACTCGAGGATAACCATTTCATGAAGATCCTGCCCCTCCCCAACTAGATTTGAGGTGATCCATTCCCCTCAAAGAACTATATTAGTCAAGGTAATCAATATTATAATAATTGTTTCTGTGAAATGTGAATCATATAGATACTAATACATTTCTTGTACTGATATTATATAGGGTAAAAATGACTATGATTTATATCTAACAACACCCACCCATAACCTTGTAGTGAAGGATTTGATGTTAAATATCTAAGATGACATGCTACACAACAGACCACATCCAACATGTCATGTGAGATTGATGATTACCATTTCTCATGAGCCGAGTGCCAAGCTACCTGTTCCAATTGATGAAAAATATATTCATAAAGTTGACCAAGCTATTGGAACATTCATTGCATGGATGTTATATCTTATAAAAACACATGTCAAAAAGGAGGTATTAATTTTTAATTTATTTTTCATGATAAACCTTTAACAATTAATAAAAAAAGGTCTGAACTGATGATTATTATTACATATGGACAAAATGAAGGGGTGAAATGAAAGGTCAAATAATAACAATCTAAAGGATCAACCAACTGATCGAAAATATCTTTTTAAACCACCTTTACCCCACCTGTTCAATATCTGCATTTACTAGCATTGAAGGTTCATGCAAAAAAAATGTTATAAAATGGTAGTATTCACAATGTTGATTTTGAATAAAAAAAATGTATGGATAGGAAGGTACTGATTACATTTCTTTTGAGAATGTAAATTAAATCCTCAACTATGAATGGCTAAAAACCTGAGTTGTAAATGTATTCATGAGGTAAGTTTTCATGATTTAATTTTACAGAAGCTAATATACTATGTTAATTATGACTAAATACATTTCATATTTTTAGGCATATATATCAATACCAATTTAAGGGATTTCCCCATGAATTTTTTTTGGACTCGTTAGTCATCACACCACCTCTACAAAAAAATAGAATCCAAAAAAATGAATGAAATAGTAGAAGACCTGGAAAAATCATTTGAAAGAAAACTTAAAGATGAAAGTCTCTTCTTAATACCAATGATGCAGGGGTACAACTCTACAATTTAATCATACCAAACATATTTTCACTTCTTTCATTACTTATTCCTTTTTTTGTTTTTAGGAAACATTAGATGCTCATTGTAGTTAATTTGTATACTCTAAATATGTATTTTATGGATTTAGTTTGTGGATAACCAACAAAATGACCACACATGATGGAGTTTATCAATTTTTAATACACTACATCCAACATTTTAGAACATCTGATGCATGGTGTGACTAGTATGACTCTAAGTGAAATTTTTTATTTAAAATTGACATAAATTTTAGTAAAAAGGACAAATTACCTACTCAAAACTGAAAAAATAAATTCAGGTTGTTTTGATACTTTAGGAAAATGATCTGTAAGTCATTTTTTATGTGTAAGAATGAACCAAACCTCAATCCGATGCACAGTGTGATAGATATGACTCCAAGTGTGTCTTTTTATTTTAAATTGACATTAATTTTAACAAAGGGAACAAGTTAAGTATTGAAAACTGATAAAAAACATTCAAATTATTTTGATACTTTAGGAAAAAGATTCATGAGTCATTTAGGATGTGTAGGAATCAACCTCACCTCAATATGACACATGGTGTGACCGGTATGACTTAAAATGCATCTTTTTTATTTAAAATTGACATCAATTTTAGTAAAAAAGACAACTGACATACTCAAAACTGATAAAATAGATTCAAATTGTTTTAATACTTTAGGTAAATGATCCATAATTAATTTGGGACATGTAAGAATCAGATTCACCTCAATCTGATGCACAATGTGACCAGTATGACTTCAAGTGTGTCTTTTTATTTAAAATTCACATCAATTTTAGTAAAAAGGACAGTTGACCTACTCAGAACAAAGAAAATGCATTTGAATTATTTTCATACTTTAAGAAAATTATAAATAAGTCATTTTGAATTTTAGTAATCAACCATACCTCAATATTACACACAATGTGACCAATATGACTCCAAGAGTGTCTTTTTATTTTAAATTGACATCAATTTTAGCAAAAGGAAAAAGTGATGTGATGAAAACTGAGAAAATGCATTCGAATTATTTTTATAATTTAGGAAAATAATATATATGTCATTTTTGATGTATAGTAATAACATGTATTGTAATCCAATGCATGGTTTGACTGTTATGACTTAGTTCCTGTTATCAGTTTAAAATCGAAATTTTAGTTCAAAACATGTGTCACTCACTAAAAACCATGAAAATGCACTCCAATTGTCTTAATAATTTAGGAAAAATAATTAATATGTCATTTTTGAAATGTAGGAAGTAGTCTCACATCAAAATGACACACGATGTGACCAATATGACTCAAAGTGTGTGTTTCCAGTTTGAAATGACATTTTTGTAAAAAACAAAAGCGACATACTAAAAACTGAGTAAACACATTCAAATTGTTTTGATACTTTAGTAAAATTATCTATAAGTAATTTGTGATGTATAAGAATTATTCAAACCTCAAACCCACTCATGGTGTGATCAGAATAACTCCAAGTGTGTCTTTATTTAAAATTGACAATAATTTCATTAAAAAGAACAATTGACATACTCAAAACTGATCAAACACATTCGAATTGTTTTGATACTTTATGGCAATGATCCATACCTAATTTGTGATGTTTTGGAATAAAGTGTACCTTAGTAAAACACATGGTGTGACCAATATAACTCCAAGTGTGTATTTTTATTTAAATTCTACATTTCTAGTGTATTCTTTCATATTAATGTTTAATTTATTTCTTTATAATATTCCTGACATAAGATTTGTTTTCTTATATAGGTAGATTCTTTTCCTTGAGTTAAGATGATTTTTTTTGTATTCATGATGTAAAATTTATTTCAATTAAATTATATATTTTGTGTACAGGTTACAGGTTGGGGGTGCGACAGTGTGTTGTTATGAAAATAACACACTATAGTAAGTGGGGCCTTTATCAGTGTTGAGGTTAACAACACCTTTTTAGGGCTGTTAAAATCATTTTTTCATGATATTAAAGGGAATATCTGTAGTAGTGATAAAAAAATGATATTCCTAGTGCCCCCCAAAAGTTGGTATGAATCCAGAGGTCAAATGCTCCCAAGAATCGAGTGGATAAAACTATCCTCCCCATAGTGATCACTCTCAAGATGATCAAATAATTGAACATGAATTACAACATTGAAGTGAAACCCATGAGAATTGAATACCCAAATCTTTGAGATGAGAGATCTAAGTTAAATAATACACCACCCAACATTGAATTATTACAATAAAATGGTGAATTATGAGTGCATTCACTTCCACAGATTTGGATTTACGCAGAATCAGCCTTTAACAGTGCTAAAAAATGCTTTGATAAAGGGGGAACCTTTATCAGCGCTAAAAAAAGCATTGATAAAAGGAATATTTAATAGTGGTTAAAAAAGAACTGTTAAAATTACCCCTTTATCAGCACTTTTTTTAGCACTGATAAAGGTACCACATTTATTAATGCTTTTTCTTAGCAATGTTAAACATACCCCCTTTATCAACGCTTTTTTAGTAGCGTTGATAAAGGGGGATCTTTATCAACATTTTTTTACTAGGCCTGATAAAGTGTAAATTTCATAAAAAGTTATAAATCATTAAAAATAATATATTAACATAAATATAAATATATATATATATATAATATTTTATTAAATATGATTTATATAAGGCTAAATATGCATTTACCCATAATATATGAGATATTTAGTAAAAAAATGGATTATAAAATAATTATAAAATAATATTAATTAATAATTTTCTAATTATTATTGAGTAATGGTTTTTTAATAACAATTTTAAGATAGAAAAAATCAAAAAATCAATAAAATATCTAAAATAATTTGAAAATGTAACTCAAACTTCAAATGACCATAAATTTTTGATCCGGGTGTCCATTTGAGCTATACCACATATCAAATTGAATCTCTCAAAAATATTCATGCCTTGGTGATCAAGGGGACCCTTGTTCAAATTTTTCAAGGGAAAAAAAGGTCCAAAAGGCCTCTGAAATTGAGTTTTTAGTTGGGGTATCTCAATTTTTTAACATTCGATGGAATTTCAACCTCGTTTAAAGGGATCTTCTTATCTTTTTTTAGTATAAACTAAATTTACATTCAAGGCTTAAACATATAAATAAATCACGATTTTCAAATTTTTTTAGTTTTCATAATGTACTATTATTTATAATGAAGTATACACACACATATACATATTTTTATATATTTACTCATAAAAATTTATTTTTATAAATAAATATATAAACATATTTACATTTGAAATATTTTTTTTAAATATATAAACAAAATATAAATAAAAAATACATACATTTTATCATTTAAAAAAAATATGAATATTTATTTACCTATATAAATGTGTGTGTGTGTATATATATATTTGTGTGTCTGTATTAAGAAACCGATATATGTTATCTATATATTCTATTATATGTATATAAATGTTTTTATATAATATATATACATAAATATAAATATTTATAATTATATTTAAAGATACACACATATATAACATATATACATATAAATATATAATTATATTTAAAGATACACACACACACATTTACTTATAAACATATACGCACAAAAAACATATTTCAAAATGATCATATAAATATATATTAATATAAAAACAAATATATGCATAAAGAATATAACTATATATATATATAAATAAATATATATACTGTAAAATAGATAACAAAAAAATATGGTGGAGTGGTAATGTTACAACCGCGTGAGGGGAAGGTCTCAAGTTTGAATCCAAGGAGAGGCACGAGCGCACCAATATAAGAATAGATTTTAGAATTGATAAAGGGGTGTATGTAGCACTGATAAAGGTGTAGGGGTGTATTCGAGTACTAAAATAGGGTGTGGGGTGTAGTGCTTGGTGGCTTCAAGCGATGATAAAAACTCTGTAAGAATTTACAAAAAAAGTAAAAATATTTTCAAAAATATATTTTTTGAATTTGATTAGTGCTTGTTTTTAGCATTGAAAAAGGGGCCTTTATCAACGTCTTTTAGCACTGATAAAATGGACCCCCTTTTAACCACACTTAGGACAATTACACTTTTTTATTACCGTTGAAGTCTATTTTGAGCACCATTGAAGTCCTTATTCACAGTAGTGATTGATAATTCTAAAGTTCTTCTATTAAAAAAATGTGACAAGGATGAAAAATGTATTGACAAAAAAATATTTTGTACACGACAAGAAATTTAATCTTTTATAGTAGTGGAAGAGAGGGGCCTCTATTTTGGAGTTGTGATAATTAGTACTAGAAATCATCAAATGGCAGTCACTATTACCGAACAAAAATTTGTTGGGATTTTTCCAGCTTCCAACTCATCTTCCTCGGGATTGTTAGAGTTGGAGTCATAGAAACAACTAGTTTGTACTTTAGATTACTAAATATATTTAAATAAGTGAATATTAAATATATCTTATTTCATATTGATCATTTTTTCATGAATTAAATGAGATAATTTCCTAGGATATCTAATGCATTAAAATAAGTCATAACAGTTCCCCACTATGATTGAAACATTTAGATGCTATAATGATATATCTTAAAAAATATTATATGGTCAGCATGATGAACTATGATGGGGAACATAGTTTTTTTACTAATAGGTGTGAGTTTTCCTAAGAGTATCAGACTTTATCTCATGAATTCCACACTTGGTGATCTCCTTAATTGGATATTACGAGGATAGACTCTCTAATAGAAATTCTACATATTTTTCTGTCATCAAATATTCTTATATGTGAGTGTGCATATTGGTCCTTAGACTTTAATATTATTATTAATACATATCGCGACTCATTTACTTAAATGTATTAAGGAAAATCATGATGCACTATTTTTACATTGGGTAGGATACATTGGGAATGTCATGATCAGTATATTATTAATGAATAAGACATTGACAGATTTTCTCCTTCCAATTATGGAAGTTAATATATCAGGTCTTTGATAGGAATGAAACTATCAAAATAAATTTCATGGTTATTATGATATAGATATTGAAGTGTATCCTTGGATTATATTCTCTAATTATGTTTTGAAAATTATAAAATATCCATATTATGATTAATTATATTGTTCACAACTTTACTAAGTGTTATCTTTAGTTTATCTTATGTATCAATTAAAGAATTCTTAATTGTGGTTATATCTTATTATTCTTTATTTAACATATCATGAGATTTCATGTGTTGATTTTTCATAACATGTTTTACAAGTTTCATTAAGATATTCTAAGATAAAAATGTCATTTAGGACCTCTAAATGTTTTTATAGTGTTTTATAAAGGAAAACATAAGTTACTATGAGTTACGTAAGAATAGAATGATTTTTCCATAGTTATGTAAGGGTAACTAGCACATTTATATAATTGTGTAAAGGAAAATTTTAAATTACATTACTTGAATATTGGATTTTCAGTACTTGTATAAAGGTAATTTTGTATTTGTGTAAGAGTAAATTGATTATTCTAATCTTTGTCTAAAGGTAACTCACTTAGTTTAAGAATTGTGTAAAGGTAATTGAACCTATGTTAGGGACTCTCTTTCATGCATTAAGGTAACCTGAACCCATGTAAGGGTACTACCTGTCTTGTGTAATGGCAACCAAGCTTGCGTAAATTTAATTGAATCTCATGTTAAGGTAAAAAACTTTAGTATTGACTTGCGTTAGGGTACCAATATACTTGTGTAAGGGTTGTGGAATTTTTTCAATACTCTTATATTTGTAACCATAGGCTCACGTAAGGGTAATACATACTTGTGTATGGGTACCAGAGAGCTCCTATTACTTACATATGGGTACCATAACTTTTTCAAAACCCATTTAAGGGTAACCTAGGTCTCCTATAAGGGTTAGTAGGGTTCTCCAATAGTTATGTAAGGTTATTATTTTATATAAGGGTAAAAATATATTACCCCTACTCAACATGCATGTTTTACATAATGGTAGAAAATAATTTACCCATGTTTCTAGGGAATGTTCTAAACATTGAAATATGTTTTTTTCATATTATTTCATATTTACACTTACTATAAGTTTATTATGAATATAATTAGTGTTTTATTTGTTCTAAACTTATTTATTAATTATTTAGAACACATACAAACATGTTTTAAATTATTTTATGATAATTTAAATATTTTCTTCACGGGATTTACATTTATTGATATTTGAGAAGAAATTTTTGAACTTATGATATATATATTTTTAAAAGGGAATCCTCAAGAGTGGCTTTTGATAACCCTCCACACCCAAGAACCCCTTCCCACAAAGAGGTCATCCAGAGAATCCCTAGTCAGGAAGGAGCCATTTCCAGTTACGATGGCAGAGCATCCCATGGGGTAATAGTCTAATCAATGATGGTTTGACATAACGATCCATAAGTTAGGTGGTTTGTACCCTTCTTCCCACCCGATGAGACACCGGGTGACCTGAAAAAGTTTGTGGAGAAAGGGAGGTATAAATTTCCCCAAGATAAGGCTCCTAGGAATCAAAGCCCGTACCTCACCAAACGCCATTGCTGTGACCCTCGACCTTGCACCATTACACCACCGCAGAACACCATTACTATGGCCCTTGGCCTTGGAAATTATGATATTTAAATTAAAACTAAATGAAATATGATGCGTTTGTGTAGATTATTATTAGTTAGTGTTCCTAGAATATTAATGGTTATTATTTACTACTTTATTAATTATTCTAATAAATTCCGCTGAACAATTGTATTTGTTTTATAGGATATCATAGAGGACTTACATGAATATTATTTTCTCTTTATGAAAGATTTACATGTGTATATTTATGTTGGAAATAAGTAAGAACCACACTAAAGTAGTTTGACAGTTTCATATAGGAAAATATTGCTTCAGGAAAAATAAAGACGTAACAGTCTTCAAATTTTAAAAATGTTGTGCATAAAAAACTCTATATATAGATTCGATAGAATCTGCACAAAAAAGAGGGAGATTAAAAATGGTGAATATTTTTCTTGAATTGTACAAGTACTGTATACTTTGTAAATCAACTAATACTTTTAGCTGTTCAACAATCATTTGATCCTTTATTGCTGAAGATTTATTTCTATCTAAACACTCAAAATATGAACTGTATGTATGGTTCTACGGTTTTACTTCTGTATATTATTTTTTTGTGCATAATTTTAAGGGTTATACTTCTCATTAAAATGTAGTATAGTGGGTTGTGAATCCAAAAAAAGTCAGGAATTAGGTTGTTCCTCTAGGTGAGAAAAAGGAAAGACTGTTTGGGTTGTGCTGCCAGGTAGAAAAAGGTAGTTTTTTTTGGGTTTATGCCACTAGGGGAAAAAGGCTTTGTAATTGGGTTATGACACCAGGTGTGAAGAATTTATTATAATATTCCATATTTAGTTGGTGAAATCTCTTTCAGTTAATTAAAGGGGTTAATAGTGGACTAGAATCATTTATATCTGAACAACTATAAAAATAATTTTATTTATTTCCTTATATTTTCCACAAAATTAGCATTAAAACTATGAGACAATTATATAAATTGATTTTAAAAAATTTCACTTCACCCCATTTGGATATTTTTTCATCTTAAACCTAGACAAACAATTGGTATTAAAGGGTGACCCCTAAACTTATATTTTTTATGCTAACCACTTACTAACTTAACCATCAAGGGGAAAAGATCTATTTAATATGGAAGGAACATGTTTAAATGATGGATGAAAACATCAAAGACCCCTCATTTTGATGGTAATTGTTATGGGAGTTGGAAATATAAAATTAAAGATTTATTAAATCAAATAATCATTGATCACTATATAATAATGGAAAAACCATACAAGCTTCCCAAAGGTGAACCTGAATAATTAGTTGGAAATGATGTGGTAAAGTATGTTTTTAATTACAATGTGGTGAATATTTTATATTGTGCAATAAATATAAATGTGTATAATCATGTATATACATGTAAAAATGAACATGAAATCTAGAAAATTATGAATGTTGCACATCTTGGCTCAGATAATGATATTAGAACTAAGTTACACATTTTAATATCTGAATATCTAGAATTTAAAATGGGTGGAGATGAAATTGTTAATCAAATTTTCCATAGATTTACTAGTATTTTAAATGGTATGAGTTGTTTAGGAGAAACTCTAGAAAATATTATTCTTTTTAAATAGTATTAATATCACTTACTATGAATTAGGATACTAGAAAGGGTGTTATAGATGAATTTAATAACTTCAAGTAATATACACTTGATGGGATTATTTGATCATTATTACAATATGAACTGGATTATAAAAATCATACTGAAGAAGATAATTCATAGAAGAATAGAATTAATTTTAAGTTAAATATTTCTACTCAATATTATAATTTGTAGTTATAGAGAAATGATATGAATGATACTGCATATGTTACAAAGGGTGGATATATAAAGAAGAAAGGTTACTCAAGGAGATATCAAAGAGACAATCCAAAAGAAGATCACAAGGAAAATATGAAAGGTATTTTTTTATAATTATGCACATGATATAATTTTTTATGAGTGTAGAAAAAGGGGACACATCAAGATTTATTTCCCAATATTAAAGAAGGAAAAAAAATAATAGGAACAAATACAAGAAAGAAAAGAAGTAAATGGAAGTCAGATGGAGTTGCACTGAGGTTTCAAGTTCAGATGAAGCATTTGTTTTTGAAAAGGATGTGGAAAATTTATGCTCAATGGCTTCATTAAATCAAGTAAGTGACTATACTTACTATTCTTATTCCGAATCTAATTATAGAAACCCACTGTAAAGGAATTTATTAAATAATTTGATAGACTTAATCATAAATTTGAAAAGATAACTAGTTTATATAAGAACTTTAAGAGTAAACATAAGGTGGTTCTTAAGGAAAATAAATATCTAAATAAATCAATATAGGAAGGATAAAAATTATAAAATAAATATATAAAACCTGATCATACCTATCTGAAATATTACCAAGAAAATATAAAAATTTATCTTACTAAAAAATAAAAAATAAAAAATAAAAAGAGAATTTGATTTCATGTTATAGTACCATGAATATGGAATAAGTAATTTTTATAATCTTCTTAAAGAAAATGAATATATCAAAAATTAAATAGAAGGTTTAAATTAATATCTATCAATTTTTATTCAAGGAAGATAAAACTTTGATAAAATGATTTGTTTCAATAAAATTAACAAAAAGAGATCCAACCTTGGTTATAAAATTAATTTACCGAAAATTTATAAGACTTTCTTTGTTAAATGAACTAATGGAAGTACATCTTCTGCTATATGTTTTAGATGCCAAATTAAAGGTCATTATGAAAATGAGTCTTCCTTGAGATTTACATAATATCTTGGAAATACTAAGTCTTGCATTTTTAAATACTTATCATCTAGATTTATTATAAAAAAGTGTTTCAAATTGGTTTGTATTCCCAAAAAATCATATTTTAATCCCATTAGACCTAAATTTTCTTGGTTACCAAAACGTTCTTAAATCTATTTTCGTAGGAAGTGTTTCTTGGGAGTATCAAAAGGGATGTTTAGTATATGGATAGTGGATACTCATGAAATATAACTAGTGATATATATGACTCTTCATCATTCAATAAATTTGATGGAGGTAATGTTAATTTTTGTGATAATTCTAAATGAAAGGTAAAAGGTTTTGATGCAATTAGAATTTAAAATTTTGTTATTATTTCAAAAGTTTTATATATTGAAGGATTAAAACATAATTTAATAATAATTTCATAACTATATGATTATGAATTTTTTATTAAATTCAAAAATTATAAATGTATAGAATTTAAATATAATCTATCTTATTTTATGAAAACATAGAAAACGATATTTATTCAATTAATTTTTCAAAATTAAAAGATCAAAATAAAAAATGGTAAAATATTATAAAATTTGATAAAATTTTGTAACATATGATTTTAGGACATCATAATTACATGTTGATGCACAACCTTTCCATGAACAAAACAATTCTAAAGTTACCAAAAACTTAATGTGTACAAAACCATTGTTTGCGAGTCCTACTTGAAAGGTAAATAACATAGAAGAAGTTTCAAGTAAATTAAAGAAGTAAAAATTTTAATGCCTCTTGATATTATTCATTTGGATTTATCTGGTCCTATCAAAACTGTTAGTTTATGTGGTAAGAGATACTGTTTTGATATTATTGATGATTTTAAAATATACACATGGGTTTATTTTGTTACAATTAAATCTAAAACTTTATCTAAGTTTATCACTTTTTAAAATTATTTCAAAAGGAAATAGTAAACTTAATTAAATCAATTATAAGTGATCATGGTATTGAATTCCAAAATTTAGAATTTATATAGTTTTGTGAATAAAATGGGTATTTTCATGATTTTTCATCCCCTAAGACACCATGAATTTTTTTAAAGTTGAAAGTAAAAAATAGAACTATTAAATAAATGTCTAGGACCATGTTAAGTGAGTTTAAACTACATAATTGTTTTTGGGAAGAAGCTATGAATACTTCATGTTATGTTTCTAATAGAATTATTTTAAGGAATTTGTTGAAAAATGAACCTTATAAGCTTTGGAAGGGAAGAATACCTAAGATTTTCTATTTTAGATCCTTTGGGTGTAAAGTTTTTATTCTCAATACTAAGGATGTTTTAGATAAATTCAATGAAAAATTTTATAAAGGCATTTTCTTAGGATATTCAAACAATACCAGGGAATTCCGTTAATATAATAAAAGAACCATGGTTGTTTAAAAATCAATTCATGTAAATTTTGATGAAATGCATTTGAATAAATTGGGTGATGATATTGATCAAATTGATGACAAATTTTGAGATTTTAATTTTGAAGAGGAAGAAACTTAAGATAATGAAACACATATTAAGGGGGAGAATATTTCTTCTCAATATAAACCTATTTATTAAAGATCTTGGAAGAATAATAAATATCATCCTATAGATAATGTTATTCGTAATGTCGAATCAAATGTTTAAACTAGAAAATATGTTATGAATATTTATGCTTATCATGATTTCATTTCTGATTTTCTAAATAAGAATATTAATGAATCTTTGAAATATTCTCATTAGATGTTGGAAATTCAAGATGAGTTAAAACAACTTTCTAAAAACAGTTTTTGGACTTTAGTTGTTCCCCCAAATGATTTTCATGTTATTGGAACAAAAAGGATCATTAGAAAAAAACTTGATGCATATATAAATATAGTTAGAAATAAATATAGATTAATTGATCAAGTATATTCACAAGAATTAGGTATTGATTTTTAATATTATCTTTCACATGGTTCTATATTATAATAAATAATAATATTAATGTATTTTAGTACTTTTAATGTATTTAAATTATTTCAAATGGATGTCAAAACCGATTTTCTAAATGGTTATATTTATAAAGAAGTATATGTTAGACAACCCAATTATTTTGAAAATAAAAATCATCTTGGTCATTTATTTAAACTTTCTAAGTCTTTATATGGTTTGAAATAAGCTCCCCAACTTGGTTTGAAAGGTCAACTGGTTTTCTTCTTATTTTTTAAGAAGGGATATTTTGATCCAATTTTTTTATTAAGAAAAGTTATAAGGATATCTTGATTATAAAAATTTATTTTGAAAACATTATTTTTGGATCTTAATGTGAAAATATTTATAATATATTTTTAGAATAATGAATTCTAAATTTTATATGAGTATGATGGGAGAGTTAAGATTATTTCTTAGTTTTCAAATATTTCAAAAAATGATGGTATTTTTCTAAATAAGTCCAAGTATTATAAAGAGTTTATTAATAGGTTTAGAATCTTCTAAAAGTGAAAATACTCCCATGAGTAATACTTGTAAATTAGATTTTGATAAATTTAGAAAATCTATTGATGCTGAAACTTATAGAGGCATAATTAGAAGTTTTTTATACTTAACTTATTATAGTCTTAGTTTAATGTTTTTAGTTTTAATGTGTGATACATTTCAAAGTGACACTAAGTAAAGTCACATTTAATATCTTAATAGGATTGTTAAATATATTAAAATATCTTGGTATATTGTATTATTTTACCTTACTAAAACTAATTTTTATTTTATAAAAAATTACAATTCTATTTTTGGTGGATGCAAGATATAAAGAAAAACAACTTCAACCATGCGTCACTTACATGGTAAATATTTAGTTTCCTAGGATTCATAGAATAAAAATTTTGTTTCTCTTTTAATATTTAAATATGAATATGTAGTTGATGCATCATATTGTGATCAATCATTATGTATTAATAAAACACTTTATATTTTTCATTTTTATTTTTATAATATTCATATAGTATATGAAAATATTTTTCTATTTCTATTTTAAAAATTCCCTTTCAACACTATAGGAATAAACACATTGATGTTAAATTTCATTTTCTTAGAGATCATGTTCAAAAGGGAAATATAAATATATAATTTATTTCCATAAAAAATAATCTAGCTGATATCTTTACTAAGACCTTAGAATTTACTAAGTTTGAAAAAATCAAATTTGAACTTGGTATGATAGAGATTTAAATTTAAAATTTATCTGGCATAAATCTAGGGGGGTTTTAGTGTATTTATATGTTGAAATTTTCAGGTTTACATGAAATATTTAAAATCTAAAATCGGTATATTCAGTTTACTATTTTAAATTTATACACACATTTATTTGTTATATTACTATTTTACGTATTATCATATATACTAGTTGATATATATTTTCTCTTTAAACTTTTATTTTTCTTAAATGAATATTTTATAAAGACGTTTTCATCATTTTTCACAAACATATTTTAAAATTATACTCACTACATATAACTCGGAGTCCTAAATGTGTATGGGTTTATAGTGGTTCATTGAATTTTTTTTTGAGATAAATATTCTTAGGAATGTTTTGGTTAAAAATTGTTTTTAGGGGGAGTAACAATTTCATAAATAATGTGGGGATATATTATTAAACTTTATCATTTTGATTATTTCAAAAATGGTGAGAGTTTTTGAAATTATGATTTGTTTTGTAGTTATCAAAAAGGGGGATAATGTTGTAGTGTCTCCTAGGATTATATTTTCTAATTATGTTTTTATAATTACAAAATATTCATATTATGATTAATTATAATGATCAAAACTTTATTAAGTGTTATATTTAGTTTATATTATGTATTAATTAATGAATGCTTAACCGTGGTTATATCTTATTATTTTTTGTTTAACATATCTTGATATTTATTGTTTTGATCATTCATAACATGTTCTACATGTTTAATGAAGATATTCTAGGCTAAAAATGTCATTTAGGGACTTTAAATGTTGTTTTATAGTGTTTCATAGAGGTAACTGTAAGTTACTATGGGTTTTGTAAGGGTGGAATGATTTTTCCATAGTTACGTAGGGGTAACCAACTCATTTCTATAGTTTTATAAAGGTTTCTGGAAAATTATTTTACCCACATAAAGGTAGTTTAGTACTTGTGCAAAGGTAGTTCAGTACTTTCATAAAGGGACTTCAGTATTTTCATAAGGGTAATTTGATTATTCTAAGCATTGTGTAAAGGTAACTTGCTTATTCTAAGCATTGTGTAAAGGTAATTGAACTGGTTTAAGGGTGTTATCTATCTCACTTAAAGATATCCTGAAACTATATAAGGGTACTACCTATATCACACAAAGGTAACCAAGATTGTGTAAAGGTAATTTAATCCCTCATAAAGGAAAAATACTTTAGGATTGACTTGCATAAGGTTACTAGTATACTTTTATAAGGGTAGAAGTACTTTTTCAATAGTCATGTAAGGGTATCCTAAGGCTTAATTAAGGATAATCCATACTTGTGTAAGGGTATGAAAGAGTTTCTATTACTTACATAAGGGTACTATAAGTTTTTGAAAACCAGCATAAGGGTAACCTAGGTCTCATGTAAGGGTAAAAAAGGTTCTCCAATTTCTACATAAGGGTAATATGGTGCGTAATGGTAAAAATTTGTTACCACTACATAGAGTGTGTGATTCACACAGGGGTATAAAATAATTTACTTGCATTTATATAGAATCTCCTAAACATTGAAATATTCTCTATTTTTCATATTATTTCATATTATTTCATATTTAAACCTACTAATAGTTTATTATTAATATAATTAGTATTTTATTTGATCTAAAAATAGTTTATTAATTATTTAAAACACATATGAGAATGTTTTAAATTATTTTATGATAAATTAAATATGTTCTTCATTTTATTTACATTTATTGATATTTACGATGAATTTTTGAAACTTGGGATATTTAAATTCAAACCAAATGAAATACGAGAAGTTAGACTTGAATATTATCAGGGATTGTTTCTAGAATATTAATGGTTATTATTTAATGCTATAGTAATTGTTCTAATATATTCCATTGTAATGTTTTGTATGTTTTATAGGATATCAGGGAGGATTTATATGAATATTATTTTCCATTTAAGAAATATTTACACATGGATCATTATATATGAAATAAGCATAGAAAAATTTTAAGTAGTTCATTAGTTTCACATGGGAAACTCTTTATTCAAGAAATAGAGAGATGAAATAGTATTTAAATTTTACAAATTTTGTTCATATTGAAACTCTATAGATATAGTTGACAGATCCAGTGAAAAAATAGGGATATTAATAAGGTTTAGGATTTTCCTTGAACTATATAAGTTCTAAATACTATGGTAATCAAGTATTTCTCTCAGATCTTCAATAATCATTTTATCCTTCATTGCTAGAGAGTTCATGCTACCTCGAAACTCCAAATATGAACTTTACATCTGGTTCTCTAGTTTTAATTCTATCTATTATTTTTTGTATAAATAATTTTAATGGGTTATACTCCCATTTAAAAGGTAGAATAGTAAGTTATGACTCCCAAATAAAATTATTGCATTAGTTTCTTCCACTAGGTGGGAAAAAGTAAGGATTGTTCAGGTTGTACCCCCTTGTAGAAAAAGATAGATTTTTTGGGTTTAATCCTCTAGGGGGAAAAAGTATTTGTAATTGGGTTGTGACTCAAGGTGTGAAAAAATCATTTTAAGATTCTGTAGTTAGTGGGTGCCATCTCTTTTAGTTCATGAAAGGGGTGAAGAGTAGACTTGGATCATTTAGATTAAAAAAACTATAAAATTCGATATGTTCATTTCCTTTTATTTTTTACTGCATTAATATTAAAACTCATAGATCATTTTATAAATTAATTTTAAAAAATTCCAATTCACCCCCTATTTTTTATTTTTTCATCTCAACTCCAGACCAATAGTATAAATGTTTATTTTAGATAATAAAAGAAATATATTTCAAGCATTAAGGTTAATGACACAACTATGAAACCTTCTTGATAAGATTTTGAGACAAAAGATTATATTACATAGTCTTCTCTTGTATGGGGTTATTGGCATTGAAATATTAACTTATTACTCTTATCTCCCATGATACTTTTCTAGATAGTAATATTAGACATTAGGAAATCCCTCCTAATTCCAATAATGAAGAATCCTAGAGGGTCACACACTATGTGTTTTCCTTGATCTCAATTAAATTCTTTTTGAATTTAATTTTTGAAATATAATTATTATTCTCAAGTCTAAGAAATAATTTTATTCATAATTTATTGATCACATAATTTTTTATAAATATTTATTTTCAAGGTAATTATTTAATTATGAAGTAATAGAATATTTATATTTTTTAAATGAATAAATATTTAATTAAATATCCATTCAAGTATTAAAAAATATCAAGGAGGGTAAACAAACCAATAAAAGGCATAGTGATAAATTTTAATTTTAAATATGGTAAACTAATATTTATTGTCGCACCAGTTAGTGCACATCATGAGAAAATAATAGTAATAATAATATTACATGGAATGAGGTCATTTAACGGTTTAATATATTATTAAAGTACCATGTATTATTAAATAGTATTTAACCCTAACTCATAACTCTATAAACAGAATGCTATGTCTATTATGCTAGGGTTAATAGAATTAGAGAAACGTTGTGCATAATGAAATCTAGAGATCAATCTATCTCAATAAAGAAAAAAACTCTTGAGTATCTTCTCTCAAGACCAATAGATTATTGAAGCTCCCCCATATTTTTAAGAATTTTAGTGCAAGGATGATTCTTGAATCCCAAAGGAATCATTATAATGATCAAAGAAAACACCTTAAGATGATCGATCCATCATGATAGTACCCAAAAATCCTTTAGAATTATTTAGATATCAAAGAAGCACATGTGGATAACCGCTAGAGTGATTATACACTTGGATCCTACAAGAACAATGATGAGAGATCAAAAGGGTTTCAGATGATCAACATCTTCATAAAATGAAGATATCAAGGCCCAGGTAAACCTTCTTCCTATCTAATTAAATTAATTATAAATTTAACATGAATGATCATCTTGGTTCCAGCATGTATGAAAAGTCTCATTGGAAAGATTTTCAATGGTTATGGTCTCCGTGTCATGCACATCACAGAATATTTATTGAATCTGATAATTATTGAGATGGGCCTGACCCTGATAAGTTCTTCCACTATGCCCAGAACCTCAAGTGGTATCAAAGGGGTCATGTTCATATTTATAATTATTTACTTTATTTTTGATCATTAATAATTTAAAAGTTATATTTCATTTAAAGTTTTAATTTTTTCTTAATTCATCATTGATATTCTTCTTCCTCCTCTTTGTTTCTTTCTCATATAACAAAGAAGAGTTAATAATTGATGAATAATGCATATGAAGAACCCATCTGAAGGTTGTAATAACTCTATTGAATAACATAGGGTTATAAAATGTGTAATCCTTTGTCACAAATCGTGTATCCTTGTTTATTATACCAGGACACCCACAATGACTTTGGGTCATCATGTAATAAATAAATACCATATGCATTAAATACATAGTGAGTTGACCAACTGGGGTGGAACATAGTTTTTCCAAACTTCACACCATATATATTACCTACATGTTATTTAGTCCATGTGTTTTCATGGAATAAAACTTGGGATCTAGACACATCATGTAATTAATACACTATTTGTATTTAATACATGACCTTTATAGGTTTGTAGCCACGTAAATTAAGTACGCATAATGTATCATTCATACACATCATGTACTATATAAATTTACACTTTAAGCACAATTCAAGTCCCTAGGCATGTACCGAGGACATCCGATGAAGAAAAGTATATGCTTTGTGGCCATCCAGCACATGCCATGTAATTCACCTATTTATAAAAAAATACTTAATTTAATTAATTAATCCTTTAAACCCCATCAAATTGATTACCATGAGTCATTTAATTTAAAGTACATGTTATTCATTAAGTTTTTTTATTATTTTAAATACTTAGTTAATTTCACGTAATAATTGAAACTAAAAGTCATGTATGGTCCTCGCATCCTAAAGAATCAATGTTCATTAAATTGTACATGCACTGTAATTTTCATGTTTTTCATGTGTCATTAATTTGATAGTACACATTGTGAAGTTAAAACCCATGTTATGTATGCAATGTTTCATGTGTGTGAATTTTATAAAACAAGGACCATATAGAGTAGTTCATGCAGGAAATCACCGAGTTGATTCCAAGTAAAAAGTTGTATACTATTTTACTAAATTTTAAGTAAAATAAAATTATTTATTTTATTTAAAATCAAAGTTAATGGGAATATCTAAGATTATTGGACGGAAAAAGATAAAAATCAATTAATTTATTAATAAGACAGTTAATCAGATTAATTCATGTATGTTTTATCTTACCAAATAACAAATTGAAATAAATTATAGTAAGTTATTTTAAATTCCGATCTATTTTATGTGTATAATCGACCACAAGATTTGACCAAAACTATGTATGTGTTTGTTTAATTTAATTTAATTTTATTTCATGGGTTTGTAATTATTTATCATTTAATTAAATTTAATGGTATTTTTTCCATCCCTCCCACCTTTATTATGTAGGACCTTCATCTAAAATGTTGATTTATGTAATTCCTATAAACCAATCCGTCAGTTCCTTCACCTACTTGTGAGTTATAAAACATATGTAATAAAAAGTGTATCTGAAGGCACGTAGAGTTAGTTTAAGTTAGATACAAGGCAGTGGTGATTTAATACTAAAACTAGATGAAACCACCATGGGTGATACATAGGTGGATGGGTGGAATGTTACAACTCATTCCAATACTGACACAAAGAGTATTTCTCTAGGGTAATCAGTTGATTTATTACCCACTAAATAAATAAACAATTAGATAAGCACATGATTGTTTCATTTATTTATTTATTTTATTTCAGCCTTATGTATGATTTATTTTATGGATGGAATACCATGATCAAATAAATAAATGGTATAATATGAAAATTTGAAAATAAAATAAATGGATTATGTGTAAATGTTTTATTGAAACATTATTAACATATTAAGTAAAATCCACCTAATATTAAAAAAAAAATTAAAAGATAAAACAAGAAAATATTATGCATAATAAATAATATCATTAAACTTAATGTTAATTCAAACTAAGACTTCTATTACTTTATTATGAATAAAACCATAAAACTAAGTGTTGGTCCAAACCTTGTTGGGAAACTTACTTTTATTGGGGAGTTATAATATAATTTTGGTCTGGCTTAAAAATTTTACATAAAGAGGGGTAACCCTTACTATACTTGATGTAACTTAGAGGAAATTTTTGAGAAAAATCAAGAAAGGGTTTCTATATTGGGGAGTACACTAAAAAAATTAAGGAGATATAATCCCACAGTTAGTAAATACATGATTATCTAAATACCATTAAGTAACTAACCAAGACCTTTATTGGGCTATAATAAGGGGAATATGAATCTTTTCGACTAGAATTTCAAAGAAATTATACATTTTGAGTCTAATGGTGAGGTAATTTAGGAATTGAAATAATAATAGGAGATATATAATTTAATTTATTTCATCTCACTTTTGGTAATCAGATTAAGTACTAATAATATACTATAAATTGTTTTAGAATCAAATGAAAAGTTAGAAAACCACAACACCATCTCTATGAACTATCCTAGATAAAGAAAATATCCTTACTGATAAAACTTCTAGGAATGGTACAGGTGATTGAGAATATTACTATGATAGGAATAAAAGTTATATGTGATTGAGTCTCCAGTTTCTAGTCTTCCCACTATGGATGTGATTGATGAAGAGTTACCTATCTATAATAAACACTTATAGGATTCTATAGATGTATAGTGTTTAATGCTATATTCCATGTCTAGTGAACTGAAAAAATCACATGATACCATGTATGAATATGTAATGATATGTAATATCGGTGATCTTTATCAGGAGAGATAATGATAAGAATGGTTTGATATCTCTAAGGTACTATTCACTTGAAAACATGGAGAAAGCGCACTAGTTGGAACTCATGTAGTAAAAATGACTGGATATATAAAGCGTCTAGAAATTATAGGATTTATAATACCTAATTATATGTGAAATGATCTCATTATCATGTCACTTCCTTAATAGATCTCTAACTTTATTATGAATTTCATCATGAAAAATATAGAGAAGTCACTCCAAAATCTACTCACTTTAATTCTCTAGAATAATAAGGAATTAAAGCATAAAAAGTATTTTGTACTTATGGTGAATGAGAGTAAATGAAAGGAAAAGAGAACCAAGACTAAGTCCAAGTTTAATACTTATATTCACCTCTCTTATAAGAAGAGGAAAATCAAAGGGGAAGTAAGGTAATAAGATGTTATCTATTTACAATGTGGTAATAAGGGCCATTAGAAGAAAATTTACACTGTGGGAAGGAAGAAAGGGAATGCTTCATGTATGTTCATTGTCAAGTATAACCTTTCAATTTATATGAATTGGGTATTGGTTACCACATTTGGTTCTCAAATATTTATACAAATATAGGAGTCCAGTTGTAAGACCCTGAATGTCTAATGAGGTATGTTCTTATTTATGTTTTGGTTTAACTCCCCTTTATGGTTAATTAATTGTTTTCTAGGAGTATGAGGAGTCTCAGAGGAGTCCTAGAGGGTTGGGGCATGAAAAAGGAGGAAAAGATTCCATATAGTGTAGGTTTCATGGTTGGATAATGGTTAAAACTATCTTTGATCCAGAACCGTGTTCCCTAGAGTGGGGTGGTTCACAGTTGGTAAAATAATGAATGTTGGAGGATAAAACCGTGTAGGCTTGGAAAAAGCCATCCCGTATAGATAGTGCATGGGGTTTTAAAACTGTACAGATTCCTAGGAGACTATGTGACCTAGGACCCACTCTTGGATAGAGGCTAGAACATGGTTGGCACATGGTTTGGCCAACCGTGTGGATAGACCTTGCACATCATTAAACAAGGAGTAATTTCTCATTTTTTACTTCTTGGTCTTTATGAGACCTTACATGGCTTTCTTCTCCTTTTCTCATACAAAAACAACGGGTGAAAAACTATTCCTCTAAAACATCTCAAGGATCTATATCCCCTATTTCTAATCCATTTGTAGTTATGTTGAGTGAAGATTGAATATACAGGTGATTCTAACACTCATTTTCCTTATTTTCTCTAGATTAGGGATTATAGAATCATTATTCTCCTTCCAAGGCTCTAAAAACTATTTTTTACAGTATATCCTAGGTTGGGGACTTGAAGGTGGTTTGTGTTCGAATAAAGGGATGAGTTTAGTTGAGCTTTCATCAATGAAATTGAGGTAGGTGGTCTATAACCTATATTCTATAGTCTCAACCTTTTTTATGTTCATGTTGATGTGCTAATGGTGTCATTATGCTACATATTTGTTTTCCTAAGTAGTAAATGGTAAATTGGTTAATTAAATGATAAATTGAACCCCTCATGATCCTTATGGGTTGTTATGATAATTAGTGAACCAGAACCTAGGGATTCCCATGGGGTGTGCCCTACCTTGAACTTGGAAATTGAATTGTTAATTTTAAATTTGAAGGGTTTATGAGATAGATCTTATGATAGTTATTTTTAGTATGTTAACACTGGTTTTTAAATAGAAAAAAAATTAAAATTGTGTTTAGTTATTATCTTGTGTTTGCGAAATAAAATTTTATGTTAATTATGTTGGCTGATAACATGGTATAAGGGGATATTTGGTCAATCTTGAATGTTTTAAATGGATTATGACATGTAATTGGTAAACAAGACAAACAATTAAATAAGCATGTGAAAATGGTTAATTGGTATGTGTGGGGTATTGGACTAAGCCTATACTCCCAAGGGTTAAGTTAGACTGAGGCTTTAGGCCCCACCCTTATATTACACGGGTTAGGGTATCAGACTAAGGCTCTATGCCCCTAATGAATAGATGTAATGTGATGACCTAGAATGATATTCCATGGTAAGTTATTAAACTATTATATTGATCCATGAAATGATTTACCTTGTGATTTAGGTAACTTGACCCCCATATATGTTGTTTAGTTGATTGAAATAGGCCCAAGTGAATTTTATGAATTTGGCTAACACGTGGGAATAATGGTGAAAGTGGAAAATCTTAATAATGTTAAAGGATGAAACTTGATTTATATTTTTTTAAATTTTTGTTTATTGTACCTCTATATACACTATTTATTTTGATTGGATTTTTTGTATACACCAATGGTGGTGTCCTATCAATTTGTACTCACAACCTACTTAGGACACCATTGGATACACGAGTATACTTCATGGTTGTAGGTGAGGAAAAGGGAAAAGGACTAATGCTAGATAGTTGATTTGTTTCTTGGGGATGCACATGGATGGGGGAACTGGACTTGGTTTCTGGAATCATTTTGGAGATTCTTCAAATTTTATTTATTTTGTGTTTTTCTTTTTTACTTAGCACTGTATGACATGACATGACATATTTACTTTTTGGACATGGGTAGGTACCCAGTTTTGGGAAATTGTTTGTGATTCATGTTTATTGTTGTTTTGGTTTTTCTTATTCCTTATTTTATCTATATTGAATTACTCTAATAGATAGGGTATAGTCTCCCCACATGTTCCATCAGACCCTTGCTTCTATTTGGTAGCCTCTCGTGTATGAGGAGGCACACTTGAGGTCATGTTATGAACCCAAATGGGACACTAGTTATAGTGGAACTTGGGATGGGGTGTTACAATAGTATATTTCAAAAGATTTAACAGGGTGGGGTGGATTGAAAGGAATAAAATGGAGCTAATTTATCTACACTATCCATTAGTGACTACCGCTCCACATTTCCAATAAGAATGAACTTGGTTATTCATAATTGTTACTTTGTTCTAGGAATTACCCAAAACATTATTTATTTATCTAAATTAGATTTGAAAGGATTTATTTTCAAGTTAATAAATAAAAGTTGTTATTTTATAAAGAAATAATATTTTATGGTAAGAATATTTACGTAAAAATATTTATGGATTAGATTATGATAACCAAGTGTTGACAATAGATAAAGAATCCGAATAGCATGAATAATACCACAACTAGCTATGCCATCACTACTAAAGTCATATAAACAAGAAATTATTGACTAAGTTACATCAAGACAATTTTTTAGATTAATTCAAACTAAAACCAATTGGTATTTTTCAATCATGTTTACATGGTAAAATGACTAAATCTACATTTAGTGGAAAAAGTTAAAGGGACAAGAGAGTTGGTTCGCACTGATGTGTGTGGACCATTCCCAGTTGAAATAAGGGGTGGGTACTTATACTTCATAAATTTTACTGATGATTTTAGTTGGTATGTATATATCTATTTGATGAGGTACAAGCCATTATCCTTTAATAAAATCAAAGAATTCAAGAATGAGTTTGAGAGACCACTTGGTAAGAAGATTAAGAAACACTACTTAGACTACAGTGGATAATATCTTAATCAAGACTTCATTTAATATTTATTAGAGTATGGGATTTTATCCCGACTCAATCCTCCTTAAATAGCTTAGAGCAATGATGTATGATAAATGAGGAACCACACCTTTTTAGACATGATGAGGTAAATGATGAGTCATGTAAATCTTCCACTATGATTTTGGGGATATTCATTACAGACAACAATGCACATACTAAACCAAGTACCAATTAAAGTGGAAGTTGGTATACCCTACCAAATATAGAGTGGAAATAAATCTGTGTTGTTGAACTTATATGTGTGGGGGTGAAAAGTGTTTCTTAAAGCCTATTCTAGTAACAAACTTTCACCTCGAGGCACAAAGTGTATCTTCATAGTATACCCTAGAGAAACAATGAGATATTACATATATTACCCCTCAGATAAAAAGGTAATAGTGGAAATACATTCCATGTTCCTTGACAGAGATCAAATCTAAAAAATAGATAGTGGGAGTGAGATAGAATTTGATGAATTCTAATCTCTAGATATACAAGAGTTGGTATAGGAACATGTTTCATAAATCCATGTGGAAGAAACTGTTCCAGAGACACAAGTACAACATAGGAGTACAAGAGAGGATTTATAACCAAAAAAATATTTTTTTCTTGTCACTCAATATGCTGACTCGTTATTAGTAGATAATAATGATCTTATAGCCTACAAGGAAGCTTTAAATAGAAAAGAATCTATGAAATGGAAATAAGAAATGAATTTTGAAATAGATTTCATGTACTAAAACCAAGCCTAAATTTTGGTGGATCCTCTAGTTGATGTAAATTCCATTGGTTTGAAATGGTTATTCAAGGTGAAAATGGACATGGATGGTCAAGTTAGTACCTATAAATAATGGATGTTTGTAAAAGGGTACAAAAAAATTAAGGAATAGAATATAATGAAACCTTTTCATGAGTTTCCATGATTGAATCCATTATAATTATACTTTCCATAGTAGCGTATAATGACTATTAGATTTGGCATATGGATTTCAAAACAACCTTACTTAATGGAAACTATTAATAATATGTCTATATGATACAACTAGAAGGGTTTGTGACTCTAGGTAATTCTAATAAATTATGCAAGTTGTAGAGATCCATATATTGATTAAATAAAGCATCCAAGTTATGGAATATTTTTTTAATGGATCCATAAAGAAATTTTCTTTAATAAGAAATGATTATAAGCCTTATGTCTATAAAAGTTTTGGTATGAGTGTGGTCATTTTACTAATAGTATGTGTTGTTGACATTTAACTTATTGGAAATGAGATACTAGTCTTACAGATTATTTGGACATGTTTAAAAATTTCTTATCCTTGAAAGACATAAGAAAATTTGTATATTTTCATGGGATCAAGATACATCATGATATATCTAAGATACTTTGTGGTCTAAGTCATGGTATATATCGATAAGATACTGAGTATATTTGGTATGGAACAATCCAAGAGGGGATTATTGATTATCTCACATGGTATTCATCTTTCAAAGAAGATATATCCACAGAAACATGAGGAGATATAGAGAATGAAAATAATTCCATATGCATTAGTAATTGGGTCAGTCATGTATGTCATACTATTTTCTTGGATATATGTTTCTTATCCATAAGTGTAGTAGGAATATATCAGACAGATATAGGATACCTCTATTGGATTTCTATAAAAACTATCCTTAAGTATCTATGATGAACTAAGGATATCTTCCTACTATATAGAGGATATGATGATCTAGTCATCAAGTGATATAAAAATTCTATTTTCCAAAAATTTCAAGATAATATGAAGTCCCAGTTGGGATACACCTTCACCATCAATGGAGGAGTTTTGAGTTGGAAGAGTTTTAAGAAAGTAGTGATTACTGATTCTATAGTAGAGTTAGAGTTTATTTCATCATCTAAAGTATCTAGAAAATTAGTATGTATATTTAATTTCATCGAAGAGTTAGATATGGTACCTAGAATTAAATAACCTATTGTAGTTTATTTTTATAATATTACAACAATGGATCTCATAAAAAAATCAAGGTCACTTCAACAGACAAACAACATACTCTGAAATAGTCATCTCTTGATGGATTTTTCTTATAGATGTGATGTTTCAGTGAAAAATATTTCCATGGAAGACATCCTTATAGACCCCTTAAAAACCCCTATCTCATCATAAAAACAATCTTCATGTGAGAGATAACAGACTAAAATTCTTTAGTAATTGTCTCTAGGCCAAGTGGGAGTTTTTTGGAGTTGCTTCCCTAAAACCAAATGGTTTATACTTTATATTATAAAATATATTCAAATAAGTGAATATTAAACATATATTATCCTATATTGATCGTTATTCATCATGAATTTAATGTTTTAATATCATATGGTATCTATCGCATCAGAATAGGTTATATTAGTTCCCTACTATGATGAGAACCTTGATATGATATGGTGATATTTCTTAATAATCTTCCTATGGTTATCATGAAAAATTATGATGGAGAATATATTTTTTTTCTATCACGTGTGAGTTCTCTCAAGAGGATGAGGATTCATCCCATGAAGTTTTAACTTATTGATCTTTAATATGGGTGATTATGAGTAAATACCTACCTATAGGAATTTTTCATGTTTGTGGGTCATAAGATATTTCTATATGTTAGCATGTGTAATGGTCCTTACATAGTAATATTATTATTAATACATATCATAACTCATGTACTTAGATGTATTGATGAAAGATGTGATGAAACATGTTTACTTTAATTAGGATATGTTGGGTACATCATGATCAGTATGCTATTAATGAATAAGTTAGGTAAAGATATTTCCCTTCCAAATATGGAAGTTAATATCTCATACCCTTGATTGGAATGAAACCATCAAAATAAATTCCATATCCATGGTGATTTAAACATGTTCCTTCCAAACAATCAAATAAAGATATATCAATCATTAAGGTTGATGACACAACTATGCATCCTGCTTGATGAGATATCGAGACAAAGTGATTATATTACACAGTCCATGATCATATGTGGTTGTCTATGTTGAAACATGAAATTATTACTCTTGTGTGACATGACCCATTTATATATAGTAAAATTGTACTTTAGAAATTACTAACTAATTCCAATGAAGAAGAATCATAGAGGGCCACACACTATATGTTTCTGTTGATCTCAATTAAATTATATTTTAATTTAATTATTCGAATAAAATTATTAATCTCAAGTCCAAGGAATAATTTTTCCCAGATTTATTGATCACATAAATTAAATAAATATTTATTCACAAGGTAATTATTTAATTACATGGATATAGTGAAGGTTTTGGGCGCAACGGAAGCATGGTTGGGATGAGACCCAACTTTGATTTTTACCATGATCAATGATTATTCTGGGATCAATACGACGATGAACTCCATTCTACATAGAATATAATCAATGATTTAGATAAATAAGAAAGAGGCCTGAAACCTTATAGAGGATCTTACACATCATGTTTATAATTAATTTAATTAATTTCATAACGAAAAGTAATACCTATATCTTTTTTATTTTTCTTCTTTGATGATGTTGATTGTCTGGAATGACCGTTAAAAATTATCTCGTTTTTATTGTAAGGATCCAAACTAGAATCCCCCTAGAGGTGATCCACATGTGCTCCGATGGCCTCTGATTGACACCACTCATTCTCTGGGTGCTAGCGCAGAGAAGCGAGTGTCTTGTGTCAGTCATTCTTGATCGCTTATTATTCGGCCTTGAATAATGTATCTCATTCTTGAGAGGGGAGAGAATAATATTCAAGAGAGAAATTGTTTGGATTAACAATTCTCAATTCACCAGGCATGTGGTGTGGTGTCTAGCACAATAGGCGTACTTTTCTATTTATATACATGGAATTATAGTTACAATATTTAATTGTATAGCAACAATTAAATACATCCATGAACTTAGAGAAAAACCATTCATTTAATAATAATACCGCATCATTATTTATGGTGCAACAACTTGTGAAAAACATAATTATAAATAAAATTCCGTGTCATAAAATAATAGCAGCATTATTTTAATTTGTGCTAACTAGTTAAATAATTATTTACCATCTTGAAAATAATTATTTTACTACTGGACCAACCTTAGTCTGGTCGAACTCCACTTCCATTTATTGAACACCCAAATAAATAAATAAATAGTTTATTCTCTTAAATAAATATTTTAGTTATAAAATAGTAAATAAATATTTATTAAATGTTCAATAAAATAAATAAATAAATTTTATTTAATTTATGTGATCATTGTAACTTAAATAAAATTATTCCACAGTCTTGAAAATAATATTTATTTAATTAATTAAATTCAAATAGAATTTAACCAAGACCACCAAAAACACTTAGTGTGTGACCCTCTAGGATTCTTTCTCATTGGAATTAGGTGGGCTTGACTAAAGTCTAAGATTACTGTCTAGAAATGGGTCAAGGAACCCAAGATAAAGAATGTAAAGTCGCAATAACAATATCCACATATGAATGCTCACTGTGTAATATAATCCCTTCATCACAATATCTCATCAAGTAGGTTTCATGATTGTGTCATCAAATTTTATGGGTGATACATCATTCTTTGACTACCTAAAATAAACTCATCGTTACACCATGGACATGGAATTTTGCGCGACGATTCTATTTCAATCAAAGGGTCGAGATATCAACTTCCATAAATGAAAGGGAAAAATCCTTCCTCAACTTATCCATTAATAAAATGCCACTTGTGACGCACCCAATGTACCCTACTTCCCACCAACTGTCTGCGTGATGGTTTTCATCAGTAAATAAAAGTACGTAAGTCATGACACATATTAATGATAACATTAAAGTCTAAGGATCATTAAACATGCTCACAAATAGAAATATCTGATGACACCAAAACATGTGGAATTTCTACTAGTGGGTCATGTTCCTATAATCTCCTATCTTGGAGTTTACCAAGTGAGAACTTCATGAGAGGAAGTCTCATCTGCTTATGAGTACTCTCACCTAATGGTCTGCATGATATGTGTCCCATCATATCATGTCATCCAACCACAGAACTATATTTAAGAATATTGTTATAGAATTTCAAGGTTCTCATCATATCGGGGAACTTCTATGACCTTATTAATGCAACAAATACTCTAGGACATTATTACATCATAGTCATGTAGAATAATGAACAATATATTATAATACATTAAATATCCATGTAATCAAAGTAAAATCAGTTGGTTCTAGGATACCAACTTTTACATATAGAATATTTATCTATTTATTGAATAATTAATTGTCTCATTAAATATTTATTCGAGTATTCAATAAATGTCGAGGAGGATATGTGGGCCAGTATGAGGTCCGATAATAAATATTAATTTTCAAAATGGTAAAATTATACTTATTATTGTGTTAGTTAGAACGTGTCATGATAAAAGAATAATAATATTATTATTACATGGAATAGGGTCATTTAAGGGTGTAATATATTTTTGAGGGTATATGTGAAATTAAATAATAATTAACCCTAAATAATAACTCTATAAATAGAATACTATGACTATTGTTCTAGGGTTAATGGAATTAGAGAATCATTGTGCACAAATAAATCTAGATCTCCCTCTCTTAATACTGAAGAATACTATAGAGTTTCTTCTCTCAAGAACAAGAGATGTTACACCCTCATCTATCTTCTTAAGAGTGAGAGTTCAAGGATGATTCTTTAATCCCTAAGGAATATACACTGTGATCAAGTCCAACACCATAGGAAGATTGATCCACCATGTTAGCACCTAAAAATCTATCCACATTGTTTGGAGATCAAAGGAGAATGTGTGGATTAACAATTTATGGATTCTACACTTAGATCCTACGAGCGAAATAATAGTAGATCGAAAGGGTTTTTGAAAGATAAATATCTTCATCAAAGAAATATATCAAGAATTTGGTAAACTTTATTTCCATCTAATTAAACTAATTATAAATTTAATGTGAATGAAGCTCTTAGTTTCAACATGTTTTCCAAGTATCATCATAATTTTTTTTGGGTTATGAATTCCATGTCATGTATATAATGGAATATCCACTGAATAAAAAAATTGGTGATCTGGGACCAACACCAATAAGAACATCCACTACATATAGAACATTTAGGGATTTCATCTATAACATGCCCGCACCACCCCCGTCACCCCTACTGACCTAGTAACCCCAACATGACTCAATATCTATCGATCATCTATGAAAAACTAAGGTTTTTCCTTCGATCACCCATACAACATCCGACTAAATCCCCTAATATAACTATATACTCTCTGGTCATCACACATCTATCATGGTTAGTTTTGTTGGAGCTTCCGTGTCACCCCTATGTCCACCCACATTTCCCATTATGTCCAGCTCCCAAAACTACACTACAATGAACCCAAATTTCGCACATAGAATAATTGGATTGTTCTAGATTTTGGAGACCAATACTATTATAAATGGTAAAATATTTAATTTACCCTAGAAATAGATCTCAAAATAATTATTTGATGATTTAATTGAACCTGGATCATGGTGTTTGGCCTCGATCTAAGATGGTGTGAAATTGTGAGCATGGAGGGAACTTGAAAAATATATTAAGAACAATATACTGTTTTTTCTTATGTATATGTAATTATGATAATTAACTTATATCATCCCAATGATGATCCAGATGAGATAATTGAGATTATTATTGTGTCCAAAATATAGTATTTACCATAGGAGAACTATAATTCGGGTTCGCATCAGAGTTCCAAATCAAGTCCCATTTATGAGTATTTTTTTATTTTGTTTTTTTAAATTTTTTCCATTTCTTCCTTATCTCTCCTCTTTGTGAAAACTAGGGAAGAGAACTCTGTTTCTATTTCCACTAGATCCAGGAGGTAGAGGTGGGTGAGAGGATATTTGACTAAAAATCTTGATCAAAGCCAAACCAGGACTCCACTATGGTAGAACATGGAATCAGAAGAAAATATTTAGAGGATCATGTTAAGACCAATTTAGGATATACTTTACACCGAGGGAGGGGTGAATTAGTTTTGGTACAATTTTTTACAATTTTAATATTTTTTTTCCTTTACCCCATTGACTAGTTAAGATATCAATTCTATCATTATTTTTACATTTTATTTCATCAATAGAACACACAAAAATTGGACACGATATTTACAAGTTTCACATCTCAATAATAAAGTCCAAAAAAAATGAAATTAGGAAACAATCCTCGACCAAACAACCCACTAGAAACAATATGTGAGTTAAAAATAATAAGATTATATCCTTGAAACTTGTATTTCTCCATAGTCTCTTTGATAGTGCTTTAGTTCCTCTTTCCACACAAGTGCCTCATACACCTAAAGATGATTATTGATTTGATTCCTAGGTGTTATCCTTCCACTCTTACTTTCAAAATTACAAACAAGAAACAATTATTATTTTTTATACACAATGGTACACACACTCTTCATAGTAGCAAGTTTGAGTGTTGTTTTTTCCTTATGTTCTTTCCATGTAAACCAAACTACAAAATCAATTATTTATCATGAAATTAATGTAAAAATCAGATAATTCATATTATTATTCTTTTTATCCCAGAAAAAAAAAGTGAAAAATACCTTCTTTTCTTTATCTCTCTCATTCCCTATTATCTTCCCTTATTTAGTGAAATTTAATTTCACTAGATATTCTTCTCTTACTATATTATTATTTTTTCTTTATTATTTATTTAAAAATATATTGAAATAGATATCTTCTAAACACCATGAATCTTTAGGATATATATGAATGATTATAGTTAGGTCTCTTTATTTTCTTTTTTTATACCAAAAATATATTTATTTCAGTTTCTATATCATATTTTTAACACCATTCATCTTCTATAAACTGCAATATAGATATGTAATAATAATAATAATTACCTAATTGGTTATCTTATACTCTCCCCCTTCTTTATTCCGTTATTTATAAAACCATGAAAATAAATTATTTAAATTATCAAGTCTTATGATAATTCAAACCCCCTCAATCTTTAATAACATCCCTAGACCAAATCCACAATTATCGACATCTATTTTATTTTCATAAAACCCTCTCATTGACTACATCATAAAGATACAAAATTGTGATATTGTGAATTTTTTACTTATAATTTTAAAATGACATCATTTTTTCCACTATCATCTATATATATTTATAATTTCATATAAATATAAGCAATAAAATATGGCATATATTCTTTAAAACAACTTACCAGTATCCTCTGCATTTTACTTCTTTAGTCTACAATCATTTATATTCTTTTTTGAATGCATAAATACAAATTAATTAAAGAATTTATATAAATATTGAAATTACACAGATCATGAATTCTACTCATTCCTTTCCTATTTTTTTTTTCATGTATACGACTGCATCTCTTTCTTCTTCATTTCATTCGAACTTGTCACCTTTTCCATTTCCATGATATCCACCATATATATATAGATATATTTCTTTATTAATATATTCATGCATTAAATTCTTATGGATGTGGATTCCCTATTCAGTAATTCTTCATTATTTATTCCATGAAGTCTTCTTATTCATTTAAGAACACATGCATGTTTCAAATGCAATCATGGTACCATTTTCCTTCAACAAATCCCCTTTATGCTTCCAACTTCTTCATTAAATATCACATAAAATGATTTATCATGATATATATATATATTAAAATAATATCTAATCTCCTAGAATTATCACAGTTCACATTTCATGCATAAATCTCATAGATTATCTCTGATTTCATAGTATTCATGGACCATCAAAAAACAGCCTTGGTGCCTTGGTAACTTGATAACCAAGCCGGTCCTAATATTTCCCAAAGGGCATTCCTAATCCCCATGGGTTAAAGACTAACACCTTCCATCATACAAAATGAGAGTGGGAACAATTTTTCCAAAAACATTATAGAAGTAAAATAAAAAATATAGTATACATATAAAAGAAGATACATTGGGAGTTGTGTACCAGAATTCAAATAGGCATAACAACCCAAAATACTACAACAAAGTACAAGAAAAACAGGAAAGTAACCCAAGTATCAAATAGAATTAAACTCACCAAGTCCACTTATCAATAGCTTTAACCACTTACAAGTTGTGCTTTACCCCTACTCAAATCTAGAAGGAGATAATATATAAACACCTGAAGGCATAGGTAGGGCATGAGAAAAAAATACTAGTAGGGTCTCACCAAAGATTCCATAATAGATGCTAATATTAAATTAACCATAGAGAGATTTCAATTTAAAACTAACAGGTTTAGAATTTCAAAAACATAATTAAAACAATTTGTGAATTATATTTCAAATGATGGAAATACTTTTAAACAAAAGATTCACATTTCAATTGATGGAATATTTCTAAAATAATGGTGCTTTTCAAAAATGACTTAAATAAAAAAATTATATAAAATAGTTTATATAAATTAGAAGGAATGTAAAATAGTTTAAAAAAATGGAATATATTCATTTGAAATATTAAAAAGTGAGCAACATGGTTATATGCCTAAGAAGGTTTGATAGTTATAGGATAAGGGACTCCACACACTCAAGGTGACACATCAATATGTATATAAGTCCCTTTGAGCTCAAGTCAAAGAGGACTCATCAGAATCTCCTAAAAGATGTGACGTGCTACATTTACATTTTGGAATGTTATAAATCATATATTTTTGTCCAATAACTCACTAAAAATCTATAGATTTCATGTTCTCTAATAAAAAATAAAGAATAGGAAATTTATTTTAATAATTCTTAAAATACAATTAATCCCGTTCTCTATTTCAAATTTGTAAAATTTCTATTTAAAACCAAAATGGGGTTTTAATAAAAAATATTCCTTTTTCAAGATAAAAAACAAAGGTTTCTATCAAGACCATTTTATAGCCATTTTCACAATATAATAATTTTAAATCAATTAACAATTCAATTTCATAATTCACTTTCACGATTAAATTAAATAATTTAATTTTTACAAAATTCCATTAATTTCACAATAAACCCCCAATTCACTGGAAATGGGTTTTTTATTAATCATCCATCAAATCCATTTCTACAATTAAATTCAGAAATTTAATTGAAAAAATTTCCATAAACACTCCCCAATTCAATGGAAGTGTGGGGTTTCCCAATTTCATACGAAAAATAATTTCCAAAAACCCCAATTCAATGGAATTGATTTTTAATAAATAGTTGAAAAAAAATTCATTTAAAATAAGAAATTGTATTTAATTAAAACAATTTAAATTTAAAAAATCAATTTAGGTTTAACATAAATTAGGAATTATAATGAAACCACCTACCATGGGATAAATATATCTTGAATCACCAAACCCTACCCATGATTCATCAATGAAGAATGATGATCACAAAATCTAGGTAAAAAGGATCAAACCTAGATTTATAATCCAAAAAAGGGTATTAGATCCACAATTCAACATGAGTATCTATGGAACCCTAAGGAGAAAGAGATATATAGAGTGATATTGAGAACAAGAAGAGGAAACCTATCAGGTGTAGATCGAATGACATTCCCCAAGCTTTGATTTGTTTCCAGGAGGGGTATGAGGGGTCAACAAATCTTATCGGGAGCTCCTACAAAGGGGAAAATTGATTATGGGTTATTCTGATATTTTGGGGACCTAAAAAGGGGTTCAATATTTTTTAATCCAAATTCAGATTAATTAAAAACCCGTACGCATGGTTAGCTAGGCATACTTGCATAGTTAGACCAAATAGTATGGCCTGGCCATGAGCCTATTTTAAACGGGCCACATAGTTTCTCCTAAGATGGTTCACAATCTAAAAAACCATTCACCAACTATGAAAACCCCCACTGTTTAGGTTTTCATGGTTGGTCTTGAGTGGGAACATGACTTAAAAAAACTATGTGCCAATCGTGCACTAGCCTAGAATTTTTAAAACCTTAAAAAATTCAACCTGAAAACTCCCAAATGAAACCCAACCCAAGTTTGATTAAAAATATGGGTTTTGGAATACCTGAAAATAGTATCAGGATGTTACAACCACCCTACCATATGAACTTTATATCCCTATAAAGCCTCCAAAGAATCTTCCATTCCATAAATATGAGGCCACTACTCTCTCATATTTGCCTCCCTCTCCCACGTCTCATGAGAATCATAACCATGGTACCATAGAACTTGAACCAAAGGTATATTCCTCCCATGAAGAACCTTGGTTTCATAATTAGCTATCTTGGATGCCTATTTAGTCATGGATAAATTAGGTTCAACCTTAAGATCAATCCAACTCAGAACATGAGATTGATCGAAAATATACTTATGAAGCTGCGATATATGAAATATGTTATGTATTATAGTTAGTTGTGGTGGAAGTGATAAATATTAAGAAACTTTTCCCACCTACTCAAAAACCTCAAAAGGTCCCAAAAAATAATGGTCAAGTTTACCTTTCCTCCCAAGTCGTCAATGACCCAACCGGGGTGAAACTTTCAAAAACACATGGTCACCAACTGAGAATTCCAACACTCTATAATGATGATCAGTATATTACTTATACCATATTTGTGCCATCAATATTATCTGATGAATAAACTAAATATTTTATATCGTCTCTTAGACCAGGCTTGGTCCAACCAAATAACTTTCACCAATCTTTAACCAACGCAATAGAGATTTATAAGGCCGACAATACAAGTCCTCAAAAAGAGCCATTCTGATTGTGGACTAGTAACTGTTGTTATAAGAAAACTCAAATAGCCCTAAGTGATCATCCCAAGCATCACCAAATATTAGAACACAAGAGCGAAGCATATCTTCAAGAATCTGTATAGATCTTTCTTTTTGGCTATCTAACTGCAAATGGTATGCCATGATCAAATGGATATTAGATCCCAGTGTGTTATAAAGGCCTATCTAAATGTAATAAGTAAACAGAGGATCCCTATTAGAAAATACAGTAGAAATAACTCTATATAAATTAACAATATCTTTAACATAGATATTTACTAACTCCTCAACTTTGGTTGTATCAAGAATGGGTAAAAAGTGATCCAATTTAGTTATATAATAAATAAAAACCCATATCACATTATTTTTTTTATGGGTACGAGACAACTCAACCAAAAATTCCTTGGAGATCTCATCCCACTTCCAATTCAGGATTGGAAGTGGCTGAAGTAAACCTAATGGTTTCTGGTGTTCATTCTTAACCTGATGGCATGTATAACAATGAGAAACAAACTTAGTAATGCCTCATCTCATACCTAGCCACTAGAATTGTTTCCATTTGTCATAGAACATATTCATAGTTCCTAGATGCACTTCCCATTGGGAATTATAGAAATCCACCATCACAGATTTCATTACTGAAGATGTTACCACAAAATGGTTCTGAAAGCACCAAATGCCCTAAGTGGATAAGGACCAATGATGCACAGTCTCCCCACCATGGAAATCTTTATCAAGATACTATTTTTGAAGAATAAATTATATAAGAGATAATTTTAAATAGACATTGGTCATGGAATCCTTGGCCCCTGATTCCTGGACTCCAATATACAGCTATGAAAATAGAGATATCAAGTTACACTCTTCTGATGATTATTTCACTACCTGGATCAGAAGTTTCCTACTCAAAGCATCTGAAATGATATTCCATTTCCCTAGTGTATAGATGATATCAAAATGGAAATATTTTAGGTATTCCACCCAACACATCTAGTGAAGATTCAAATAATTTTGAGAGAAGATATAGATCAATCTCTTGTGGTTAGAAAACATGGTAAAAATTTCTATGTAAAGGTATTTCCACTAACTCTTAAGCATGTGGATCACAGCTACAAGTTCAATGTTTTGGGTTGGATAGTTCTTATCATGTGGACTAAGATGATGAGAGGAATAAGAAACATCATTATTACCTTACATAAGAATGCAACCCAAACCTGAACCCAATGCATCACAAAAGACCACATATCCCTTCCCTACCTCCGGAAGAGTCAACAATGGTGTAATAGTAAAAAGATGATTCATCTCAACAAAATAATCCTAATATTTCTCATCCCAAGTAAAATTTACTCCGTTTCGAGTTAGTGTAGTCATCATAGATTCCAAATTAGAGAATTCTTTAACAAAATAGTGATAATATCCATCCAAACCCAAGAAGCTCTAAATTTTGAAGACATTTTGCGGTTGTTCCCATGTCACAAAATCCTTCAAATTTTCAAGATCAACTAAAATACTATGTTATGACACTATGTGTACCAAGAATTTCACTTCTCGAATCCAAAAATTACATTTTGAAAGCTTGGAATAAAGTCGGTGATTTATTAACAAACTCAGAACTCTTCCTAGATGATGCACATCCTCCTCCTTATACACAGAGTAAACAAGAATGTAATAAAAAATACTACCATGAAAGTATAAAAATACTCATGAAAAATCTAGTTCATTAAATCCATGAAGAATTCCTGAGAATTGGTTAGACCAAAGGGCATAACAAGGCACTCATAGTAGCCGTGCCTTCTCTAAAATGTAGTTATCTAAATGTCGAATTCTTTTATTCTCAAATGTTGGTAACTAGATCAAAAGATGAACTTTGAGAACAATGTTTTCCCTTTCAAATGATGAAAAAATCATCAATTCTTGGTAACAGATACTTGATCATTACCATCACTCAATTGGGATTCCAGTAATCAACATATAGGTGAAGTGAACCATCAGCTTTTATAGAGTAGAGAACTGGTGACTCCCAAGGTGAAAAACTTTTGCGTATGAAGCCTTTCTCAATAAGGTCATCCAATTAGGAGTTTAGCTCCTTCATTTCAGCTGGTTCCATATAGTAAGGGGGGATAGAAATTGGTTGAGTACTAGTCATTAAGTCAATGTAAAACTCTACATCCCTTAATAGTGGAAAACTAGAGAAGTCATAATGAAACACATCGGGAAACTTGAAAACAAATAGAGGGAGATCACCACTCAAATATTCTCAATCCAAATCAAAGGAAAATATAGATATCACTTTCACCAACTTTAGATAAAAAGGTCTAGTAGTGCTTGACTTTGGGTCCCATTCTCCTTGGAAGATTTAAAAAAGCCCATCTGGTGCTGTAAAGGAGACCCATTGAAGATAACAATCAATCTAGGATTTATTGTAAATGAGCCTATATATCCCAAAAAATGACATTAAGTGGTTTATTATTGAGAAATAGAAAACTAAAAGTAATCTTGACATTGTATAGAGATAAAACACAAGTGGGACAATGGAGACCCTTCTCTCTCTTCATACCAAGGGGTGTAGTAATATCCATTGCACTAGATAAAATCTCCATAGGAAGATTAACCAAATTAACAACATGAGTGGAAATAAATGAATGAGATGCACTAGTATAAAATGAAGTAGTAACTAATGATGAGGCTATAATGATGGTACCTCTCATGGTCACTGGACCCATATCTGCTTCCTCTGGAGACTCTTCCACTACATAAAGAAGCTTCATTTTGGATGCTTGTGGATGAAACCATTTTACCCTTGAAGCATATGATTTTTCTATATTTTTAGAAGGCAGAAATGATCATATGATACCATATAGAGTGTAATAAACATGGAAGAATCTATACAAGTGACCTGAGCATCCACAATAACCACAAACCTTGGGTGCCTCAGTTTAAAACCTCTCTGAATACCCATGATTGACACACTGGTAACAATTAAAGGGCCTCTTCCAAGTACTGGAGGAGGTCTAGAATCACCATGCTGCTGAGAACCACCATGAGAATCATCACGATTACTATTTCATTTAGAGGAATGTACACTACCACTTAGAGTGAAGGAAACTCCTGATAACCCTGACTTTCCAACCATATCCATATAGAACCATCAACGCTCTATCTAGTACATCAACATAAGAAGGAGGCTTCAGTAAGAAAAATTGAGAATGAATATCCTATCACAGTCCCAACTCGAACCATAAAGCCTTCGTCTTCTCATTTGATACTATCTCTAGTGAAAACTAAACAAGCTCAACAATACGATTTTCATATTCTACCACAGTCCTGTCGCCTACTCAAGTTTGAAAAAATATGTAGTATTGAAAAAAATCATCAACTCTAGAAGGAACAGGTTAGTGAAAAGAACCTTGAAGTCTTTCCAATCTAATATATTATATTTCTTCACCATCACCATCATGTCCCACCATCTTCTACTTAGTACTTCCAAGATGAAGGTGGTACACTTTACGTTGTTTTTTTGGGTGTGTCCAAAAACCAAAAAAATGATCCATTCTACTTAGCCACTCCTTAGCCTATTGAGGATCATTTGAGCCTTTGAATGGTGCTAGATTCTAAATAAGGAACTCTTGAGAAAAAATATTGAGAACTTACCTATGAGGTTCCAAAGATAGAGCCTGAATAGGAATTAGAGGTGGTGCATATCCCAAAGTTTGGAGAGTGTGCACAATCACCTCAACCAGAATCGAGTCCATGAGGGGATTCACTCGATATGGTTTGGAAACAGCTTCCTCATGGATCCGATTTTCACATCTTATTTAAGTAATGATGCTACAGAACATCATTATACAATAATGAAGACATCAAATTACACTAAAAAATAGTGATAAGGAAAATTAATCCCATCAGATAAAAAAAGAGATTTGGATTTCAAACTATCCAAATCAAAAGTAGGAAAAAATCCTAGAACTAATCCTGAAGATATATTTTTCTAACCACCCGTAGTGAATTAAGGTTCATTGTGGTGAGATCTATATAGACACTCAATTTCAACTACCTCCTTCATCCCAACAATATTACACAATACATACCGACTTCAATATAAAAAATCTCAACCTTACTTTGATACCAATTTTTAATGAACCAGACTGGGTACCCTAGTAACCCGATAACCGAACCAGTCGTGACATAACCCAAAGGGAGTTCCCAATCCCCATGGGTTAAAAACTAACAACTAGTATCATAAAAAATGAGAGTGGGAAGGATTTTTCCACAAACATTATGGAAGTAAAAGAAAAATGGAAATATACATAAAAAGAATCTCCACTAGGAGTAGTGTACTAGAAGTCAAACATGCATAGAAACCCAAAGTACTACAACAATGTACCAAAAAAATAGGGAAAACAATCTAATTCCCAATTCGAACACAACTCACTATGTCCACATATCAACAGATAGAACCACCTCCAAGTTGTGGTTTACCCCTGATCGAACATGGAAGGAGATAATCTACGAAAAACTAAAGGCACTGGTAGGGTGTGATCTAAAAATCCCAGTAGGGTCTCACTAAGGTTTCCATAACAAATTCCAATATTAAATTAACCAAAGAGAGCTCTAGATTTAAAACTAATAGGTTTGGAATTTCAAAAACATAATTAAAACAATTCAAGCTTTACATTTCAAATTATGGAAATACTTTTAAACAAAATCTTCAAATTTCAATTGATGGATTATTTATAAAACAATGGCGCTTTTCACAAATGACATAAATAAACACTTTTATATAAAACAATTTATATAAGTTGAATGGCATGTGAAATAGTTTATAATAATGGAATATATTCATTTGAAATACAAACAATAAAAAAACATGGCCATATTCCTAAGAAGGTATGATAATTCTAGGATAAGGGACTCCACACACTAAAGTTGACACGAAAATATGTACATATTCCCTTTTGAGATCAGGTCTTAGAGGAATCATCACACCCACCAAAGGGATGTAATATGTTGTATTTATGTTTTGTAATGTTTTAAATCATAGAGTGTTGTCCAATAACTCACTCAATACCTAAGGATTTAATATTCTATAATAATAAATAAATGATGGGAAATTTATTTTAAAAATTCTTAAAATACAATTCATCCCATTATTCATTTCAAATATTCCAATTTTCGATTTTGAAACCAAAATGGGGTTTTAATAAAAAAACATGCCTTTTATGAGATAAAACCCTAAGGTTTCTATCAAAAGAATTTTTAATCTATTTTCACAATATAATAATTTTAAATCAATTCATAAGTCAATTTCACAATTCACTTTCCAAATTAAATTCAACAATTTTAATTTTCACAAAATTTTATCAATTTCACAATAAACCCCCAATTCAATGGAATTGGGTTTTTTCAAAATTTTCTATCAAATCCATTTCCACAATTAACTTAAATTTTTTTATTTGAAACAATTTCCATAAACCCACCCTAATTCAAGGAATTGGGGGGTTTTCTATATTTCATGCAAAAACCATTTTTCAAAAATCCAAATTCAATAGAATTGGGTTTTTAATCAATAATTAAAAGTAATTTAATTTAAATAAATAAATTTCATTTAATTCAAAAAATTGAAATTAAACAAATAAATTTAGGGTTAACATAAATTGGTCATCGTAACAGAACCACATACCTTTGAATTAATGAATCTCGAATCACTAAATCCTAGCTGTGATTCGTCAGTGAAGAACGATGATCACGATATCCAGGTTACAAGGATCAAAACTAGGTTTACAATCTAAAATAGAGGTCATTATATCCCCAATTCAACATGAAAATCTCTAAAATAATAGGGAGGAATAGATAGATAGTGGGAGAATAATAACTGGACGAGGAAACCTACCTGGTGAAGATTGAACGACGTTTCTAAAGCTTTGATCTGCCTATGGGAGAGGTTCGAGGGAAAAAAACTCTTCTTAGGATCTCCAAGGAAGCGATAAATTGATTATGGGTTGTCTTGGTCTACCAAGGACCTACAAGGGGGGTTCAATTTTTTTTATCAAAATTAGGATTAATAAAAAACCTATATGCACAGTTATCTAGGAATACCTGCATGGTTAGACTAAACCATGCAGCCTGGCCGTGCACCTATTTTAAATAGGCCACACGACTTCTCCTAAAAAGGTGCATGGTTTGAAAAACCATGCACCAACTGTGCAAAACCACACTACCTGGGTTTTCAAGATTTATCTTGAGTGGGCACACAGTTTAGGCAAACTGTGCACCAACCGTGGAATAACCTAGAATTTTCAAAACCTTCAAAATTTCAACCCAAACACTCCCAAACAAAATCCAACCAAAGCATGATTAAAAATAGTGGCTTATAAATACCTGAAAAAAGTAACATGATGTTACATGGATGATTATTTCCCTTTAGGGATGGTCCTAAAGCACAAAATGTCCCTGCACTATCTATCTTTATAGAATCTCTATAAGTCCTTTATGGAATATCTTATTATACAGAAGGTCCATTCACTATCTATAACATCATAAAACTATATTTTAGGTATAATCCTTTTATTATTTTTTCTCTTATTGTTATTATTTATAATATATGGTTATAACTATATTTTCTTGATTGTTTTCCCTTATTTAAGCCTTTCAAGGGATTGAGGGTGAGTTTTATTTTCTATTTGAGAGGTAAGGTGATGAAAGAGGAGATCAACATGATATTGAAAAAGGGAATGTTTCCAAAATGTCTATAGGGGGTCCAACAACTTGCTGGTGAGGGCCATCGTCTAGTCTATGGGGTTTCCAGGGCATCATTATTTTTTTCCAGTGCCACCATCTAGCTGATGACATCATTCGAGGTGAGGAAAGATAGGTCAGTATTGTTAATTTTATTCTTATAATCTATATTTTAATTATAAAGAGACTCCCTCCTATATATTTTGACAACATGAATTTATTGACTCTATTAGGGTGATTTTAGTCCTTCCAACCTTGATTCTTCATGAATATAAGTGTTGGTTTATGTCTTTATTCTCTTCTAGTAAGTTTAATATCATTTTGAATGTGAATTATTCTTTAATCATATCACACTTTCTCTGAGAGTGGTGGATCCTCATGTCATTGATGGATCCTAATATTGACTTGTTTAACTATGATTCTTGGAATCTCCCATGATCATTATATAATTTTAATCTCTATTAGTGGACCTCATGTTGGATTTTACTGATATTTTGAATTTATGTAGGTGGTTTTATAAGGAAATATCTATTAATTGAAACAATTTGTGTTTTTTTAATTTTTGAATTGAATTTCCAATTGATTTACAAATATTAATTTGATTATTTGATAAATTATTTCCAGATGGCATGGTGCGTGTGATAAAATCCCTTTGAACATGTATTTTAAAATAAAGTATTGATTATTAGAAAATGATCATGAATTGAAATGAACGATTTGGAGAATTATTTTGTTGATGAATTTTGAGAAAAAAATGCATGAAATATTTTAAAGATATGAGTTTTGATGAAAAAAATTTTATGACTGGTTTTTTAAATAAAATGGAACGTTATAATACTTTAACATGGGGATGATTGAAATTATAGCTTAAATTGATTTTATATTGATTGAAATGAATGATATTCCATTCTAAGGTTGATTACCATGAATCAAATGGGATCTTGGTTAGTTAGGAGGAATATATACACACTAGATAAAATAACTTAACTTGATATGGATTGATTATGATAATAATACTAAACTATCATGAGGGAAGGGAATTCATTATTTGGGATATATTTCTATCCCCTTATGAATGAGATCTAGGGAATTGCATGTATGCTAGGATCCAGATTGCACCAAGATTTCATGGAACCACATTACTTGATATAACTAACCCCCAAGGCTTATAACCACAGTGATATGATTGAAAATGATTATTAAATTCCATTTTTTATGAAATGACTTGTTCATGCTTGTTTTTATTAAATGGTTTATTCATGCATGTTTTGAAAAATATGCCTTTATATGCCTGATTTGATGGAAATGAATTTTTTTAATTATTCTGTACTAGCCATTGAAGTGATTTGGAAAGAATATTTTATCTTTAATTGTGAAATAATTTTCATTCTAGGTTTTATTTACAATTAAGAACTTTTGGTTTATTTAATACGAGTTTCTTATGAAATTCATGGTGAGATCCTACTGGGTTACTATTGCTGAAACCCTACCTTTTTCTTTGAGAGTTTGTAGATTTTATTATGATAAGTACAGAAAAAGGGAAATTTCTACTTAGATTTGGTGGGTTTTCTTTATTAGTGGGACCTTGGGAGTTGGTGGGGACTAGTAGAGTATGTGATCCACTTGTTACATGGAGTTTTTTATGTTGATCTATTTGATAATTATGTGATGAATTAGGTTGTCATACTATTTTAGGGAATTGCATTTTTCTTCTTGTGGTACTTTTCTCTTGATGAGTGTTTATTATACTGATTTTTTATTTAATCCTATTTTTTGTTTTGTATTTTTGAGTTATTATCTTGGAGAAGACATTACCTATTGATTTTTTTATTAAATAGGCACTAGTCTCCAACCCATGGGGACAAGGAACACCCTTTAGGTCTTGTCAATATTGATTCTAGTACATTTTAGGTGGATTACTCAGTATGGTTCATGAAAAATTGGCATTAAATGTTTTTTTTCCTTTATTGAATGTTAGTATGTAGTTTGGGGTGTATTGGTAGATAAGAGATAGGATTGTTAGGACTTCATGGGTAGGTTATGAGCAAGTGTCTGGACAGATATCATTATAAAAAACCTTAAGTTACCATGGGTTATTGAAAAAATTTGACTTTGAGGAGTTGTTTGATTTGATTATATACTTTTCCTATGGTTTGTTTTTATATTTTTGTTTCCCAATTAATTTATGAGTGATAAAGTTATTAATATTGAGTTTGTTGACCGATGTTTTCTTATTTTTTATTGATATTGTGTAATACCATGATGCTATTAAGATGTTTTAACTAACATCAGGAAGGATTTTATGGGGAACTATAGTAGGTGAACCCTATAGTTGATCAAAACCTTTTAGAGGTTGTAGTTTGTGTGGTCCAACCTCTAGACCATGTGGCCATATCTGTTCATGTTCAGGAACCAAATGTGGTACCTTAAAGGGATGATGGTAGAGATCATTCCCAAAAGTTTCTTTATTAAAAACCACCATCATTATAGAGTAAAAATGATCCTTAGGAGGTAGAGGATTGATTAGGAAATTTAGAACAACTCTTTAGTTTTTAGAGATTCCAAAATCTATTAACATGAAATGTGTTTTCATTAAACATGATGCACCATTCAGGATATTGTTGGTATAGCAGCTCGATCTTTTCATAAATAAATATTAAATATATTTTGATGAATATTCAATATATAAAAATAGATCCACACAAAAACCATAAATATTTATAGTATTTGGAGAATAGATATATAATATTCTTGTTTTATGAAAGATATTCAACATCTCTCATAAATATCTTCACTCATAGTACTCTTCATAGTAATACCCTATTAAAAACTTTCTTAATACCCTGGGGAAAGAAAAATTAATTAAAGTGTGAGCTCAGATACACAGTAAGGGTAAACATGAGAGATTTCAATTAACAAGCTTGTGAAATCATATGATAATCATAAGGGTATGAGATCATGACTATAACATAAAAAGTTCTTACCCAATATGACAAAGATCATATGCATGAATTATGAAATAAGACAATAGTATTTCAAAAGACATGAATCCTAAGAATGATAGCTTATAATAACTCAATCATAAACCAAAATTTCACGTCTTAAATGTGTGTGTCACCATAATAATTATATAAAAAAATTTATATTTTAAGTTTAACTATCAATACCATTGTATCAAAAATCAACACCTGTTTCCCATTTTGGATCAAGTACATTGACATGTTTCCCATAATTTTCTCATGAGATATAATACTTCACCCAATTCATTGGAGGGAGACATAGGTCCTAATAGTCACATAATGAAAACTATTCATAGTTATTCCCTGGTATCAAAAAACATTCACCGTATTAGAACCCATGAATAGAAATGAGCTTCATAAGCATTTCATCATAGCATAACCCCTGGAAAATAAATGGGTTTCATAAACATTTAATCATTTCATCATAAATAGAAACCATATAGGGAATGAATATATATGGTATCCTTGTATAATATCCCCAGTAAATATTTTGTACCATATAATTATGTCATATTATATGGAAAATAATTTTAAAATATCACATGGAATAATTATTGAGGAAAATAGCCATTCCATTCTGAAAGCACCTTTTTAAAAAAAAAACTGTGCACTTATAAAGGAAAAAATTTTATTTGAAAATAACCGTATAAAATTTTAAAAAAAGATTCAAATAATTAATGCATCATTAACATGGGAAATTATATTCAGGTTTTATAAGTTTAAAAAATATTTCATCCATACTTTTTTCAAAAAAGTCACGAAGTACCTCATTTGGAAAATGATAAAAATATTATTTTCAAACTATTTTATAAAATTTCAAACATTGTTAAAAATTAATCTAAAAAATAATATTAGGATAAAAAAATATTCTTTAATTTTTTTAGAAAACATGCATATGGATGAAAACTATTTCCAGGGGATACTTAAACATAAACAATCTCTAATTTTGGAAAGATTGTGAAATAAATCCCTTATCAGTTTGGTAAATTTTGAATTATAAGCCCCATGAAATAAAGAACCACAGATGGATATGTATATCTCAAAATTTTCATGATAAGAATCATAAAATACATTCAAGATATATATATACACCACATAAAAGAAATAAGTGGTGAATATGGTATGTGTCCCACTGAAATAAAAGTGAGATAAAAATCCCTTACCTCAAACTTTGCCTTTCCTCATTCTCGTTAAAATCGCTTCTTAGTTTGGAAGTCCCAGTCCATATAATTTTATAATGGGAAAATAATTTTAAAATGTTAATAATGGTATAAAAACATATATATTCATTATATACATATTTATAATCATTCATAAAAAAGTAGACATAGAAAAATGAATTATACTGTTCATGGAGACGGTAGGCCGTACATATGCATGAACGCTTCAAACGATGGAAAAAGAAAGTTAAATAATAATTAACCATTAAAAAATAATTATTATGTCCTATATAACATATATATTGATAAAATTAATCCTCATTACCATCCAAGTAAAATATAAATGAAAAAAATCACATCTCTTCGTGGAGGTGATAGTCCACACATATGCACAAATGATGTTATAATTTGAAAAATGATTTAATGGTAAGAAGTTATATATTATATTGAAATTATAGAAGTTTAATTATTTCATAAATATCATATATAAACATTAAAACCTTCATAACACCCATCCATAAAATATTGTTAGGGCCAATAGGGGCCTATATACCCTGAGAGGGGGGGTGAATCAGGGTATGGATATTCTTTTTCAAGTTCTTCCTGCCCCACTGGATCTTGACCTCTTTGTTACAAGGGTCACTTTGTTTGAACTTGTGTGGTTACTATGATCACTTGTCTCCTTTACCTGATGATGATGCTTTGAATGCAATGCAGGAAAGTAAGCAGGCAGACACAGAGATTTTTACTTGGTTCACCGCTAAGGGCTACGTCCAAAGAGCATACGCCGACAAGTTGCCGGTTCGTACCAAATTCCACTAGACTTCACTAGCCGTGGATTACAATGTTCGGGCTAGATCACTTCTATGCCCAGTCTCACTGCCTTTACAAGGTTTAGGGTCAGCTCACTGCTTTCCCAAGGGTCACTCCCTATTTCTCTCTCTCTGGCTCACTGCCGGTGGAGAGGATCACCTTCTTCCTCTTCCTAAGCTCACTGCTCTTGGAAGGGATTCACTCACAGTTTATAGACCTGTAGGTCTCTTCATTTCCATTAAGGAATGCATCTTTCTCTGTATGTAGATGCTCTGTTGAAGTTCAACTTTCACCCGTAGATGAATCTCACTTTGCACCGGATGTACCGGGCAACCTCAATTTTTACGCGCAACCCTTACGGTGTCTTGCGCACAATTTCTATGGTTTGCGTGAAATTCCTTTTTCGCGCAACCTCCAAATTTTACGCGCAGCCTGGAAACTGCCTTGCGCGCAATTCACTGCCTTTGCGCGAAATCCACTTTTCGCGCAACCTTCCTTTTACGCGCCAACACAAACTTTCTGCGCAACCTTAGCTTTTCGCGCAACAGCTGACTTTACGCGCAAACTTTAAGTTTACGCGCAACACACTTTCTAACTTCAATTTCGCGCACCAGAGCTCGGGTATTTTCTATGTCTTGAGCTCTGCTGAATGGAGGAGGGTCACTTCATATTTATAGGCAAAATCGACCCCGCGCGAAAAACACTCCTTGAGCGCGTAATCCGCTTTGATCTTCCGCGCACAAACATTTTCCGCGCACTGCTCCATAATTTCGCGCACCTCATGCCTTTGCCATTTTACGAGCTTCGGACCTCGTAACACCTCTTGCGTGAAATACTTCATCCGCTATTTCGCGCACCACTTCAATTTTCCGCGCACGCCTCCAAAATTTCGCGCGCCTCATGCCTTTACCAATTTTCAAGCTTTCGGCCTTGAAACATCTTTTGCACGAAATACAATTTCGCGCAACCCGCTGTTTTGCGCGCCACACTTCAAGATTTCGCGCAACCCTCTAGTTTTGCGCGCCACGCTTAATTTTTCCGCACATCTCCTTCATTTCTCTCTCCTCAACCTTCGCCAACAACATATCACTCCATTTTCCATTGGCGATTTTCAGGCCCAAAAATTTGGCAAACACTGGAAAACGGCGCCACCTTGTACTGCTCTTTTGTACCGCCTCCAGATCGTCCTTTCCTTTGTCAAAGTTCTTTGTCAACATGGAATGTCAACAACTTCTCGGGAACTCGACAATTCTCCATGGAAACCTGCTTTTTCAACAAACACAATCAACCCAAAAATGCTGCAATGTTACCTTGAGGGATTTTTGCCCAACAATCTCCCCCTTTGGGTTTGTTGACAACTCTTCACAACTCTGCTCAGAAATATTTTCTGCACTTTGATACCTCACTGAGTCTTCTTCCAGCTGCTACCGCCATTCGCCTCTTGCGATTATGATAGCGTTCAAGGATTCACTTAACATGTACTCTAAGCCCACATGAGCAATGCTCGGCGTGAGAAACAAGAGTAGTATGAAAAGTTCATCAATGAATCACTTCATGTCAGACCCCAATTGTCGATTCCACCCTGATACCAATTCTTAAAATAAAAACCAGTTGTTGAACCACACTGATACCAATTGGTGAATTCTTAAGTTGATACCAATTGTTGATAGCTGGACACCGTCTCACACCATTCCAACACCACTGTTCTGCTTTTATCACGATCCTCAGCTGTCGTGATTTCTATGATTTGATCGATCACTTCTAGCATCGTCAGATTTAAAAATCTCCCCCCCTTTCTCATTGCTCCCCCTTTCTGGCTGCTCCACCTGTCAGCTTCTCCCCGTATCAATTATGATTTATCAAATCTCCGCACTATTTTCTCTCTTGAACTAACACTTTTCTCCCCCTTTGTCAAGCACTTGTCAAGCACTTTTCTCCCCCTTTGTCAACGAACCCAAAGGTCACGCCTTTGTAGTCTGTAACATAGTAGAGAACACATATCAGCGCATTAGGGAAAAACACACCATACCTCGGGGAGAGGGGGGGTTCCACATCCACACTATTTCAAGTGCGGGGAATCGACTGAACTCCCAGAGCCAGTCGATGCCTCTCAAAAGATTCCTTGGGTAAGGCCGTTGTCAGAATGTCTACAACCTATAGCTCTGTAGGCACATACTCCAACTTCACGATTCCCTGCTCAACCTTCTCCTTGATAAAATGATACTTAATCTCAATGTGCTTTGTCCTCGAATGATTGAAGGGATTTTTGCTAAGATTTATAGCACTTGAGTTGTCGCACTGGATTCCGATCGGAGACTTCACATCAACTCCCATATCTTCAAGCTGCGGCTTCATCCACAATAACTGTGTGCAGCCTTGAGTGGCCACAATATACTCAGCTTCTGCGGTGCTCAATGAAATGCAATCTTGCTTCTTGCTTAGCCAAGAAATACACAATCCACCTAGATAGAATGCACCACCTGACGTTGATTTTCTATCATCCGCTGAACCGGCCCAGTCTGCATCTGTATATCCCAATAACTCTGTCTGAGATTTGTCGTTGTATGTCAAGAAGAAGTCCACCGTGCCCTTGATATACCGAAGTATTCTTTTCACTGCAAGTATGTGACTTTCCATGGGACTACTCTGATACCTCGCTGCTTGGAATGTGGCGAAAACAATATCAGGCCTTATTGCGGTTAAGTACAACAGACTTCCAATGATTTGCCTGTATTCTGTGATATTAACTGCCCTGCCACTGTCATCTTTTGATGATTTCATCCGGGTAGAAACCGGAGTCTTCATCTCCTTGGAAGTTTCCATTCCAAATCATTCCAAAGCATCCTTGGCATACTCGGATTCAGAAATTAATGTTCTATTCCTGCCTTGTGTAACTATGCTTCATCTGATCTTCCAAATATTATGTCTTCTTCCTTGACCAGCCTCACCATCCTTTGATTACTATTGTTGTTGAAATAAAGATTGTATTCAAATCCCCCACACTGAGAACCAATCTTCTTAAAATACTGATATAGCCTTCAGTACCATTCTCTTGGGGTGTATGCTTTGCACACCAGTCGTGCTTTGTTTCGAATCATTGTGCCATCTTCGTTCATCTTGTCTAAATTGAGCCATTTTGTCCTGATGACGTTTTTATCATCTGGCCTCGAAACAATTTCCCAGGTCTGATTCTTCTCAATTATGACCTATCTCTTCATTCATGGCATGATCCCAGTTTTCATCTTCAGCTGCATCAGCAAAGCATTTCGGCTCATCCTGAGATATAAAAGATGCTTTCTGCAGTGATTTCATTCTCCTTGTCTGAGCTAGAGCTAACTAATCACCAAAGATATTCTTCATGTCAATTTCAGCTCAACTCTTTGACTATTGTGCAGATGAGGATTTTTACTTCCTTGTACTCACAAACTAGACACTTTCATTTTCATCATTTGTGTCTTCTTCTGAATCAGCATAAGCTACTTCTGATCTCCCTGTGTTGCTTTCTTACTCAATACTTCCATCAGGAAGTTGTTCACTGACTCATTTTTCAGTGGCTTCATTTCTTTCAGCTAAGTTTCTCAAATTTTTATTGAGATGCCTTTGATTTTCTCTTGCAGCTTCTTGGTATCCTGAAAACAGCCAGCTGATACCACAATGTTATATCAAAATAAATAAGCATAAAATTCTTGATCACTGCTGCTTATCTCATAGTATGTCTTCTCTCGATAGACAACTCTTGAGCTGGGTCATCCAATTATTTCCTTGATGGATCTGGCATCTGATTTTGTTGTTGAATGATCCCCCTATGTTATGCAACACTTCCTGGGGTTAGGCCCAACAGTTTAGACCCATAACACGTATTTTCCTCCTACATCATTCGTTCTCATCTTCCAATCAGATTTGAGCCACTAACAAAATCTCTAAGCCTACGGAGTTGAAACTCGGTGTAGGAAACAAGAGATAAAGTTAATAACACAATCACTTCCTATTGTGCTCTGTTGCTCTCCTTCTTCTTCAACTCTAGTATCTGATTTGAATCAATTGAAACTCTAGAGCATATCATTTCTCCACTTCGCATCCTTAGATGCCACTTCCCCTTGGATTGTATCTCCCTAAAACCTGAAACACAAGAATCATCAGTTAATAGCATTTATATACATAGGGAGAGGGGGTATCTTCTAGAATCCTCAACATGAGGATGATGGTTGATCCTGATGGGTCAACCCTTTGATTCTTTCTTGGAGCGCATCACACTCCTTTCTTGCTTCCTCCAACTGCCTAGCCAACTTCAACTGTTCTGGCCATATGACTAGGCATTCATTGCCTACATTCTGAGCCTTTTTCTGATATGTAGATTTGGTAGGCTCGGCCTTTTTCACCATTTGGGGTTTAAACCCACTGGTACACATTTCTGTCTTTGATGTTCCACCGAAATTCCATTTCCCTTGATTCCTTCTTAGGGTAGGAACCTCTCTACATGCCATCTTCCCCTGCTTCTTCCACCATTGCAAGGATCTTTCACCTTCCTCCACTTTTCTCTGTGGAACACGACATGCAAATTTTTCAACACATTCTTTATTCATTTTTCTTTTATCAGATGTCTGAGTCACCACACTCTTTTTCACTGGTGATGAGTCCTCCATTGAACGTTCATTCTTCTTTATCACAGCTGGAGTAGATATCCCCTTAATCTTCCAGGTTTGTTCACATTCTCTCCTTGAGAGTGGTTGTGAGTACGATAGAGGAGGTGACTGATACACCTTTCGTTCAGCTCCATGTGATTCCCCTGAGGCTCTAAGCCTATTTTTAAACTTACCACTTTGTCTCCCAGTGTGTAATTTCTCATTATGTACCACTGGAGTTGGTAATCTCTTTCTCGGGTCTTTTTCCTTCCCTGCTTTCTTCTTGCTGCACTGTCTGGCCAAATGCCCATGATCAGAACATATGAAACATTTTCTATTAAAGCCATACCTCATTTCATCACTTCTCTGTTGAGATGTTGATGTAACTTGATTTCTTTTTCTGGCATCGATCTCTTGAGCTTCCTGACACATACTCATGGTGTGCCCCATTCTTCCACAGTAATAGCATTTTATAAATGATTTCCTTTGAGAGACTCTACTGTCTGATTTCTCCGTATGCTTCTTCTTATTCTGGGATTCAGCAAAGTTTCTATTTTCATAGCCTGATATGTATTCATGAGCCTCTAAACAGAAGCTTGATGTGTGGCCGTGAATCCCGCAGAAATAGCACATGTCATCACTTATTTTTGTAATTTCCCTTTTAGGCCTATCTCCAGCACCTGCAGGATCTTTTCCATTTCTAGAACTGTTCAAGGATCTCTTTCTGTCATGCACAGGAGGGGATTCATCAAATCCAATACCAGCTTTTCCGAAACATGCTGGTCTTTGAGCTGAAAAAATATTCTGTTGTTTCTCTTCAGAAAGAGCATACCTATTCTTCATTTTATCATCACTTGTCGAAGGATGATCAAATAGCAAGTGTAAGTCATCCTTCATTTTTGGCATTCCTTTAGCATTGGATTTCTCCACATCCTTCTTTACTGATTCTAGATCCTCTTCCAAATTTTTAATCTTCATCTCCCTTGATTCAAGTTGGACATCCAGTTCTTTCTTGAGAAGCTTCCTGCTACTCAACTCATCTTCTAGTTCCTGTGTGAGCTTTTCCACCATTGCACTTTGCTTCACTACTTTTAATTTTTCCTCAGAAACAGATTTAGAGACAGATTCATTCTCTTGTTGTAGGCTTCGATTCTTCTGAACTTCTTCAGACAACTGTGATGCTAGATCGTTATTTCTAGCTTTCAGATTTTGTACTTCATCTGACTTTTGATTCTTTTCATAATCATCAGCCTTTTGTTTTCCTTTCATTTTACCCATCTTTTGTAGTTCATTGGCATGAGAATCATTCTTCTCTGTTAGGTCAGTAACTATGTCAATAAGCCTTTGATTTAAGCCTCTTAGCTTGTTGACCTCAATATCCAATACTTTGATCCGAATATCTTTAGATTTGACTTCTTCGGTGTTTCCAACATCAATTGTAATATTAGGTTCTTCGATGCTTTTGAATTGATCTTTCACTTTTCTGTTGAAGCCATCGATCTCCCTTTTCTGTTCTTCAATCTTAATCTTATACTCACTAACCGATTCTGAGTTCTCTCGTGTTGATAACTTGAGTTTCTCAATTTCTTCCATCAACTCAGACTTCTCTTCTTCCTGCTGCTGCATGTAGAGTTTGGCATCATGAACAACTTTGTTGGATTTCTTTGTTTTTTCTCTCCAAACATCTATCTCCTCAAGAGCAGCCTCCAACTCAGCTCGCATGTCTATTCTTCCTTCAATTTCTTCTTCTGTTTCAGCATCACTCTGATGCTCATGTACTTCACTCATTCCAACATCATGATTGAGTGAATCAATCTTTTCCCTATCAGATTCATCCAGACCTTCCTTCAGTACGCTGTTTGATTCTTTTAGTTGAATCACACTTTTTCCGAAAACACTTCCACACTGAGGGAATTTACCTGACTTCTGATTCTTCTTTGATGCTTTTCCTTTTCCCATGGTAGATTGAGAGATAATAGAAAAATGTATCTTCAACCACACAGATCGACTACACTATGTCGAAGCAAACAAATCTGATAAAAGCAACCTATCCCTCTGATACCAATTGTTAGGGCCAATAGGGGCCTATATACCCTGAGAGGGGGGGTGAATCAGGGTATGGATATTCTTTTTCAAGTTCTTCCTACCCCACTGGATCTTGACCTCTTTGTTACAAGGGTCACTTTGTTTGAACTTGTGTGGTTACTATGATCACTTGTCTCCTTTACCTGATGATGATGCTTTGAATGCAATGCAGGAAAGTAAGCAGGCAGACACAGAGATTTTTACTTGGTTCACCGCTAAGGGCTACGTCCAAAGAGCATACGCCGACAAGTTGCCGGTTCGTACCAAATTCCACTAGACTTCACTAGCTGTGGATTACAATGTTCGGGCTAGATCACTTCTATGCCCAGGCTCACTGCCTTTACAAGGTTTAGGGTCAGCTCACTGCTTTCCCAAGGGTCACTCCCTATTTCTCTCTCTCTGGCTCACTGCCGGTGGAGAGGATCACCTTCTTCCTCTACCTAAGCTCACTGCTCTTGGAAGGGATTCACTCACAGTTTATAGACCTGTAGGTCTCTTCATTTCCATTAAGGAATGCATCTTTCTCTGTATGTAGATGCTCTGTTGAAGTTCAACTTTCACCCGTAGATGAATCTCACTTTGCACCGGATGTACCGGGCAACCTCAATTTTTACGCGCAACCCTTACGGTGTCTTGCGCGCAATTTCTATGGTTTGCGCGAAATTCCTTTTTCGCGCAACCTCCAAATTTTATGCGCAGCCTGGAAACTGCCTTGCGTGCAATTCACTGCCTTTGCGCGAAATCCACTTTTCGCGCAACCTTCCTTTTACGCGCCAACACAAACTTTCTGCGCAACCTTAGCTTTTCGCGCAACAGCTGACTTTACGCGCAAACTTTAAGTTTACGCGCAACACACTTTCTAACTTCAATTTCGCGCACCAGAGCTCGGGTATTTTCTATGTCTTGAGATCTGCTGAATGGAGGAGGGTCACTTCATATTTATAGGCAAAATCGACCCCGCGCGAAAAACCCTCCTTGAGCGCGTAATCCGCTTTGATCTTCCGCGCACTGCTCCATAATTTCGCGCACCTCATGCCTTTTCCATTTTACGAGCTTCGGACCTCGTAACACCTCTTTCGCGAAATACTTCATCCGCTATTTCACGCACCACTTCAATTTTCCGCGCACGCCTCCAAAATTTCGCGCGCCTCATGCCTTTACCGATTTTCAAGCTTTCGGCCTTGAAACATCTTTTGCGCGAAATACAATTTCGCGCAACCCGCTGTTTTGCGCGCCACACTTCAAGATTTCGCGCAACCCTTAAGTTTTGCGCGCCACGCTTAATTTTTCCGCACACCTCCTTCATTTCTCTCTCCTCAACCTTCGCCAACAACATATCACTCCATTTTCCATTGGCGATTTTCAGGCCCAAAAATTTGGCAAACACTGGAAAACGGCGCCACCTTGTACTGCTCTTTTGTACCGCCTCCAGATCGTCCTTTCCTTTGTCAAAGTTCTTTGTCAACATGGAATGTCAACAACTTCTCGGGAACTCGACAATTCTCCATGGAAACCTGCTTTGTCAACAAACACAATCAACCCAAAAATGCTGCAATGTTACCTTGAGGGATTTTTTCCCAACAAATATGGTGACGAAAAATAAATTGTATCGCTTTGTGGACATGGTAAGTTGTACGTACACATGAGTGATACTTTCACTTCTATTTTGATGGAAAATAGAGTGTATAATGGTTTTTAATAATAATAATAATAATAATAATAATAATAATAATAATAATAAAATATCATCATATTTATGATAATTTATTTATTATTTTTTAAAAAATACTATAGATTTAGAGGAGGTATGTAATAGTAGAAAAGAATGTGACTAGTTAAGGTGATTACCTCTTCTTCGAAAGGACTCAATTATATCTCCTATAAAGGTATATAGGTTTGTTATTTTGGGTAGAAAAAAACATATAGGTTTTGTATATGGGAGTTTTATAAGGTAAATTGGTAGATTTTTTTTGATCTAGAAAGCTCAATGTGGTGTAAATAAGTGAGGGAGGAGGTTCCCTTTTATAATTGAGGTGAGGGGAACTTTTTGAATTTCTAAAAATATTAAATTATAATAAATTTCTTATCAATAAAAAATCATCAAAGTGGTCATGGATACAAATACTAGCTATGATATTATTGTAATACCATAAAACAATATATTTTAGACAAGTTTTAGTGTAAATTTAAACCATTTCATTTTTATTAAATTTTAGTTAACCAATTTTAATTTAAACTATAGTAACACCTTTTTTTAATATTAAAGGGTCTTAATTTTTTAATTATAAGGAGAAAATTGGACTATAAATGGTAAATTTATGAAATTTGAGAACATATAAAAACCAAAATATCTTATTTCAATATTTTTATAATTTTTAAATAATTTAAAAAAATATTATTTTCATAGAATATCATTATTTTCAATTTTGAGGCTATTCGTTTAATTTAACATTAAATACATAAATAAAAAGGGTGAATTAGAATTGAATGATGTGAAAGATCCTTAATATATCCTATAGATCAATAAAATTTATATATCACCTTAAAAAATACATATTATATCACATTTAATATTTTTAAAATCTGTTATTATATTTTTTATTAAATAGAGACATACTGCATAGATATTTTAAAAGAAATTAAGGTCATTATATAATTACTAAAAATTAAAAATAAATTTATATAATGAAAATAATTCTATTAATTTCTAAATAAACACTTATATTTGTTCATAACTTACTTTTTTCCCTATGTGGACACATAAGAGATATTAAAAACAAAGAGAGTGACATTTTATAACTTTCCTCGATTTAAATAATATATAAGTTATTTTCGTGGATAGGTGTTCATTAAACTAATAATATTCCATAATATTCTGATAAGGTTATTATTTCATTCATAAATTAAAAATTAGTATGAAATTTTATGGCCTTATAACTTATTTCTAATATATATTAACCCGATTTTCCCTTTACCAAGGTGATAAATTTTATCATGGTTACTATTCATTTTGACTAAAAAATAAAAGGGGAATATTTAAAAAATTTGATACTACTAATTATAAATATATAATTAATTTCATATAATTAAATTCCTATAAATGAAAAAAATTAATTTTAATGTAAGTGCGCAAAATGCGACAAAAACTTATTTTTAGAAAAAACATTTTATGCATAAAACTGGATTTATTCTTATCTCACATTTATAAAAATATTTTTTATTATTTAAAAAATTTGATCAATTATATAATTTAAAAATTTCATTAAAAATATTAAAAAATATGGGTTAATTTAATTTATTAAGATAAAAAACATTACATTTATGAAAAATGTTTTTCAGAAAAATATTTCTTTTTCATTAAAATGTTTTTTATTTTCATTTATAATCAATTGATAACAAGTGAATTAATTATATATATATATATAACAATAAATGTTTCATAATTTAGTTATTATTATTCATACCCTCCAATATAATAGATATGTGATAACTTTCATTTTAAATTATAATATTTTAATATTATATTGCAGTTAATTTAAACTTGGTGATGTGCGTAATACAAGACATTGAAGAAATAAAATTATCTAAAGAAGAATATTTCATAAAATATTGTGGTGTTACATTATACCCCCCCTTAAAATGAATTTAAACCTTTAAATTTGTCACTATGATACAAAAAAATGAGGATATCTCTATTTCAATACATCCTTAGGTTCCCTAGTATCTTCTTAAAATTTATGGTTTCTCTAGAGAAATTTTAACAAGAGAGTATTATTGTTCCAAGAAACATTGTCTCTATGATCTAATATTTATATTGGTTGTTCCTAATAGAAAAGATCATGGTCCAGTGGTATGACCTCTAAGTTCTATACATGTGAAGTATCTAGCATGTAAATTCACAAGAGAGACACATAGAACATGTCATGAACTTAAGAGAGGTTTGGTGGAAGCAAAAAACCAATAAGATACCATCCCTACAAGATAAAAAATCTTTAAGGGTCCAATATACCTAGTTATTAGCTTCCCTTTATTCCTAAATCTCATAAACTTCTTCCATGGAGATATTCACAAAAAAACCTTCTCACAGACTTTAAATTCTATATAATGTTTATGATTATCAGCATAACTCTTCTGTTAACTTAGAGACACCTTGATGTTCTGCTAAAAAGTTCTAAATTTCTATTCTATTTCCTTAGCTATATCAGATCCCAATATCTTTTTTTATCAAACTTCATCCCAACACGTTGGATATATACACTTATTTCTAAAGAGGTCTTCACAAGGAACCATAAAAATTCTTTAGTGAAAGATATTGTTGTATGAAAAATAAACTAGAGGAAGGTCTTGATCCTAACCATGATTGAAATTCATATAATATGATCTCAACATATAATCTAGGGTTTGAATGGTTCTCTCAGACTAACCCTATATCAAAATATGATACACCATACTGAAACTCAAAATTATATCCAGAGCCTGCTGAAGACTTCACCAAAACTTTAAGATAATCCTCAGGTCTGGATCAGATATTCTGGAAAGTGGTAATCCATGAAATCATACCACTTCCTTAATATATATTATCTAAATTTGATCAAGAGGTAAATCATCTATGATAATACGAAAATGTTCCAACTTTGTAAGGTAGCTGACTATAACCCATAGAACATTATTCCCTATAGATGTTTTGGGGAGCCCAATGAAAAAATCCATGGTGATGTTTTCCCACTTCCATTTAGGTATGGTTAATGTTTATAACACCCCCTTAGACTTGTATCTATTATACTTAACTTGATGACAAACCAAGAACCAAGAAACAAATTCTACGATATCTATTTTCATGTCCTCCCACCAAAAATACTCTTTTATGTCTCTATATATATTTGTGCTTCCAAGATGACAAACACCATTTCTAAACCATATTATTCCCTTAGAATCAAGTTTCAACTTAGAAAAAATTATTTCCTTATTTTATTGATCCACATATTCCTTTTTTCACCTCCTTAATCCTCAAATAGATATATGATTGATCATTTATTTGAAAAAAATATGATTTCTACCCTTCCTTAAATATTTAAAGATCTATCCTTTAAAAATTCAGAAATATTGGATATTTTTTATCCTAATCATAGATAGGCTAGCATGGTCCTTTCAACTCAAAGCATATGCCACCTTGCTCAACTTCCTAGGGTGGTAATGTATTGAGCAGTTATAATCTTTAATCATCTCCAACCATCTTATTTGTGCATGTTCAACTATTTTTGAGTGAAAATTTAATTTAAACTTTTTTGATCAGTATATATGTCACTATTTTCTTTTTAGATATAATTTCCCCATTTCATTAGTGAAAAAATAACTTCATCTAACTCCAAATCACGAGTTGGGATAATTTTTATCATGGAACTTCAATTTTGATGAGGAATAAGATATAAAAATATTATTTTCATGAGGATTCATCCCAATACCTCCTTAAAACATTCCTAACATTTATTCATATAAAGTAAAATGGTTCTCTTATAAGTTAACTTGGTGAGTGGATTTGATAGACATGAAAAATTCTCCAAATATCCTTTATAATATCCAGCTAAACCAATAAAACTATAGATATCAGTCATAGTGGTTGGTTTGGGCCAATGTTCAATAACTTATATCTTTGAAGGGTATATTGATATAGCCTCACTTGATATTATATGACTCAATAATTAAACATTTCGAATCCAAAATCCACACATTGGTAATTTTTTAATAATATTATCCTTCCTTCAAGTCTTTATTACAATCCTAAAGTGATCTTCATTCTCTTCCTTTCTCTTTGAATATACATGAATATCATCTATAAATACTACCAAAAAATGATCAAGTTTGTCTTTAAAGACCATATTCATTAGATACATGATGATAATGGGGGAATTAGTAAGACCAAAAGGAAAAAATATAAATTCATAGTGTCCATACCTTGTATGGAATGTCATCTTGGGTATATCCTATTTCTTAATCCTCAATTGATGATATCCATAATAAAGGTCAATCTTGGAAAAGTATTGATATCCAAATAATTATTCAAATAAGTCTTAAATATAGGGTAGAGGATACTTTATCTTGATAGCGATCTTGTTAAGTTCTTAATAATCAATAAAGAGTCTCATTGATCCATATTTATTCTTAACAAAGAGAATAGGTGAACCCCATGGTAATTCACTTGGCTGAATGAATCCATTTTCCAGATTCTCTTAGAGTTTCTTCTTCAATTAGTATAACTTAATTAGGTCCATTCTATAAGGATTATTTGGAATAGACATAGCACCAGGTAAGATTTATTTTGAAAAATCAACTTCTAAATTCATTAAAAGACCCAATAATTATTATAGAAATACATAAAAAATTCTCATAAAATATATGTATCCTTAATGTTTATTTTCTTCCCAGCTACATTTCACTAGGTCATTCTCATAACCCAATTCATAAGTCAGGATTTCATGAGATTTACCATTATCTTTGGGCTTAATAGGCTGTTGATGTTGATCATTAAAAACCTTCGGATTCATGCACTATTCGAAAAAATTCCCATACTTCTTTCATTTGAAGCATTGGAGCATGGGTGGTGAATTAGCTGGATTCTTATTTTCCTCTATTGTATTAACCATCCTATTCATCACCTTTTGACATTAATGGGCTTTATGACCCACCTTTCCACATTTAAGGATCCTCCTAGTTCCATTCACATGTTTATATTATTATATTTTCCACATTTATAGCATATTAATGGATGAAATTTATTTCCAAAAAATGATTTATTTTAGTTTTCATGAGTATCAATCATTATTTTCTTATAAAAACCATGGGAATATTGGGAATCCCTAATTTATATTTCTACTTTGACTGCACATCGAATGATTTCTTCAAAGCTACTGAAGTCTCTTATAGCTAAATCCTTTGGTGAATTTGTTTTAAGCCACCAAATAATCGATCAATTTTACTTTCAGGGCTGATAATTAAACCAGAGATATACCTTGTAATCCTTATAAAATTTTCCTCATAGGTACCATTATATTCATCATTGTTTTTCTTTAGCTCAAGAAATTCCTTCTCCATCTTTGTATGTAGAATACAATGAAAGTAATTAATAAAGAATATTCACTTAAACTCATACCATTACACAGATTCAATTTCTTTATATTTTCTCATATTCTTAATAATATTACACCATTGATAATATTTTCCTTTTAGATGATAAACAACTAGGACAAGTATTCATGTATTGAGCATTAATGAAAAGAAAATATTTTCTCAATAGTGTTGATCCATCACTCAGCCACTAGTGGATCTGATGATCTGATAAAAAAAGGTGGATGTTTCCTCATGAATGATTCAATAGTATTTTGTTCCCTCTTTTGATCATTTAGATTCTAGGAATGACTCATATCTTTAGAATGTCGTGTGAGCATAGCAGCAAGATTCTTCATTCTATCTCCCATAACATTTGGTTGCATAGGTGGAATATCCTTTCATTTTCCATAAAATTAAAAATAAAAATGATTAATTTGGGTTATATCCATTGAATAATGCAAAAAATAATAGTTTGAGAAACAATATTCATAATGGAAAACCACATATTTCTGAAAAATCATTCATGGATGTCAAAATCATGACACTTCCTTATATGAAACCTTAGGTTTAAACTAAGTCATTCATGATTATTTCCAAAAAATCTATGATATTATCCTATACTTAAACCTATCACCAGGGTTATTATAAATTTTTTCTAACCCAAATCTACAATGAATGACTAAACCCCACTTTGATACCAACTATAGTGGACCAATATTTTCAAACATTAATATTAAATATATTTAGATGAATATTCAATACATAAAAATATGATCCATTCTAGAAATATAACATCTTATAGTCTTTAGTTACTATATATAAAATATTATTATTTTATGAAGGATCTTAAATATCTCTTATAAAAATCTTCCCTCATAGTTTCTTTATAGGAATACCCTACTAAAAACTTTCATCATAACTTAGGGAACAAAAACATAATAAAAGGGTGATATATGATGTTCACTAAGGGTAAACATGGGAGAAATAAATTGATGATCATATGAAATAATAATATAAATATTAGGATATGAAATAATGACCGTAACACATAATGTTTATACCTAATCTGAAAAAGATCATAATATTGAGTTATTTCATAAAACCTTATCATTTCAAAAGACATGAATCAAAAGAATAATAACTCATCATAAATCAATCATGAATAATAATTTCATGCCATAAATTTGTGTGGAACCATCATAAGTATTGAAAACATTTCATATTTCATGGTTAACTGTTAATACCATTAAATGAGGCATCAACACTTGTTTCCCATAATGGATCAAGCACATCAACTTGTTTCCCATAACTATATCATGTGTTATAATACTTTACCAAATTAATTGGAGGAAGATGGTACCACCCATCACATAATGAAAAAATACATATGTGTTACATAGGATCATAAAAAATTCATCATATGAGAATCCATGAAAATAAATGGGTTTCATAAACATTTCATCACAGCAAAAACCATGTAAAAGAAACAGGTTCCATAAAAATTCAATCATTTCATCATAAACAAAAACAATCCAGAGAAAGAATAAAGATGGTATCCTTGGATCATATATCTAATAAATATTAGGTAAATCATATGATTTTATCTTTTATGTAAAATATTTTTTAAAAATAACTTATAATAATTCTTGAGTAAAATAACAATTCCATCTTGAAATTATGTTTTTTTAAATATGCACTTATAAAGGAAAACGTTTTCTATGAAAATAACCACGTAAAATATTAAAATAATATTAAAATAATTTATGATTAATTATGGTGGTAAATTCCATTCCTTCCTTATGTGTTAAAAAAACATTCCTTCTATACTTTTTTTAGAAAAGTCACAAAGTAACTCAATTGGAAAATGAAAAAACGATTCTTTTCAACCCATTTTGTAAAAGTCAAACATTGGATAAATGAATTTAGAAAATAATAGAAGAATATTAAAAACCCTTATTTAAATTTTTTTTGAATACTTTTATATGGAAGAAAAATATATCCCAGTGGAGACTTAAACATAAACAATCCTGAATTTTGGAAAGATTGTGAAATAAAACCCTCACCACTTTGGTAAAATTTCAATCATAATCCCAATGAAAGAAATAAAATTATATAGTTATGTATATATCATAATATTATGGATAATAATCATAAAATACATTCATATTTAGTATATACACCACATAAAAGAAATAAGTGGTGAATATAGAATGTGTCCCTTTGAAATAAAAGTGAGATGAAAGTCTCTTACCTAAAGTCTCACCTTTAGCTGTCCATGTTAACAAATCCATTATAAAAATTATATATATATATTATATATGTATTCCATAACCATATTAATATGTATAAAACCATTTATAATTTATTTATGTCATATTATCACCTGTTTATTAATAATTTTGTATTAAAATAACTGTTTTGGGTGATAACTGCTTCATTTTCCAAGCATGTTTTGGTTTGGCAGTCCAAATACTTATACTATGATCATGGTTCCATAATTTATAGAATTTTAATCATGGTATAAAAATAATATACATTAATTATATACATATTTATAAACATTAATAAAAATTTGAGAGATAAAAATTAATTACACTATTTATGGAGACGATAGTCTGTACGTTCGTGTGATCGTTGTTGAAATTTTTCAACGGATAGAATAAAATAAAGGTAAATAATAATTAAAATTTTAATAATAATTATTATGTATTATATATCATATATATTCATAAAATTAATCCTCATTATCATACAACTAAAATATAAATGAAAAATGAACCACAATGCTTCATGGATGTGGTGGTCTTCACTTATGTACGAATGACATTATCATTTCCCAAAGGATTGAATAGTAAGAAGGTAGATGTTATATTAAAATTAAATAAGTTTATTTATTCCATAATTATGAGAAATAATCATTAAACCAATCATAATACCAATCTATAAAATATGGCGATGAAAGATGAATTGTATTGCTACGTGGAAACGGTAAGTCGTACGTATGCACGAGCGATACTTTCACTTCTAATTTGATGTGAAAGAGGTGTATTATGGTGTTTTCATAACCATAATAACATTTAATAATATTTATTATAATTAATTTATTATTTTTTGTAAAATACCATAGATTTATAGAAGGTAAGAGTAGAAAAGAAATTTATCAATTAAGGTGATTACTTTTTCTTTGAAATGACTCATTAAGATCTCCTCTAAAGGGCTCTAGGGTTTGTCTTTTTGGAAGACCAAATCCTTTATTTTGTGGCTATGAAAGTTTATAAGGGAATTATTTATAGTTTGGTCGATCAAGAAGGAAAAAAGTGGTGTAAATAAGAGATGGAGGAGGTTTCTTTTTATAATTTATCCGAGGGGAACTTTTTAGAATTTCTCAAAAGATTAAATTACAACAAATTAATTCTCAAGAGAAATGCCTCCAAATGGTAATTAATTTGAATAAAAGGTAGTATAGGGTTTTATAAACATCAAAAAATATAATTTATAAAATTTTTATGTAATTTTAAACCATATAATTTTGATTAACCCTTGTTAACAAATTTTAATTTTAACTATGGTAACACATTTTTCAATATTAAAGTGTTGTAATTTTTTAATTATAAGGTAATAATTGGACCATAAATGGATAATTTATAAAATTTTAGACCATATAATAACCAATTTTTTTATTTCAAGTTTTTTATTATTTTTAAATCATTTAATAAAATATTATTTTGACAAAATATCGTTATTGTCAATTTTGACACAATTCATTTAATTAAGATTTAAATACATCATGAAAAGGGATAATTTTATTCTCATAATTTCAAACATCCCTAATATTTCCTATAGATATAAAATATTTTTGGGTGACATTAAATTATTCAAATTTTATCTCTCTAAATATTTTTAAAATCATTTATTATTTTTTTATTTAATGGAGACATACTGCATCAGTGTTACATAAGAAATTAAGGTGATTATATAATTAATAAAAATTAAAAATAATTTTATATCATTAAAATAATTTTATTAATATCAAAATAAACACTTATATTATTTTATAAATTACTTTTTCCCTATGTGGACACATAAGAGATATTAAAAACAGAGTAACTTTTTTATAACTTTATTTGATTTAAATAATATATATGTTATATTCATGGAAAACTGCCCATTAAAATAATAAAATTAGATACTAAGATTATTAGGGTCAAATTATATTTATCTAATAATAATTATAATGAAAAATCATGGCCTTATCACTTATTTTTAATCTACATTAACTCGATTTATCCTTAACCAAGGTGGTAAATTTTACCATGGTTACTATTCATATTAACAAAAAATAAACGAGCCTTATTTATGAAATTTAAACCACCATATTATAAATATTTAATTAATTTAATCTAGTTCATTACCTATAAATGGAAGAAATTAATTTTATTGTAAGTTCATAAAATGCGATAAAAACTATTTTTTAAAAAAATACACTTATAATCATAAAACTAGATTTATTCTTATCCTTTTCCTAGATTTTTTTTTGATTTTGTAAAACATTTTATAAATTAAATAATATAAAAATTTCATTAAAATGTTTCATAAATAGAAGTTAATTTAATTTTTTAAGATAAAAATACATTACACACATATTTTATTTTCAGAAAAATATTTCCTTTTCTTTAAAATGATTTTTATATTCATTTATAATAATTTTATAACTAATGAATTAATTTTATACATATTTAACCATAAATTTTTCATATTTTTTTATTCCTATTCATAAATTCCAATCCAAATGCTAGGTGATAAATTTCATTTTAAATAATAATATTTTAACAATATATTGTGGTTCATTTAAACTCGGAGTTATGTGTAAGGTAATCCATTGAATAAATCAAATTATTTAAAGAGAAATATTTCATAAAATACCAGGGTTTTATAGTGGTATTTTAAAGTTACGGTAAAAAATAATTAATTCTTATAGTGGAAGTACTTAAAGTGTCTTTTCATGGAGCAATACTATCTCAAGTCAATGGTTTTGGCTAAGTCCACGAAGTCCCTCTATGAAAACCCTATTCTTTATTACACATTAATTCATGATTTGTTACATAAAATTACACATAATAATTCCCAAAAAATTTATATGTCTAGTTTATTTGGTAATTAGATACATAACATAACATCTTGAACATGGGATACAACACCATTATTAAAAAATTTCTTAACATGCTTCTAAAATTCCTCGGCTTATAAAACTACATGGGATAACCTGGGGACAAACATAAGAAAGGTGTCAGATATAAATCATAGTAAGGGAATAAACATGAAAAAATGTGATAAATGTTAGAAAATAGGCATATAAATGGGTCATAAAAATAGTAAGAATCATAAACATGAACAATGAGACATGATATAAAATGATAATCTTAACATGGGAAATGTGAAAACAACTTAAAACTCTACATCATAAACATAGGTCAAGCCTATACCGACAAGAAATCATGGTGAAAAAATAACAATAAAGGAATTAAGTTCACTATATTTCCCATCATAATGTATCATGAGACTAAGCATTACCCAATGTGTTGAAGTGCTATATAATTCTGGGTGGACCCATCGCTTTCATTTCATTCTCATACTTAAGTGTGCCACATATATCATACAACATGGATTAATTCCTCATCATATTTTGTTCCATGATTAAGGATTGTGGAATACATAAAATTAATTCCCAAGTAAAAGAGGTATAAGTGTATAAATGTGAATACCCTTGATAGGAAATGGGTATGGTATTCACTACACAATTGTTTTGGAATGGAAAAGCATGGTGAAATTTCGACAACATAACGAAATCACATAAAAATTCATTAAATGGGTTGATGATAGAAAAAGGGGTATTTCATATTTTTTAAATCAATTTTAATGTATGCTTGATATGTAATAACATATCCCATCATAAGGAAATTAAGATAAAATACATATGGTAAAGAAGATAATTGAATAAAGAGGAGAAAGGAAAAGATCCCTTACTTGAGTGTGTGACTCAAAATGATTGTTAGGGGATTATTGAGATATTTGGGGAACCTTTGGAGGAATCTAGATAGTTTAGGGAAGATTATGGACATGATACAAGGAGTTTTATTAAATAGAAATGGTAGCTTGAGTGGTTTTATATAGGAAAACAGAGGGTTTCTTTATTATTTAGGTTTTAGACTCTACATAATAAAATAACCAAAACAAAAAAATACCCCACTATTTTTGAACATGTTGTTTAAAAAATGGGACTGTTTATAATTATTTTATAAGGCCAAGTTATGAAATTAATAAAATAATACCCATTCTTATGTGGAGGTGAGTCATAATCTTAAAGAAATGGGTTTAAAAGCTTAAAATAATTAATGGTTTTGGAGGATTCATAAGGGATTTATAAAAGTAATAAAATAAACATAAAATCACATTATTTTAAAGGTAAAACATATATTTGGTCATGGATACCCTCTATAGTATTTATTACATCACTTTTGGATCATTATGATGTCATAATACAAAAAGTATATTTATGCAGTATTTAATTTTTACATGAAAATTCAACTATTTTAGAAAATTATGAAAAATTCACCATTGGATAATTTAAATATTATGATTCCAAAATTAATATTAATTTTATATAAATAATTTTCTAAATATTTAAATTTTCACCTTTAAAATAATAATCGAGATTTATTTAGAAATACTGGTTTTTTTGACAATAACAGTTTTTGAACCCATATAAAAATTACTTTTGATTTCATAAAAATTATATTATAATTTATATTTAAAAAACGTTATTTAATAATAATATTTTATTAAAATATTATTTATTTCAAATATCTATTAATTCATCAAAATAAATTCCTTAATTGAATTTAAATATTTCCCCAAAATACCATTTGTGTTTTATTAAATCAAAATAAAACCATTAATAAAGTAACAATAATAGGATGACTATATATTCATCATTATATAAAAATTAATTTATATAATCATAATTCTAGTTTCATGATACATATCCCTTTAATACACTAGAAAAATCTATAAGAGTAAGGTGCATGATTATGAGACATTCATGGGGTGGTTCGACGTACATGGTTTGTGATGTGATCTTGATGAGCCTAAAATTAATTTTTAAATGGGTTTTATTATGCTCAAGTTGATGGATCTCAGCTTGGTATTGGTCAAAGAGAAATACTAGTGACTCTATATCCTTCAAAGTCTCCGATAAATGGGCTTCATAGGGTATGATCGTACTTGTTGATTCCATCAATTTCATTCTCTGTGTCAATTGGATTTGTTTAAACACTAAATTTATACTAATCATGTGATCACTATTCAATGGTTATATTATCAACAGTAAGGATTCTTAATAGTATTATAAATAGGATATAATAAAAACAAATAAGTGCATGTGTTTTATTTAACCATATTACATAATAATACATTTAAATACACCAAAAAGAGGAATTTTATTTATAACAGTCTGGGTCATTAAAATCTTACCCCTTAAGAAATTTCAGTCTTTAAATTTTCATTTCCCACACTAAAATAGATGAGGGTAACTCTATTTCATCACATCCTCTATTTCCCACATTTCTTCTTAAAACTTATGGTTTCTCCACAACACTTTGACTAGGTGCATTGTCTTATTTTGTAGAACTTCATCTCTATGAACTAAGATCTTTACCAGATGCTCCTCATAGAAAATGTCTTTCTCTAATGATACCACATCTTAATTGATTACATGTGAGGGTTATGTTATGTACTTCTTAAAGAGGGATACATAGAATACATCATTCACCTGAGATAGTTTAGGTTGGAGTTCTAATCACAGGCCACGACTCTAATGCGATCAAGGATCTAGAAGGGGCCGATGTATCTTATAAAAATCCTTCCCTTATTCAAAAATATCATCACTTTCTGACATGGAAATATGTATAGGAATACCATGTCTCCAACAACATACTCTTGGTCTCATGGAAAATTTTCAGCATAGCTCTTCTATCGACTCCAACCAGCCTTTATATGTTGCTGAATGGTCTTAACCTTTTCCACCTCTTCCTTGACCTTTTGAGGACCTAACAATATTCATCCCCCAACTTCATCCCAACATACAGGTGTTATACACATCTTCACATAAAAGGATTTATAGGTGGTATTTTGATTCTTTAATGGAAAATATTGTTGTATGAGATCTCGACCAGAGGTAGATGTTGGTCCCATCCTCCGTTGAAATATATAGAACATGCTCACAAAATGTATTCCAGTGTATGAATAGTCTACTCAGATTGACCAAAATTTTGAGGGTGACAATCCATGATGAAGTTCAACTCAGTGTTTAGATAATTTTGAATACTTTTCAAGAAAATAGACATGAATCTTGGATATCGGTTGAATACAATCGATAGTGGTACTCCATGTAGCCTTACAACTTATATTATGTATATCTGTAAAAGTTGATCAAGCAAGAAATCCTCTCAAATTAAAATAAAGTGAGCTGTCTTTAAAAGATGATCCTCAAAAACCCAGGTAGACTTGTTCCCCTGGATATATTCTGAAGTCCAGTGACATAGTCCATAGTGTTGTTTTCACATTTCCATGTTGGTATAGGTAATGGTTACATCATCCCCTTAGAACTCTACCTTTCATCCTTCACTTATTGACATACCATGAAATTTGATTTATATTGAATGATCTCTTTTCTTCATATTGTCTAACCAATAGTGCTCTCAGAGATATTGACACATCTTTGTACTTCTTGGGTGAATAGAGAAATTCAAACTATGTGCATCATCCAACAGTTCCTTCTTTAACTCAGGATTTTATGGTACACATAGTCATGAAAAAAATCTCACAAATCCTTCTTAATTAACACTAAATTACAATTATTTATCTTTTCTTATAGTTTCCAATTTCTTTTAAATTATCTCATCATCCCTTTGATCATCCTTTATATTTTTCAAAATAGACGATTGAGAAATCATTTGTGAAAGGATTGATGATGTTCCTTTCATTATGATTCCCATGTCCATCCCCTTCAAGTTTTAGAAGATTGTATCCTTATCAATTATGATTAATAATAAAATTGATGGATCCTTTCTACTTATAACATCTTCCAGTTTATTTTCTTTCCTAGGATTGTTTTTAAATGAGTAGTCATAGTCCTTGATCAGCTCTAACAATCTTTATTGGTGCATATTCAGCTCTTTCTATGTGAATATATATGTGAGGATTTTGTGATCCGTATATATTTCACACTTCTCTCAAAATATATAATGCCGCCATATTTTCAAAAGTGAAGATCTCTACAGCCAACTCCAGATCATGCATTGGGTAGTTATGTTCATGAAATTTCAACTTCCTTGTAGAATAGGCTATGATTTTTTCATTTTTCATTAACACTCAACCCAATCCCTTATTTTAAGTGTCATTAAATACCACAGAAATCTCTATACTTGTGGGTAGTATGAGAACACCTGGCCTTGTCCATCCTTTAATTGATTTTGTTTTTTTAAGGGTCCATAGATATCCTATTTATTGTGATGATATGTCCCAATAATGATACTTCCTTAAAAAATAACTCACATTTTCTTTAATTTGAATAAAGATTCTTGTTTTTCAAGGTTTTTTGCATAGTGCTTAGATTATCCTCACTCCTCCTTGGTTTTTAAGTATATTAGAATATCATTCATAAATACTACCACAAATTTTTCATGATAATATCTAAAGACTCTTTTCATCAAGTCCATGAAGAATAATAGAGTATTAGTGAGTACAAATGGCATTAATATGAACATATTGAACCCATACATTGTATGAAATGATTTTTTGGGGATACTCTCCATCTTCACCCTTACTTTGTAATATCCCGACCAAAGATCCACATTGGAGAATTATTATGCTTGACTTAGATGATCGAACAAGTCATCAATCAATGGTATAAGATATTTTTTCTTTATCATGATATTGCTGAGATCATGATAATCAATGCAAATATGCATTGACCTATCCTTCTTTTTGATCAATGGGAATGGTGTAACCTATAGTGAAGCACTTGGGCATATGAACCTTTTATCTAGAATCTCCTGTAATTGTTTCTTAAAATCCCCATGTTCCACAACAACTATTTTATATGTATTCTTGGATAATAGAAATTCCCCTGGTATAAGCTTGATTGAAAATTCAACCTCTTGGCTAGGAGGAAGACCAGGAAATTCCATAGGAAACACATCAACATATTCCCTCAAAATAGGCATGTCTTCGAGGATGGTTCTTTCCTTAGACTCAATTATTTAAGTTAGATACTATTTCTTATAGGTAAATAATATATATTCTTGATATGTTGGTGCTAAAGAAGATTCATCCTTCTCCTTTTAATTGTATAGAATCGGGGGTCAATTTGCAATACAAAGAGTGATTTACTTTTCATGACAATTTATGTTGGCTCTATAGATAGAAATACAATCTATACCCAAAATTTCATTGAATTCAATCAAATGGAGTATGAAAAGATTCACTGGGAATTTCATCCCACACATTTTGACAAAAGGAGGAGTTATATACATGTGATGCAATAATTTCCCCATTTTCCATTTTCACCAACAACCCTACTTCTATGATTTATGGTAGTGTTTGAATAGTTCTACTAAACTTTCATGATATGAAGGAATGAGTAGAACTATAATTTAAAAGTATGTTCACTATTATTGAATGAATAACTAGAGTACCTATCACCACTTAGTTTTTGGGATCCACCTCCGTGGTTGTGATGGAAAAATCTCTCCCTTTCTACATTGGTGGTTGTTGGTTGTCTCCAAAACCCCTCAACTTAGTGCATTAATTTAAAAAGTTATTTGTTTCCTTGATATTTAAGAAATGAAAAATGCACTGAGGTTTGACTAGTGCATTCCTTTCTTCCACTGCATTAGTGGGTTTCTCCTATCGGTAATCGCTATCTATGTTTCTTTCCTTCCCACACCTAAAGAATTTCCTCATCTCCCTTAGTCAATTTTTTGGGTTCTTCTTTCCACACCTTTGAAAAGAGGGATGTTTGAATTTCTTGGATCAATTATATTTCCCTATCAGACCAATATACTTAAAATCCACTTTATGCTTCTTATCTTCATGATACCATTGAGATTCACTGATCTCCATTTCAACTTTTATGGCACATCTAACAATTTCCTCATAGATATCAAAATAACGGATCACTGGGGATTTTTAAAGACTCATTTTTATCCCACCAAAGTAGATGTAAAACTTTTACTTAGAGGTAACAACAATGTCAGAGTTGCATCATGCAAGTCTTGTGATGTTTTCCTCATATGACCTGATAGATTTTCCATCTTTCTAATTCAGGGTAATGAAATCCCTTTCCATTTTAAGACAGAGAGTTAAAGGAATATATTTATTGATTTTTTTTTTCTGAAATACCTTCCACCCCATCACTTTGATCTCTTCCTCAGGCTTCATATTGTTGATAAATTTCTACCACTGATCAGATTCTCCTTCCATACAATAAAAAAAATAGTATAACCTTCTCTTACTTAGATCATTAGAGGATGGAGAATATCTTCTCAATGGAGTTGATCCATTTTTCTGGGATTAAGGGATCACAAGATCCATTAAAAGTCAAAGGCCTTTTTCATACAAATGTATCAATCATATCTTGTTCTATCATAGGGGGATTTGGATGATCTTACTAATCTAGGTTTGTATTTATAACCTGAGTGAGATTAGATGGTATCTTCATGAAGTTTTTGATTCTTGCTCCCATATGGTTGGGAATCTCACTGCGGTAGTCATCACATTGCCCTTTACATTAATTTTTTACCTAATACCTTTTATTTTTAGCCATTGGATTCAATAAAAGGAAAATTAGGGTTGAGTATTTTTAAACTATTAAACACATAAATAAGAATTTAATGACATTAAATGGGAAACTTATAACTTAGATTTATTTTCTTAACTTATGAATTTCTTGGATTCAATCTATGTTATCCATGATCTATTTCCAAATATATATTCTTATGGGCATTTTATTTGTTCCCTTAATAATGGTTCATAATGATCTTATGAATTTACCAAAGAATATCCCCTAGAAGTGTCAAACCAGATGTGCATTAAGGCCCATTTTTGTGTACTAGGTTTCACTAAGTCATGCCTGAAAAACCTTGTCAAAGTTGTTACCCTGAGGTACATCAGTTCAAGAACCATGTCCACTTGTAGTATCCAGATAGAGATTTATTTTATTGATAAACCACTTACTCTATACTTACCAAAATTTAAGGATTTTTTCTTATACATAGTATTATCCTTAAGTATTTCATTAAAGTTTTCTAATCCTAATATAAAAAATAACAAAAATTTTCCTCTGATTCCAACTATGACAACCATGTTCTTTATTACACATTAATTCAAGATTTATTACATAAAAGTAAACATAATAAAACCTAAAAGATCAATAAGTCTAGTGTATTTGGGAATTAGGTTCATAACATAACATCTTGAACATGGGATACAACAACATTATTAAAAACTTCCTTAATATGCTTCTAAAATTCCATGGATTTTAAAAATGCACGTGATAACCTGAGGACAAACACAAGAAATAGGGGAGCTGTAAATCCCAATTAAGGAATAAAAATGACATAATGTGATACATGTTAGATAATATGAATATAAATGGGGAATATCAAGTGTATGAATGATAAACATGAATAATGAGACATGATATTACAAGATAATCTAAAAAGGGAAATGTGGAAACAACTTAAAAAATTGCATCATAAACATATGTCAAGGACAAACTGATAAGACATCATGGTGGAAAAAGTCTAATAAAGGAATCAGGTTTACTCCTTATCCCAATATGATTTATCACGATATTAAACATTACCCAATGCATTGGAGTTCTATATAATTCAGGATCCACCCATCACTTTTATTTCATTTAGGCCACATAGAACATAAAACATGGATTAATTCATAAAAATATTTTATTCAATGATTGAGGATTTTGGAATACATACTAGTAATTCACAAGTCAAAGTGGTATAAGTGTATAAATGCGAATACATTTGAAGGAAATGGGTATGATATTCACTACATAATTGTTTTGGCAAGAAAAATCACGGTGAAATTTTGGAAGCATAATGACATCACATAAAATTTAATAAAATGGGTCAATGAGAGAGAAATGGGTCTATAATAATTTTTAAATCAATTGTAAAGAAAGGAGGATATGGAATAACATATACCATCATAAGTAAATGATGATAAAAGATATAATGTAAAGAATATATTTAAATAAGTAGGTGAAAGGAAAAAACCCCTTACTTGAGTGTGTGACTCCAAATGCTCGGGAAAGGATTCTTAAGAGTTTGGGGGAACCTTGAGAGGACTCTAGAGAGTGTAGTGAAGATCATGGATGCTATCCAATGAGTTTTTGTAATTACCTGACCCTCATTACCCAAAATCGGTGCATTATTACATAACATTGGCATGATACAAGGAATCATGTCCTGAAAGACTGATTAGTTTAGTAGCTTTGTATGTACTAGATACATACATAAGTTTTACATTACATCATGAAATAAAAAAACAACATTGTGTCCCCTTTGAACACTCTTATAACCCTTATCCTATTCCTACAGGTTAATCATAATATACTTATTTGCATCCTATGAAAAATAAAACGAAAGAAAAAGGTGAGCTCAGATGCTCAATAAGGATAACACACTACAGGAAAATGGGCGTTTCACGGCGGTTTTTTCGCAGCAGTTTAAAAACCACCGCAAAATGTGTTAAATTTTTATTATTATTAATTTTATTTATTTTTTTGAGTATTAGCAGCGGTTTTTTAAAAAACCACTGTGAAATAGCGGCGGTTTGGGTAAAACCGCTGTGAAATGAAAAGAAAAAAATAAAAAAACATGAGAAAACCTGAAATCACTAAAATGACCATAACTTTTGATCCGGGCGTCCGTTGGAGTGCCACGACTAGTCAAATCGAAGCTCATGAAGAGATATAAAGGCATGTATAATAAAAACCATGAGAGGGTCTATGGTGCTAACGATATGAGAGTTATAATAAAGTTGAAAAAAGTTTTCCGACTTCAAACGGCCATAACTTTCGATCTGGGTGTCCGTTTGGGCTCTACCACATATCAAATCGAAGAAAGTGAAGAGAGATATGTACTAATTCAACACAAGAAAGATTCTGTCATATTTTTGGACCCCAAAAAACCCTCCGAATGCCTCTGAAACCCCATTTACATCACCGGTGTCCCATCGAACTTGTCTTCAAACAAACCTAACTTTCGATCCGCGTGTCAGTTTGGACTCCTCCACCTACCAGATCGTAGTTTGTTCCATGAGCTTCAGTTTGACTGGTTGCGACGCCCACATGAATTCTTGGATCATACGTTATGGCCGTTTTAGTGGGTATCAAGTTTGTTATGTTTTTCGATGCCTTGTTTCTAGCATCCATTCCCCGTCATCTTTTTTTAAATGGTTGTAACTTCCGATCTGCTGGTCCATTCGGTCACTTTCACCCATCAGGTCAAAGATCATTTCAAGATATTTTATTTGATTGGTCGAGGATCTGGAATGGACTCTCAGATCATAAGTTATCTCCGTTAATGTGAGTCCAATGTTTTTGTCACTTTATGACCGTTTTGATGGGTTTTAACGGTTGCTCCATTTATTACTGTTTATTTGGGTTTCCATGACTTGTTATCTTTATCAATGGTTTTTTGTGGGTTATTATGATGATTAAGATGAATTCTTAAGGGGTTTTCCAGAGTTTCCATGAGTTTTCATGCATTCTCATGCTTTCTAATGCTTCCTTCTTCATGCTTCTCCATCCGTTTTCATGCGTTTTCATGATTTTTCATCCCTTATCACGCCTTTTCATACTTTTTCATGTGTTTCATTTATTATTTATTATTTATAATATACTTTAATTTATTTATTATCTATTATTTGTTACTGGTTATTTATTATTTATTATTTATATTTATTTATTATTTATTATTTATTATTATTAATAATAATATTTGTTACTGTTTATTTATTATTTATTATTTATATTTATATTTATATATTATTTATTATATATTATATATTATTTATTATATATATTATTTATTATTTATTATTTATTATTTATTATTTATTATTTATTATACATTATTTAATATTATTAATAATAATATTTTATTTATTATATATTATATATTATATATAATATATAATATATTATATATTATGTATTATTATTTATTTATTTATTATTATTTATTATTTATTATTTATTATTTATTATTTATTATTATTTATTATTATTACTTATTATTTATTATATATTTATTATTATCTATTACTAATTATTGTTTATTATTTATTATTTATTTATTTATAATTATTAATTATGTGTTATTTATTTTTATTATTATTTATTATTTATTATTTATATTTATTTATTATGTGTTATTTATTATTTATTATATAATATTTAATATTTAATAATTTTTATTTAGTATTTATTATTTATTAATTATTTATTAATTATTCTTATTTATTATTTATTATTTATTATTTTTTATTATTTATTTTTTATTTTTTATTATTTATTATTTATTATTTATTATTTATTATTTATTATTTATTATTTATTATTTATTATTTGTTTATTATTATTTATTATTTAATATTTATTATTATTTATTATTATTTATTATTTGTTATTTATCATTATTTATTATTTATTATTTATTATTTGTTTATTATTATTTATTATTATTTATTATTTATAGTTTATTATTTATTTTTATTGTTTTTTATTTATTATTTATTATTTATTATTTATTATTTAATATTTAATATTTAATATTTAATATTTAATATTTAATATTTAATATTTGTTTATTATTATTTATTATTTATTATTTATTGTTTACTGTTAATTGTTTATTGTTTATTATTTATTGTTTATTATTTTATATTTTATATTTTTTATTATTTTTTATTATTTAATATTTAATATTTAATATTTAGTATTTTTTTATTTATTATTATTTATTATTTATTATTTATTATTTATTATTTATTGTTATTTATTTATTATTTATTATTTATTATTTATTATTTATTATTTATTGTTTACTATTTTTTGTCTATTATTTATTGTATTATTATTTTATTATATTATTATTTTATTGTATTATTATTTTAATTTCATAATTTTATTATTTAATTATTTTATTTTCATAGTTTTATAATTTATGTAAATATTATTATAATTTATTTGTTATTTATTATAATAAAATCTAAATAATAATAAATAAATAAATAACTCAATAAATAACTAATAAATCAATAATTATTAATTATTAATTATTGATTATTAATTATTGACTCTTGCTTATTTTTTAAAATAAAGAAATAAAGAAATAATTAATTAATTAAAAAATAAAAATAAAAAAAATAAAATAAAAATAAAAAAAATAAAAAAAAATAAAAAAAATAATAATTCAAAAAATCACCGCTAAAAAATAGCCGCGAAACGTTCTACGACGGTTTTGAAAACTGCCGTGAGTAGTTTCTCGACGCACAATTTAGTGGTGGTTTTTCAAAACCATCGCCAATCGAACCGCCGCGACACAGAAAAAACCGCCGCTAAATATGCATTTTTTCATAGTGACAATATAACAAAAATTGTCATAAATTAGAATAACCATTTAAGGTAATGTATAAGACTAGAACACAAGATTTTTAAACTTAAACTTCAACATAATATGGCAAAGATAAATCAGATAATACCATTTACCTATTCACATGGATATTCTACTAGTCGAATAATCACATGTAATATCAATAGCCAATTTCATAATGATTGAATGCATAATTCCAGACTTCATAACCACATAGTCAAGGCCTTGTGCCAAGACTAAAAATAAGATTTTGTCAAGGCCTTGTGCCAAGACACTAGTTTGTCTCATGAGAACTACCGATGCATCGAGGAGGTATAGTGGGCTCCACCCGTCACTTATTAAGTCCAATTCATTCCTCATAAGAAAATGTTTAAACATAACATAAAAATTCGTATTAAAACTATCATACTCCTCCAATGGCCCGAAGGCCTTCATTTTTATTGATTTTTGATAATCCACCTTTCAAGGGGTGAGGTGGAACCCTTACATGGCCCATAGGCGTAAGTATTACATGGCCCATAGGCCTTAGAGGAATTCATTGCCTGTAGGCTTCAAACATTACATACAACCTAGACTAACTATTTGGAACTACTCCTCCCTAGCATCTTCATCGTGAAATCATCTCTGCACCTTCGCATGGTTGTTCGGATAGGCTTTCCTGTGCATGCACAGGCTTGTCCCGATGGCAGGTGCCATACCCTCTCATTCTTGCAATCTGTTTACCTTCTTCTATGGTGAAATCTCCTTACTCCTCCTCCTTCTGAAGCTTGTTCCTTGTAGGTTTTCTGGATTGAAAATACACTTAAGGTGGCCCGAAGGTCTTGAGGTGGCCCAAAGGCCTTACTGACCCGAAGGCCTGGGTGGCCCGAAGGCCTGGGTGGCCCCAAGGCCTTAAAGGACTTAGGGACCAAATCGGTGGCCTGAAGGCCCAAACGGGGGCATATTCTCAGCTGCTATAGTGCCAAACAGTGCCTGCTACAGTTTCCGCTACAGTACCTGCTACAGTACTACACAGTTCCTGCTACAGTACCTACTACATTACTGTTACAATATCGGAAATTAGCTCCCACCTAGATTTGATCCTGGGTCTCTTGGATGCACTTAAGGAGTCCTCACCAACTGGGCTGAGGCTCATGTGCTATTAAAACTAGCATACGAAATGTCAATACTTTATCCACAAACCAATAATGGTATAAAAATAACACATCCACAGTCAAACATATCACAAAACCTTCAATACAGTATGGAATAATTGTATCATAATAAATCAACCTCGATAAATAATAATATCCCATAAAGGATGTTGACATAGTTGAAAATGATCAGCAAAAAATCTTTGATAGAAATATCCCTTTCATTAGGAAAACATTTAAAAGTATCACAATTTTTCAAGAAGCTATTTAAAATATATTTTTGAATCAAAGTGTCCCATACCACTTTGAAACTTTTAAAAGGAATTTCAATTTTAAATCATTAATGTCCATATAAATAAAACCTTAAAACCATTTTTAAAACATGGACATTAATGAGAATGATTTAGAAGAATAAAATTTTAAAACCTTTAAAATGATATTTTAGTTAGATTTCCTAACAAAATGAGAGAAGCTTGAATATAAATAATTGAGGTAATCAAAACATTATAATATCGTGAGAATAAAAGGATTCATGATATACTATTCCAAAGTATAGTATATACACCAAATAAAATTGAATTGGCGCATAACAACAAAGAAGTCTCAATGAAATGTAAGTTGAGATGAATTCCTTTATAAAGACCGTATCTTTAGGTCAAGGATAAATCAATGAAATAATTATGTGTGACAAATATAAATACACTCAATATGATTGGATATTCAGTGTAAATCATCAAAGGACATTCACACATATTCTTGTAAAAACAACACCAATGACTTGGATGTTTAACTCAACGAATAGAAATTGAGTTAAAATTACTCTTATCAAGTTTATATCGATGACTTGAGAATTTATCAATAGAGTTATTATGTGTATAAAAAGTATATCCACACAAAGGGGAGTGGAAATTACTACATAAGTAAATAAATATCTATTTCACGCATAATCTTGGAGTAAAGTAATCAATGAAGTTTGCGTAAAACCGAATGAGTGGAAATTGAAATTTGAAATTCCCTTACCGATTTGGTAACATAAGAAACATACACCCCATGAAAGAATTATAATCCAATGATGATCTAAATACCCATAAATTAAAGTATATTACGCAAAAAATACAATCATGGGAAGTACAAACACCACACAAAAGGTAATAGTGGCAAATATAGCATGAATCTCACGAGAATAAAAGTGAGATGAAAACCCCTTGCCTTGTACTTTTACTTAGTATAGGGTAGGTTAACCTCATATATAATGGTGAAATCATTGTTATTAAGTCATAAAAGAACCAAATAAATAAATATGATATCATATATGATCTTCTAATATTGCTTTGTTAATGATATTTCAGTAGTATCATTATTTTGGTTGTTAACTGATTCATTTTCCTTTATATGTTTTGTTACATAAGTCATGTTTGTTATGTATAGGCTGTATTTCATTCCTATACAGAATTATATTAAGTTCTTAAACACTATTTTTAATCATAAAATGAAAATTATTCTAGAATGATTAGGATGGGGAATAAATCTCATCGTGTTCGTGGAGACAGTAAGCCGTACGCACGCATGAACGACAATATCATTATATTGATGATGAAATAATATGTAATTGGATGGTTTATCATATATACAGAATCATTAACATTTTATATTTATTATTTACAAAATTTATACTCATTATTATACCCATATAAATAATTAAGTGTTTTAATAACAAACTACACCACGTCGTGGAGATGGTAAGCCGTGTGTATGCACGTATGGTGACTTTGTCATTTATAGGACAGATAGAATAAAGAATATGGTTGTACCATATTTATAATAACATTAAAGTATGTATAAGGTACTAGATTTATTATTTTGGTATGGAAACAAAAAAACAAAGAGGAAGTGGAAGAAGAAAAGAACTTGAAAGAGGGTGGTGAAATTATTACCTCTTCTTTGGGTGTTTCCTTTTGATTTGATCAAAAGGGCTCCTTAGGTTGGATTTATGATCAAAGTAAGGCCTCTAGGTTAAATTTAGGGAAGTTGGGAAGATATTTATATAGGGTTTGGCCGAGCCAAATGGCTTTGGAGGTGTGAAATTAAGAGAAGGGGAAGTACCGTTTTATAAGAGAGGTGAGAGCCACTTTAGGAAATGCTTGAAATATTATTTTATAATAAAATCATTTTAGGTTTATAATGGATACAAAATGATTTATTTAGAAGATAAGGTGGGTATGGGTCGAAAACCTCTCAACCAATATATTTTAGACAAGTTTAGCTTACCATTTTAACCTTATCTTTTAGATTTAACTTTTAGTTAAATAGATTAACTTTTACCGTGTCTTCTTGTATTCTTACACTATATGGTTAATAAACTTACTCTAAACTTCCAAGAGAACCTCAAGTGGTTCATTAATTACATATATAATATTATTTAATCCCTTTTACTAAGCCTTATATTTTTTGGAATATTATATCAACCAATAATATAGTATTTGTTTTAAAAAATAATTTATGTCAATTTTGACACTATTTGGTATTTTGTTTTTTTGAAAGTCATAAAAACCTTATATCTTAGAAAACATTTATCTAATCAACCCTAAAATGTCATATTAAACTATAAAAGTCATGTATGGCATCAAAACTTTTAAATTATATTTATTTTAATATATATAATATAAACTATTTTAATATTTCATTAAGAAGATAATTACTGCATCATCATGGTGTCATAAATAATTTTAATTATTCAATATTTAAAAATTATAAATAAAATAAAATTATCTTGGAAATCTTTTTTTCTTTAGAATGAATATTTATAGTCGAATTTATCTTATGTATAACCCTATATTAAAAATGGTTTAGTAAATAAACTTTGAATTTAACACTTTTAACTCTTCTTTAAATAAAATAATAATAAATGTCCTAATCAAATCCAAGTGGACCAAAAGGATAATATTTTATTCATAAGGTTGTTTTTGGTCGAATTACACTTATCCTATAGAATTAGGACATGTGTTAGGTTAATTATAATATCATTTTTACCTTTAATTAACCTATTTAATTTTAACCGTGGTAAATAAAAGTCAAAAGTTACTATTCACCGAAAATTATTTTCATCTTATTGAACCAAATTTTACATTATGATATTAACCGTTTCTCTTAGATTTTTTAAATTCAATTCATTGAAGTGGTAAAATTAATTTTTACGCAAATTTGTAAATGCTCCTAGAAGATGGGTAAAAGACGGTAAAAAGATCAATAAAATTTTATACATCTAATTTTATTATAAAATGAATCCAATGAATTAAATTGAACTTATATAGGTATTATATATCTATTTTGAGTTAAAATAAATTTAAATAAAATAAATAATTTCTTAAATAAAAAGTCAGTTTTAAACAATAACGCAGTGTTTTTCACTGTTCATCAAAAATTGAATGTTTTCAGAAAAATAAAAAAAAATTACCCTAAGCTAATTTTGATATCCCTAATTCAAAAATAAATTCTATTTTATCAAATTCAAAACATAGAAATTGAATTAATTAATTTAAAATTAATTCCCATTTTCAAAACCGAAAAGTGGGTTTTTTAAAAAGTAAAAACTATCAAAAGATTAACATGTGTTTATGTCAAATTTAAATGTGAAATTACTTATAATGACCTAAATTGTATTAAATGATAAAAATATAATCTAATTATACTTACAAACCATTAAAATTCATAATTTTACACTACAAATTATTTTTATTAAAAAGGCTGTTTTCAATTAAAATTTAGTATTTTTCAGTATTCATCAAAATATGAAAGTTATCATAAAAGTACCAAAACTTTATCCAAAATAAATTTTTATGTCCCTATTATAAAGAATAATTTAATTTCATTAAATTTATTATATAAAAGTGTCAAATATTGGTATTAAAAAGGGTTTTCCATTAAAAGTTGGTAAAATTTCATTTTTTTTAAAAATACTTCATTTATCTTAATAAATGAATTTGTTCTTATATTATGTCTAAGAAAAAAATAATATGGATTATAAAATTATATGGAATATATAAAAATCAAAATTTAGTTAATAATATTCATAACCACTTTTTGAATGGATAGTTTGGTAAGTCGTGGTGCTCTCGAACTAGGTGTTGAGTGTAGCGCAAGCTATTGAATTACTTTAAAGAAAATAACTTATTATGAAATCTTAGGGTGTTAAATTATTCCCCCCTTTTTGAAATTGCATCCTTGCAATTTTAAAATTGGGCTTGGGAACTTCATTGAAATTCCAACATCGGAAAAAGAGTCAATAAAACTATCACTTTAAAAGAAATAAAGAGAAGTACAAGGGTCACCTGAGATAACCCATACTAAGATTACATGTAGGAAAACATGGATATGGAAGATAAACTAAGTGTCAAGTTCTGATGGAGAGTGATAGAAAACATGATCAGGAGAAAGTTAACAACCAGAAAACCACAAACTTGTGATGATATTAATGGTCATTAGTTTCTCAGTAGGAAAAGTAAACGAACAACGTTTTTGGTTTTAAGTTCCATTTCATAAAGTTGAGGAATTTATTTATGATATTGACTAAGAAAATAAATAGATATACATACTTTTTAAGTAGAGTTTCATCTTTTAATAAATTTTTACCACTAACTCATCTTTGTTTTTCAAATGATGAGTATTCAAGATGACTTGGTCACACCTGAAGCGATAGAATAAAATTCTAGAGAATCAAATGATCCACAAAGGATAAAATATATATTTACCTTGTCTTTAGAGATTAACCAAAACCAAAATGGTTAGTAAAAGATCATATGATCCCCAAAAAGGATAATCCTTTAGAAAAAGAAATACTAATCTTAATTTCTAAAATTAAACCAAAATACCCAAATTTCAATAAATACCATTCAATAAAAAATTGTCCTTAAAATCCTTCAATATAATCCAAACTAATATTGAAACCCAAATGTTAGAATAATTTGGTTATGTAGTCTTCCATGTTAAATTGTTTCTCTAAATAACATCGACTACTCTTAAATTCACATACTAAAAAGTAATTAACATTGTCACATATTCTCTATGATAGGTTAATAATTTCTATAAATAACTCAAATAAATATAAATCCATAATAAAAAATTAGATAAAAATCCACCATTACTCCTCAAATGAAATCCCATAGTATTCTATTTTCCTTAGGCATATAGTGTTCCCAATAGAGCGAACGTCTTCCAAAATAAAATTTATCACTTAATCACCAAATCGTTTTCCTCTACTAAGGATATCAATTTGATAAGACATAAGATCACAAATAAACTTAATATTGATCAATAAAACCATTTAACAAAAAATAATTAGTCGCACTAACCAGGGACTTCACGTAGTTTAGTGGTAGGCGATAAATCCCAATCGCACTCTAGTTGTGGGTTCGATTGCTGTAGCTTTTTCCGACGCGACGGGTTGTCACACAGTCTTCGTGTTGCCCTTTTTTAAAAACTATATCTAATAACATTCCCAAAATGAGATAACTTCCTCAAAATAACCATAACATAATTTCAGCACAAATTTTATCTCATACCTCGCATTTTTATCCCAAAATTTAATAACTTGTAATTGCCTCAAATTCAAGGATCATATAAACCCAAATGGTTATTTATAATTATATCAAAAATAGAGCACAAATACTTTTAAACATTTCACCATCCATTTATTTCCACATAGGTTCTTCATTGACCAAGAGTTTATCCTATAGAATAGCTCATTCACTCGTGTAATTCCCCAGTTCCCTACATTTACAAAAAATAACTGTAAATGGATTCTTGGGATCATTTTTATTTTCTTCTATAGTACTCTTCATTTTTACTCAGAAATTATTTACATTATGTCATTATTTCCCACACATAAAGAATTTCTTTGTTCCATTGAGACACTTTCCTAGGTGTCTCCCTCTATATTTCCTACTTGATGGAAATTGAGCTTTCTTTTCTCCATGGTCTCCACTACTGGAGCTCTTATCATTCACCGCCTTTCTCTTCTTTGTTGAGTCTGGGAGTTGGTTAATATATATGTTGTTTATCATATTTTTGGAAAACTAATTCGGCATGAACACAATATCTTTTACACCTATCAACATTCTATTTAGTTTCTCATTTCCACCACTGTGCCCACCTTGTATATCTTGTTCAATGTTACCATGACTTCCCTGGAATCCAGCCATTGACTAACACAAGAAAGAATAATGTGTGTCATAAAATCATTTATAGAATATCATAAAACCTTATTTTCTATCTAAAACACCTTTGGATTAACCAGGGTTATTTATTCTCATCTAATATTAAAATCCTTCAAATCAGTTTGTAAAGAAAATTTGAATTATCCTAATCATATCCCATAGAAGTGTCATAACCAAGAGTGCAGTAAGACCCGTTGTCATGTACCAGGATACCCCGGGTCAATCCCAAAAATCCTTGTCGGAGTTTTCAATCCTAGGTATATCTGTGCCAGAGCCGCCTCTAACTACTCGTATCCAGATAGGGGTATATTTCTTGGAAAACCCACATAATATTTACATTACCAAAATTTTGGGATGTTATTCTATACTAATCCTCAATTTATATCTTAGGGTAGTGTTTCCAAATTAGAGTTTTTTTTCTCTAAATCTATATTCCAAGGTTTGTACTAAACTTCCTCTGATACCAACTGTAACGTCTCGACCAAAGTTACCCAGAATCAGTGCCTTATTACATAACATTGGTATGATATAAGGAATCATGTCCCGAAAGACGAATCAATTTAGTAGCATTGTAAGTACTATATATATACATAAGTTTTACATTACATCATGAAATAAAAACAACAACATTGTGTCCCCTTTGAACACTCTTATATCCCTTAGCCTATTCCTACAGGTTAATCGTAATATACTTCTTTTCATCCTAGTAAAATAAATCATAAGAAAGGGGTGAGCTCAGATGCTCAGTAAGAATAACAAAATAGTGGAAACTGTCATAAATAAGAATAAACATTTGAGGCAATGTATAAGACTAGAACACAAGCCTTTTAAACTTAAACTTCAGCATAATATGGAAAATATAAATCAGACAATTTCATTTATTTATTCACATGGATATTATACTAGTAGAATAATCACATGTAATATAAATAGCCAATTTCATAATGATTGAATGCATAAATCCAGACTTCATAACCACATAGTCAAGGCCTTGTGCCAAGACTCCAAATAAGATTTTTTCAAGGCCTTATGCCAAGACAATAGTTTGTCTCATGAGACCTACAAATTCATTGAGGAGCTATAGCGAGCTCAACCCATCACTTATTAAGTCCAATGCATTCCTCATATGAAAAGGTCTTAACATAACATAATCATTCATATTAAAACTAGCATATTAAATGTCAATACTTTATCTTGAAACCATAAATGGTATAAAAATAACACACCCACACTAAAACATATCACAAAACCTTCAATACAGTATGGAAGATTTGTATCATAATAAATCAACCTTGAAAAATAATAATATCTTGTAAAGGATGTTAACATAGTTGAAAATGATCAGTAAAAAATCATTGAGAGAAATATCCCTTTTTTTTATGAAAACATTAAAAAGTCTCACTATTTATCAAGAAGCTATTTAAAATAGATTTTTGAATCAAAGTGTCCCATACCACTTTGAATCTTTTAAAAGGAATTTAAATTTCAAATCATTAATGTCCATATAAATAAAACCATAAAACTATTTTTAAAACATGGACATTAATGAGAAAGATTTAGAATAATAAATTGTTAAAACATTTAAAATGATATTTTAGTTAGAGTTCCTAAAAAAATGAGAGATGCTTGAATAAAAATTATTATGGTAATAAAAAATTTATAATATCATGATAATAAAGGAATTAATGATATACTACATCAAAGTACAGTATATACACCAAATAAAAGTGAATTGGCGCATTACAACAAAGAAGTGTCAATAGAATGTAAGTTGAGATGAATTCCTTTATAAAGACTGTAACCTTAGGTTAAGGATAAATCAATGAAATAATTATGTGGAACAAATATAAATACACTCAATATTATTGAGTATTTAGTGTAAATCAGTCAGAGGACGTTCACACATATTCTTGTAAAAACAACACCAATGACTTGGATATTTATCTCAATAAATTGAAATTGAGTGTAAATTACTCTTATCATGATTATATCGATGACTTGAGAATTTATCAATGGAGTGATTATATGTATCAAAATTATACCCACAAAAAGGGGAGTGGAAATTACTACATAAGTAAATAAATAGTGATTTCACCCATAATCATGGTGTAAAGTAATCAATGATGTTTGCGTAAAACCGAATGGGTGGAAATTGAAATTTGAAATTCCCTTACCGATTTGGTACCATACGAAACATACACCCCATGAAAGAAGGATCGTCCAATTATGATGTAAATACCCATAAATTAAATCATATTACGCAAACAATACAATCATGGGTAGTACATACACCACATAAAAGGTAATAATGGAAAATATAGCATGAATCTCATGGGAATAATTGGACGATCCTTCTTCCCAACTTCCCAACTTCCCGTGAGATTCATCCATACAGGAATAATTGGACGATCCTTCTTACACAAAAAATAAGTATATTATGCAAAAAATACTCCCTAAGGAACCCTTTTATCTTTCTAATGAATATTTATAGTTTAATTTATCTTATTTATAACCCTATATTAAAAATGGTTTAGTTAATAAACATTGAATTTAACACTTTTACTCTTCTTTAAATAAAATAATAATAAATATCCTAATCTAATCCAAGTGGACCTAAAGGATAATATTTTATTCCTAAGGTTGGTTTTGGTAAAATTACACTTATCCAATAGAATTAAGACATGTGTTAGGGTAATTATTATATCATTCTTTCCTTTAATTACCCTATTTGATTTTAACCGTGGTAAATAAAAGTCAAAAGTTTCTATTCACAAAAAATTATTTTCATATTATTGAACCACATTTTACTTAATAATATTAAGTGTGTGTCTTGAATTTCTTAAATTCAATTCACATAAGTGGTAAAATTATGTTTTATGCAAATTTGAAAATGCTCCAAGAAGATGGGTAAAAGACGGTAAAAAGATCAATAAAATTTTATACATATAATTTTATTATAAAATGACTCCAATGAATTAAATTGAACTTATATAGGTATTATATATCTATTTTGACTTAAATTAAATTTAAATATAATAAATAATAATTTAAATAAAAAAGTCGGTTTTAAAAAATAACGCATTGCTTTTCACTATTAATCAAAAATTGAATGTTTTCAGAAAAATACCATAAATTTACTCTAAACTAATTTTGATATTCCAAATTCAAAAATTAATTCTATTTTACAAAATTCAAAACTTATATGTTTCATTAATTAATTTAAAATTAATTCTTGTTATCAAAACCGAAAAGCGGATTTTTTAAAAAGTAAAAACTATCAAAAGATTGACATGTGTTTATGTCAAATTTAAATGTAAAATTACTTATAATGACCTAAATTGTATTAAATGATAAAAATATAATCTAATTATACTTCAAAACCATTAAAATGAATAATTTTACACTATAAATTATTTCGATTAAAATAGTTGTTTTGAATTAAAATTTAGTATTTTTCAGTATTCATCCAAATATGAGAGTTATTAGAAAAGTACCAAAATTTATCCAATTTTTTATGTGCCTATTCTAAATAAGAATTTAATTTCATTAAATCGAATATATAAAAGTGTCATATATTGGTTTCAAAAAGTTTTTTCTATTAAAAGTTGGTAAAATTTCATTTTTTGAAAAATACTTTTTTTATCTAAAAAAATGAATTTGTTCTTATATTATGTCTAAGAGACACATAATATGGATTATAAAATTATATGTAGTATATAAAATTAAAAATTTATTTAATACTATTCATAACCGCTTTTTGAACGACTAGTTTCATAAGTCATGGTGTGCTCGAACTCGGTGTTGCGTGTAGTGCAAGCTATTAAATTACTTTTAAGAAAATAAAATACAATGAAATATCGGGGTGTTATAGTTTTAGTGAGTAGAAATGATATCTTTTGTTGTTTTATATAAGAAAAGAGGGGAATTTCTTTATTATTTTGGTTTTGGAATTTAAATAATAAAATAACCAAAACCACAAACCATGCCATGGTTTTTAACCATTGTTTATGAAAAAATTGATTGGTTATAATTATTTTATAAGTCTAAGTACCTAAATTAAAAAACAATACCCCTTTTTATATGGAGGTGATTCAAACTCTTAAAGAAATGGTTTTAAAACCTTAAAATATATTAATGGTTTTAGAGGATTCATAAATGTTATATAAAATTAATAAAATAAATATAAAATCACATTATTTTAAAGTTAAAACATATATTTGGATGTGGGTACCATTTATAGTGTTTATTATATCACTTTTGAGTCATTATGATGTCTTAATACACAAAATATATTTGTACGGTATTTAATTTTTACCTGAAAATTGGAGTGTCAGAAAATTATGAATAATTCACCGTCATATAATTTCTACATTTTGATTCTGAAAATAATTTTCATTTTATCTAAATAAGTTTCTAAATATTTTCATTTTCATCTTTAAAATAGTAATCGTCATTTATTGAGAAATGATGGGTTTTTTTAACAATAATAGTTTTTAAGCTCATATAAAAAATGCATTTGACTTGATAAAAATAATATTATAATTTATATTTAGTAAAAATTATTTAATAATAATATTTTTTTTTAAATTTTATTTATTTCAAAAATCGATTAATTCATCAAAATATATTCCTTAATTGAATTTGAATATTACCAAAAAATACTATTTTCATTTTATTATTTTGAAATAAAAATCTTTTATAAAGTAACCATAATAGGATATAAATATATTCATCATTATATAAAAAATAATTTTCATAATCATAATGTTATGGTCTTGATACATGTCCCCTTAATACACTAGAAAACTCCCTAAGAGTAGGGTACGTGACTGTGAGAATTTAATGGGGTGGTTCGACGTACATGGTTTAGTCCACGATCTCAATGACCTTGAAATTTTCTTGTAAACAGTTTCAATCATGCCCAAGTTGATAGATCTCATCTTGGGCTTGGTCAAGGGAAAATATCATTGATTCTATATCCCTCAGAATCTCTGAAAAATGGGCTTCATAGGGTATGATCCTACTACTTGAGGCCATCTATTCCATTTTCTATGTCAATTGGATTTGTTAAAACCCTATATTTATACTAATCATGTGATCATTGTTCAATGAGTATATTATCAATGATAAGGATTCTTAATAGTCGTTTAAATAGAATATAATAAAACTAAAGAAGTTCATGTGTTTTGTATAACCATATTACATAATAATACATTTAAATACATCAAATAGTGGAAATTTTATAATATTTTGGGTCATTACATTCTCATCCTTTATCAAGGTGATAGGACTGTGACTCAGTATACCAATATTTTTAATAAACATGAAAAAATATCACATGAGGTTATTTTTAATGAGATCCAAAGGCAAAAATATTTCATATTGGTCCCCAATCAGATATTAAATCTCAATTATTCACGTTGAATATCACTACTTATTCTTATGTTATAGATATGAATTTAATGGATGTGATTGTCTTGGATGGTAATTCAAAGTTTAAAAGAGCTCCTACTACTCCTAGTGGATGTTTTAGTGGTTCCATTTAAGGTAAGAGGAACTGGTATGAGTCTCATGGTGGAAGCCATAATAGTCGATCATAGCTATAGACTTCTTATAAATCATTTTCAGGGTCTAGAAAATGCCCATTGACATGGTCTTAATGTATCATGGTTATGAAAATAAAATATGATTGAATGAAAGAAAAAAAATATAGATATTGTGGATTATAAGGTTACTTATAGTAGTTATTCCATGTTTTTACTTCTCCACATATTGGTTCAAGATCATCAGTACTGAGAGGCTCTACGGAAGAGTCAGATTCTTCATGAACAAATTGGTTCTATCCAAAGGAATTAGTAATAGAACTTTTTCATGAAGTGGATGAGTCTCCAATGGGAAATGATGCAGTTAATGTGATAGTGATAGGTACCATTACTATAAATTTTTCTTTGGTGGATACTTTATTTGATACCAGGGCCTTCCATTATTTCACATCTAACTACAATATGTATTTTTTGAATCTTCATATGGAGATCATGCCTTATATAATGTAAATTTCTACGCCTCTTGGGAAAAATATAGAGCAGGGTCTCTGATTTCCCTCTTGTGCATTCTCTTTATTGAAATTTTAGGTTCTTTGGAACTTCTGGTTCTTGATATGAAAACTAAAAATGTTATTCTCTAGATATATTGGCTGATTTATAATAAATATTATATAAAATAATATAGTTGATGGGTCTTATTTTATTCCTATTATGGGAAGTGTTTTATTTTTAGGTAGAATGAGACCTAAGGTCGAGTCATGCTAGAACTCATATTCTAGAGTTTGGTTGTATGATATTTGATGGGTCTCCTTTTATTCCCATGATGGGGAGTGCTATGTTTTTTAAGTAGAATGAGACCTGAGGTTGAGTCATTCTAGAAATCCTATTATATAGTGTGGTTGGATTATATCTATGTTTTACTGGGAACCATTGTATGAATCCACATGTGGTGATCTTCCTCCATTAGCCGTTGAGTTTCCCAATTTTTTTCTATCAAAACTTTTTAGTTTATCACCTATGAGGGAGGTGGAGATCTCTATTAATTTTTAATCAAGTACTAAAAACATATCTATTCCTTCCTACCATATGAAACTATCTATGTTGAAGAATTATTTGGATGAATTTATGTCAAAAGGTTTCATTTGATACGGTGTGTCTCCTTAGGAGGCACTATTGATTTTTTCTAAGAAGGGTGATGGAACCCTCTTCTTGTGTATTGACTACCAAAATCTCTATCAGTATATGGTCAAGAACAAGTATATGTTATCCTATATTGATGATTTGTTTGATCAAATAAAATAGGCTAAATGGGTTTACAATATTTATCTTTGGTATGGTTATCATCAGCTTAGGACTATGGAGTTTGATATCCCTAAGACTGCCTTCAGGACTAGTTTTGAACATTATAAGTACCTTGTTATGACTTTTGGTCGGACTAATTCTCCTATTGTGTTTATGAAATTGATTAATAGGATTTTAAATTAGTACCTCAATTCTTTCATTGTAGTATTAATGAATAACATCCTGGTTTAATATAAAATCAAAGAGGATCACATGATTCATTAAGAGTAGTTTTGGAAATCTTGAGAAATCACTAAATTTATGCCAACCTATTAATGTGGGATTTTTAGATTCTGGAAGTTTATTTCATAGGCTACATGATCCCAAAACATAGTATCTCAGTTGATCCTAAAAATTTGAAAGTTTTCATGTCTTAGGAAAAAATGTAAAATATGTTTGGGAATTGGAACTTCTTATGTTTAGTAGGGTATTACCAATGGTTCTTTAAAGATTTTTCAATATTGGATTCCCTATCGACCTCTATCAATCATAAGGGAGTGAATTTAATTTGGGATTAAAAAATTTAGACTTCTTTTAATTAATTTAATTGTCTTTTGACTTTATATCAACCGTTGACTCTTCTAGAGGTTGGGTAAAGCTATGTTGTCTTTTGTGATGTGTCATGTTTAGGTTTGGGATACATTTTTAGGAAGAGTTATCACATGATGGCCTATGGTTCTTATAATAATGAGGTACATGAGAATAAATTTCCCATACATGATCTTGAACTTGTAGTTGTGATGCACGCTCTTAAGAGTTAGAGGCATTACATTTTTGTAGAAATTTTAATCGTTAATTCTGATTACAAAACTGTAAGTTATATAATCTCCTAAAATATTTGAATATTTATTAGAGTTGGTGGGTGGAATACCAGAAATATTTTTTCATTGATATTTACTACACCCTTGGTATTATATATGTAATTTTTGATGATTTTATAAAGAAACTACCATCCCAGTCCATGAAAGAATCATAAAAAGAGTGGAATCTAATGGTTATCTTTGCTCGCATGAATTTGGGTGACTAGGAGGATGATGTTGAGGATTTTTCAAAAGTGTTTAGTTTACATCATCTCTTCTTGAACTAATTCAATACTAGAAACATATTTATGATGATTTTAGAGGTATTATGAATTCTTTATATAGTGAAGAGACCATTGGTGAGTGGTCTCTATCTTGAGAGGGTACCTTGTTCATCCAAAAACATTATATATTTCTATTTACAATGAGTAAGGCTATGTTGGGAGATTTTAATCATTAATAGTGGGTGGTATATCCAAGAATAATTAAGGAATTTTATGTTAAGAGGAATCAATTTTTGATGGTGATGTACTAAATTATACACTATTGTTTTTGTTTCTCATTGTTATACATGTCAACAGATTAAGGCTAATTATTAGAATCCTTCTAGCATACTTCAACCACTTATTTTTCCAAATTAGAAATGGGATGAGATATTTATTGACCCTGTTTTTGGGTTTCTAAATATTCATTGAGAAAAGAATTTTATTTGTGTGGGAATTGATCATTTTACCAAATCAACTCACTTTATTCTCATTCACAATACCACCAAAGTTGTGGAATTTGGAAATCTATATATGTCAGAGATCATCATATTGTATGTTGTTCTATCTGCCATTGTTTTTGATAGGTATCCCCATTTCACTTATTATTTTTTTAAAGGAATCTAGGTAGTTATGGGATCCTAGGTAAAGTTGAGAATAATGTTTCATCCTTAGAAAAATGGTCGAATAAAACTAGATATACAAATTCATGAGTACATGCTTCGTGTTGTATTATTTAATTAATAGGATCTTAGGACTGTCATTTGGATATGGTTGAGTTTTACAATAAAAATATTAACTAGTCATCAATTAAAATTGAACCCTTTGAGGCCTTGTATGGATGATCTTATAAGACTCCACTCTGTTGGTTGGTAATTGGTGAATCTTCCTTGGTGAGACCTAGTTTGGTCCAAGAGATGATAGTAAATATTGAAATGATTCATCAAAGAATTGTAATAGACTAGAGATAGTATAAATATTATTCTAATCATTTTTGATTCCCTTTGGAGTTCTTGGTTATTGGCTAGGTGTTTTTTAGATCTTCACCTCAATTGGGTCACTGATATATTGTAAAATAGTGGAAGTTAGCATTAAGATATGTGGGATCATTTGAGGTTGTTGTTTGGATTAGAAAGGTGGTGTACCATTTGGACTTGAAACTATAGATGTTTTTTATCCATGATATTTTTCACAAGTCTCAACTCAAAAAGTATCTTTTAGAACCATCTCATGTTTTGAATTAAGAGGACATTGATGTGGAAATTGATATGTCTATGATTTAGTATATAATTCAGATTGTCAATTCTCAGATGAATATTCTTCATGGGAATTACATACCATTGGTTTAGGTGTTATGGAAATATGGTTATAATTATAATGAGACATAGGATCATGGGGAATTTATGAGGGAGTAATGGCCTCACTGCTTTTCTATGGAGTCTTCTTGATAGGATTTCTAGGGGAAGTAATTATTTATGGTGGGGAGAATTATAACTTCTCGACAATAGATTTTAGGTACAAACCATTTTTTTATTTTTGATCTTCCTATTATTATGGATTATATCTAGTTATAACTATATATTCTTGGTTGTTTCCACATTTTTGAACCTTTTAAAGGATTAAGGGTGAGTTTTTTTACTTGTTTGAGAGGTTGGGAGATGGCTAAGGAGTTTTGTAAGAGATTGGACAAGGAATTATAGAAAAAATTGATATAGGAGGTCTACCAACTTTCTAATGAGGGATATTGATCATACTATAGAGGGTTGGTTATAGGTTCTTCCAATAGGAACCCACAAGTAAGTTCGTGGATAATTGAAAAAATGAGTTCCTATAAGAACTACACTGTCCAGATAGTGGGGTTTCCAATGTATTAAGCATTCTTTCTAGTTCCACCGACTAGTCGGTGGGAGCAAAAAACATGCCAATAAAGCTGTTGAAGGCAATTAAATCTAGGGAAGTATCATAACTTTATTTATTATAATATCAATTTTCTTTCTAAAACACCTTACTTGAAGCTATTTTAACCCCCACAATTTTGGAGACTCCCTTACGGGGGTTTCACCCCTTATAAATCTAATCTTCATGGATCAAAGTGTCGGTTAATGCATTGATTATGTTCTAGAAAGTGTAATCTTATTTTTAATATGAATTATCCTTTAATCATCTCTCACCTTCTCTAATAGTGGTGTATCCTCATTTCGTTGATGTATCTTGATCACAACTTATTGAATTATGGTTATAGGATACCCTTGATCATTCTAGCCTCTGAATCTCTATTTATGGATCCTATGTTGAATTTTCATCAATATTTTGAATTGAGGTAGGTGGTTTCATATGGTAATCTCAATAAATTGAAACCTTAAATTCTAGTTTATTTTTTAATTGTATTTAAAATTGTTTTCTGAATAATGATTTGAGCCTTTTATAAATAATTTTAAAATGGCATGGTGTGCGTGATAAAATCCATTTGAAAATGGATTTTGAAAAAAAGTGTTCATTTTAGAAAAATGATAAAAAATTAAAATAAATTATTTAAAGAATGATTTTGATGATGAATTTTGATAAGAAAAGGAATGAAATTTGTTATGATTTTAAATTAAGGCATGTGTTTTCATGAAAACCTTTTGATGATTGGTTATTGAAATGAAATTCCATGTTTTGAAAATTGAACTTGGATCCAATTTAAATTATTGTTTGAAATGATTTGACATTGATTGAAATGAATTACTTCCCCTTGTATGGTTTATTACCTCAAAGCACAAGATGTCTTGGTTAGCTAGGAGAATGATATGAACACTAGATTAAAATAATTACGTAGAAATGGATTAATGATGAAAATGATTCAATACTATCATGAGGGTATGAAATTCATTCTTTGGGATGTATTTTTATTCTCACTAGGCTTGGGACCTAGGGATGTGTGTGCACATTAGGAGTTTCATTTCACTGAGATTTTGTAAAACTTGATGACTCTATATAACTTACCCCTGAGGCATATAACCTTGGTGTAAAAATTGAAAATGATAATTACATTCCTTTTTTTTATGAAATGTTTTATACATTCTTATTTTAAAAAAGATGCTTTTATATGCAAGATTTTGGATAAATGAACTTTTGTATATATTTTATACCATTCATTGAAGTGATTTATAAAGAGGGGTTTATCTTAAATATGACGTGATTTCCATGACATGTTTTTTTTAAATTAATAACTTTTGGTTTATTTGATAAGGGTTTCTTATGAAATTATTGGTGAGATCCTATTGAGATTTTGTTTCTCACACCCTAACTTTGTGTTTGGGAATTTGTCGATTTACTTATTCCAGGTCATGGAAAAGGGAAATCACCACTTGGAGGTGGTGGGTGTTCTTTATTAGAGGGTCATTGGGAGTTGATGGTTACCAATGGAGTATGTGATCTAATTGTTACATGGAGTTTTTGTAGTCATTTATTTTATGGTTATACTATAACTTGATTTTTCATACCTTTTTTAGACTTGTGTTGGTCTTCTTGTTGTACTTTTCTATTATGGGGTGTTTGGTGTACTAACTATTTATGTACACTTACCTATTTTTTATTATATTATAAAAATTACCCCCTCTTGATAGTTCTTGATTCCTAGGGGCTTGTACCCATCATATGAGGATCAACAACGTCCTTCGGTCCATATCAGGATTGATTTGGGTACCTTTTAGGAAGGTTACCCAAGATGTTTTGTGACAATATCTGTCTACATGGATACTCCATGTGTCCTTTATATAATATCCTCATGCATGGAAGTTCCATATTTTTATTCACACTTAAGCTTATTATACTTACTATAGACCAGATTTTTGAATGTGTGTTGGATTCTCTATTCCGGTGATAGATTTCCTTGACATGTACTATACAAGGAAAATCCAACCAACTTTTTGTGGTTGATATTAACATACACTGTATCTTTTATTCATGTTGAATGGCTGTTAAAAGATCATTCATTTGACCAAAAACACAAATCATTTAGAGCTCCTTATAGTTGATCACTTAACCTACACATGGTAGGTTACAAGATGGATGTGTAGCAGGTTGAAGTGTTTTCATATAAACCTCTTATGAGCCTAAGGAGGAACATGGTGATATGGATTCATATAAAACATTGGATAAAATTTGATTAGATAGATGTAGTTACATCAATATGTTTTAATTGTGATAATAGTACCCTTGCCACCCTCACCCCATATCAGAGTTTCACCTATTCTGGTTCCATTTGATAACCTAATCCCTAGAATCAGTGCTTCATCTATAATCAGAGAGCTATCTACGCATACACTACAAAGACACACACACCATGGGGTAAACCTCACCACATACACCCCTTCATTCTATGTGCATCCTGTCCATACTCTTATGCACATTGTGTTCCCTCACCAGTCTATGCATAAGCTTTCCTCCACTATGATCGGGGTTGGTTCCCCCGATGCTGGTCCCTAGAATGGATACCCATAAACTCATCCTAGGATAGGCCTGGGCTGCTTGGATGACCTATTTATGGTATGGCCCATATTTTTTGGGTAACATGTAACTAACACACACTTGGTACAATATTAAGTGTCATCTATGGTTAGCTTCCTCAATTTGAAAATTTGTTTTCACCTTAATTCATTTCTCTAAAATTCTGAACTTTCTTTTTGTAAATAAATATTTTCATAACCTTTTTATAATTTTATTTATATGGTACAATTTTCTTTCCCAAAAAATATCTAGATAATATTATCATTAATTAAGGAATAGTTAAATAATCATCAAATATATCATTCTTTTAAAATAAGATAAGAACTCCATTTTTTACATACCACGTCTAAGATGCATCAACCAATTTCAATTCACTAAATATAATGAGACACACTTATTTATCACTTCTTAACAACCTATAAGAAATTCTAATCCACTTCCACTATATTGAAATAAAAAATTAATGACACTCCATTTATATTGACAAAAAATACAACACACAAAAAGTGGGATCAATAATCTTCCCCTTTCTATTTATTGAAAATAACCATATAAAATGATATGTAAATATATACTCTTCACTTCACCATTATATTTAATCTCTATTTCTTATCAATATCTAAATATTTCATTTATCTCCCCTTTTCTCATCAATGTTTTTCATTTTACCTTCTCTCCCCCTTATTGACAAAAAATACAATGTACTTGAGAGGGATGGTATCATTTCATACATAAGAAATGTTTCATCAATAATTTTACTCTAAAGTCTACATGAGCTATGTTCAATGTTGAAATAATAATATTTTAATTATTTATAACAATTTTTCATTATCAATATAATTTTATACCAATTGAAAATAAACAATTTAAAAACTATCATTAAGATCATTCCAAGTATTTCTGGATGAGATTTTATTGATACCTAATTAGTCACCGCATGTTTTTTGTGAAATATATCAACCTAAATTTCCTAAAATCAATTCTAAACAAAGGTTAAAAACATTCAAGTACAAATAAAAGGAATTTTAATAGTCTTAGCACTTACTTTAAAACTTTCACCTTTGTTTCATTAATTTAAATCAAATTATCCCATAAATTTTTTGAATTTTATTTTAGTTACCAAAGATAATGGAAGAAAACGTTTTTAATGATTCCTTCTTCAAAAACCTTTCAGAATATTCAGATTAGTATGATTCTGATTATTTTGATAGATTATTGAACAATCATTTTCTTACCATTAAGGACACACTCTAAATTATCTTCATAATAGTGGATATCTTATTTATATTATTTTAATGATGTTAAATACAAAGGATGAACCAAAATAGAATTCTCCAATATGTTGTTGTCTTGATTTGAAAACTTCCAAAACTTCTTCGCTTTGTTGTCCATAAATAATCAAATTCTATTAAACTAAATCAAGTACGAGATATTCATAATATTTTTCTCCAAAATTCCAATTGATGGATCAATATAAAATCGAATCTTTTTCTTATAACTTTCAATATATGACAGTCCTCATTCCCTAGAAACCCCTCCTAAGACCATTCTTAATATTCAATTACCTGCGATATAAGTAAAAATAAAACACATAAAAGATAATTGAATAAGATAGATCTCATTTATTATTAAATTTGTACATCATGGATGATATTATTTCCTCAACCAATTTGGTCCATTTTTTACAGTCATCATGCTTCCATATCTGGTATTAAAATTTGATTTACTTTAGAGTAGCATGAATCTCACCACATAATCAATTACATTGTGTGAGATGATTTTTTTTAATACATCAAATATTTTTTATTCACTAATGAAATATTCAATCACTTTAAGGAATTTTATTTAGAGGGAAATTTTCTCAAATAATCTTTTACAATATGTATAGATTTGTTATATCTCTCACACATACCTTCTTTTCTTTTAGAACAATCTTGGGGTTTTTCTTATTTCATATTATTAGATATTTTAAAATATAATATCCAAATGAAAAAAATTTCTTTGTTAATATTCATATCTCTTTTGGATTCTTCCTATGGATTCTTGGGAGAATTTCGATTTACAGCTTTCTTCTGTTTTCTTCCCAAGATTTCTTTAACTTCCTCCATTATCTTTTGTGGCCTTATTTCTATATTTTTTTGACACATTCTAAGATATGAATACACTATTTCTTGGAATATATATATTTAAATAATTATATATTTTTTCAATATTCTCAAATATATTTTTTTGTTGATAAATTATCCTTGATCTATTGATGCTTCATGTAACACCCCAAAATTATAAAGTAAGAACCTTGTATTCAATAGCGTGTATGATACGCATCACCAAGCGCATAATGGAATATAATATCTCAAGACTCTAATATATATTTAATATTTTAAATAAATTAAATATATCTTGTAATTCACACAAAATTGAGTTATTTTGAATTACATGGAAGAGAAACCTTCATCGACAGCTTGCGTTACATGCAAGACCGAGTTTCACCAAATAACAATGTATTATTAAAATATTATTATTTAATGTAATATGATATAACCTAACCATTATTATAGTGGTTATTAATAATATTAACTAAATTATGAAAATTTATGGTTTATGTAAATATAAAATTAATTCATTGGTTTCCAACTAATGAGAAATAAAAATAAGAACCAATTGGATATAAAAAGAAATATTATTATTTATATTCTTCCAAAGGAGTTTTGTATTAATAAATATAGTTAATTATAATTAGTGAATTATTTTGATGAAATATATATTTTATATATTCAATGAAATATTTTTTATATCCATCCATTATTTTTGATATTCATAAGATAAGAACAAACCCTACTTTACACATAAAAACCAATATTTTTATAAAGGAAATTTTATCTCCTTTTAATGGAGAACCCATTTTAAATCTGAATTTTGACACTATAATTAATTTAATATATTAAAATAAACTTTATATTTGAAAGATAAACATAATAATTAGGTTAGAGTGAATTTTAGATATTTGTTTTGGAACATTTCATTTTTTAATGAATAATTTAAAATACTGAATTTTAGTTCAAAATTACATTTTCATCTAATTTATTTGAAAGGTTTAATTCTATTTTTGTTATGTTTTAAAGTTTAATTAAATAATATTTATATAAATTAATACAATTTATATAATTTTAATCATTTTTAATCTTAAATTAGTTATAAAAACATAGAAAACTTTGAGACGTTTTTACTTAAAAAACCCTCATCATTGTCCTGCATGTAGGATGAATTTTAAATTAATTTCTTCCACTTCTATGATTGGAATTTGGAAAAATGGATTAAATATTTGGAATTAGAATAATTTACAATTTATAATAATAATAAATTTGTTTTTGACTAGAAATATTAGTGAAAGTAATTAAAATTAATTACAATTATTAAAGTAAAATTAAGCATAATAAAGGACTAAACCTTTAACATAAGGGACCAATTGACATATCCATTTGTAAAAAATCCACTGGATGTCCATAAATCATAAATTAACCTTAAATTATTTATTTTGGTTGGTTTTTGAAGAAATATTTTAGGTAAAAACGTGGTTACACCTAAATTATTTTCACAAATACCAGGTGAGTCCTTTTCCTCCCTAATAAAAGTCAACCACCTCTCCCCATTCCTCACACCTCTCAAACCACTTAGGTTTGAACAAGATCTTCCCTTATAGATTCCAAAAATACCTCTGCTAAACCTCAAAACATACCTTTTTTTCAGAAATCCTTCTAATGAATCTTTTTGTTACAAATCAAAAGAAGTTACCCGATTAAGAGGTAATGTCTTCTCTCAAGCTCTCTTGTTTCATTTTCCTTCTGATCCTCATCAAATCTGATTATTCCATTATTATATAAAAAAATATCATAAAAATACTATGATTTTTTATTAATTATTTTATCTGCACTACCACAAACTTTCATCTAATTGGTAACAAACATATTGTTTCTTTGGACGACGAACTACTGCCTCATGAAATGATGATTGTTCATTTTTCCTTTATCAACTTTAATGGTTGGACATTATGATATAAAATATTTATATATGATATATATGATATTTATAATGTATTTATACTTATTTAATAATTCTATAACACATAAATTTAATAATTTCCATTTTATGTTATTACGATAAAATCGTTTGAGGAAGTGTGGACTACCTTCCCCTCAAAGCGATGTGATTCTTTCACACTATACATGGAACATATAAAGAATGTTTTTAATAAAATAATATGTGGCATAAAAAACTCTATATTATATTTATGAAATAATAACATTTATATAAATATAATATATATCATTTTCTTTATTAACATTTCACACACTTAAAAAGTGATAACGTCATTCGTGGACGTGTGGACTACCGTCACCTCGACATGATTCCATTACTTTTTCATCACAATAATTATATATATAAGTATATATTTTTAAATAATATTGTATTTATGATATAGTGATAATTTTGTAGATTTATAATTATACTTAATTTCTTTACTTAATGATCATTGAAAAATAAGAATGTTACTCATGCGTACGTACGACCTACCATCTCCATGATCATACCATTGTTTAATTTTTCATAACCATATTTAATAATTATTTTTAAAAGTATAATTTATTTATAAATATGATAATTATGTCTTGATTATTATTCTTTATATGTTATATAATTACCCTTTTGACTATAGTTTTCTTACCAAAGTTTTTTTTGACACATAAACCAAATTTGGTAAAAAAAACCCGACATAAACATAATTGTTTAAGTAGTTGTATACAACACAGTAAGAATTGAAATAAATGTAATGATAAAAATTAAAATTTTCTCAATAAATTATAAATTTAACATAAGTTTATTATACATGAATTTAAAGGATATTCACCTAAAAGGAAACTCAAGGTAAGAGATTTTCATGTAACTTTTTACAGCAGTGAGATAAATGTCACGTTCACCACTTAAATATTTTGTGTAGTGTATCTAATTCCCCTTTTGTTATATTATATCATTAATATTTTTGTATTTATTATATTTTAAACATTAATTTAATTTTATTCCTATATGAGGATTATGATTTAAAATGTTTCAAAGTGGTATCTATACTTTGGAATCTTTAAAGATTATTTTAATCAATAATAACTTTAATGATATTTTAATGGTATTTAAATTTGAGGAAATTATATAAAAATTTGTTAAATAAAAACTTTAATTTCATCTCATCTAGTTATTCATGACCATTTTCAAGTATTAGTACCATTTTCTCACTCATTTATACTCAAAATTTTTTATAAAATGTTTTTCAAAAAACTCAATTTTGTATCACTCTTTAGCTGGAGAACCTATTTACTTATAAAAACCATGTTTTATTAAAAATTTTTATAAAATATTTTAAATATTATTTGGTAAATAAATTTTTACACTTTTTTGTATTTTACCATTTTTTTTTAAGAAATATTTTTATCGCTTTTTGAACATGGAATTTTCCTAACCTTTAACTGTGCAAAAGGAATGTTCTTTTTACCTCGTACGACTTTTATAGATTTACCCACCATCATTTATTTGAAGCTTCATTTTCATGATTAAACGGTTAATTTTTTAAGAAAATATTTCCAAATGTTATTTTGAAATAAAATGTTTTTCAAAAGTCTTTTCAAAACAAAAGGATATTTTCCTCAAGAAATTTTTTAAAAGATCATTTTATAATGTTTTTTTAATGAATGAAAACTACCCTTTATCTTACTCCACTTGGGTTATGTTGTATTTATACCATCCTTAATATACCTTTGGATGGATTATGATTTATTTTTCTAGGGATAGTATTCAAATTAAATTCCTTGATTCCTTTTAGTCCCATTTAAATATTCAATTTCCTATAATCATTTGACATTAAATTTCCCCTAAATATCCATATCACTTCTCAGGGATATTATTATTTCCAAAACCATATTTCATTTTTCATATGGTGTTTACTTTCAAATTTATTTGATTATTTGGAAAAATATTGCTAAATCATTTTACTTTATTCAATACAAATATTTGAAATGGCATGGAGTTTATTTGATATGAGTAATGTTCGGGATATGCAATACACAATTTGGGGAAAGTTTATGGAAATACCTATGGGTTGGGGACCAGTTAATAAAATCCCCTATATGTATCGGTAGTCTCATGAGATGAATTAGTTGCAAAAATTAGAATAGGTAAACTGTCTCTCGACAGTAATGGTTCTATGTACCTGGGAAACATGGAATCCAATAATTAAGTGTTTCCCTCATATTAGTTTTATTTATTATTCATACCTAAGATTTTTCATTGACATACCTATGGATATATTTCATTTTCATCTATTTATATGGCATGTGTTTCAGTTTTATAACTTTCCATATTTATTTTTCTTTATCTAGTTATTTTAATGGCATGCGTATATTTATTACCTTTCAATATTGTTTATGCACTTTCTTCTTAGTTAATTGATTATATGAAATGTGAATTCAGTTATTTACCATGTAATGATTATTTTTCTCATTGATTAATTATTTATTACGCTAAATTTTTTCCTTACTAAAAATTTGACCTCACCCTTATTATGTTTCTTTCCCCAAGAATCCATGAAGCATACTATGAAAGATATATAGGTATTTAATATATGGATTAGAGTTATCCTAGAAGTTATTTATTTATTTAGAAGAAAAAAATTATTTTATAATTAGTTTATTTTTTTTGTAATACAAGACTCATGTATGTATCTAGTTTACGAAGACTACTAAAATCTCAGTCCTTCAGGATTTGATTCCTTGTAATGCCAATGTATTTAGTAGTAGACACCAACTCTTGTCTATTTGGGGTTGAGTTTCCACACTGCATCATCTCTATCTCCCTCCTCATTGAAATGGAATTCCTTTAGGCTTTAACATTTAAAGGATTCTTCCGATAATACATTTCATAGTGTCCAAATCAATTTCATCTCCAAAATTAAACCACAAAACCCTTTTCTTTTTGTCTGTATTGTTTGATGTCCAGATTTTCAAGTATGTTATTTTTGGGTCTTCTTTTCCATTGGTTGGGATCTTCTTGGGTAATCCACATATAATCTTACTATTCTATCTTCCATTTTAATAGTGGTATATTTCCATTCACTTTTACTCATACATAATTTTATAGAATTTTTATTTAAACCTACAACATTTATAAATACAAAATTTAAACAAATATTAGATTTTTTTTATTAATAGTACCTATTTATCTATGGCTAGTTGATAATGATCATTAAGTAAGGTAATGATCTTATTTACATATTATCGAGGTGTTTTTACTATAGAATTATAAATAGAACATTGAGTGCCAGTAATTATTTTATCCTTATTTAGAGAACACTCAATTTGTGTCTTTTAAATATTAACCAATTTAAAATCCAATTCTAGACACCTCATATTCAGGGTGTTATTTTTATTTTCAATATTAAAAACTTTCTCTTCACAATTATTATTCAATCTATTAACTTTTTCATCATGAAACTTATGTATTTATTTAAAAAATGTGTAAATTTCCTTAATGTTGACATTAATTTTGTTTTTTTGAGGTGTTTCTAGTGCATGGATCTTCTCTTCATTATTTTTATTAACTTTTTATAATTATTTAGTGGATTTATCTTTCTCTTTAATTATTTTAAGATACTTTTCTTGCAATTTTGGGAACTATCTTCCAAGAACCACATTATTATCTTATTTATCCTTATTTTTTTGGAAAGATTTATGATTTTTAAAAATTTATTTGTAAATATTTATCCATATTATTTATCTCATCCTCAATATATGTGATTTCTTATTGTATGATTTTAAAAATCCCGTATAAAAAGAGATAATTTCTTTTGGAATAAAATGTAAAATTTATCTTAATGATTCAAATGATATACCTTGATAGTTTATAGATATATTAAAATCACCTATGATTCATGGTTCTTGTTGTGGATATATATGATAAGAATTTTTACATACCTCTACATTAACTAGATGTCTTGATTCTTTTAAGATACAATTACTGCAAAAAAAATCTTAGCTATTACATCAACAAACATGTTCTCCCTTTCTAAACCAGATATTTATTATTTACTATCCTAGAATGGTGAACCATAAAATTATTCTTCTCTAGATAAGATGGATATATTATCCAATATTCTTTTCTCCTTAGTTTCTCTATTTCAATATAGACTTTTTAGAAAAAAATTATGATTAATAATATATAGTTCTTCTCCAAATCCATACTTCATTATAAATCAGAAATGAAAACTAAATATTTAAAATTGAACCACTTCCAATATAGAGAATCTAATCATAGGCGATCCTAGCATTGATACCAATTTCTATAAACACTTTGGGATATAATCAACACTTACAGGGGAGGTGAATTAGTTTTGATGCAGTTTTATCTGATTTAAATCATTTAATACAATTACCTCTATGACCAATTAAGATATAAATTCTCTCATTTTTTTAAATTTTATTATATTTTTTATTACACACACATAAATTTGAAGATATATTTACGTGGTTTAACATTAAATAAGAGAGGATAATCCATTTTACAATTGAGAAAAAATCTTCAACCATTTAAGCCATGATAAATAATCTATAAGTTATAAACAGGAAGGGTATATCCTTGAAACCTATATTTAACTGTAGTTTCTTTGACAGCGCTTCAACGCCTCTATGAATAAATTTTCTCCTTACCCTAATGATGGTAATCTATTTACTTATTTAGTCTTCTCCTTCTATCTTTACTTTCACTATAGCATGAATGAAACATTTATTCATTTTTATGCACCATGATACACACACTAATCACATAAGAGAGTCTGAGTGTTGCTTCCTCTTTATGTTATTTCTATTTAAAATAAAATTCATATCCTCATATTTCTTATGAATTTTATTGACAACTCATCTAACAATTCTTATTTTTCTTTTACTTCTCCATATGAAATGAGATATGTATAATACATTATTTTATTCTTCTCTCTCATTCCCTCTTATCCTCCCTTTTTTAGTACACTTTAATTGAACTAGATCTTCTTCTCCACCTCTATTCTTCTTATTCCTTTCTTCTTTAGTGAAAATATACTACAATCTATCTCTTCTAATTTCATTAACTCCTCAGGATTTAAATGAATGATTAGAGTTGGGTTTTTTCTTTTATTCTTTAATACTAAAAAAATATTTGTTTAAAATTTTTTATAAGATATTCAATATCATTTATCTTAAAAAATTGGTAATATATAGATGTAATAATAATAATAATAGTAATAAATGTATTATTATTTATCTTATCCTATATATTTTATTCATTATAGTATTTATAAAACTTTGTAAATACATTATTTGAATTAATAAGTATTGTAGTAATTCAAAACCTACCTGATCTTTTGTAACTTCCCTTGACCAAATCCACAATTCTTAGCCTACATTTTATTTTAATAAAACCACCTTATAAAATACATCATAACCATATATAGTTATGATCATGTGAATTATTCTTAAAAATATTTTAACACTCTCATTATATCTAGAATCATTTATATGTATTTATAATTCCATATAAATATAAGAAATTATCAATAGAATCTATTATTTGAAAAAAACTATCAATATCCTCTACATTTTTATTCTTTGAACCAAAATAATTTATATGATTTTTTGAATATATTAATACAAATTCCTTAAATAATTCATATCAATATTGAAATTACTCCCATCTTGATTTCTAACCATACTTTTTTTAATATTTTCTTCATGTCACTAAGTGTATCTCTTTCTTCTTCATTCTATTCGAATCTTCCATATTTTATCCTTCAATGAAATCAACTATATATATATATATTACCACTTTAATATATGAACACATGAAATTCCTATTGATTTAGATTCTCTATTTGTGAATTCTTCATTATTTACTAAAAAAATCTTCACATGAATTTATGAACACATGAATGCTTCAAATGTGATCGTGGTACCATCTTTATGCAATAAATCCAGTTCATCCTTCCATCTTATTCATTAAATAGAATATATCAAAATTTATTATGATATATTTTTTCAACTAAATTATACTTGGATGGATTCATCATTGTTCATGATGAATTCATAACTCTCATAGAAGATCTTTGGTTTCATAGTATGTAAGAAAGATCCATGCCCTTCATGGAAGGTCCTCACACTAGGAAGGTTGGTAGACTATATATCTTCAGGGAATCTTCATGCATCCTTTATAAAATATCATCATGCATGGAAGGACCATGAATTTCCCATCCCCATGGTAGCTCCATGAATCCTTCATGGAATATCATCATGAATAGAAGGTTTGTGCTATTATTTATACTGAAGCATCTTTTAATTACAGTAGCTTAGAGTTTTGAACATGTGGTAATGCTATGTTCCTATAGAAACTTCACTTTCCATGTATTACGCATAGTCAATCCATCCAAATTATTTTTGTTGATCTTAATTTTCATGGTATATTTCATTCATGTTGCACGGTAGGTTGATGCTCGTTTATGAAATTAATACATTGATCATGCAAAGCTCCTTGAAATCAATCACTTCTCATGTATGTAGTCAAATAAAATATGGATATGTGATAGGTTTAAGTGTTTGTGCACAGAAATATCATGATCTTGAGGAGTATTTTAGTGATGTGGAGTCATATTCAATGTTTTATCATATTTGATCATACTGATTTAGTTTAATCTATATGATTTAATCATGGTAACAACATCCACACCTGACTTATCCCACATGGAAGTTTTCCCTATTTTGGTTTTGCTTAATAACCCAATATGTGGCATCAACACTTCATCTAGGAGAAATGGTTCAGATCAACATACACTACACACACACACACACCATGGTGTGTTCCACCCCACATTCACCCCTAAATTATGTGAATGATCTATGCATGCTCATATGCACCATATGTTCTTTTTATTGTCTGTGAATAGTCTTTCCTCCAATATGCTCGAGATTAGTTCCACCAATACTGGGCCTAGGCTGGGCTACCCTTAAACTCATCCCATGGTAGAACTGAGGTGTTTGGGTAGCTTAGCTATGGCTTGACCAATATTTTTTGGGTAACATGCACTTAGTAAAATATTAAGTTCCATCTATGGGTAGCTTCCTCAATCTCACAATTATTTATTTCCTTAATTAATTTATCTAAAATTTATAATTTTCATAACTTTCTCATAATTTTATTTTTGTTGAACATTTTTCTTTCTTCAAACATCAATAAAACACATTACCATCAACTAAAGAATATTTCAATAATTTTCAGATATATAATTTGAAAAAACTAAGAAATAAATCTATTTGTCACATACCAAATCCAAGATGTATCTACCAATATCAATCCACTTAATATAATTAGAAAAACTTCTTGGTAACTTATTAATAATCTTCAAGTTCTTATCCTTCACTTTCACCATATTTACATCAACCATTAATGAAAATCCATATATATTGAAAAAAATACTAATAGAAACAAATCGGGATAAATAGTTTGTCATGAGGTAGAAATAATTATTTCATTTTGGTCTCATTATAAGACAATTTTATTGGTGGATTTATTCATGCCTTGAAATTTTTGGTTTTTTATGGATGGTGGAGAAGATCAACAATGGATATCCGGCCAAGGGACATGGAAGTTGATGAGGTGAATGGGCTCGATGAGGGTGTCATGTAGTTGGTTTGATCAGGGAGTGTTAGTTGATTGGGAGGTGTGGGGTAGTTTAATGTGGGGGGGGGGATGAACCTTTGTCAACATGCGGTGTCTTGGGAGAGATTAGGGGATGGTATTTGGTGTGGAGGAAGTGTGACAAGTTGTGGGGGAACCTAGCTGCAAGGTACCCATCGTGGGTGAAGAGCGGATACTAAATGGTCACCAGAGATCTCTAGGAAGAGTGAGGGGCAGATAGGATACACCCCTATCCATCTAATACCATTGGTATATGATGGTTTATTTCCTACCATGTGGCTGGTGTGTAGCCCCCACCCCCCCACTGGGTCGGGAAGCATCTATCGACGTACTTGGCTGACCTAGATTAGAGCCAAGACATTATCCCATGCATGAGGTAGGTTAGGCGGTGTGTACCAGGGTTGGGTATGCTAAACCTAATATGGTCTAGTTCACACACATGGGCTCCACAAAATCAAGCACCGCCATAGAACAAAATATTTTTTCTCATATAGGGGAACATATGCATGATATGTTCATGCCCCATGGAATTCTAATAGAGAGGACACATTAAACCTATAAGACTGATGAGAACAGAAAGCAAACAATCACATGCATGGAGACCACACAACACTTTTACTTGGTTCACCACTAAGGGATATGTCCAGGGAGCATACACTGAAAGTATGTTGGTCATACCAAAATCTTATAATCTTAACTAGTTTATGGATTACAAGGTTCGGTCACAGACACTCTGGGCCAGAAAAACTACCTTTACAAAGGTTCAGGGAAAGCTCACTGTGTCCCTTGGATCACTTCCGTCGACTACACCTAGCTCACTACCTTGAGAGATGTCAAAATTAGTTTATCGAATTGAAGGTCTCTTCAATAGATTTTCATTTAAGTCTTTGTCTCGATTTAGCATGAGACACTTCTTGCATCGAAGTCTCAAATTGATTCACTTTAAAGCACTGAACCACTAAACCAGATATTCAGAAGAATTTCAAAAGCATAATACAACACTTGTGCACAATACATCAACTTGCACACAATATTTGATAATTGTCATTAAATATGAATTTTGCACAACCCCAATATTCCAAACAACCCTTATCTTTTGTGAAACTACACTGAAGGGTTCACTTGGTCTTTTCAGACTAAAGGAACACCTTGCGCACAAGATTAACTCTCTTCCAATGTTTCGTGCATGAATCTTTCGAGTGGTAGAGCAATAATATTTTCATTGGAAAAACTATATTTCTTCTATAGGGGTAGCCATATATTTATAGGCCTTTGATGAACCTGCACACAAGATCCTAAAACATCTTCTTATGTGCACATAATTTTCTTTTCGAGCACGGAAAACCCTTTTTGACATTGCATTAGGAGCGTAAGATTCTTTCACGCAACACCATCTTTCACACAAATCCATGTCTTGCACACACTTTTTTCTTTCCCATGTTTTTATACACAGATCCTAAAACAATCCTTGCACATACGTTTCTAAACACCCTTCAATATTGAACACAACTCACTTTTCCAAACACACAATTCTCTATTTCCCGATTTTTGGGCCCAAAAATTTGGAAAACACTGGGAAACAGTTCCACCTTCAATACTGTTGTCTACTTGAACTGTATGAACCCTTTCCTAGAAAATATTCTGAACTTATAATGAGGATTGACAACAAACACATACCATACTCCATTTCCACCATATAATGACCATGGTTCCAACATAAATATCCTATCTTGGGTATTATTCCATGTATATTGATATAATTTAGTATATTCATCCATATGATCATGTTTATATGGTGATATTGGTGTGTTTTCCATTTAACCTTTTGTGACTAGAATTAGAGTGTGGAAGTGTCTTGGTAGTTACCTCCATATAGTAGTGTCACGACCCGTCCTCGGGGCCCGTGCCGTGACTACCCCAGGCCCGCCTTCCATAGGCCAGGGTGTAGAGACCCGAAGCTTGACGTACATGGACATTACATTAATTTTGTGGAATACTTAATACATAACAAAAAAGACACACCAGGATCGTAATAGTTTAGTGTCTTTGGAAACTCGGAATATAAACAACTAATCGTGTTGAAAGATCATCAACATATCGCATAACGATCTTCCCATTTTTGTTTCCTTAACTAAAACATTTCTTTATTTCCTGGGGAAAATAAAACATAAAAAGGGTGAGCTCAAATGCTCAGTAAGGGAAAACATAGAGAACATAAAACAATCCATAAACATTTGAAAGCAAAAACTTGAACATGAAATCTAAACATTAAAACCTTGAGCAAAGACATAAATCTTGGAAGTACGTAAGGCATATATCATAAAGGAACATGAATCATGATAAAATAGCATGGGAATAAAACATGTAATTGTGGAAAACATTCAGCACATGTCATGATTTCCATAGTAGCCAAAGAATTGCTTCCAAGACCATCTTAGTGGACAAAGTCCCTTTCTGAATCGAGTTCACTCCTCGTTTCAGTCCTGTAACACTGAACCAGATTAACTTACCGTTCCAGCCATGTCTATCTCATGAGATATAAAATATTTACCCAATGCATTGGAGGGAGATATAGGTCCCACCCATCTCATAATGAAATCATTCTTACTTATGCCACAAAATAAACTTAAAACATTCATCTTAACCCAAAGAATAAAATGGGTTTCGTAAACATCATCCCATCATTTCATAATCCATATAAAAAAATGGACATTTAATCATATGAAAAGTGAACCATGTAAATCATAGAGACATTAAACTTGAAACATACACATATCAAATAATTTCATCTTAGATGGAAAATGGTTTTGATAAAACATTTGAAATGAATTCTTGAGGAAAATATCCTTTCTTCGTCAAAATCATTTTCTTTTCAAAAAATGACATGAACTTTTAAAATAAAAGTATTTTTTTTAAAATAGTCATAAAATCATGTAGAGTAAGATTTATAAAAATGAGGCGTTATGAAACCGTAAAAATCCATTCACGCCGTATAAGTTAAAAATAACATTCTCCTCGTACTTTTGTCAGAAAAGTCAAAAAAGTACCTCGTAACGTAAACAAAAGAAATATTCCTTACATAACATGTAGTAAAATTCAAAAATGGGTAAAAAGGACTTTAAAAAAACATGAAAACACTTTTATAAAACATGTACATGGATTATATAAATAACCCTAGTAAATACTTACGAATAAGCAATCTCAGATAAAAATGAGATTTACAAAATTATCCCTTACCTTAGGTCCGATATGCTTTGTACGTATCAAAACCTCCTGTATAATGATTTAAATAATGTTATTGACTTATTAAAGAATCATATTAATTGTTATGATATCATATAGGGCTCACTTATGACTTTATATTACCCGTTCTTTTGTAAATTTCATGTTAAAGAGCGTTTTGGGTAAAATCGTTTCATTTGTCGTCCATGTTTTGACTTGTAATTATTCATATGATTACTTAGATCATGATTACTTACATCCAGAATGTAAAACATGATTTATATATAATATATATTTAGAATATACATATATATAATAGATCGATAAATGGAAAGAAATACACCGTTCATGGAGACGGTAGGCCGTACGTACGCATGAACGTTGTTTTCATTTCCTTACTGAGTTGAATGGAATTAAGTAGATGACATACATATATACATAAATCCAGTAGCTTTATAATGTCATATATTTCATTATTACTTATTATATATACTTTATAATCATTTATGAATGGTTAATCATTGAGAATGAATCTCATCACGTCGTGGAGACGGTATTCCGTACGTACGCACGAGCGATGATATCGTTCCCATGATCGTGGAATTTTATTGGAATGTATGTATACTATTAAAGAATCATTATCACTTTAAAATAATCATATGTAGTTATTATTTACACCATTATACCCATCCAAGTAAGGTGGTGGTGGAAAATAGATTACACCACGGCGTGGAGACGGTATTCCGTACGTACGCACGCGCAATGATTTCATTTTCCGTAGGATGGATAGATGGTGAAATAGGGTTGTTTCATACATATAATAACATATCAGTATATGAGTGATACTTATTTTATTACTTCAGAATGAAAAAACCTAAGAAGAAGAAGTGGAATAGGAAATAAAGGTGAAAGAATCGGTAATAGAAATTACCTCTTCTTTGAAGCGCCTCTTTGAGACCTCCTCTTAGGGCACTAAAATTGGTCTTTGAAAAAGTACAAGACCTCTAGGATGTTTCTAGGGAAGTGGAGAATATAATTGGTCATGGGTCGGCCGAGCTTGAAGGCTCAAAGTGGTGTGTGGAAGAGAGGGAGGAGGTGCCCTTTTATAAAGGAGGAGAGGGGCACCTTTGGAATTCTTAAAAATATTAGTTTATAATAAATCTAACCCCACATAAAAACCTCCAAAAATGACTCATATTCGAATATTAGATGAGATAGTGTTGTAATCTCATCATTAAATCAAATTTAGACACGTTTGGATCTTATTTTAAACCTTATCATTTTGATTTATCCTTATTTAATCTATTTAAGTTTATTTGTGGTGATACAATTCTAAATTTTAAATTATAAAAAATAATTACTTATTTGTTGTGAATTTTCTATAATTGGTTAATTTATAACATTATAGACCATATAAATTTAAATTTATAATTTTTAAATATTTTTGTGATTTAAACAATTTTATAATATGTTATTTTTATAAAATAACAATAGTGTCAATTTTGACACTATTCATTTATTTGAATTTAAATATAATATATACAGAATATATATTCGAACTAAAAGCTTTAATAGATTCATAAAAGGTCATATGTATCTATAAAATTAGTGGATCACATTAAATAGTTCATATAATATATATTTTATTATTTTTAAAACCATTTATTTAGTTTATCTCTTAATAAAATAATTACTACAACATTTTTGTATAATTATTTAATATACTGATTTTTTGCATAAAAATTAAAAATAAAATCCTATGATGAAGATAAATATATTACCTTTCAAAATAATACTTTTACACGAATTTATCATTTTAAAATCACAATATTTAAATTTTTATATTTATTAAATTATGAAGGTGACAACTTTGGCATCATTTAAAATAAAATAATATAAGTGTCATAATCACTTTTATAAGGCTCAAAACGGTTATATATTAGGTCATTTAATGATTAAGGTGTATATATACACTACCGATAAGATTTGGTCAGGTTTGTGGGCCTTTTAATGGGTATTATTATTTCAATAAAAACTATATTACTTATTTTTCACTTAATAATTTTTGTATCATTAATGTATCACCATTAATGACAATTATTTAATCCCTAAAAATTCTATATAAATTATCATTATGTATATAATTTTATTATATTTCTGGATACTATTCATGTTCTAAGTTTTATGATGTTTATCACTAAATTAAAATTATTATACTTATAAGATTTAAGAGAGTGACATGTTGTCACTTTCTTTGGTTTTAATAATAATTAAATTATTTTCATGGTCAAAAGTCCATAAAATGAATCTAATCAGACCCTTAGGTTATATGAGTCTACTTTTATCCATAAAATATAATTTTGTCATGTGTTAGGGTAATTTTATAATATTATATTTATCCTTAATTACCCGATTTACCTTTAACTATGGTAAATAAAATTTACCGTAGTTACTATTCATAATTCTCAAAAATATAAAGTAGCTTATTAACATAATTTGGACCCACTGATTCCAAATATAAAATCCATTTTTCCAAATTCAATACACAAAAGTTTCAGAAATTAAATTAAAATTAATCCCGTTGTCGAAAGAAAACGGGTTTTTGTTTAAAACATTGCAAAAGATTGAATTGATTTAACCTACGAATTCAAGGTAAAATCAATGATAATGACATACATTATATTAAATGGTAAAAATATATTCTATTTATACTTTAAAACCGTTCAATATTATAATTTAACCATATAAATTATTACGATGAAAAAAGTTGTTTTTTATTAAAATATAGCGTGTTTTTACTATTCATCAAAATATGAAAGTTACCAGAATAATACAAAAAATTTATCCAAAGTAAATTTTTATTTCTTGATTCCAAAGAAGAATTTTATTTTGTTAAATTGAACTTATAAACATGTCAAAAACTAGATTTAAAGTGGGTGCGCCATCAAACGGCAGCAAAACTGCATTTTTTGAAAAATACTTATTTTACCCGAAAAATTTATTATGTTCTTATACCATGTTCTAGAAAATGTGTAAGATGAATAATAATGTTATAAAATTCAAAATTTAGTTAATACTATTCATAACAGCTATTTCATAATAATATTATAATAATATATCGTTGTTTAGTAAAACCCGGTATTGCGTACAACACACGCTATCGAGGAAGGTCGTGATTGCGTGTAATGCAAGCCAAGTCAGGGTTGTGTGTTGTGAAAGAATCCTTCGTTGTTTTGTATAACAGAATCCAACCATATTTCATTTATACATTGAATATATATATACTCAATGTTGCGTATAATAACTATTATCAAAATTGTGCGTAACACGATCCAAGAATAGTGTTGCGTATACTGCAAGCTAATACGGTGTTGCGTATAGAGCAAGGTAATCTTGGTGTAGCATACAACACAAGACATTAATTAAATTTAAAGAATATTTTTCATCAAATCTTGGGGTGTTACATTCTACCCCCCTTAAAATGAATTTCTCCCTCGAAATTCGTCGGGGTTATAAATGGTTTACTACTCAAAAGTTTGTTTAACAGAAACCCACATCGTAAAAAGGAATACCAAAACATGGATTTAAAAACTAAAGTATGAAATGTAACGGTTACCCAAATTAACTCATCATTGGGTTTCCACGTAGGAGAACATAGGTGAAAATATGGATATGGAAGACAAATATAACCATCAAGTTCTGATGGAGAGTGGTAGAGAACATGGCTATGAAAAAGCCAACAATCACAAAGCTATTGATTTGTGATGATCTAAGGTACCATCTGATTCATCAGATATAAGGGAACTAGGACAACATTTTTGGTTTTCAAGATCATTTCCCTAAAGTTGTTGAATTAAAAGAAATACTTGCATGATTTTGGTACAATCTTACTGTTGTTCGTGAATTGAACAATTCCCACTTCATCCCTTAAAGAAATGAAGTTGAATTTTTTATTCGTGATGTGTTAGCAGATCATGTGATAGAATGATGGGTCATTCCATCTCTTTCAAAAATAAGGTTATCAAAAGTTATAAGTCCATATTATGGTTAGATTAATCGTATATGGTTCCAAAAATGAACTTATACTTCATATATCATACCGCTGAATAAAATAAAACTAGTTTCTACTAACCAGGGACTTCCTGTAGGCCAGTGGTAGGCGATAAAGGCCAGTCGCACTTCGGTTGTGGGTTTGATTCCCACAGCCTTGTCCGACGCGATGGGCTGTCGCTCGTCCTGCAGGTTGTCCTTTTTCTAAAACTACATTACTATATCATCCCATCAATAATATCGAAAAAAATGTTCTATCCTTAAACAATACTAACTTATGTCCAACATAATCCATTCCAATATTTAGGCTTATAATATTGCAGTCCATTGTCATATTATAGTGAAAATGATTACTAGAGATTTCATATAAGAAGCATGTTAATACCATCGTTGATCCCCATATATCATAAGATATGTCTTGTTTGTCACATTACAAACGTTCGAAGGCCTTAATCATGTATTCTATTGAAAAATGAATACCCATTGAACCTTAGTGAAAACATGAATGCAGTTAAAAGTTAACACTTTCCACACCCCAAAATCCTCAAAATTCTATATACTCAAACCATGATATCACTTAGTCCTTATATCAATCATGAGCTCATGAATACAATCAAACATCTCAATATCTTCTTATTCCTTCATTATGTGCATATCATCTATTTTACAAAAATATCTGAATAACATTCCATGGTTACTGGTACCATTCAACATATACTTTCAAATACTTTTAGGAAAAAAATAGTGTAATAATACTTAGATGATTCTTTATTCTATAGTACCATTAACTATACAACATAACTCTCGATAAACATACAATCATTACACTACCTTCTAAAAAAACCGACTGAGCTTCAACACTTCTTTCAGCTCATATATCATTTGTAGTCTCCTCCTCATCATCCACATAAATACTACCCATATGACCATGCTGATTATCTTCATGAGATTTTCCATTAGGTAATTGGTTTGCATAATGCCCATACATTCCACATTTAAAACATCTAATCATTGTTGAAGTCATAGCAATACCATTATACTTATCCATGGTGTTAACTGAACCTTTTCCTTTGCACTTACTGGCTTTGTGTCCTTCTTTTCCACACCCAAAGCATCTTCTAGTTCCTTTGAAACAATCTCCCTGATGCCTCTTCCCACATGATTTACATGAGGGAAATTGAACTTTCTTTCCTCTATGATCATCATGAAACTCCATCTTTCTCTTATTATCTGAGTCATGAAACTTACCAAAGTTGAGATTATTGATCATATTATGAAATTTATAACTAGGCATACTAATGATGTTTGGACTTCCAGATCCCATTTCATTTGGTTTCTCAGGAATAAAATCATTCCATTGTCCATCATATCCTCCATTTTCATGAATCTTCCTGTTTCCAACCATTTTCTAAAATCCAAAAAGAATAGTGTGAGGGGAAAAAATCATGATAGGGAAAACAACATAGTAATGGGGGAGCACCCTCAATATCTAATATCTTAGGTTAAATTCTAATATTGTTACCGTAGTTCTAGGACTATATCCTATATGTATACTTATCCTTAGGGACATCCCTAGACATACCTTAGAAATATCTCTAGGGATCTCACTAACGTTTTGGCATCCTAGTTTCCAAAGGTTGACTAAACCTTTCCTATGATACCAACTATAGAGACCCGAAGCTTGATGTACATGGAAATTACATTACTTTTTCGTAATACTTAATACATAACAAAAAAGACACACAAGGATCGTAATAGTTTAGTGTCTTTGGAAACTCGGAATATAAAAAACTAATCGTGTTGAAAGATCTTCAACATATCCCATAAAGATCTTCCCTTTTTTGTTTCCTTACCTAAAACCTTTCTTTATTTCCTGGGGAAAATAAAACATAAAAAGGGTAAGCTCAAATGCTCAGTAAGGGAAAACATAGAGAACATAAAACAATCCATAAACATTTGAAAGAAAAAACTTGAACATGAAATCTAAACATTAAAACCATGAGAAAAGACATAAATCTTGGAAGTACGTAAGGAATATATCATAAAGGAACATCAATCATGATAAAATAGAATTGGAATAAAACATTTAATTGTGGCAACCATTCAGTACATGTCATGATTTCCATAGTATCCAAGGTATTGCTGCCAAGACCATCTTAGTGGAAAAAGTCCCTTTCTGAATCGAGTTCACTCCTCGTCTCAGTCCAGTAACACTGAACCAGATTAACTTACCGTTCCAGCCCTGTCTATCTCATGAGATATAAAATCTTTACCCAATTCATTGGAGGGAGATATATGTCCCACCCATCTCATAATGAAATCATTATTACTTGTGCCACAAAATAAACTTAAAACATTCATCATAACCCAAATAATAAAATGGGTTTCGTAAACATCATCCCATCATTTCATAATCCATATAAAAAATGGGCATTTCATAATATGAAAAGTGAAACATGTAAATCATAGAGACATTAAACTTGAAACATACAAATATCAAATAATTTCATCTTAGATGGAAAATGGTTTTGATAAAACATTTGAAATGAATTCTTGAGGAAAATATCCTTTCTTCGTCAAAATCATTTTATTTTCAAAAAATGACATGAACTTTTAAAATAAAAGTATTTTGTTGAAAATAGTCATAAAATAATGTAGAGTAAGCTTTATGAAAATGAGGCATTATGAAACCGTAAAAATCCATTCACGCTGTATAAGTTAAAAATAGCATTCTCCTCGTACTTTTGTCGGAAAAGTCAAAAAAGTACCTCGTAACGTAAACAAAAGAAATATTCCTTACATACCATGTAGTAAAAGTCAAAAATGGGTAAAAAGGACATTAAAAAAACATGAAAAAACTTTTATAAAACATGTACATGGATGATATAAATAACACCAGTAAATACTTACGAATAAGCAATCTCGGATAAAAATGATATTTTTAAAATTATCCCTTACCTTAGGTCCGATATGCTTCGTACGTATCCAAACCTCATGTATAATGATTTAAATAATTTTATTTACTTATTACAGAATCATATTAATTTTTATGATATCATATAGGGTTCACTTATGACTTTATATTACCCGTTCTTTTGTAAATTCCATGTTAAAGAGCGTTTTGGGTAAAATCGTTTCATTTGTCGTCCGTGTTTTGACTTGTAATTATTCATATGATTACTTAGATCATGATTACTTACATACAGAATGTAAAACATGATTTATATATAATATATATTCAGAATATACATATATATAATAGATCGATAAATGGAAAGAAATACACCGTTCATGGAGACGGTAGGCCGTACGTACGCATGAACGCTGTTATCATTTCCTTATTGAGTTGAATGGAATTAAGTAGATGACATACATATATACATAAATACAGTAGCTTTATAATGTCATATATTTCATTATTACTTATTATATATACTTTATAATCATTTATGAATGGTTAATCATTGAGAATGAATCTCATCGCGTCGTGAAGACGGTATTCCGTACGTACGCACGAGCGATGATATCATTCCCAGGATAGTGGAATTTTATTGGAGTGTATATATACTATTACAGAATCATTATCACTTTACAATAATCATATATAGTTATTATTTACACCATTATACCCATCCAAGTAATGTGGTGGTGGAAAATAGATTACACCACGGCGTGGAGACGGTATTCCGTACGTACGCACGCGCGGTGATTTCGTTTTCCATAGGATGGATAGATGGTGAAATAGGGTTGTTTAATACATATAATAAAATATCAGTATATGAGTGATACTGATTTTATTACTTCATAATGAAACAACCTAAGAAGAAGAAGTGGAAGAAGAAATAAAGGTGAAATAATCGGTAACGGAAATTACCTCTTCTTTGAAGCGCCTCTTTGAGACCTCCTCTTAGGGCACTAAAATTGGTCTTTGAAAAAGACCAGGACCTCTAGGATGTTTATAGTGAAGTGGAGAAGATAATTGGGCAGGGGTTGGATGAGCTTGAAGGCTCAAACTGGTGTGTGGAAGAGAGGGAGGAGGTGCCCTTTTATAAGGGAGGAGAGGGGCACCTTTGGAATTCTTAAAAATATTAGTTTATAATAAATCTAACCCCACATAAAAACCTCCAAAAATGACTAATATTCTAAGATTAGATGAGATAGGGTTGTAATCTCATAAACCAATAAAATTTAGACATTTTTGTATCTTATTTTAAACATTATCATTTTTATTTATCCTTATTTAATCTATTTAAGTTTATTTGTGGTAATACAATTATACATTTTAAATTATAAAAAATAATTACTTATTTGTTGTGAATTTTCCATAATTGGTTAATTTATAACATTATAGACCATATAAATATAAATTTATAATTTTTAAATATTTTTGTGATTTAAACAATTTTATAATATGTTATTTTTATAAAATAACAATAGTGTCAATTTTGACACTATTCATTTATTTGAATTTAAATAAAATATATACAGAAGATATATTCGAACTAAAAGCTTTAATAGATTCATAAAAGGTCATATGTATCTATAAAATTATTGGATCACATTAAATAGTTCATATAATATTGATTTTATTATTTTTAAAACCATTTATTTGGTTTATCTCTTAATAAAATAATTACTACAACATTTTTGTATAATTATTTAATATACTGATTTGTTGAATAAAAATTAAAAATAAAATCCTATGATGAAGATAAATCTATTAAATTTAACAATAATACTTTTACTCAAATTATCATCTAAAAAATCACAATATTTAAATTTTTATATTTATTAAATTATGAAGGTGACAACTTTGACATCATTTAAAATAAAATAATATAAGTGTCATAATCACTTTTATAAGGCTCCAAACGGTTATATATTAGGTCATTTAATGATTAAGGTGTAGATATACACTACCAATAAGATTTGGTCAGGTTTTTGGGCCTTTTAATGGGGATTATTATTTCAATAAAAACTATATTACTTATTTTTCACTTAATAATTTCTGTATCATTGATGTATCACCATTAATGACAATTATTTAATCCCTAAAAATTCTAAATAAATTATCATGATGTAGATAATTTTATTAGATTTCTGGAGACTATTCATGTTCTAAGTTTTATGATGTTTATCACTAAATTAAAATTATTATACTTATAAGATTTAAGAGAGTGACATGTTGTCACTTTCTTTGGTTTTAATAATAATTAAATTATTTTCATGGTCAAAAGTCCATAAAATGAATCTAATCCGACCCTTAGGTTATATGGGTCTACTTTTAGCCATCCAATAGAATTTTGGAATGTGTTAGGGTAATTTTATAATATTATATTTACCCTTAATTACCCGATTTACCTTTAACTATGGTAAATAAAATTTACCGTAGTTACTATTCATAATTCCCAAAAATAAAAAGTAGCTTATTAACATAATTTGGACCCATTGATTCTAAATATGGAATCCATTTTTCCAAATTCAATACACAAAAGTTGCAGAAATTAAATTAAAATTAATCCCGTTGTCGAAAGAAAACGGGTTTTCCTTTAAAACATTGCAAAAGATTGAATTGATTTAACCTACGAATTCAAGGTAAAATCAATGCTAATGACATAAATTATATTAAATGTTAAAAATATATTCTATTTATCCTTTAAAACCATTCAATAATATAATTTAACCATATAAATTATTACGATGAAAAAAGTTGTTTTTCATTAAAATATAGCGTGTTTTTACTATTCATCAAAATATGAAAGTTACCAGAATAATACGAAAAATTTATCCAAAGTAAATTTTTATTTCTTGATTCCAAAGAATAATTTTATTTTGTCAAATTGAACTTATAAACATCTCAAAAACTAGATTTAAAGTGGGTGCGCCATCAAAAGGCGGCAAAAATGCATTTTTTGAAAAATACTTATTTTACCCGAAAAATTTATTTTGTTCTTATACCATGTTCTAGAAAATGTGTAAGATGAATAATAATGTTATGAAATTAAAAAGTTAGTTAATACTATTCATAAAGGCTAGTTCATAATAATATTATAATAATATATCGTTGTTTAGTAAAACTCGATATTGCGTACAACACACGCTATCGAGGAAGGTCGCGATTGCGTGTAATGCAAGCCAAGTCAGGGTTGCGTGTTGTGAAAGAATCCTTCGTTGTTTCGTATAACAGAATCCAACCATATTTCATTTATACATTGAATATATATATATATATATATATACTCAATGTTGCGTAGAATAACTATTATCAAAATTGTGTATAACACGATCCAAGAATAGTGTTGCGTATACTGCAAGCTAATACGGTGTTGCGTATAGCGCAAGGTAATCTTGGTGTAGGATACAACACAAGACATTAGTGAAATTAAAAGAATATTTTTCATAAAATCTTGGGGTGTTACATTCTACCCCCCTTAAAATGAATTTCGACCTCGAAATTCATTGGGGTTATAAATGGTTTACTACTCGAAAGTTTGTTTAACAGAAACCCACATTGTAAAAAGGAATACCAAAACATGGATTTAAAAACTAAATTATGAAATGTAACAGTTACCCAAATTAACTCATCACTGGGTTTCCACGTAGGAGAACATAGGTGAAAATATGGATATGGAAGAAAAATATAACCATCAAGTTCTGATGGAGAGTGGTAGAGAACATGGCTATGAAAAAGACAACAATCGCAAAGCTATTGATTTGTGATGATCTAAGGTACCATCTGATTCATCGGATATAAGGGAACTAGGACAACATTTTTTGTTTTCAAGATCATTTCCCTAAAGTTGATGAATTAAAAGAAATACTTGCATGATTTTGGTACAATCTTACTATTTTTCGTGAATTGAACAATTTCCACTTCTTCCCTTAAAGAAATGAAGTTGAATTTGTTATTAATGATGTGTTAGCAGATCATGTGATAGAATGATGGGTCATTCCATCTCTTTCAAACAAAAGGTTAGAAAAAGTTATAAGTCCATCTTATGGTTATATTAATCGTATATGGTTCCAAAAATGATCTTATACTTCATATATCATACCGCTTAATAAAATAAAACTAGTCTATATTAACCAGGGACTTCCTGTAGGCCAGTGGTAAGCGATAAAGGCTAGTCGCACTTCGGTTGTGGGTTCGATTCCCAGAGCCTTGTCCGACGCGATGGGCTGTCGCTCGTCCTGCAGGTTGTCCTTTTTCTAAAACTACATTACTATATCATCCCATCAAAAATATCGAAAAAAGGTTCTATCCTTAAACAATACTAACTTATGTCCAACATAATCCATTCCAATCTTTAGGATTATAATATTGCAGTCCATTGTCATATTATAGTGAAAAATATTACCAGATATTTCATATAAGTAGCATGTTAATACCATCGTTGATCCCCATATATCATAAGATATGTCTTGTTGGTCACATTACAAACGTTCGAAGGCCTTAATCATGTATTCTCTTGAAAAATGAATACCCATTGAACCTTACTGAAAACATGAATGCAGTTAAAAGTTAACACTTTCCACACACTGAAATCCTCAAAATTCTATATACTCAAACCATGATATCACTTAGTCCTTATATCAATCATGAGCTCATGAATACAATCAAACATCTCATTATATTCTTATTCCTTCATTATGCGCATATCATCTATTTTACAAAAATATCTAAATAACATTCCATGGTTACTGGTACCATTCAACATATACTTTCAAATACTTTTAGGAAAAAATATAGTGTAATAATCCTTAGATGATTCTTTATTCCATAGTACCATTAACTATACAACATAACTCTCGATAAACATACAATCATTCCACTACCTTCTAAAACAACCGAATGAGCTTCAACACTTCTTTCAGCTCATATATCATTTGTAGTCTCCTCGTCATCATCCACATAAATACTACCCATATGACCATGATAATTATCTTCATGAGATTTTCCATTAGGGCATTGGTTTGCATAATTCCCGTGCATTCCACATTTAAAACATCTAATCATTGTTGATGTCATAGCAATACCATTATCCTTATCCATGGTGTTAACTGAACCTTTTCTTTTGCACTTACTGGCTTTGTGTCCTTCTTTTCCACACCCAAAGCATCTTCCAGTTCCTTTGAAATAATCTCCCTGATGCCTCTTCACACATGATTTACATAAGGGAAATTGAACTTTCTTTCCTCTATGATCATCATGAAACTCCATCTTTCTCTTATTATCTGAGTCAGGAAACTTACCAAAGTTGAGATTATTGATCATATTATGAGATTGCTGATTAGGCATAATAACGATGTTTGGACTTATAGATCCCATTTTATTTGGTTTCTCATGAATAAAATCATTCCATTGTCCGTCATATCCTCTATTATCATGAATCTTCCTGTTTCCAGCCATTTTCTAAAACCCAAAAAGAATAGTGTGAGAGGAAAAAATCATGCTAGGGAAAAAACATAGTAAAGGGGGAGCACCCTCAATATCTAACATCTTAGGTTAAATTCTAAGATCGTTACCGTAGTTCTAGGACTATATCCTATACATATAATTATCCTTAGGGACATCCCTAGACATACCTTAGAAATATCTCTAGGGATCTCACTAACGTTTTGGCATCCTAGTTTCCAAAGGTTGACTAAACCTTTCCTCTGATACCAACTGTAGAGACCCGAAGCTTGACGTACATGGACATTACATTAATTTTGTGGAATACTTAATACATAAAAAATAGACACACAAGGATCGTAATAGTTTAGTGTCTTTGGAAACTCAGAATATAAACAACTAATCATGTTGAAAGATCATCAACATATCCCATAATGATCTTCCCCTTTTTGTTTCCTTACCTAAAACGTTTCTTTATTTCTTGGGGAAAATAAAACATAAAAAGGGTGAGATCAAATGCTCAGTAAGGGAAAACATAGAGAACATAAAACAATCCATAAACATTTGAAAGAAAAAACTTGAACTTGAAATCTAAACATTAAAACCTTTTGAAAAGACATAAATATTGGAAGTACGTAAGGCATATATCATAAAGGAACATCAATCATGATAAAATAGCATGGGAATAAAACATGTAATTGTGGAAACCATTCAGCACATGTCATGATTTCCATAGTAGCCAAGACATTGCTGCCAAGACCATCTTAGTGGACAAAGTCCCTTTCTGAATCGAGTTCACTCCTCGTTTCTGTCCTGTAACACTAAACCAGATTAACTTAGCGTTCCAGCCATGTCTATCTCATGAGATATAAAATATTTACCCAATGCATTAGAGGGAGATATAGGTCCCACCCATCTCATAATGAAATCATTCTTACTTGTGCCACAAAATAAACTTAAAACATTCATCATAACCCAAAGAATAAAATGGGTTTCGTAAACATCATCCCATCATTTAATAATCCATATAAAACAAATGGACATTTCATCATATGAAAAGTGAACCATGTAAATCATAGAGACATTAAACTTGAAACATACACATATCAAATAATGTCATCTTAGATGGAAAATGGTTTTGATAAAACATTTGAAATTAATTCTTGAGGAAAATATCCTTTCTTCATCAAAATCATTTTCTTTTCAAAAAATGACATGAAATTTTAAAATAAAAGTATTTTGTTGAAAATATTTATAAAATAATGTAGAGTAAGCTTTATGAAAATGAGGCGTTATGAAACCGTAAAAATCCATTCACACCGTATAAGTTAAAAATAGCATTCTCCTCATACTTTTGTCAGAAAAGTCAAAAAAGTACCTCGTAACGTAAACAAAAGAAAGATTCCTTACATACCATGTAGTAAAATTTAAAAATGGGTAAAAAGGACTTTAAACAAACATGAAAAAACTTTTATAAAACATGGAAATGAATGATATAAATAACCCTAGTAAATACTTACGAATAAGCAATCCCGGATAAAAATGAGATTTGTAAAATTATCCCTTACCTTAGGTCCGATATGCTTCGTACGTATCCGAACCTCCTGTATAGTGATTTAAATAATTTCATTGACTTATTACAGAATCATATTAATTGTTATGATATCATATAGGGTTCACTTATGACTTTATATTACCCGTTCTTTTGTAAATTCCATGTTAAAGAGCGTTTTGGATAAAATCGTTTCATTTGTCGTCTGTGTTTTGACACTATTCATTTATTTGAATTTAAATAAAATATATAGAGAAGATATATTCGAACTAAAAGCTTTTATAGATTTATAAAAGGTCATATATATATATAAAATTATTGGATCACATTAAATAGTTCATATAATATTTATTTTATTATTTTTAAAACCATTTATATGGTTTATCTCTTAATAAAATAATTACTACAACATTTTTGTATAATTATTTAATATACTGATTTGTTGCATAATAATTAAAAATAAATTCCTATGATGAAGATAAATCCATTAAATTTCACAATAATACTTTTACTCAAATTTATCATCTTAAAATCACAATATTTAAATTTTTATATTTATTAAATTAGGAAGGTGACAACTTTGGCATCATTTAAAATAAAATAATATAAGTGTCATAATCACTTTTATAAGGCTCCAAACGGTTATATATTAGGTCATTTAATGATTAAGGTGTAGATATAAACTACCAATAAGATTTGGTCAGGTTTTTGGGCCTTTTAATGGGTATTATTTTTTCAATAAAAACTATATTACTTATTTTTCACTTAATAATTTCTGTATCATTAATGTATCACCATTAATGACAATTATTTAATCTCTAAAAATTCTAAATAAATTATCATTATGTAGATAATTTTATTATATTTATGGAGACTATTCATGTTCGAAGTTTTATGATGTTTATCACTAAATTAAAATTATTATACTTATAATATTTAAGAGGGTGACATGTTGTCACTTTCTTTGGTTTTAATAATAATTAAATTATTTTCATGGTCAAAAGTCCATAAAATGAATCTAATCCGACCATTAGGTTATATGGGTCTTCGTTTAGCCATCCAATAGAATTTTGGTATGTGTTAGGGTAATTTTATAATATTATATTTACCCTTAATTACCCGATTTACCATTAACTATGGTAAATAAAATTTACCGTAGATACTATTCATAATTCTCAAAAATAAAAAGTAGCTTATTAACATAATTTGGACCCACTTATTCCAAATATGGAATCCATTTTTCCAAATTCAATAGAAAAAAGTTGCTGAAATTAAATTAAAATTAATCCCGTTGTCGAAAGAAAACGGGTTTTTGTTTAAAACAATGCAAAAGATTGAATTGATTTAACCTACGAATTCAAGGTAAAATCAATGATAATAACATAAATTATATTAAATGGTACTAATATATTCTATTTATACTTTAAAACAATTCAATATTATAATTTAACCATATAAATTATTACGATGAAAAAGTTGTTTTTCATTAAAATATAGCGTGTTTTTACTATTCATCAAAATATGAAAGTTACCAGAATAATACGAAAAATTTATCCAAAGTAAATTTTTATTTCTTGATTCCAAATAAGAATTTTATTTTGTCAAATTGAACTTATAAACATGTCAAAAACTAGATTTAAAATGGGTGCGCCATCAAAAGGCAGCAAAACTGCATTTTTTTGAAAAATACTTATTTTACCCGAAAAATTTATTTTGTTCTTATACCATTTCTAGAAAATGTGTAAGATGAATAATAATGTTATAAAATTCAAAATTTAGTTAATACTATTCATAACGGCTAGTTTATAATAATATTATAATAATATATCATTGTTTAGTAAAACCCGGTATTACGTACAACACACGCTATCGAGGAAGGTCGTGATTGCGTGTAATGCAAGCCAAGTCAGGGTTGCGTGTTGTAAAAGAATCCTTTGTTGTTTCGTATAACAAAATCCAACCATATTTCATTTATACATTGAATATATATATATATATATATACTCAATGTTGCGTAGAATAACTATTATCAAAATTGTGTGTAACACGATCCAAGAATAGTGTTGCGTATACTGCAAGCTAATACGGTGTTGCGTATAGCGCAAGATAATCTTGGTGTAACATACAACACAAGACATTAATGAAATTAAAAGAATATTTTTCATAAAATCTCGGGGTGTTACACAGGGGCTGGCGACTAGAACCAAGGCGTAAATCCTGGTAAAAGGGAAGGCATTGCCTTTGTAAAGTAAAACACAAACACCACAGAGCAAGCAGGAAGAAGTAAACACTAAGTAAAAACTGAGTACAACAGTAAGTGAGGAAAAGTAAGTGGGCCAGTATACAAACCCAAACTGGAAGTAAAGTAAAACTGGAAAGGGAAAACAACAACTGAAAAGTAAAGCCGCAACATCGAGCTGTCCACTGGAAATCCCACCTGAAGGGTGGGTACAGATAGCCTCCTCTGCTCCTCAGGTCCAGCCAACCGCTCCGAGTACGTCCCACCCAGTGGTCCACCTCCAGGTACCGTCCTACTCCGCAAGCCTCAACCACGATCAGCGCTGTCCGTCGTCTGCAACCAACACAACGTAGTGCGGGCATAGCCCGTGCAGGGGTGAGTATAAGATACTCATTAGGGACCCCGAGACCCCCGAAGGTCTCCCAAAATCCACAAAGGATAATCCACAAAGGAAAGATAGAATCACGAAGTAACATCAGACACTGCTTAGGTATATGCCCATACATATACCTAAGTCATCAATTGTCATTCGACTCTAACATCCGATCCCAACTACAACCCAGTCCACATAGGAAAGAAAAAAATAAATCCACACAGGATAGCACAATACAATCCACATAGGAAAGAAAACAGGATTCATCTCACACAGGTATACTTCTTTGTATGACGATAGAGATGATCAGATATATCCACTGATTCATCTAATTCGTCGGACCCACAAAGGATCGAAAGGTAATAACCCCCGAAATGATCCACAAAGGATCTGAACCACATAAGATCGATAGGTAACTAACCCCCTCAATGACCCACAAAGGATCTGACCCACACAGGATCGATAGGTAACTAACCCCCGCAAAAGACCCACACAGGATCGGACCCACACAGGATCTGTAGGCACTGGCCCACACAGGACCGCTGAGCGCTGACCCACACAGGATCAGACCCACACAGGATCGGTAGCACTGACCCACAAAGGATCGCTGAGTGCTGTAGTCATCGTCGAATCCACTGAGGATCTCTGCACAGTCATCGTCGAATCCACTGAGGATCTCTGCACAGTCGTCGTTGTCGTCGCAGTCGCAACCATCACTAGGGTTCCCGCACACAGAAAGCTCGTTTGGGAGGGTCCGCTCCATGAGCCGAGAGGCTGATACATCAACCGACACATAGTCCAGAGTTTATGTATCCAAAAGTTCCGTATCGACAATATGAACTCAACGTCGCAGACGGCGCGTCAATCGGACGCCCAGTCTGAGAGTTATTGGCTTTTTCGTCCTAGGGGCCCAGTTGGTTTTTAAGGAAAAACCAACCCAACCATACTCCACCTGCGTCCAAACCTCAGGCGGAGTATACTAAAAGATCCGTCTCACATAGAGGAATCCAACATAGTCAACGACACATCAATCGGATGTACGGAGCTCAAGATATGAGCGTTTCCGCTCCGAGGGCCCAGTTGGTTTCGTGTACGAACCAACCCGGCTGAACCCAAAGTATTCTGAAACCTTGGGTGCGATATACCGAAACGACCGTCTCGATCCAAGGATCGCATCTCCACTGACGGTGCGTCGATAGGAGTTCCGTAGCTCAAGGTACGGGTAAAAGACCGAAAAATTCCGAAAACGGGGGGTCTGGGCCCGGACCGACCTGGCCCAACCCCCCTGGGTCGGCCCGAACCGTGTCCACCCGACCCGGGTCCGGGTCCGACCCGGCCCAGCCGGTGCGACCCGGGTGGCCATTCTGGGCAGCTCGGTGCTGGCCGAGCGGCCGCCCCAAAGGAGCCGCAGCCCCTGCGCGGGGGCCGCTCCGTGTCACCGGACGCGGCAAAAGGCCGCGTCCCTTCCCCGCGGTCTCACGCGGCCGCGGGAACGGCGCTCGCCCTCGCGGCTTCAGCCGCAGCTGGTCTTCCCGGCGGCGCACCAGGCGCCACCTCCGACCGCCAGCGCCGGCGTGGCACGTCGACGGGAACTTCCGCGGACCACCGGATGCGCTCCGGTGGTCCGTTTTGCCTGCGGTTTGCGCTTACTGCTCTCCAGAGATCCAAACTTTGCTGTGAAGGCCACCAATCGCCATTACGATCCCATTTCATAAACGCCGTTAAACCATGCATCAACGAAAAACTACGGAGGGTTGTCGGGCCGTGTTTGTTTGGCCCGCACCCTCCGCGTTAGGTGATAACAATTGGGAATAATAATCAACACATGAAAACATAAAAAGGCACAATTTTAATAAATTAATTTTGAACTTTGATCTAGGTTCTTTGTTTTAGAAGGAAACAACCATGGGAAAAAAATATTATTCTCAAATAAAACCCCTACCTTGTAGTAGTTGTCGAACGGGAGTTCTTCGCAGAATTTACCGTCGTGGAAGAAGAGGTTCGTTGTGTCGCGGAAGGGCGTCACGTCATCGCGGTATACAGCGTTGCGTTGACGATCTCCAAGGGTTAAAGAAAACACACAGATTTAATTTCACGAATTAAATCCATGTTAAGGATAAAATCCACAAAGGAAATTAAAAAGATCCGCATTCCCCTACCTCAATCGGTGTTGATCGAAGATTGTCATGGGGAAGGATCGCCACAGAAGAACGTCGGGGGATGAGAATCATCGGCGTCGCGGTACACGACGTCACGTCGTCGATCTCCGAGGGTTCGGCGTTCTTCGTCGCCTTTCGTCGAAGGCCGGCGTTCTTCGCGTTTTTCGCATTCTTCGCGAAGGAGGATGAAGATACAGTTTCTCCAAATCCTCTCAACAAAATGCACCCAAGAAGAAAGTGTGTTGGTCTTATTTTATTATTATTCCAACAGTTTGAAAACATATTAAGAAACGAACCATTAATTCGGTGAATTAATGGTAATGACTTAACTGTCCATTTAATGGGAGAGTTTAAGAGTTTTAGAAAACGCACCAGTTGACTTTCATTAAAGAGGAGTTTTTGCGGGTGCGTTACTTAGGGTAAAAGAAACGGTGGGGTTCATGCGGGCCCCACCTCACAAATATCCTACCTAGAGGGTAGGATATTTTGAGTTCCACCCTATCTGCTTCAACTTAGATTAAGTAGCTTTAAGTGGCTTTAAGTGGCTTTAAGTGAAATAAAATAAAGTTGTCGCACCACTTTATTTTATTTTCTTCTCTTAACGCCAAAAATTAAAAAACCACACCCGGGAAAACGAAACTCCGGAAGAGGAGTTTCTAAGCAAGTATCGGCGCTGCGATTCCATCGGTGCCCTCAGAATTCGATTCCGAGAACCGGTTCAAAAGTTAGAAAAACCCACTTGTTTGTTCACTGAACGTACCCGAGCCAAAACTTTGGAAAATGATTCTGGGCACACCGGGCCTAGGAATCATGTGCCGTCAGAAACCGCGTTCTTGTAAAATTCCAAAGAAAATTAAGAGAAAAAAAATTCCTTGAAATTTACGGGTCTTTTCATCACTCCCACCTCAGGGCTTTATGTCCCTGTAAAGATACATCATAAACTATGGAAATAAATGTGGGTACTGAGCACGCATATGAGCCTCCCGCTCCCAAGTTCTCTCCTGGAGGTTCCCGTGCTGCCATCTGATGTGCACAAGAGGAATCGTTCGTCCACGTAGGACCTGCTCCTGTCGATCCTCGATCTCCACCGGGACCTCCGCAAAAGTCACCCCATCATCAACGTCCAGCTCCCCATGTTCAATGATATGCGTCGGGTCATGCACGTATCTCCTCAGCTGAGATACGTGGAAGACGTCGTGCACCCGGTGCAACTAAGGTGGTAGAGCCAGGAGATAAGCCACTTTGCCAAACCTGCTGAGGACCCGGAATGGTCCGATGAAGTGTGGAGACAACTTGCCGCCTCAGCTAAATCTCCATAAACCACGTCGAGGCGAGACACGCAAGAAGACGTGGTCACCATCCTCGAACTCTAGTGGCCTCCGCCTCCTGTCAGCATAAGACTTCTGCTGGCTCTGAGCTGTCCTCATCCGCTCCTGGATGACCTGGACCTTCTCTATCATGACCCGGACCATTTTTGGTCCCACGAGTTCTGACTCCCCAGGGTCAGTCCAGCACAAAGGAGATCTGCAAGGTCGGCCGTACACCGCCTCGTACGGTGCCATCCCGATGGTGGAGTGGTAGCTGTTGTTGTACGCAAACTCCACCAAGGGTAGGTGGTCCTCCCAACTGCGACCAAAGTCGAGGACACATGCGCGGAGCATGTCCTGGAGAGTCTGAATGGTCCTCTCTGTCTGACCATCCGTCTGAGGGTGAAAGGCGGTGCTCAGACGTAGTTGCGTCCCGAACGCCTCCTACAACCCCTTCCAAAGCCAGGAAGTGAAGCGAGCATCTCGGTCGAAGATGATAGATGATGGCACACCGTGAAGCCGTACAATCTCTTGAACGTAGAGACGTCCCAAGCTCTCCACTGAGCCCTGCTCTCTGATGGGTAAGAAGTGAGCCGACTTGGTGAGTCAGTCCACAATCACCCAAATGGAGTCGTGACCTCTGGAAGTGCGTGGAAGTCCAGTCACGAAGTCCATAGATATTCCGTCCCACTTCCACTTTAGGACCTCCAAGGGTTGTACTAAGCCTGCTGGTACCTGATGCTCTGCCTTCACCTGCTGGAAGGTGAGGCATCGAGAAAAAAACTCTGCCATAACCTTCTTCATGCTTGGCCACCAGTGCTGTTGTCTGAGATCCTGGTACATATTTGCCACTCCAGGATGTACCGCCAAAGGGGAAGTGTGAAAATCTCTCAGCACCTCCTCTAGTAAAGCGACTGGTACCAAGGTACGTCCTTTGAAAAGGATGTCGTGCTCTGATCCAAAGGAGAAACCATCTAGTTCATGTCCCGAGGATATCTGCGCACGCCGCGTCTCACAGTCAGCATCCCCATGCTGTGCCTCTCTGACCTGCTGTAGTAGTGGAGGGATGACTGTGAGAGACTGAAGGAAGGCTGCTCCATCTCTATCCATGAAGTATATCTGTAAAGCGGCTAGCTGCTCAGTCGCCTCCTCAAGTAGCTGAATTCCCATCCTCCTACTGAGAGCATCGACTACCACGTTCCCCTTCCCAGGAGTATAGACTATCTCAAAGTCATAGTCCTGGAGGAACTCGAGCCATCGCCGCTGTCTCAGGTTCAGGTCCTTCTGAGAGAAGATGTACCTGAGACTCTGATGGTCAGAAAAGACTATAAAGAGCTCGCCCATCAGATAGTGTCGCCCTGTCTTTAGAGCGAAGACCACTGCTGCTAATTCCAGGTCATGGGTAGCGTAGTTCTGCTCATGCAGCCTCAACTGACGTGATCCATAAGCAATCACCACCCGCTCATGCATCAGGACACATCTGAGTCCGGTCCCTGATGCATCACAGTAGACTACGTACCCTACTCCCTCCTCAAGCAACCTCAAGATAGGGGCGCTAGTCAATCTCTGTCTCAGCTCCTGGAAGCTCTGCTGACATCTGTCTGACCACACAAAGGGTTTCCCCTTCTTCGTCAAGGCTGAGAGTGGTGCCGCAACTCTGGAGAAGTCTGGAACAAATCTCCGATAGTATCCAGCTAGTCCCAAGAAACTCCGCACCTCTGTCACGCTCTTGGGTGGCTCCCAAGCTAGCACTGCCTCAATCTTCGCAGGATCCACCGCAACTCCCGCCTCAGAGATGACATGTCCCAATAAGTGGACCTCACGTATCCAGAACTGACACTTCAAGATATTTCCATAAAGCTGGTGATCTCAGAGTGTGTCCAGTACAACTTGCAAGTGGTAGGCATGCTCCTCCTCAGTCGTCGAGTAAATCAAAATTTCGTTGATGAAAACCATGACAAATCGATCAAGGTACGGCTGAAAGATCCTGTTCATGAGGCCCATGAACACTTTCAGAGCGTTGGTCATGCCGAAAGGCATAACCAAGAACTCATAGTGTCCATACCGACATCTAAAGGTCGTCTTCTGCACGTCCTCACCCAGAACTCTGAGCTGATGATAGCCTGACCTGAGGTCTATCTTCGAGAACCACCGTGCTCCCTTGAGCTGATCGAAGAGGTCATCAATCCTCGGTAGCGGATACTTGTTCCTCACTGTCACCTGGTTCAGGCGACGATAGTCAACACAAAGTCACAAGCTCTCGTCCGCCTTCTTGGCGAACAATATCGGGGAAGCCCAGGGTGAAACACTGGGTCGGATGAAACCCTTTCCCTGAAAGTCCTCCAACTCTACCCGTAGCTCTCAAAGATCAGCGAGGGCCATCCGATATGATGGAGTGGATATCGGGGCTGTCCCAGGGTACATATCATTATAAAAGTATACCTCTCTATGAGGAGGTAGTCTTGGAATGTCGTCCGGAAAGACGTCCGCATACTGATCCACCACTGCAAGAAAACTAGGACTCCGCATGTCAACTGCTCCTAGGATAAGGCTAGCCAACTGATGAGTGATGGGATGTCCCCTCCTCTGCGAAAGTCCATCCTGTGATGTGAAGGATCCCTTCTCGCCAATGAAGGTGAACCTGCTCCCGTCGGTGAGTACACATCGCACCTTGGGCCTAATATAGTCAATCCGTGCATGGAATGTAGATAACCAATCCATTCCCAAGATGACGTCGTAAGGCCTCGACGCCGCTACAAGAAGATCCCATCCGAAGCTCTCGCCTCCTAGAGTAAGCTCACACTGCCGGCACCAGTGCGTAATCGTCGAGTCTGCTCCCATAGGAGTCTCTAGCCGTAAGGATTGAGCCAACGGCTCTGTCGGAATCTCCGAGCTCTGAACAAGGGAAGCAGCTATGAAAGAGTAACTCGCTCCTGTGTCTATAAGAACTATAGCAAGGGTGGAATAGACACATATAGTACCTCGAATCGTCTCAGGCGTGCCGTGGTTGTAGGACTCCGCTGCCTAGAGCTGTGCCTGTCTCTTCCCGCCAGCTCCCTGTGGTCGGGGTGGGCCTCCTGGTGGTGGTGGTGGTATAGACTCAAAGCGTCGCCCACCACCTGCTACTCGAATAGCTCCTCTGCCTCATCCGCCTCCTCCCTGCGGACTGCCACGATCGACCCTATGCCTTTTCCTGGGTGGACCCTCAACCGTCTGCTGCTCCTCGGCACGGTGGTTCGGGCAGTCACGAGCCATGTGGCCCTGCCCACCGCATGTGTAGCACTGCCTGCCTCTCGAAAGACTGGCTCCGCGCTGTGTTCCCCGCACTGCTGAGCCAGTGTCCTGAGGTCGTCTGCATGAGGGTCTGGTCTGCCTGGACTCATGAGTCATCCGTCGACTGCCTGCTGCAGAAGAATCTACTATGTGCCGCCCCGCGGTAGGTCTCACTGCTGATAAAGGCTCAGCAAGAAATCTCTCGATCAAAAGGGATCGCTCCAGTACTCCTTCCCGAGTCGGAATGCTGAGGGATATCAGCGATGCCCTGATCTCGTGTCTCAATCCCTGCTCAAAGCTCCGGGCCCGGAAGAACGGGTCCCGTACCATGTCTGTTGAGTAACACGAGAGATCGATAAATCTTGCCGAGTACTGGGCGACCGTCAAGCTTCCCTGCCGTAGCTGAAGAAGCTCCTGGATGCGCACCGCATGGAGGGTGGCTGGGACGAACTCTGAGCAGAAGAGGCTCTCAAAGTCCGTCCAGAGAAGAGATGCCTCATAGTGCACCTGGAGAATCAAGCTCCACCATCGGCCCGCTTCCGCGTGCAGTAGGCTCGCTGCGAGGATCACCATGAGGTCTGCTGGTGTCCTCACTAACCGGAAAACTCACACCACTGCCTCCAGCCAGTCCTCGGCTGCCTGGGGGTCCGTCTCCCCGCGGAACCTGGGCGGTCGCTGGTGTTGGAACTCATGCAGTGCACTAAGGCGACATGCATCATCAGCGGCTGGGGCTGGAAGAATCAGTGGCTCGGCGGGTAGAGGTACCGCCAGTGCCTCAGTTGTCAAAGGGCCCTGTACCGAGGCCTCGTCGCTTGGGGGGTTGTCGTCACGCTCAACTCTCGGAACCCTAGCTGGCTGCTGTCGTGGGGCCATCCTGAAAAAGGAAACAGATGCGCCACGGTCAGAATAGTATACCTGGTGAGATGACACAAAGTAATCACAAAGAAAACTTGAAACACAAACATGCAATCAATGTTTTCGTGCATTAAGTCGGAAATCAGAAGTCAGGGTCCTGGTGTACGGATACGTCGGCCGCCGCACCAACACTGGACTCCCTGGACTGATAACCACACCCAATATGCTAAAAACTATTTCTTTACATAGAAAAAAGATCAGAGTCCCAAGTTCAGCGGTAGAACCGAAATCCTCTGATACCAATTTGTCACGACCCGTCCTCGGGGCCCGTGCTGTGACTACCCCAATCCCGCCTTCTATAGGTCAGGGGCTGGCGACTAGCACCAAGGAGTAAATCCCGGTAAAAGGGAAGGCATTGACTTTGTAAAGTAAACCACAAACACCACAGAGCAAGCATGCAGAAGTAAACACTAAGTAAAAACTGATTACAACAGTAAGTGCGGAAAAGTAAGTGGGCCAGTATACAAAACCAAACTGAAAGTAAAGTACAACTGGAAAGGAAAAATACCAACTGAAAAGTAAAGCCGCAACATCGAGCTTTCCACTGGAAATCCCACCTGAAGGGTGGGTACAGATAGCATCCTCTGCTCCTCGGGTCCAGCCAACCGCTCCGAGTACGTCCCGCCCAGTGGTCCACCTCCAAGTACTGTCCTACTCCGCAAGCCTCAACCACGATCAGCGTTGTCCGTCGTCAGCAACCAACACAACGTAGTGTGGGCATAGCCCGTATAGGGGTGAGTATAAGCTACTCAATAAGGACCCCGAGACCCCCGAAGGTCTCTCAGAATCCACAAAGGATAATCCACAAAGTAAAGATACAATCACGAAGTAACATCAGACACTGCTTAGGTATATGCCCATACATATACCTAAGTCATCAATTCTCGTTCGGCTCCAACATCTGAGCCCATGTACAACCCAGTCCACACAGGAAAGAAAAATGTAAATCCACATAGGTTAGCACAACACAGTCCACATAGGAAAGCAAACAGGATTCAGCTCACACAGGTATAATTCTTTGTATGATGATAGAGATGATCAAATATATCCACTGATTCATCTAAGCCATCGGACCCACAAAGGATCGAAAGTAACTAACCCCCACAACGACCCACAAAGGATCTGACCCACAAAGGATCGATAGGTAACTAACCCCCAAAATGACCCACAAAGGATCTGACCCACACAGGATCGATAGGTAACTAACCCCCGCAAAAGACCCACACATGATCGGACCCACACAAGATTTGTAGGTGCTGCCCCACACAGGACGGCTGAGCGCTGACCCACAGAGGATCGGTATCACTGAACCACAGAGGATCGCTGAGTGCTGTAGTCGTCGTCAAATCCACTGAGGATCTCGGCACAATCGTCGTCGAATCCACTGAGAATCTCTGCACAGTCGTCGTTGTCGTCGCAGTCGCAGCCATCATTAGGGTTCCCGCACACAATAAGCTCGTTCGGGAGGGTCCGCTCCACGAGCTGAGAGGCTGATACATCAACCGACACATATTCCAGAGTTGATGTATCCAAGAGTTCCGTATCGACAACAGGAACTCAACGTCGCAGACGGCGCGTCAATCGGACGCCCGGTCTGAGAGTTATTGGCTTTTTCGTCCCAGGGGCCCGGTTGGTTTTTAAGGAAAAACCAACCCGACCATACTTCACCTGCGTCCAAACCTCGGGCGGAGTATACCAAAAGATCCGTCTCACATAGAGGAATCCAACATAGTCGACGGCACGTCAATCGGACGTCCGGAGCTCAAGATATGAGCGTTTCCGCTCCGAGGGCCCGGTTGGTTTCGTGTACGAACCAACCCGGCCGAACCCAAAGTATTCTGAAACCTTGAGTGTGATATACCGAAACGACCGTCTCGATCCAAGGATCGCATCGCCGCTGAAGGTGCATCGATCAGAGGCCTGTAGATCAAGGTACGGGTAAAATACCAAAAAGGTCCGAAAATGGGGGGTCTGGGCCCAGACCGACCCGACCCAACCCCCCTGGGTCGGCCCGAACCGAGTCCGGGTCCGACCCGGCTGGGCGCGACCCCGCCCGGCTGGCATGACCCGGCTGGCCAGTCTGGGCGGCTCAGTGCTGGTTGAGTGGCCGCACCAAAGGAGCCGCGACCCCCGCGCGGGGGCCGCTCCGTGTCACCGGACGCGGCGCAAGGCCGCGTCCCTTCCTCGCGGTCCCGCGCGGCCGCGGGACCAGCGCTCACCGCCGTGGCTTCAGCCGTGACGGGTCTTCCTGGCGGCGTGCTGGGCGCCGCCGCTTCCAGGCGGTCGACCGTTGCCGGCCGCCACCTCCGACCGTCGGCGCCGGTGAAAACTTCCGCGGACCACCAGACGCGCTCCGGTGGCCCGTTTTGCCTGCGGTTTTCGCCTACGGCTCTCCCGGGATCCGAAATTTGCTGCGAAGGCCACAAATTTCCATTCTAATCCCATTTCGTAAACGCCATTAAACTACGCATCAACGAAAAACTGCAGAGGGTTGTCGGGCCATGTTTGTTTGGCCCGCACCCTTCGCGTTAGGTGATAACAATTGGGAATAATAATCAACACATGAAAACATAACAAGTCACAATTTTAATAAATTAAAATTGAACTTTGATCCGGGTTCTTTGTTTTAGAAGGAAAAAACCAGGGGAAAAAAATTATTATTCTCAAATAAAACCCCTACCTCGTAGTAGTCGTCGAACGAGAGTTCTTCACGGAATTGACCGTCGCGGAAGAAGAGGTTCATCGCGTCGCGGAAGGGCGTCTCATCGTCATGGTATACGGAGTCGCGTCGACGATCTCCGAGGGTTAAAGAAAACACACAGGTTTAATTTCACGAATTAAATCCATGTTAAGGATAAAATCCACAAAGGAAATTAAAAAGATCCGCATTCCCCTACCTCAATCGGTGTTGATCGAAGATTTTCATGGGGAAGGATCGCCGCTGAAGAACGTCGGGGGAGGAGAATCGTCGGCGTCACGGTACACGGCGTCGCGTCATCGATCTCCCAGGGTTCGGCATTCTTTGTCGCCTTTCGTCGAAGGCCGACGTTCTTCGCGTTCTTCGCGTTCTTCGCGAAGGAGGATGAAGATACAGTTTCTCCAAATCCTCTCAACAAACCGCACCCAAGAAGAAAGTGTGTTGGTCTTATTTTATTATTATGCCAACAGTTTGAAAAAATGTTAAGAAACGAACCATTAATTCAGTGAATTAATGGTAACGACTTAACTGTCCATTTAATGGGAGCATTTAAGAGTTTTAGAAAACACACCAGTTCAATTTCATTAAAGAGGAGTTTTCGCGGGTGCGTTACTTAGGGGAAAAGAAATGGTGGGGCTCATGCTGGCCCCACCTCAAAAATATCCTACCTAGAGGGTAGGATATTTTGGGTTCCACCCTATCTGCTTCAACTTAGATTAAGTATCATTAAGTGGATTTAAGTGGCTTTAAGTGAAATACAATAAAGTTGTCGCACCACTTTATTTTATTTTATTCTCTTAACGCCAAAAATTAAAAAACCACACCCGAGAGAACACAACTCTGGAAGAGGCATTTCTAAGAAAGTATCGGTGCTGTGATTCCATCGGTGCCCTCAGAATTCGATTCCGAGCACCGGTTAAAAAGTTAGAAAAACCCGCTCGTTCGTTCAATGAACGTACCCGAGCCAAAACTTCGGAAAATGATTCCGGGCACACCGGGCCTCAGAATCACGTACCGTCAGAAACTGCGTTCTTGTAAAATTCCAAAGAAAATTAAGAAAAAAAAAATTCCTTGAAATTTATGGGTATTTACAAGTAGGGTAGCATAAAAGGACTTATAGATGGGTATTTAACTCAAAGGGATTCCGTCCTTACCATGAACCGCTAAGATAAATATGGTGCATACATGTTGGATTAAGGGATAATAAGTTGGTCGTACCCTACCTTTTTACATAAACATTGTGGATTTTTTCATATAATATCCCAAATTTAATTACACAAATTTATTACAAGATATTTTGACATAAATATACGTAAAAGGAAATCCAAGGATATATAGGTCGAGTGTATTTCAAAGATTATTTATAAAATATATTAACTTAAACATAAACTATATAAAATTTATTTTTATATCCATTATGTACTCCTAGATCCATTTGAACTTCTAACACTGCATTGGATTCCCTGAGGACATACATAAAGAAAAGGGCGAGCTATAATGCCTAAAAAGAGCATAATAAGAGTAAAGCATGGGAAAAATTAATACATATGAGACAAGAGGAATATCATGAAAACATAAAGTGTGAGAACCATATATAATAACATAGAAACCTGGAATGATAAGATGATATCATAAGATAATGACATCATAAGAATGTGGAAACAACATAAAACATAACACATAAGCTAAGTCAAAGTGTGCCACCAAGACAATATAATATATTGTGCTAAACTAACTACCAATTAACCATACATGGTGTCCCATCAGATGAAAACATCACCCAATTAATTAGGGGTTTGTATAATTCTAATCCAACACAAAAATGTCATAAAATATACATTAATAATTATACCACATAAGGAATCATACATAGGGAATAAACATAAAAAACCCATGAAAAATGAAATGGGTAACATAATCCTGTCTTAGATCATAATATAAAAACATAAAATAGAGATTCCATTGAGATAAGATACTAAATAATTCTTTTACTTTCATAAATGAACAATGAAACATAATTTATGAAACTAAAGTTCAAGTGAAGTGAATATATAGAAGAGAGTGTATAATTATGTTTATAAAACAACCTCTTCATAGGTATTTTAAGAAAAATGGTAAAACCCATCAAAGAAGGTAAGAAAATAATATTTCCTTAAAAAAAATGAATCCAAATGTTTTCCATGAAATATTGAGTGTTTTTAGAAACCACATAAGGTAATAATAATTCAATGGAGTAATACATGAAAATAGATAATAATTAAACTAGTTACCTTTTATCAAGTTTACATACAAGAATGAGTTAAGAAGGGAACTAGAATAATATATATTGTCCCCAATAATTAAAAGTAAATTAGGAAAGGTATATATGTAAGAAACATAAATACAGAATATTGGAGAAATAAATTTTTATATAATGAAGGTAAAGAAAGAAAAAAAGGCAATGTGTTTCCCAAAAATAATGAGGGTGGTTCAGAAGATCTCATAAATCATATCCTTGAATCACTCAGTATGGTTACCTAACTTCCTAAACAAATAAATTTATTAAATAATTTCTTTATAACCATTTTGATTAATATTTTATTTATTAATATTATTTTATTTTCATTTAAACTCATTTTATTATGACAACATATTTGTTAGTAATCTCCCGAGGGTGTTCATTTCATAGTGTTAAAGCTGATTCAGTTTTTAGATAATTATGTAAGTGCTTATCAAATGGGAATAAAATTCTAAAAGTGAAATGAAATGACATTAATGTCATTCTAGAAGTTTCAATGGTCTCAAATATCCATATGTGATCTAGCATAGAGTTGATTCATTTATTATAAATGTTATCATTATATGGTTAGTTTATTTAGGCAGCTTTACCAACCATTATTAACTATATTAATTTTATTTAATTAAATCATTATACATACATTCTTGGAAATGGAATATTTAATAATATACTTATTAGAATCATATTTAAACATAACATTATTTCTATAATTTTCCATGATGGCGGTGGTGAAAAAAACACATCATCCATGGAGTATATGAACCAACCAAAACTTGGGTGATGTTTTCATTATAGAAAATACAAGTGGGGGTTAGATTATGGAAATTACATTAATATAATAACACTTAACATTGAATGTTAACTCTTAAGATACCCCTTAATGCTCCTTGGAATGGAGTTTTAGTAAGACCTTAGATCTTTGGATGTGGGAATTATTATTAGGGAGATATTTGGGAATACATTTGGTAAGGTAAGGAACTTAGTGTGTGAGGATAAGAGGGGTGATGAAGTGTTGTATTTATAAGGTGAACACATGGGTATTTTTTATTATAATATTAATTAGATTATTGTTTTTTCTCAATAATACCAATAGTGATGATTCTTACAACTATATAAAGTAATTGGTTCATGTGAGGTTGAGATAACAGTTTCTTACATCACCCCTTATGTAATTAACCATATATTTAAATTATAATGAAAAATGCCATATTTTTTCATATATTACTATTCACTGAAAATTTAATATTTTTAGAAAATACGAATTATTTACCCTAATATAATTTTTTATGATTCCAAGATTAATATCAAATTCATCAAAATAATTTTCTAAATATGGGAAATTTAATATTTAAATAAAATCATTATTTATTAAAAAAATTAGTTTGTATGAAATGACCAAATTTCTAACACATTAAAAAATTAATTATGGTTTAATTAGATTATAACATTTATATCAATATATATTTTTTCATGAAACTATTTTATTATAATTAAATTTTATTTAAAACTTTAAAATCTACCATAAAAAAATATTTTAATAAAGATAAATCATAAATATTTTGTCAATTTTTTTATGATTTCGTTGTGTCAAACATTTAATTTATCATATTTAACAATTATATCGAATTATATTATGATATAAACTCATAATATCCTTTACAAAATATTATTTTACTATTCCATTATCTAGTTTACTGTTCCTATTGGTCAGATTACTATTCCAATGGTCAGATTACTATTCCAATAGTAATATTCAAATTTTAATGATCAAGTAAGAGTCATATCCTAATGGTCACATTTCCCTATAAATCTTATATATACACCATCATTATCATACCTCATCATTCACTAATTCACTTAAAAAGGTTCTTACACTTCCCTTTATAATGTCAATAGTATTAGTAAAGCTTCCCTTTCCTTTTACAGTCATTATGGTAGGGGTGATCTTCATGAGATATTTTGGGCCTATGGAGTTTGAATTAGTGTTTACTCTTTTCTTTGGTGCTCAGCACACTGTATTATTTCCACATGTTATGGAAAATATTATTTCATTATATGTGATATTATTATGAAATGTAAAAAACTTTTTTATGTGCATGTATTTAAAAAAAATTAAATGTTCATTATGAAACATGAGTTCTTTTACTAATAGAGGTAATTTTCAATCCACTTCATTCTCCCCCTTCGTAAATTTCACCCACAAAATTTCATTACACGTAGTAATGTTAAAAAATACAAAGGTTTATCCGTTTAATTTCTTATTCAGGTTCTTATATTTCTTCTTCATACTTATGGTTATTCTAGAGTAGTTTAACATGGTTAGTGATATTATTTTGCAGAACTTTATGTATATAGTCCAAGATCTTCACTAACTAATCCTCATAAGAAATATCATTCTCTAGCTATACCACCTCTGGATTTAGTACATGTGACGGATATGGTATGTACTTTATCAATGGGGATACATAGAATACATCATGTAATTGTGAAATATTTTGTGGGAGTTCTAGTAGATATGCCATAAATCTAATGAAATAAAGAATATAAAAGGATCCAATGTATCTAGGAAATATCTTTCCCTTCAACCTAAACCTTAGGAAACTCTTATATATATATATATAAAGTAACACTATATCTCTATCCTAAAATATTAGGTCTCATCGATGGTTTTTAGGATAACTCTTCTATGAACTTTGTGATTATTTGATGTGTTATTGAAAATCAATGATGTTCTCTATCATCTATTCTACTAGTTCTGGAACCAATATCTTCATTTATCCAACTTCATCCCAACTTGTTGGTATTCTACATTTATTTCCATAGAGGTATTCATAAGAATCTCTTTTAATGATAATGTGTAATCTATTTTTGTATAAGAAATCGACCAAAGTAATATTATGATCCTAACCTCCATTAAATACCATTTAGAATGTTCACACTATATCTTGTTGTTTCTAGTTTTTCTTCTCAGATTGGAAATAATTCTAAGGGTGATAATTCATACTAAAGTGAAATTCTATGTTCAAGTCTTATTGGCTAATTTTATTGAATTTTGATCTAAACCTTTGATCTATATTAGATACAACTGAGATTGGTGTTCCATGAAACCCCACCACTTCTATAATGTATATCATTTAATATTGATCGAGTGAGGAGTCCACCCAAATTGAAATGAAATGAGAAGTATTTTTCAGATGGTCTACTAAAACCCATATGGAATTGTTAACTTTGTTTTTTTATATTCCCCATGTAAAATTAATGGTGATGTTATCCTATTCCCATGTAGGTATAGGAAATGGATACATCATCCCCTTGGGATTTTTCCTTTTTAGCTTTACTTGTGGACATACCAGTCACCTAAATGTATATTCCATAATCTATTTATTTATATTTTCCCACCAATTTTACTCTCAGAGATCTATATATATATTCATGTTATATTTGTGGATACATAATTTTTAGCTATTATTATTAATCAATATATCATTTTTAAACTTTTTTTCTTATGATATATAGATTTGTACCACAAATATCACAACACTTTCTTCATTAATGTTGAACTCTAAATATTTCCACTTTTTTATAGAATGTATCTTATTTTGTATCTCTACATCATTACTTTGATATTTATTAATCTTCTCTAGAATTTATGGTTTTAAAATTAGTTGATAAAGATAGTATGCAGTTGTAAAACTTTGAGTTTTTAAAAAATAAATCTATGTTTGATGGTGTATACAACACGCAACACCGAGCCTAAATGAAGCAACAAATATTGTTATTTAAACATTACTATTATAAACTAACTATTAAATTAGTGGGTATGAATTAGATTAAATAATTTATGATATATATATATATATATAAATGTACTACTCAAAATACATGTATTCATAAATTATTAGTAAATAATCAACCAATTTTTTATAAAGTCATTTTATTCTTAAAAAAATTCATTTTCTTTAAATATGCTTTTTATTTTCTTTTTGTGTGAAAATATTATAATTAATTTCAAGAACATTTTAAAATTTTATTTTATAAAATCAACAATATTTTTGAAATCATAATATCAAAATTATCTTAGGCAGTTTTTTTTGATTTTTCATTAATGATAGATTTTTTAGAAAATAGTGAAAATTAACGATTTCTCAAATACTGTCATTCATTTATATTACATAAAGTTATTTAAAAGTTGAATTATATTTTGGATTTCATATTAAAGTTAAATATGAACAATTTTATTTAGAATAATCTAATTAATTTAATTTTAATCATCAATTTTCATGATTTTGTTATAAGTTAATTTTTATGCTTAAAACATAATTTTATGAAAATGATTTTTAAGTGTATATGGTTTATAAATTTTAATTAATTAATATAAACCCTAATAAATACAATTTTAAATGAAATGTATAGATTGTATATCTATATATATTAATTGAAATTCATATAATGATGATTACCAGTCATAGAGTTAATATTAGATAATATTATGCTTGAAAAATACATTTCATGAAAAACTATTTTTAACACATTTTTCAGGTTCATAATAATTAATATTAGGTAATAGTGTTAACTTATTTTTTGTTCATAATGAAATGTAAAGACAATAAAAATTTACCACCATGGTAAAAGGGTAAATTAGGTTAGCCTAGGTCAAAAATAATTGATAAGGCCCCCATTTTTCAACTTAATTCTTATTAGATGAATATATTTATACCCTTATCACATTTTTTAGGATACTAAATTATTTATGGGACACTTTTCCATAAAAGTAACCTATATAATAATTTAATCAAAGAAAAAGATAATTTTTACTCTCTTTTATTTAAATATCTATTACATATTCCCATAGGGATAAAAATAATTTTTGAATTAATATTAAAAGTTATATTGAGTATAATTAAATTATTTTCCTGATGGTAATTTATTTTTAATTTTTTGTGATTATATAGTTTCCTTAAATGGTTATACAATGTTGACATAACGATTGTGAAAGGAATGGAAAACACTAATATTAAAAACATTGAAAGTAATTTATTTGGTAATAATTCTAGTTAAAAAATAATTTTATAGTTAGTAGTGATGTATTATTGATGTTTAAATGGATTATATTCTAAATTAATTCTTATATTCATTTCTTTAAAGAAAAAATTATATGAATTATGTCAAAAATGTCATTAATGATAATTTATTTTAAAAAATATATTATAAAATTATTTAAAAATCCTAAAAATCATAAAAGATCAAAATTAGGATGATAAATATTAAAAAATTTCATCCCTTATCCATTTGAGATCCAATTTTTATTATATATGTAAAAATATAACCCTTTCCATTTAAAGAATTAATTGCCACAGTTAAGGTTAAAACAGGTCGACTGGGAGTTAAACAAAAGGATAAGGGTATTTTTTCCAATTAAACATGTATAAATACTATTTTTTTGTAAATATTTAAACCATATCATATCCCACCTTTTATTCTATGTCCATTTGGAATCATTTGTCTTGGAAATGACTTTATTATTTTGTATTCTTTTAAAAACTTTTCTAGTGGGCCCTCTTACCCACATATAAAAAGACACCTCATATCCAATTATATCAACAATTAAATATTATTTTGGTTCATCCAATACCTAAAATAATTCAATAATTTCATCCCTCCCAATATCCTAGAGGCATTTGTTTTATCAGAAAAGAAAGCTAGGGAAGATTTTGGTGTAAACCTTAAGAAGTTGTCTGAACAAGAGGTACAGTTCTTAATCAAGAGTTTTTATTTTATTTATTCTTAGATCTCCTTAAAATATTATTCAAACATGGTGATATAATAAATTCATTATATCCTATATACTTAGATGTTTTTATGTTAGTGGAATATCCTATATACATCTCCTATTCTATCAAATGGGAAATGAAACTATTGTTCGTGTGTAGAACAGACCCCTACCTCACAAACTGATGTAATTCATTTTCCATCACCAACACTCACAACTGGATATAATGATTTATTTACTATATATATATATATGAAATTAATTACATATTTATAATTATATAATATAACATATCTTATGATTTCTTATCTTTCCATTCATTGAAAAATGATAACATCGTTCGTGCTTACATGTGGGAAACCACCTCCACGAAGAGATGTGATTCATTCTTCATAACCACATCACATGGATGATATATATAAGTATATTTTAAAAAATAATATTGTATTTATTATTTTATATAAATATAAAATAATACTTATATTATTTCTATAATGGTCGTTGAAAAATGGAAGCACTACTCATGCGTACGTAAGACATGCCATCTCCATGATTATAATATTGGTCATTTTTCATAGCCAAATTTCCTGATTGATATTAAAATTATAATTGATGTACTAATATGATATTTTTTTCATAATTATTATTCTGATATGTTGTAATAATGGACTCTTTGACCATAGTCATCTTACCGAATTCATTTTGGACATATAAGCTGAATATCATCAAAACATCCGACATGAACTTAATTGATTAAAGAAATAAATATAACATGGTAATAAATAAAATAAAATAAACAATAAAAATGAAAATTTTCTTAATAAAGTAATTAATTAACATAATTTTTAAATCAGGAATATAAAGTACATACGTGACAAGTCAAACACAAGGTAAGGGATTTCATCTCAATTTCCCTTCATTGAGGCATGTTTTATTATTATGAAACTAATTTATTTTATATGGAATATATACTACCCATTTTACATATTATATCATGAATATTTCAAAATTCTTGGTATTATAATTTAAAATTCATTTTAATTCATCTAAGTGGATTAAATTTGAAAGTTACCAAGCACTAAGGGGTTTCATAACTCAATTTGTTTTCATTAGGTTAAATTAATTCTTCATTGTATTTGATATTCTTGGATTATGTGTGTAATGAATTTTGATTTTTTTATGTTTTATTTCCACCTTATTTACATGGATTAAATTTTATACATATAATTTATTCATTGATTAATTATCACTTCAATGGAATGACCGTTGTTAAGGACCCCGTCTTAATTTCCTTTCACTGAGACATATTTTAATGTTACGAACCAATTTATTTTATATGTTGTATATACTACAACTTATACATAATATATTAATAATAATTCATGTATCATGGTATTTTATGTTAAAATTCATTTTACCTCATCCAAGGGGATTTGATTTGAAAGTTACCAAAGTGGTAAAGGATTTATGTAATCGTCTACTTTCTTTTCAAGATTGTTTATGTTCAAGGTTACTTTGGGGGAAATAATATAACATTATTTTATTAAACCAAATCCTTTCCAATATCCTTTATTCTTGAATTTAGTTTTCATATTTGGTTTCCATTTCCTCTACTGTTGAATAAAAAAACATAGAGAAAGTTTTTTGTAAGTAGTATTGATCGTGCATCTTCTTTTAGATCTGAAATAATTCTCTTCCATGTCTATATTTTCCTTAAAATATTTTAAATAATGTTTTTACTATTATAAAATGATTTATTAAAGAAAATTTTTCACATGTTATAATTTTTAAAAAATAGTTTAAAATGAATCTTTCTATCATTTTCTGAATGAGGTACCTTTTGACTTTTTACAAAAGTGTGCAATCAATGTTTTCTATTAACTTATAGGACAGGTAAAAAATTTACTACTGTCTTGAATACTCAATTATTTAAACCCCCTTTAATATTTTACAAGGATTTTTTTAAATAAAATGTCTTATTTAATATATTTTAATTTTCTATATTTTGAATAATTCATTTCAAAATGAAAAGGTTATTTTCCTCAATAAATATTCCATGTAATATTTTAAAGAGATTTTCATCGATGATGACAACATTTTATGTTATGAATTGAATCTAAATTATTTATATATTTATATTAAATATATACCTATCCCATACTACCTTCCTCTGATGGGGTAACACATGACATAATTTCATTTATCAAATTTATTCTTTATGAAATCTGATTTGATTACGACATGAGGCAAGATTATACTACCCATTTATTTATGTGGGTAATTATTAAATTTATGCCTTATGATTATTTCATTTTTGTGGAAACCATAATCATGAACATGTTATTTTGGGTGAGCCCATATAGCACTCCAATACATTGGTTAATGATTTTTTATCATGATACATTATACATGAGATTATGGAGTAAAGCTAATACATTATGGGAATTTTTCCACCTTGTGATATTATCTAGGAAATTATCCTTTATTCATGTTTATGTCATGTTATATATTGTTGCCACATTTAATATTTTGTTATTATCTTGTTTTAACATGTTCTTTTTGTTATTATTTCATGTTATTACTCACAAACCCTCTCTTTTATGATATCATGTTATACCTTTGGCTCACACATCATGTTTCCTCATCATATTTATTCTCTTACTAGGATTTTCATCCAGCCCCTTTCTTTTATGTATTACTAGGATATCCTTTGTAGTCTTAGGAGCTCAAATATATTTAATATCTCATCTTGGAGAATAAAAATAAAGATGATATATTTTTTTATGTTTTATGTACCTAGTCTTCCAAATAAACTATGTGTCACGATCTTTAGGCTGTAATTAATGGATTTTTATCTCAAAAAAATACTATAATAATATGTGTAAAAGTCTTGGGTTTCTATAGTTAGTATCAAAGGAATTTCTATTTATTTATTTTTATCTGGATTAGAGAACTTTAGTAAAAACTCTAGGGATAAGTCTAAGTATAACATAACATCTTAAAGTTTTTATAAGCAGAATATTATGTGGTTTTCGTTGATCAACAAAGGATATATGTTATGAAAATCATTAAGGTTAAAGGATTAAAGTATTTATATATTTCTATTTGAGAATTATTTTGAAGAATTATTTTTATCCATAGTGTTTTCGTTATAATAATCTCAAAACATCTAAGTATTGTGTTAATTTTTGAAAGCATATATGATTTTACTATGGATTTATAGTGATTTGAGGTATTTATAGAAATGATTATCATATATTATTTGGGTATATACATTTTGGTATGAGTGTTTAAGATCAATTAGTTTTATTTGGAGATAAATGATAAATTTATCTTGGATGAATATGTGATCAAATCATTCAAATATTTTGGTATCAACCTTAGTGGGGAATATTTTGAACAATTTTAAGTTTATTTAATTATCATGGGTTTAAGTTGAAATTTGGATTTTATTGTGAAGGATTTAGATATTAATGTTTAATTTCATTGTATGAATGTTTTTTCAATTTGGGAATTATATTACCTTGTGATAAGAATTTTATTTTTGGTTAATGCCTAAAGATAGGAGGAATTGACTTGTATCCTTTTGGGAAATTATGTGAATCATTAGAATTTGATTTTAGTGCTTCATGTATACAAAATATTTTATCTTGAATACTCATTGTGGTCATTAACATTATTATGTTCATTCACATTCTTATGACCAATGATATCCATCAATATCTATCATTATTTGGGAATTATGATTTTCTTCCATGCCTATATTTTCCCTTACCACTAATTTTTTTCCTAATTGGAAACCTATTTTTTTGTTATTCAAGATGACTATTATACTTCCCTTAATCTCTTTTAAAAGGTAGTTTTATTAACCCTTTTTATGTTGTGGGATTTCAAAAAAGGCATTTTTAGATGGAAAAAATTTTATTACCAGGATAAAGTTCAAATTTTGAGGATAAATTTTTTAAATGGTGGAATAATGTAACACCCCAAGATTTTAAAAAATAAAACTACGTTCAATATAAAAAATGATATGAAACATCGATCCTAAATGAACCATGAAATATTATTTTTTAAATATGAACATTATAATCAATCCATTAAATTGCTGGGTATAAATAGGATTAAATAATTTATAAAATATATATAATTATCCTATTCAATATAAATTTAATAATAAATTCTTAAAAAATAACCACTCAATTTTTAGTAACTTCATTATATTCATCAAAAAATAGGTTTTCTTCAAAAAATATTTTTATTCTCTTTTTGTGAGAAAATACTATAATTAATTTCAGGAAATTTTAGAAATATTATTTTATAACATGAAAATAATTTTTTAACTCATAATATCTAAATTAACATAGGGTGAAATTTTGGGATTTTCTGAAATGATTTATTGTACAGTAAATAGTGAAAATTACCTATTTTTCAAATACTATCATTTCTTTATATTAAATAAAGTAATGTAAAAGTTACATTATATTTTAATTTTGTTATTAAAGTTACATATAAACCTTTTTATTTATAATAATCTAATTAATTTAATCTGGATCAGAAATTTTTATGATTTTGGTATAGTTTTTATGCTAAAAAACATAGTTTTTGAAAAACTATTTTTCAGTGCATAAATTTTACCTATTTTAATTAATTAAAATATACCATAATAGGTAAATATTTAAATTAAATTTATAGATTATATATATATATGAATGGAAATTCATATAATTATAATTACACTTCATTAAGTTAATGTAATATCATTTTATGCTTAAAAATTATATTTATTGAAAACCCATTTTTTGACATGTATTGAAATTTTATTTTTAAATTTAATTCTTCCACTTATGTGAATTAAATTTGATAAAATGGGTACCATATTTTTAATAATATAAATTAATATTATGTAATAAGGTCAACTTAATTTTTGGTCATAATGAATTGTGAAGATATTAAAAAAAATCACCATGGTAAATGGGTAAATAGGGTTAATCTTTGTTAAAGATAAATGGTAAGGCCAGCATTTTTCATTTTAATTCTTATTGAATTAAATTATTTCAAACCTTATCACATTTTATTTGAGATTCAATTATTTATGGGGCACTTGTCCAAAAATGTGTACTATATAATAATTTAAGAAAAGAAAAAGAGAAAATTTCACTCTTATTCCTTTAAATATATATTATATGTTCACATAGGGGAAGAAAATAAGAAGTGGATGAATATTAAAGTATATATTTTTTATAATTAATTTATTTTCATTATGGTAATTTTTTTTATTTTTTTGATTATATAGTTACCTTAAATGGTTATACAATACTGACACGATGCTTATGCAAGTAGTGAAAAACTCTAATTTTAATAACGTTAAAATTAATTTATTTTGGATGAGTTCTCATTCTAAAATAATTTTATAGTTAATAATGATATATTATTTATGGTTAAATTTATTATATTATAAATTTACTGTTATCTTCAGGTCTTTGAATTTAAATTATATTAATAGTGATAAAAATGACAAAAATGTTATTTTTGGTTAAATAATATTTTATTTAATTATTTAAAAATCATAAAATAAATGAAAGAGGAAAATTATGATGATAAATAGTTTAAAATTTAATCAATTTCCATTTATTATCTTGTAACTTCCTTCGATATGACACTCTCTCACATGGCCAAAAAGGGTTGGTTATAAAACTTCAAGCATACATCCCCATGCATGAGAGTTTACTGACTAGTAGCAGGGGTGTGAAATGTATTATGGAGAGACTATAACCCATGGTATGAAGTGTCATATAAGAATAAATAAACCATATAAATGAAAAAAATAAATGTATAGACATAATATAAAACAACAATAAGATCCAATTGAATAATCCATTAAATAATAAATGAATAATGTAATTACACACTGGAATGTAACTAAATTTAATTATAGAAACAATACAAGTAAAAGACTAACAAACTCAAATAAAGACGCAAAAGTTACCAATTCCAAACCCAATGTCAATCCCACCTCCAAAATCCATCCCATCTAGCAATAAAACAATCAACAACAAGGTCCTTTTCTCTTGTCCAAACTGCATCCATGTAATCTGCTTGGGTACCAAATGGAAGCCCGAATAGGGTGTTAGTATAAATCAGTAGGTCAACAACACTATGTATAAAAAAACTAGTATAATAATAAGTGTATTAAATAAGGTGATAAACATGTGAATTAATTAATTAATTAATTAATAAAATGCAACAACAGATTTCTTCAGCTCCATGCCAGAATATCTCCGAGCATGTCTTATAACCATGCCTCCCACAACCATACAACCATGGTAAAATAACCTTATTCATTGCCAGGTTGGAATATCTCAGAGTATGTCTTGTTACCATGCAAACCACCACCATATAACCATGGTATATTCAAAAACAATCTAGGTAAAATCCCTATAAGCGTTATAAAATTTGGGTCAAATCCCTATAAGAATTGCAATACATGATTGGGATAGATCCACTATCTATAAGAATTATAGCATGGGACTGGGCTGATCCTTCTTAATATCATCATTACAACATATAAGTTTGCATGTTACTAGGAAAAACTTGATATATAATAATTTCATCCTAGAATAAAATTATTTCCATACAACCTGGATATCATAATATCACGTCATAAATATCAATGGTTAATTATGAAAATTACCATTTATCTTTTATATACAAATTTCAATTAAATAAAAATTAATTAACTATCATAAAAATAAGAAATGATCCACAAATTAGGGAATCTATATCTATAAATCAACTAAGGTCTCATTTCATACTAAACAAACCTCAAACCCTTATCCAATTCAATTATATTCAAGGTTTTTTTCCCAAACAGGTAGCCATATGCTAGGTTAGAATAAAATTGAAACCAAAGTACTCTAAGGAAAAATACCATTCATTATTTAATCTATTTGAGTGCATGTTAAATTGGATCAATCACAATATTGCATAAAATTAGAAATTATCAAACCATAGGGTCAAGATTTATACCCCTACCTTTAACTGACGATCCAACAATGCTTACAATGGAAAAAACCATGAGGAAGAAGGTGTGGATGATATATAAGAAAATAATAGATCAAAATTTATTAAGATCAAAACCAAAAATTCATATGATCAAGGTATTTCACCACAATGGTTGGAGAACTAAGGAAGGGAAGGGAGAAACTGGACCAAAACCACTTTCCAGGTATTGAAGGTGTTATTGGGACATATGAAAGGAAGGATGGAACTCTAAAATCACTTAAAAGGTGAACTAGGGTCGAGAGGAGATGGTTTTAGTGAGTTATAATGAAAACTCAGTGGCACATCATACTTTGAAATAGAAGGTTAGGGAATTACACGTCTTGTAAGGTAGTTACACGTCGTGTAAATATTTTTAATGGGATATTCCAAAGAACTCATCACCTAAAATTTATTTTATTAAAACAACTAATCATTATAGGGAATTTAATAAATTTACATGGTGTGTAAATGTTCTTCAGATGGGTTTCTAACCTAGTTTCCATTTAAAAAACCTGAAACCTAATAAAAGATTCTCAACTTACCAAGAACTCATGAAACACCTAACCAATTTATACCCAGACTCCAGTATTCCAGATAAACATACTTCTCTAAAATTTAATTCATTTCTCCTAATAAAGATATTCATGAAGATCCTCTCTATTTTTCAAAAGTTTTGTTCATGAATGATGAAAAACATACTAGAAATAATAGTTAATGAAAAACTTAGAGAGAGACATACCTAGAGGAAGACAAGATCTTACAACCTTCATACCATACAAAAACTCATCCCTGAGCTACTCCAAGCCTCACTATGAGGTCTTAATGAAAAATTATATCCAATACATTCACATGTAAAAGTCCCTCTCTTAGGTATCCTCTTTAAATCACCCATTCTGCCACTGTACTTAAACCAATGGTATTGTACTACCCCAAAGATAATTCTCACTACAATCCACAACCCATATCGGGTGATCCTCAATGGACATATTGGTCTTTGCATATTCTATGTCTATCACATGGGAAGGTTATTAATGATATATCTATAGCTGAGGCATGTGGAACACATTGTTCATGTCACGATAGTACTATAGAGGGACAAAACGGTATGCCACTTGACTAACCCTTTCCACTATCTCAAACAGTCAGACAAAACTGAGTGAAAGATTTACCTGTTTCTTGATACGACATTGCCCTAACATGGGAGACACCTGAAGGAAAACATCATGAACAACCTCAAATTAAAGAGGTCATCTCTAATGGTCAGTATACAATTCCTTCCTACTCCGTATAGTCACCAACCACTATCTGATCAAATGAACCTCCTAAGATGTCTCCTCTGTGAGACTAGCCCCAAAAAGTGCTGACTTGACTACCTCTAGCCAACAAAGAGGAAAAATAAATTAATTACCATACATAGCCTCAAAATTTTCCCTTTGGATTGATGATTAGAAGCTATTATTATATGAAACATCCATGAGTTCCATATGTTGCTCTCATAAACCACCAAAATTCAAAACAAAGGCTTTTAACATATCCTCCAGAACCTGAATAGTTCGATCAGATTGACTATCAATTTGTAGATGATAGGTTGTGCTCAAAATAACCCACAATCCCATATCCTTATAAAGACCCTTCCATAAACCATATATGAAATAAGTACCTCTTTCCGAAATGATTCTCCTCAGAAAACTGGGCAACTGAACCACCTCACACACATAAATATTTCCTAGATCATCAAATGTGAAGGTTTCCCTGATAGATAAGAAGTGGGATACCATAGTAAGTCGATCTAAAACAACCCATTTAATGTCACTCTTATGGGTTTCCCTGGTTAATCCTATCATAAAATCCATGGTGAAATCATCCTACTTCCACTCAGGAATGGGAAAATGAAGCAAAATCCCAGCTGGCTTCTGATGATCATCTTCCACCAAATGACAAGTGAACCATATATCCATGAATCTTGCCACCTTCTTATTCATTACTATCCACTAGAACTTTCTACGAATATCATGATACATATTTATTAAATTAGGATTCACCACCCATCTAGAATCATTAAACTCCCTCATCATCTCCTCATGTAAGCCCATAAGAACCCATACTCAAACCTTAAAAATAAAAGAATTTACACTAACAAGAGACCATTATGATGGTTTCTCCCCACCATATAATTTTTCTCTTGTAACTGAGCCCTCCATATTAGACAATTTCTTGATCTTAATCCGGTCTAAAAGTATGGGTATAATAGATTTCGAAGTCATAAATACCCATCCTTGAGACTCCTAAACATAAAAATATGTGTTTACAAAGAGGTCCATTATCCTACAATGATCATAAGAATCCCATTCTACCTATTTCTATGTCTTTTGACTCAAGGAATAGACAATGATGTTTCCCTTTCATGATGTATAAGACAATTCAAAGTTGAAAGACTACAAATACTCAACCCACCTCCTCCATTGAAGGTTCATTTCTCACTGAGAAAATATGTACCAGAGGATCCTATAGTCTATGCATACCACAATCCTCCCACCTATGAGATAATGTCTCCAAATCTCAAAGAATATACCACTACTTCCAACTCAAGATAGTGAGTAGGGTAATTCCTCTCATGCAATCTTAGCTGCCTGAAGCCATAAGCAACCACTCAATCCTCCTTCATTATAACTACTCCATGTCCAAATCTGGATTTTTCACAGTACCCAATATATGATTTACCTTGAATAGGTAAACTGAGGATAGGTGTTGATGTCATCCTTCCTTTAAGCTCCTAAAAATATCTCTCACAATCATCATAACAAAAAACATCACCCCTTTCTTCATCACCCCATACATTGGTGCTGCCAAATAGAAGAGATCCTGGATAAATCACTAATAATAACCTGCTAACCCTATAGAGCTCCAAATCTTGAATACATTCTTAGGTTGTTTCCATGATACAATGGATGCGACTTTTATGGGTCCACTGACACTCCAACCAATGAGATATCATGAACCAAGAAATGCACTTTATTAATCCAAAAAATGAATTTGGTTAGCTTGGCGTAAATCCAATTCTCTATCAATATACTCCAGATGATGTCAAGATGTTTGGAATGATCATCTTCTACCTGGGAGTAAAATATGATATTATCAACAAAAACCACCCAAAATTGGTCCAGAAAAGGATTAAATATCCAATTCATTAAGGACATGAATACCGCCAATGCATTAGTTAACCAAAATGGAATCACTATGAATTCAGACAAGACATATCTTTTCCTAAAAACAATATAAGGTATGTTGATTAGTCTCATCAGCTACTAATGATACCCTGATCTTAAGTAAATCTTAGAGAATATCTTTCCACCTCCTGACTGATCAAAAAAGATCACCAATGCATGGGAGGGGATACTAGTTCTTGACCTTCATTTGGTTAAACCTTTGATAATCCACACATAAACGCAAAGATCAATCAGCCTTGTTGGAGAATAGAACTAGAGAACTCAAAGGATAAGAACTAGGCCATACGAATCCTTTCAATTCTAGATCTTCAAACTATAATTTCAACTCTCAAAGATATGATGGATTTATTCTATAAGGATAGGTAGAAACTAGCTCTCCTCCCAACACCAACTCGACCGTGAACTCGATCTCTCACTCTGGTAGTAAGACATAGATTCAGTCAAGGAAAACATGCTGGAAATGGTCTACCACTGTAGGAAAAAAATACTACTATATTCCACCATCATATAAAGTAATAAAAACTATTTTATCCATAAGAAAATCCTATCTACACTAAATTGGTCCCGCACGACCAGCCTGATAATCCCACTCACCCTAGTGAGAATAAATGTCTCCTTTTGGAGATAAAAAAGTTAACTCACCACCTATAATAGTTGATATGGTCCTGGTATATAAATAACTGATCCATACTAATAATAAAGTTGGATCCTATCATTTCCAGCATGAACAGTTCCCAAAAGAAGTGGTAACCACCAATATCCAGAGAAAAATTCTTGAAAAGTTTGAATATTCTCTGACCATACTCCCAACAATGTGTCGATGGTCAATGAAACATCCCAGATTTCCACAACCAAACCAAAAACATTTTCCAATAGAGAATATAGAAAAGAATGTGATGTCCCTATATCAAAAAAATTTAAGATAAGGTAGATAATATAAGACTCGTACCTCTTAAAATAAATAGTCACACATCCACGATAATCGGAGTAGTCTCCATAACTTGGAGATGAATTTTCCTTCTACCCTAGGCTCTAGTATAAATACCCTAATCTATTTCTCTAACCTAGTACTATTGATCATGTACTTGGGTACCACATCTCGTACCTCATTCTGAACTACCCGAGGAACTCTAGATACCATATTGTTGAGGGGTAACTGATCCCCTTTATGAATCAAGTTTCTATCATGAACCCCTACAACTAGTCTACTATGGAAAGTTCACACATAACCTTTAAAGATGACCCATACTACCACATATATAACACTCGATTTTAGGGTAAGGACATTGTGGGTGCTTATGGCCAAACTTGTGACACTGATAGCACTGGAATGAAACACGATCCTAAGATGGCTATCTACTACCCCTGTCACGACCCGTCCCTCGGGGCCCATGTCGTGACATCCCCCAAGACCACCTCTGGAAATCTAGGGGTTGGAGACTAGCGCATAAGGCATCAAATTTCAAGTGGGAGGCATTTTTCTGAGTACCTGTATGCATGAACACACTACCACACCCCAAAGGTGGAAAGGTAAACATGCATGATACTAAAAAACCACTGAGTAAAAGTAAAAAATATACGTCAAATGGGATATAATACAAACCAACAAAAGATGAACTGAAAACAAGAAAGTACAATGAAAACTTTGAAAATGGTCCACTGAAGATCCCACCTGGTGGGTAAGTGTAGAGTAGATGCTGGAAGAAGTAGAAGTATGCCCCGCCTGTCTGGTCTCACTAGACACCACTAAGTCCTAGGACACCAAGTCCTCCATCAAAGAATAGATTGTCTGCACCAGACATAACATGTGTGGGTGAATCCCATGCATGGGTGAGTAACACTGTACTCAGTAGGGACCCCAAAACCAACAAGGAAAGACCGCCACCTGCCTGGTCTCACCGGAAACCCCTGGGTCCTGGTCCACCAATTCCTCCATCAAGGCGGAGATCATCTGCACCAAACACAACAGGTGCAAGCAAAGCCCGTGCATGGGTGAGTAACACAGTACTTAGTAGGGACCCCGAAACCAACAAGGAAAGACCACAAATAAATCTATGAAGTAAACCACAAAGAACGATCACGAATCAAGACAGATCAGACTATGTATACTCTAGTAGAAAATTAGGACCATTACTCACGTCATCAAACACCATGGGCTCCTGGAGAACTCCTCAATGAGTAATGTGGGATTTCCGGGTCCCATAGAAGCCACTACCCACCGCGGGCATGTCGGGTCACATAGAAGCCACTTCCCACTTTGTCTATACTGAGGTACTCCTCCTGTCATGTACCGTGGGTCTACTATATCCCATAGAAGCCGCTCCCCATCATGAGCCTACCAGGTCACACATAAGCTGCTTCCCACTGGGATATAGTAACTGATCCACAAAGGGTTTCTTGTCAGTAGTTTTTAGGACTCATCCAACTGTAAGGTTTCCACACGTAGCACACTTGATCTTAGGAGAACCGCTCCCCAATCCATTCGTCAAATTTAAACTTCCATGAAATCCTCCATATAGTATTCCAAAATATTTCCCTCATTTTGAGGGTTCAAACACCACAAACGGATCGTCAATCAGACACCTAGTTGGTAAGTTATTGGCGATTTACAAAAGAGCGGTCGGTTGCGTAAGGGCCCGATCCAACCCGGTCGGACCGACCCGACCAACCTGCCTTGAGGGCCCCACATTCCTTGGTTTAGTTCAACTGACCCGACCCAGTCCAGTTCAGGTCTGGGTTGGCCTGGTCCAGCCTAGCTAGTGGGCCCGTCCCATTGGGCCCTGCTAGACCCGGTCTGGTTTGGCCGGGGGTGCAGCCCGCCAGGTCGCCCGACGACTCGATCTCATCTGGACCGGCCCACAACCGGCGTTCCGGTCTGCTCCCCGCCTAAGCCACATAGTGTCCTAGTATTATGTCTTCGACCCAACTCGGGCAGCGTAGCGGCCCGACTTTCCCACCCCAGTCCGACCCGCCTTCCGGACCGGTCTCCTCTGCCCAGACTGGGAGCGCGAGTTGGTTCTTCCTCCAGCCCGAATGCCTATAGGCATCCAATTCGGTGCACCATGGAAAGCTAATCCGGCCACGCTTTGGGTGTCGCATGCCATCGCTGGACCGCGTGCCAGTGAGGGACGTCGGCCCGCAGGCACGAGCCGCTTCATCGACGTGCCCAAGTGGCCACGTCTGCCACTGCCAGCCACCACCCATGGATTCCACCCCCAACATGCCATCGTGGAAGGCCGCCATCCACCTGCGGCTGCTGTCGCGGGCCACCATTGGTGGGCATCAGTTGGTTCTTCTGCATAACATCGGGTCTTTTCTAGTGGTCCATTCCTCGCGTCGTCTACGCCTCCGGCCCGCGTGGGTCGCCACCTTTCCAAATAAGGCCTTAAAGCCTCGTTTATGTCACTTGAAGGTTTGGCCACAAAGAACTCACAAGGTGAAGGGGCTCAGGCCTAGTTCGAGTCAGCTTGCACCCTACAAATTAGAGTTTATATAGGGGGTGGGTCTGGGATTGAAGTTTTATCAAACAAATAGTTATTAATCCCAGTGCAAACTCCCAGAAAAGTACCATAATACAAGAATGAGTGATCCACGAATCCACATGTTCATGGGTTGATCCACGTTAATAATTTTAGAATAAAGAACGGGGAAACTTAAAAAAAATCCCTACCTCTTTTGAGTTCATCATTGAAGCGATCCATCCACGAGGATTTAAGTTCCATTGGCATTCGATGCTCTCCAGTCCCTTTCTTGGAAGTGCGTAAATGTCGCTGGAGATTCACTGACATTCATCATTAATTGTTGGAGAGAATTCTTACCATAGGTTCATCAGATAAATTCCACTCTTTGAACCATATTTATCCAATGCATTAACCTATCAAAAGAAAACATGTTGCAACATTTCTGTTATGCTGCGTTGTCACCTCGTTACGTTGTTTCATTTATGAAACAAAGTATCTATTATGATTCATTTAATGCATCGTTACACTTTATATTTACAAGACATTAATGAGATTCATTTAATGCGACTCATCATCACTTTATCACCGCACCATAACACTACCATTCCACCACCCAACGGTTGGGAAAAACAAATAAAACAACTTTTAAAGTTATTTTTTTAAAAAAAGTCCAAAAATTAACTTTTTTTAGTCAACCCTTGCCGGTCAAAGTTAGGTCTATTCTAGGTGAATCCCACCATTCTGAGTTCAAAGTTGCTCTCATATTTTTAATCTGAGAACCTTTTTAGATGTTTCAAAAACCGTGCATGCACCCCATTTTAATTCGCTTAAAAAAAGCTCAAAAACTATCTTTTGCCCTCGACCCGCACCAGTCATGGTTAAGTCCTACTTAAGGAGAAAATTTGATTATGAACTCAACTGTGGCCTCATATTTTTAATCCAATTCACCATTGGTGAGTTATAAGAATTTGAAAAAAAAATTATTTTATTTAATTATTTTATTTACAGTTATTCCATTTTTGGGTTTTCTAACTGGAGGCTTATGATGACTAAACTGAAGTCACGCCTTGGGTTAACCCGACATCCTGAATGCAACCGTGCCCTCAAATTTATGATCCGGGCACCCGTTTAAGAGTTATTACACTTTTCAAGAAAATCTATCATGCGCGCTATTTAAAACATAACATTTTTTGATGGATCATTCTGGCCACTTAGGGCCTAGGAATTGCACACCGTCATATTACCTAGTCTCGAAATAATTCCATATAATTAAAAAAAAATTACATGGAATTTATAGGTCATTGCATCCCCAACTTTTCTTCCCACTACTGTTTTGATAGAAACTATCATAGTGGTTCTTCTTTCAACTCAAAGAATAGATCCTAGTTTGACTTAATGAATCAAACTTGACACTACTCGAGGACTCTCTCAAAATCCCTTTCGTGATTACTGTTTGTTTCATCATGTCCACAAAGATGCTTAAAAGAAAAAAATATTACTTATGACCTGATCTTATAGCAAATACCATCCTAAACAGGTCTCTCTAGAGATCTCATCAGCTGCCGTTGTTTTTACAAAGCGTTGTAGGTTAGTGAAATGTACAACATAGTCCAGGAATGACATAACCTCCCATGTCAGATTCATGAACTCACAATATTTTTCATCCATAAACAACTCAAGATATAAATGGATTATGAAATTTTTCTAAAATTTCTTCTAAGATAGCTCATCCTTCTTTCCATCTTCCTCTAAAATATCCCACCAATGTTTGGAAGGTCTCTGAAGTATATATGAAGCAAGTTTCACTCTCCTATCCATGAGTGTTTAAAGATGTTTGAATATTTCTTAGAATAACTTGATCCAGAACTTTGCCACTTGGGGTCCTCCCCCATTAAACATTAGTGGGTGCTGTAGTTGAAACTCTCAGATCAGCTCAGATATCAATGGAATGGAATGAACAATATCTCTTTCCATGGATCTCATGACCCATTGGAAGCTATAATGAAGATGAAAATCCATCTAATCCTTAGGAAATACAAGAAGATATAGTTCAGATACATTAAGAGCATGAAAATTTCCACTCTCCTGACCCTCAAGTTGAATATGACGAGGTTGTATTTTCTCTACAAGACAAATGAATACCTTTTAGAACTGACTAAAAACAAGGTCAAACTCAATAGGAACCACTGACTCATGGTCTATCTAAACATGGATTACAAGGTATTTTATCATGAACCATCAATTTATTTCATTTATCCAGTGAAATTTAAATCTCATATCATAGTTCAATAGGAAAGTATATATCACATGAAAAAAATAGATATGCCCCTATCATGCACAATTCATTTCAACATTTACCTTTGTGCCTATTATAATGTATGTAGTCTCATATCATGCCATATTGGGAAGTAAGTACAAATCTAACGAAATAGTAACATAAAAAACAATCACCTCACACAACATGTGAATCACCAAAGGTGAAATAACATCAATTGTAAAAATAACACAACATGAACACCAATCCCATCCCTGTGTACCTGAATTCCCCCCCATACATGGGTTATATACTCCCATGATTAAGCTCATTAACAAGTCCTGACACATCCAAGTATCCATTCTACCTTTCCCAGATAGTAAAGGAGAAGAAAATAAAACCTTATCATATGATACTACTTTGTAATGTCCCTTGATCTAGCACTCACTCACATGGCCAAAACGGGTTGGTTATGAGACCTCAAGTGCACCCCCTCATATCCTAGAGGCTAAAAATTAGCTGTAGGGGATGTGAAATGTATCTCAGGGAGACTATAGCCTCTATTATGAAGTGTCATAGTAGAAGTAACAAACCACATAAATGAAATAAATAAAAGTATAGATATAGTTGAAAACAAAAATAAGATTCAACTGAATAATAAAATAAATAGTAAAGGAATAATGTAATAACATACTAGAATGTAACTAAATGTCATTCTAGAAAAAATACAAGTAAAAGACTAGAAGGATCAAATAAAAACTCAAAAGTTCCTAGTTTCGAACCCCACATTGGTCCCAATTCCAGACTCTAGCCCATACAGAAATAAAACAATCAACAATAAGTTCCTCTTCCCATTTCCAAACATGCATCCATGTAATATGCTCAAGTACCAAATGGCAGCCTGAATAGTGTGTGAGTATAACTGAGTAGGTTGAAATCGCCATGTCTAAAAAACCAATCTGATAAGAAGTGCATAAAATAAGGTGATAAATAGGTGTATTAATTAATTCAATAATTAATAAAATATAAAAACAACTTACTTCAGCTCCATGCCAGAATATCACTGAGCATGTATTACAACCAAGAAAACCACAACCATATAACCATGGTAAAATAATCTACGTCAACACCATGTCATAATATCTCAGAACATGTCTTATGACCATGCTAACCACCACCATATAACCATGGTATAGTCAAGAAAATCGTGGTCAAATCCCTATAAACAATAAAATACCTAGGCCAAATCCCTATAATCATTACAACATGTGACTAGGAAGAGACTGATCTCTATAAGAATTACAATATTGGACTGGTCCAAGCCCGCTCAATACTATAATTATAGCATATAAGTGTGTATGTTTCAGGTAAAAGCCTAATATATGAGTATTTTAGCATGGAACACAAGTCCTATCATATAGAATGAATATCATAATATCACATCATAAATATCAATGGTTAATTTTGGGAATTACCATTTATCTTTAGTATACCACTTTCAACTAAATCACAATTTAATAATAATAATAACGATAAGAAATAAGCCAAAACCTAGGGACTTTATATCAAGTAATCACCTAAGATCTCAGGTCATGATAAACACACTTTAAACCATTATCCAATTCAATTATATTCAATTTTCTATCACCAAACACTATGCCAAAATCAGTATTCTGAGGCAGTTTAAGAAACCATTACAAAAAAAATTGTCAAAATTTAGCGGCGATTTTTTAAAAACTGAAACTACTTTTTTTAAACAGACAACACTTCCCCCTTCCCCACGAACCTGACACCCCTTCCCCTCTTCCCCCAACTCTGTGAAACCCTACCTTCTGCCGACCCCCTCTCCCCATCACTGTCGGTTTCCCTATCGATTGTCTTTGCTGCCCCCCCCCCCCCCCAAACCCAAAACCCCTCCCCTCTCTTCCCTTAACACCATCAAAACCTATCCCCCTCACACTGGTCCCCTTCTCCCCCTCACACCACCCCCCCTTCTCACCCTCTCTACTAGCTACCTTCTCTATCACTATCCCATGCATTCCCTATTCCATCATTATCCCCTACACACCCTACTCCGTCACCATACCCATCATGCCCCCTCGTTCCTTCCCCCTTCTCCCCCCTCAAGTGTGTTGTTTTCCTTCTTCCCTTGTATTGAAAACCTTGATTATAAAACCCTATGGTTGTTCCATGTCTATTGATCACCCTTATTTTCCCTATTTTAATTTCTCCACATACTAGATTCATTATAATTATATTATATATATTCTTATTGAATTTTCAATATATGCATATTGAATCTTTAGTATATTCGATATATATAAATTAAAAATAAACATATAGCATATTTAGTATTTTCATATTAAATATTATGTGTACACATATTGAGTTTCAAAATATGGACATTGCATATGAAAGTATATCATATTGCGTCTTAAAAAATCTATTTATGCACATTATAGATTTCTTATTTTATATTTTTATATGCATATGTGATATATCTTGTATATGAACATTTCATATATTATATATGAACATTTCATATATTATATATGAACATTTCATATATTCTATATGTATATTTCATATATTCTTTCAAATTTATTTCATGCCATGTGGTTTCATTATCCATGTTGTATGGATCTTTATCCATGGTTAATTTTCAATTTCAGTAATGTTTATTTTATTTCAATTTTCTTAATTAATAATATGTATTTATTCCTAGAAATTACATTATTTTGTTTCATTTAAAACATTTTTTTTATTATAGGAGAAAAATCATTCAATTTTCTTAGTGGTGGATGATAATTTTTTTCTCTTAGAATTTCTAGCTTCTCAAACTCCATTCTTAGGATATGACTTCTTGACAAACAAGGTTCCACAATTTTATCATTTTAATTATCATTATTTGTATGTTAAATATAGTTTTTACCCCTAAAAATGGCCAACTATTCCACCTACCATCCAATCCATTTTTTGATTCTTAGTTACTTATTCAAAATTTAATTACTACTTTATTTACTCAAACATTCATGTTATTCATCCTTAAGTAAAAGTTATTTTTTAATTTTTTCTTAAATGTTTTTATAAAATTAAATGGCTTACCTGATTTTATTTCTTAATTAAATATTATTAAATCTTTTTTTCTCATACCATACATTCTAAAAGATTACATAATTCATAAAGATGAGTTAGAAAATTTATGAAATCTAGTTGCCGCTAAGGGGTTCTATCGAAGAACAAAGCTTGTGTATTTCTTGATGTATTGATTTAGTGTGTCCATTTGGGGGGAATATATTTGTTTTTATATTTAAGGTAAATTCCATATTATCTAAAACTCTAAATGTAAAATGTCATGGGAAGATAAGTAATGGAATATTTTCTATAAATCCAGTGTTTATGGGTTGGTTATGTTTAGATATTTAAACAATATTCGATGGGATCAGTTGTGATCTCCATCAAACTCCTATATATCTATATCTATTTACACTAAATACATCATATGAATTAGATCATTTTAATTCGATCAATTTCTCCATGAAATTGAGTAACTATAGGACATAATGTATGTCAGTATCATATAACTAGTCATAAACTATTCATTCTTTTATTAAAATTGATTAGGGAAAGAATTACATTGAATTTCATTTACTCATATTTAATATAAAAAAAATATATCCAACTCATAATGGTTAAAATATATCATTTATCATATATTGAATTTTTTATACAATTCCTCATTCAATCTCAATTAAGGGACTACATGACATTCTAATCACACGAGAGGATAAATCCCAACTTGGGTTTTCTCTATTTAATGACATGATCGAAAACATACCCAAAAGATCAATGATAATCAAGGAAACAATGACTTCATTAGAAATGAATCAAGTTAAAGATGTTTTCATGCATGGTATCACTCAAAAATAATTTATGATGAAATCTAAATATAATCCGTACACCACTAGTATACTAATTAAATATTCTATTACATTCAATGTGGTATTTTTCATTGGTCATCCATCATATAAAACACATATTATCCCTCATCTGAATATTCTATATCTCAATAATAAAATCATACTAATATTAATCATAACAAGAAATTCTGAACTGTAACACTCCATTATGAATATTAGTTAAGGATAACACAAATTTTATATTGAGACGTTAATTATGATTTCACATCAAGAGTATAGACAACTAACACAAAAGAATTAAAATATGGAGATTTTATTTTTTAATATAGTATTGATTTTATTTTATAAAACTCTCTTAATAATTTTAATAAAATCACATAAATTCACATGTCTTATCATATCATATATGAAAAAAATACAAGATTATCCTTATATTTTCTGTACTTTATAGTTTTTATAAACTTATTAAATTTCTATGTAATTATTATTAAATATCAAGGATAAAATTGCATAAAATTATCAAACTAATCTCATTAGTGAGTGACATATATGAAGTATTCAATATTATATAATTATTGGTCTTTGGAATCATAATAATAATGTTACAAAATGTTTATATATTATTCAAAAAAACATAATTTTTGATCATGCAACATTATGATGTTGATAAATTATATTATCTTCCTATAAGTCATTATAATTCCATCATCATCACCATTAATTGAACCCTTTACACTATAAAATTATCTTTTTATATTATGTAAAATGGTTATTGGGGGATTAAAACACTTTCCATGAAACCATTCACATTAAGAAAATTTGATAACTAATGAGTCTATTAAAATTAATATTTTACCAACATACCATAATCCATTAAGGATATTAAGTTACAGTCAACTTATATTTTTAATAGTCTAATAATTTATATTTTTTCTTCTAATATCTCTATGTTGATATATAATCCCACAAACATCTTGAACATAATTTTTTTACTTTTAACTTTTTAGTACTTATATGACTCTTCTTATAACCACTTGGGTTGTTTTTTTATCACTTCCATTTATCTATTTTCCTACTTATTATTACTTATGCGTTTTAATTTTTTTTAATATAGTGTAGGGACATTGTGATATTGATAAAATATGGATCACATTACTGAAGAACACACCTCATTATGCTAAGGTTTTGGAGGATTTTTTAGATTTTTCAATTTCAAATAAATCCGTTGATGGGGGATTAATATATTCATGTCCTAAATTTAAATTTAGAAGATGGTTGAAGAGAGTTTAATTTTTTCAACACTTGATATTGAAGAAATTCCCAGCTCAATATTTTTGTTGGATTTGGAATTAAGAATAAAAAATTACAGAAAGTTTGATCATCGATGTAAATTGATAGAATTATCTCCCAAATTCATTGATAATGGGAAATTAAATGAAAAATATTATAAACAATGCATTTAGCCTTGAAAGACACCAACATCAACATCAAAACATATCCGAACAACTAGTTGTGGATACTCTAAATAAAAACTTCACAATTGATGTTTTTGAGACTATAGGATAACCAAATCAAGATTGTAAAATATCATTATATTCTCCACTTTATTATGTGTAGAATAAAGTAAGAGAAAACTCTATTGAGTAGAAAAATGTGTTTCTTGGTTTAGTTGACGATGGAAATCAAGAGTTGTATAGTGGATGTTTGAAATATTCAAAACTTTATTTTCTACTGAAGTTATAACATATCAAATGACTATGTGGAATTAAAAATAAGGTGATGTTCATGATATTGGAATTGTTGTGTGATGAATTTCTTGAAGTAAATATCTCTGAGTCTTTTCATGATATGAAAAAGTTGTTTGAAGCTTGGTCTGAATTATACAAAAATACATGCATGTCCCAATGATTGTATGCTTTATTGGGGAGAGGATTCAAGTAGACAGGATTGAAAAAAAATGTTCTTCTTCTAGATGTAAGTCAATGGGTGATGCTAAAATTCTGAATCAACAAAATGCTATGAAGAATAAGAAAAGGAACACACCTGCAATGGTTTTGCCTTACCTTCCTTTAAATACTTGATTTTAAAGATTACCTATTTCATAAAAAACACTCTAACAAATGAAGTGGAATTATATAGATAATAATAAAGATGGTTTGATGTGACATCCAAGAGATTCACAATCATGGAATAAATTTGATTCATTATATATAGATTTATCATCTGATCAAAGGAATGTCTTATTGGGATTGGATGTTGATGGATTCAACCCATTTGGGACTTTGAGAACCTATTATAGAATTTGGATGACTATTTTGATCCCTTACAATATTCCTCCACGGATTTGTATGCGACAAACATATTTTATCCATTTGATGATTATTTTTGGAAAAAAATTCCTAGAAATGATATTGATGTATACTTGTAGCCTTTAATTAAAAAATTACAGGAGTTACAGAGCAATGGTGTTGAGGCATATGATTCATCTTCTAGAACAATATAAAAAATGAAAACTGCTCTAATGTGGACCATTAGTGGCTTCCCTGGACTTGATAATTTAGTTGGTTCGAACACTTACATGAGTTTGGATTGTCCTATTCGTAACTTTGATTTTGGTCCCAAATGACTACCTCACATTAGAAAATGGTTCTTCTGGTGTTGTAGAATATTTATTGACACATCTCATATATTTCAATTGAAAAAGTCAAAATTAATTGGTTTTATTAATCGTAGACCACCTCTAAAGTTGTTAATAGGTTATGAAATATTGGCATACCTTGTAAATTTTGAAATAGAATTTGGGAAGGCTAATCATTTGAATGATTGGGGGAAATGAGTTTGAAGCGCATCATCATGTGAAATAGGAACACATTAATGGATGAAAAAAGTATATTATTCAAACTTTCGTATTTGGAATTTAATTTTTTGTGGAATAATATTGATGTGATTCATATTGAGAAGAATGTTTGTGATAATTTTATCTTCACATTGCTTAATGATCATGGAAAATTAAAGGATCATCTCAATGCTCGGAAATAATTACATGCAAGGAACATAAAGCATGATCTATGGATAGATGAGAATGAAAAGTATGCTCTGCAATTTTTGGCACTGAAAAATGGGGATAAAGATACATTCCTTCAAAATTTAAAACATGTGAAGGTATATAATGGGTATTAAAGTAACATATCAAGGTGTTTTGACTTAAATCATTATAGGTTGCATGGATTGAAAAGTCAGGATTCACATATTTTTTACAGTAGTTACCACCATTGGCATTTCGTACATTATTACCTGAAAAGGGTACTGTTGTTGTACTCCAATTTTGTACATTCTTCTGACAACTATGTGAGAAAAATCTATAACCATTTGATCTTGAAAACCTTCATGAGAGATTTCTATTGAAACTTTTTGAAATTGATATGATATTTCTTTGGTCATTTTTTACTGTCATGATGCATTTAACTATGCATTTGGTTAAGGAATCTAAATTAGGAGACCCTATACATTATAGGTAGATGTATCCAATTGAGAGGTACTTTATTTATATGTTTTTATTTAAGTAAACAATTCTTGGAACTTCATTAAATACAAAATTATGTTTTTTTGTTTTTATTTTACAGATATCTTGGGCATTTTAAATCATACATGAAAAATGAAGCTCAACCTAAAGGCTCTATTTCTGAAGTCTATTTGGTAGAGTAATATCTTAAATTTTGTTCTAGATACTTTGATGATATTGAGAAAATATTCAATAGAGTTGTATGTGTTGAAAAAACATTGACTCAATCTTAACTACATGGGAAATCAAAAATCATTCCTACTATTGACCAATTAGTTGGGAAGAGCTCAAATGTTACAATGATAGAAATGAAATTATCACAAGTAAATAGATATGTGATAGTGAATAGGGAAATTACCGATCTATTTATTGAATATTTTAGGATACAAAAAAAGATAACAATGATAGGTAGAATACGAAATGTGAAAGATATAACAAAAACTATTAATAAAGAGCTTGTATAATGGTTTGAACAACATGTAAGTTCATAAATATTGAAATCAATATAGATATTAGGTTGACACATATAATTTTTAAACCTAATAATGTATATTAATTTTTTTTAGATCATTAATACTGATAATCTATATGATTTGTCAGAATAAATGAAGTTTCTTGATCGAGGTCCTCTAAAACAGGCTAGAAACTTCGATGCTTACAATGTGAATGAATTTAAATTTCATACAATCGATCAGGAAGAGGGTTTGAAAATATAGAATAGTGGTATATTTACATTTTATGACATGGGATACTATAGAAAGTTGACTGATATTATTGAATTAAACTACCACATTCATTTTTCAATTGTTTTATTCAAATTAAATTGGGTCGATATTATAAAGGGTGTTAAAAGAGATTCCTTGCAATTTAATTCTGTAAACTTTTCTCACTTAATGGATGCTGGTGACCATGAATTACATGATCCATATATCTATTCATCATAATAGAAAATGGTATATTTTGTGGAAGATGTCGTGGATGAATGGTGGAGTGTAGTTGGCCACATAAAACAAAGAAAATTGTATGATATGGGTGATGAAGTGAAATATTTGACCTCTGACATTGAATCCCATCAACAAAAAGAAACAAACTCATTTTCCCATAATGATATTGAAAATACTAATCTTGAAAGTGTTTATGAATTATATGAAGTAATTATGGAGTATTAAAATGATATGATTGAAGGAGAAAATGATTGTATGCATATTCATCCATTCATTTATCAACCACTTATGCCATTAATGCAGTCATTAATTATCATAGTTATGTATATTTTGTTTGTTAGTACAGTGCATCTATTATCATTTCATTTTTTTTCATGAATTTTTTGAAATATATGTTCTGATGTTAATTTTATTTGATTAAATAATAGTAATTCCAATGAGGAAATGTTATACTGATACAAATTAACCCTCATCCAACCTTACCTATACCATACATATAGATGACGATCCATCAATACCCCTCACTACAATATCTGAGACACCATCTGATTACCCCCATACACCATCTCTCAAACCCTCCATCAGTGTCCCATCAACATCTTAGATGATGCCTCCCCATTCAGTTGCCTAATCAATGAGGCAACAGGCCACCAATCCTGGTTCTTCATGGGGATATTGGAGGGTGACTTTTATACGTTAAAATTTAAATATGAATGAAGTTGTTTCACTTTTTTCATACTACTAACTATTTTTTTCATAAAAGTTTGAAACAATGATACTACAGAGAAAAATATGAAAAATTAATTTTTATATAATATGAATAGACTAAAGACAATTATCCCCCTTGAATACTATGGTGTCCCGATGAATGGCATCATGAGATTATTTGGACAAATTCTAGGATAGCTGGTGGCAAAGCCGATTACCCTTCTGATTACATATGATGATTGGAGGTATATGCTTTCGTCAAAGAAAAATAATGTTTTTTATTCATAGATAAAGGTAATTTTAATACATTATGGTGTAAATGAATTTCATTTTGTTATTAAATTATAATATTTTCAAATTTAATCTCTTTTTACATATTTTTTTCCACTTTCCCATTACTGATGTTATAACACAAAAGTGTACATTGAAAAATTTGGGCAAGAAATGGAAATATTTTAAATAGAGATTATGGAATGAATTCAATGATACTTCATTGAGCACCCAACAACTATATGATATATTACCCAATGGTGAACCTAAAGAGCTATGAAAAGTTTTTGTTGATAGCCATCATGATGGGAAACACATGGTATTAAAATATATATTATTATATTAATCTCATTTTATATTTATACATGAATATGATAAGGAGATGAAGTTTCATACATTATTATTAAATTACATTTTATTTACTTCAATATTTTTCAATGAAGAATGCATCGTGTCAATCTAAGTAAATCATCCCACACATTGTGGGGTCAAAGAGTTTTTCTATAATCCAATCGACTCTGGTAATATTTTCATTAGTTTAAATATATATAATAAAATATTATATATTATATATATTAAATTATTGATTTATATTTGTTTTATGAAGTAACTAAATTTAGGGAACCAAGCCTCCTGAACAGAACTGTGGTTGGATGTTCATAAATTTTTTTATTGTAGTTATGTTAATGAGTTTTCTAGAGAAGTTGGGGTATGAATTCATTTTTCATTATAATAACTTATTATCAGTTGTCACAATGTTAATATATATTACTTCAAATATGAATGATATTTGATTTATAGGTAAAAGTTATAGAACTATGGGATGCTGATCCCATGCCATCCTACTCAATATTCAAAGATGAACCAGTTGGTAGAGTCCTTGGGAAGGAGCATCTTGTTCAAATGTGCGAGATGAGATTGGGAATATTACCATATGAGGTCTTTGGTAGACCATTAATGATTGTAGATATATCTACTCCTGGTTGTAGTCACTCCCTACCCTGAGATAATCAGAGAGAGATAGAGAGAGAGTTTGTTTCTAGGAAATGAAAAATTCATGAACAGGGGGCTGAGATATCCACTTTACAGAAAGTATTGGTGCATTTATATCAGAAGACGACTAGATCTATCCTTTGTGATATTGCATCGATGACCGGTGGGGAGGAGGTAAATGAAACAAGTTAAAAATCATTTAGTTCACAAAATTTTATTTTTTTTAAGTTTAAATATAAATATGTAACACTATTTAATTTTTAATATAATTATCTTACAAGTTCCGATAGTAGGAAGTAAATATGGATATGGAGAGGGTGAAGAGAAGAGTTCATCGGGTAGCGATTAGTGATCATTTTTATTTCTTGGACTAATATGGAATAAGAGGGTTTGTTGATGTATCATTTGTGACATAGAGCATAATCCATTTATGGTTGGATGTAAATTAATATACTTGTTTTTTCATGCCATATTTTTTATATATGTGTAATTTTATGTTACTATGATAGGGATTTTGTGTGATTCTTCTAGGGGATACATTTGGTCTGCATTTTTATTTTTAGGGTAGTTTTGGGGCTACAAAATCTGCAATTTTTTTGTAATTCAACATTTGTCAGTGGTTTAAACTGCTACTAAAATGGGGAATATTTTTATTAGTGGTGGTTAAAATCTCTACTATATGATGATGCTATTTTTCTTTTGCAATGTTCAAAAACACCACTAAATATGACACACTATTATTTAGTGGTAGTTTTATTCATTTTAGAGATGGTTTTGTGGGGGGGGGGTGGGATATTGGGTTTATTTGTGGTTAAAACCACCACTAAATCCTTGTCTTTTTTTCCCAGAAAATCGCTATTAAATACACTTTCTGTTGAGAAAGTGTTGTTTTCAATAATAATCTATTTTATTAAGGGGAGATCATTGAGAACAATATTCTATCTCTTTATGATTATTTTGATGTTCACAAATACCCTTATTTGTTATTTTAATGATTTTATTTTCAGTATATTTTAGGAAATTAATATTATTTATTTATATATTTTAGAATAATATGTGTTTAATCCATGTTTAATATTTGAAAAAGTGTTTGGAAACTGTTTTAGTGTGTTCTAGAAATACTTTTCATGCTCTACATGTTCATAAATTACTTTCACGTGTTTTAGAAACACTATTTATACCGTATGCTGAGGAGCGTAGTCTAATAATGGAATCCAGCGTTTAATTTATATCATATTAGAAAATTATGGTTAATAAACCATACATTATAGACAAAATTATGGAAGAAGAACCCTACATTTGGAAGGAACCTTATGTCTGAGATATCAGAAAAGTATAGAAGAAGAACCCTACGTTTGTATGGAATGTTATGTTTGTTTCTTAAAAGTATGGTTCATCAACTTTACTTTTGAAAAAAACTACATTTTATCAAAAATTATGGATCATTCACCTTACATTTGGAAGCTGATAAAAGTATGGATCATCAAACATAATTTTATAATGAACCTTACAGATCATGTATCTTATGTTTTGCTAAAAAGGAAAGTATGGATATTGTACTGTATGTTTGAGAGTTGAAGAGAAAAGTATGGTTGACCAACCTTACATTATCAACCTTAAATTATCATCCTTACGTTATCAACCATACATTTTTAACCTTACATTGTGAACCTTACATTGTGAACCTTACGTTCAGAGAATGTACGCTACACAATTCAACCCTATGTTTGGTGTCAAAGATTTAAATTATGACTTTATTGAGCAATGGTCTTTATACAGATTATTAGGCTGATTTCAATCCAAATTCAAAGCCTAATTTTAAAGAACATCTTGGAATTATTAAAACCCGTTTATTTGTGATTCAAAGGATTGATTTAAGAGGATATTATCATGATGAATATTTAGGTGAGTTACGACTGCTCTATTATTCAAACATTTGAATATCGTGATTCTAAAGGAAAATTTTGTGGATCCAAATTTTTAAGGAAAATGCTCATCGTTTCTATATATCTATGATATTTTGTATTAAAAAAGAAGGTAAAATCATCAATAAAATATATAACAAGCTCTTGAGTTCTTCATGACTACAGTTTTAAAGAGTCATTAGAGATTTAAAGACCTACTGCTACCATGATCTATCAGACTCTTTTTTTCTGAAGAAGAAGAAACACAGTGAAGATTCATTTCTTCTACATCGAATATCTTTCTTGAATCCATTGTTTTTGAAGTTTCTGAATTTATTTCTATATCTATTTCAACTGGATCGACTCAAAACTACCCTTATCTTAAGGACATCCTTTCTGAAGATGAAAATCTATCTACTATCAATTGCATGCTATTTCCACTATTAAGACCAACTAGAATGTATTTCAAGACAAATAATCTTTTTATTTTGACTAACTAGATTCTCTTAGTAAGCTGTGTATTCGGTTCTGTGTATGAACCAGAAGGATCTGTTTTTATCCTTAACTTGTAAAGGTGTCAACTGCCTGCACTCTGTTGTGGACGATCAGTTGATAAGGGGACCAGTTAGTGAAAATCACTAAGCTTTTGTAGTAGAGCATTGGTGGAGTGGACTAGGGGCCTTATGTTCCCCTAACTACCATACATCTTTGTGTCCTTTAGCAATTTATTTTACGATGCATAAAAAATCTGATAAAGATAAAAGGATAGACTCAGTAATCATCGCTATTCATGAAGAATTTGTAAAAGTCACAATTCACCCCCCTCTTGTGCATATTTTGTAGAACCTAATCCAATAAATTCTACGATGCTTACCAGAAATCGCCACTAAATGGAAGAAACTGCCGCATATGGGATGATGAAACCAACTTTAGCAACTGTTTTTTGAAATCATCACAGAACTATTTGAAGGTGGTTTAAACTACCACTACTCAACTCTTTTTTTTATAGTGAAATGGGTATCCATAAGCTAGGTTATAAGACAATTGAATCCAAAGGACTCTAAGAAATAGTATGATTCATTATTTAATTTATCCGGGCACACATTATGTTGGTGCAATCAAAATATTTCATAAAATTAGAAATTATCAATCCGTAGGGTTATTATTTAGACCCCTAACTTCAACTGACAATCCAATAATTCTTCTAACGGAAAACTCCCATGAGGAAGAAGGTGTGAATGACCTCCAAGAGAACGCTAGATCAAAACTATCAAGATCAATACTAACAATGCACATGGTCAATAGATTTCACTGAAATGGTTGGACAACCAAGTAAGAGAAGAGAGAAACTAGACTAAAACCACTTATCGGGGGTTAAAGGCGTTATCAGGATGTCCATAAGGAAGGTTGGCACTCCAAAATCACCTATAAGGTGCCTGTGGGTTTTAAAATAAGATTGTAGTTAGTAAGAATGAAAACTAAGCCACACAACATACATTAAAATAGAAATTTATAGAATTGAACATAATATAACATAGTTACACTTATTGTAAATAGTTTTAATGGGATATTATGAAAAATAAATCACCTCAGATTTATTTTATTAAAACATCCAAACATTACAAGACATGTAAATATTTTATTGATGGATTTTCAACCCATTTTTCTTTTAAACTACTTGAAACCCCTTTAAAGATTCTCAACTTACTAAGAACCTATGAAACACTTAACCCATTTATACCCAAACTCCATTAATCCGGATAAACATACTTCTCTATACTTTAAGTAATTTTACCCAATGAAGCTCTCCATGCAGATCCTCTCTAATTTCTCCAAGTTTGGTTTAATGACAAGGAAAAAATTACCCAAAAGAAAAGTTAATGAAAAAATTATAGATAAAGATACCTCGAAAAATATGGTATCCTAAAAAACAATTTTTATCTTATAAGTAAAACTTTAACCCTATCTATTTAAAAATAATAAATACAACAGTTAAGGTTAAAATAGGATTACCAGGGAGTTAAACCAAAATATAAGGGTAAGTGATTCTCACTCAAATTTACCCCAGAGATGAAGGTAAAACGGTCCATGTAGTTTAGCTTGGGTTATCGAATCCTCAGAGACCTAAGAAGAAACCTATTGACACGTACATTCTATGGACTATTTTCGGATATAAATTGGCCAACTTGGATTGATTTTAGATGAGTTTAGAGGACATATAATAGATTTAAGTGAATTCAATTTAAAATAATGAGTTGATCCTAGGTTATCACTCGGGGTGGATTGGACGTATTTCTTTTTCAAAGATTTCAATTTATTATATTTGAGATGGGTTCATTTAAGAAGATAAAACAACATCATCACTTACTGGTTCAATGCCTACACCCTTTAATACTAATCACCTATACACTTGAAGGATCAAAGTTTTGAGCACTTCAAGGTAAAGGTTCGTATTAGCACATGAAGTGTGTGGCCTTAAATTCAACAAAGACGATGGAGTTTAAAAATCATCAAATAAAAATATCAATTTAAGAAGTGATTATATATTAATGGGGTGATAAATAACATCCAATCCATCCCCTTTATACTCCCTTGGATCAACCCATAAGTGGGTTATCCCTCCATTGATTCTATGGTTTCAATGGAAGTGGAAAGTAGACTCATGATGGAGGACATGGATAAGTAAAGAAAACAACAAAAATAAAATGATCACTCCACCGTTGTGTGAATAATTTCACAAGATTTGGTGTGAATAAATTCACACCTTGAAGAAAAGATATCAAAGTGAGATGTATAAAAATAGAATAAGAGGAGAAGAAGAACTTTTATTAAGAAACTAAAGTTAATTGAACAACTTACAAGTGAAAGACAAATTTGAGACAACAAAATCGCAGCATAACATTACAATTGAACCAAGCACTAAAGATTCTTCAATCCTCCAACACCACTGCCTTAAATAGGAACTTGGGGAGCCTTGGGTATTTCCTCTAACAGTAAAAACGATCCCACTTGAGTATGGTAGGCCTAGGGTGGTGGAAACTAAGGGAGAGAAGACTTTTCCACCTTTGACCCGAGGTGGCATCCATCTTGCTTTCACCAAACAGACGCGCATGTAAGACCTTCTATATGGACGAATCAGATTGGGACATAGAATAAAAAATAGATCTCCGGATGTCTTCTAATCTCTTGTAAAATGTGTGCCCATTTGGAGTTGTGGATTCCGAGATATTATCATATTAGTGGGCTGTTTTTCTGGGCCGTAGAATCTGGCCCAGAATTTTATCTCTAACTTGGGACGCCTAAATTACCACAATGTAGGCCGAATTAGCATTGGATCATCAAGAATGATTTGTTTCTATACATGTATTATATCATCCCACCAAATTTGGGATTCATTGGGACTGTGTGTTGATCCCCAAAGTCTCATTAGCGGGCTGGTGTCCAATCTGACTTCTCCAGAATTGCTTCCTTTCATCACAAAATATCCCCATCTTCTTCCATGAATTCTCCATTGATCCCTAAATGAAACATGATCATATTGAAGTGTAAATAAATTTACCAAAATATAAAATTTAAATATTGATAGTTAAATTCCTTAAAATCATATGAATCTTTGGGTACTTTAAATGATATTAAAAAATGTACCACATAATAGTGCATTTTAAGAAGGTATTACAATCATAATGTGAAATGATGTTCAAAGTGTAAAATGCACTAAAATGGTGTTTATGAGTAATAAAGAACATGAATATTATGTATATTAACAATGAATATTAGCCTCATTTAGTGGCTAATCCGTACGTTTTCCAATTAAACTTGTATAAATCCTATTATATGGAAGTATTTAAACCTTATCCAATCCCACATTCGAATCTGTATCAATTTTTTAAAAATTTCATGAGAATAATGTTATCATTTCTTATTCGATTATGAAATTTCCTATTGAGTCCTCTACAACACTTATAAAAGGACACCTACTCTATACTATTATACACACTTCAAGATTATTTTAGTTTAGAAAATCACTAACCAAATCCATTCATTTAATCCCTCCCCATGTCTTATAGTACTTTTCCCCCTAAAACCGACCTAGGGAATCTTTTTGTGTAAATCCTTAGATGTTGTTCGAAGAAGAGGTATAGTTCTTAATCAAGAATTTTTGTTTTATTTATTCTTCCACCTAATTCAAATATTTTTAAACCATGATGATATAATAACATTAGTATGTTCCATATAATTATATATTTTTTTGTTTATTTGATATCCTATATTCATATCCTCTTTCATTGAATGGTAAATGAAACTGTCGTTCGTGTTTAAGGTGGACTACCGCCTTGTGAACCAATGTAATTAATTTTCCATCACCATTACTCACAACTAGTTTTAATGATGTATTTACTATATATATATATATATTATATTTATGAAATATATATCATTCTATAAATATAACATATCATATAATTTTTAATCTTTCCACTCATTTAAAAATGAGAACGTCGTTTGTGCGTATGTATGGACTACCACCTCTATGAAGCGATGCGATTCATTCTTCATCACCACATCACATGGATAATATATATAAGTATATTAAAAGAAATAAATTTGTATTTATGACATTATTATAATTTTTAAAGATAAAATAATACTTACCTTCTTTTCATAATGATCATTTAAAACTGGAAATGTTTCTCATGCATACGTACAACATTCTGTCTCCATGATTGTAACATAGTTCATTTTTTATAACCATATTTCATGATTGGTCTTAATAGTATAATTGAATAATGAAAATAATAATTATTACATTATTATTATTCTTGATATGTTGGAATAATGACCTATTTGACCATACTCAACCTACCAAAGTCATTTTGGACATATGATTCCAATATCAACAAGACATCCAATGTGAACTGAAAAAATTAAGTGAATAAATATAAAATGGCAATAAATAAAATAAAAGGAATAATAAACATGAACAAAATTATTAAGTTTGTAAAAAATTAACAAAAGGTTATTATTCAATAAGATATAGTATGTATGTGACAAGTCAAACTCAAGGTAATGGATTTCATCTCAATTTCACTTAATTATAAAATATTTTTATGTTATACACCTAATTTATTTTATATGGTATATATACAGCCCATTTTTCATATTATATTATTAATCATTAATTTTTTTTTTGATATTTTAAGTTATAATTCATTTTACTTCATCTAAGGGTATTTGATTAGAATGTTTCCAAGCAGTAAGGGGTTTCATAACTCAATTTATTCTTATTGGGTTAAATTACTTCTTCATCATATTTGATATTATATTATTATTTATGTAATTAATTTTGATTATTTTATGTTTTATTTTCACCAATTTTATATGGATTTACATTTTATTCACATAATATATTCATTTATTAATTCTAATTTCAATGGTATAACCTTTACAAGGGATTCTATGTAAATGTCCTTTCATTGAGGAATATTTAAATGTTATTCACTAATTTATTTGATATTGTGTGTATAATATCACATTTACATGTTATATCAAGAATCCTTCATACATCAAGGAATTTTATGTTACAATTTATTTTAATTCATCCATGGGTATTTGATTTGAAAGTTACCAAAGCACCATAGGATTCATGTAACAATCTAATTTCTTTTCAATATTTCTTATGTTCAAGGTAAATTTGGGGGAAATCATATACTTATGTTTTATTTAACAACATCCCCTTTATTATCCTCTTTCCACAAATCTAGTTTACATGTTTAGCTTACATTTCCTCCCTTATTTAATAAATAACCATCAAGAAATTTGTTTCTAAGTAGTATCAATCTTATATCTTCTTTTAGATGAAAAATATTTATATTATTTGTCAATATTTTCCTTAAAATATTTTTTTAATATTATCTAATGATTTATTTAATAAAATGTCATCCATGTTTAACTTTCGAGAAAATAGATTTAAAGGATTATTTCTATCATTTTCTGAATGAGGTAATTTTTGAATTTTTATAAAAGTGTGAATGGAATGTTTTATTTTATCTTATAAGGCATGAAAATATTTTACTAGCATCATTACCACTCAATTATTTTAATATTACATTAAAATTTTACTCAGTTATTTTCAAATATTTTTTTTCTAGAATTTTTTTATAACTTATATTTTAAATAAGTGATTTCAAAGTGAAAATGGTATTTTCCTCAATAAATATTCTATGTAATATTTTAAAGAAGTTTTTATCAATGATGACAAACATTAATGTTATGTATTGAAATATATATATATATATATATGTCCTTAAATATATACCTACCTTATTCTCCCTTCCTTTGATGGGGAAATTCATACATTAAGTTCATTTATCAAATGAATTCATTATGAAATATCCTTTTATTATGAAATTATGTTTGTTTATACAACCCATTTCATTCTATGGTTAATTTTTATGTTTACTCCTTAAGTCTGATTTCATTTTTTGGAATAAATAATCATGAACATGTTATGATCGGTGATACCAGATAACACTCAAATGCATTGGGTAAATATTTTGTCTCATGAGACATTTTTTATGGGATTGAGGAGTAAAACTAATCCATTATGGGACATTTTAAAACATGTGATATTTTATAATAAGTTATCCAAGACTCATGTTTATTTCAAGTTACACGTTTCTTCCACATTTTCTATATTTAAATAATCTTATGATACCATTTTATTTATGTTACACTTTAATTTGATTACTCGCAATCTTTCTCTTTTATGATATCATGTTATACTTTTAACTCACACATTTTTTTCCCTTATCATGTTTATTCCCTTATTATACATTTTAGATCACCCATTTCTTTTATTTATTCCCCAAGTTATCCTATATAGTTTTAGGATCTCAAATATATTCAGAATCTAAAAAAAGATAATAAAAATAAGGATGTTATGTTTTAGTTTATTTTTATGCTTTATGTACTGAATCTTTTATTGACACTAGGTCTGAGGATATTTGAGTTGTAATTAATGGGTTTTTATAGTAAAAATATTATAATAATATGTGTAAAAGTCTTGGGTCACTATAGTGGTTTATTATTTTATGAATCCCTTGTTAATACTTTACAAATCTATTAATATTAGATCACTATCAATCCATATCATAGATATGGTTTTATGAAATTTTCTATTTTGATCATTTATAACTTTATTCACTTTCTTAAGGTGGTAATAAAATGTGCAATCATAATCCATTAACATCTCTAACCATATTTTCGGGTTCTTATTTGATATCATTCAATGTGAATATACACTTGAAGATCTTATGATCCATATATATGAAAAACTTATCCCCATGGAGGCAATGTCACTAAATATTCAATTTTATTATTACTATAGACAACTCTAGATCTTTTTTCAGATAGTTTTACTTATGGATATTTAACTATTGATAGGCATATGCTATTACCTTATCATTTTTCACAAGTAAACAACCTAATATTTTCTTTCAAGAATCACTATAGATCACAAATCATTCCTCACTAGTAGGTATTATGTCTATAAGTGATGTGATTGGCCTCTTCTTTAACTCCTTTAATCACTCTTCACATTTATCAGTTTAGAAAAACTTTACATATTTCCAAGGTAACTTGGTTAGTGGGTTTTAAACTTTTAAAATGTTTCTCACAAATCCCCGATAATACCCATCTAATCAGAAGAATGTATAGGTCTCTATTAAATTTTTTTTGTCTAGGACAATCTACAACCAACTTAGGTTTTGAAGGACCCATATATATACCCTCACATGTGATTACATGACCCAAGAAGGATAATTTTTGCAGCCAAAATTCACACTTTTTTAAAATGGCATAAAATTTATACTTTCTCAATGTCTTTAGTATAGTATGCAAATTCCCTACATGTTCCTCTTATTTTTGAGTATTTGAGAATAACATCCTTAAATACTACCAAATATTTTTTTAATGTAATCTCCAATGTGTCTATTCATCAAGTTTATAAATATTATTAGAGTATTGGTGAGTCTGAAGGGATTTACTAGGATATCATAGTGAACATACTTTATATGAAACATAGTATTAGGATGACCTTCCTTAAATTTATTTGATGGTACATTTAATGAAAGTCCACTTTAGAGAAGTACTAGGATCTATGTATCATATTTAATAAGTCATTAATCCATGATAGTGGACACTTGTTCTTTATTGTGATCTTATTGATTTCATGATAATCAATACAGAGATGTATTAACCCATTCTTCTTCCAAAAAATGTGGACAGACACTCCCCATGGTGAATCAAATGGGTGTATGAAACCCTTTTCTATATTCCATTGTAGTTTATTATTTAGTTCTATCAGTTCAATATTAGCCATTCGATAGGGATTTTAAGATATTTATAGAGCTCTAAGTATATGATAGATTGAGAACTCAACTTTTTAATTAGGGAGATGAACATGAAACTATTCAAGGAATACATCAACATATTATCACACAATTTCAATTTATTAAAGGTTTATACTCTCCTTTTCCCCAATAAATAAAATCATCTTGTGAAGAATATTCCAAAGGAGATTCATCCTCCTCCTTATAATTGTATAGAATCATATGATGATTTGGGATAAGGAAATTGATTTCCTTATCTAGGAAGTTGATATTAGATCTATATAAGTATAGAAAATCTATTCCCAATATAACACTAAATTATACTAAATGGAGTATTACAATGTTATTTAGGAGATCTAACCCACAAATATATATTGGGGAGGAGTTATGTTCTTGAGATGCAACATTTCCCCCTTTTTCTATTTTTACTGACAACTCAACCTCCATGTTTTGAGGTGGGTTTTTAATAGTTCTACTAACTTATATTATTTGAGAGAATGAATATAACCAGATTTAAATTATACATTCAATACCCTTGAATGAGTAAAAAGTTTATATATCACAACTTCATTATTAGGATCAATATCATTAGTAGTGATAACATAATCATATCCCTTTTTATTTAGCCTTGAAGGTTGTTTTTTTCTATTATATTTGATAAACCTTGGCTTAGGGATTTAGTTTTCATTGTGTATACATTACTTGTAGTTTATACTTTAGACAACAGGTTTAGGGTTAATCAGAATTTTTTTTCTTATATCACATTAGTGGGTTATTTATCTCCCTTCAACATTAACTATGTTGATGCCCCTACTTTATACACTTATAAAATATAAATGTTTACTTCAATCTACTTATTGGGTGATTCTTACCACAATTATGGAACATAGAAAATTATACTTTTTTTACTCCATGAGGATTATATGACGATCCTATAGATTTAAACTTCATTCTCCACCTGTTATCTTTAGTCCCATGGGACCACTAAGGACAACCAATTTCTATCTCAACTTTGAGGGAACATCAGACAATTTCATCATAGATATTGAAATCTCCAATCACTAAGCCTTTATAAATACTTATCTTTTACCCAATAAATAAGTAATTAATATTACTTTCAACATATATGACAATGCTGAAGGTGAATCAAAAAATATTAGTGAAGTTTTGTTCATAATCCCTAATAGTTTTTCCCATCGTTTTTATTGATTTTAAGGAATTAACTTTACATTTTAAGATGTAGAGAATGGGGAAAATATTTATTTAAAATTAACTTCTTTAATCCATCTCATTCAATGGATTCAATGTATTTCTTGGACTCTATATTCTTGATCAATGTTCACCACTGATAATCTTATCCCTCCAGTTGACAAATGGACAAAGTTACTTTCCCCAATCAGAGCATTAGAGGATAGAGAATATATTCCTAATAGTGTTAATATATTGATACCTAATTAGTGGATCATGAGATATATTAAAATTTAGATTAAATTATAAAATAAAATACTAAACTACAACTTGTTCTCTCTTAGGATAAGGCAGGTGTGTGACATGACTCATGTTATTAATCATAACTATAGTCAATTGTGCTAGAAATTACATGAAGTTTTTAACTCATGTTTCTATCCTATTAGAAATTTCATTAAGGAAATAATAAAAATTTTCATCACATATTTTATTGTAGATATTCCTTGTATGTTGTTCCATTTTATAAAATAAAGGAAGTTTGGGGTTAGAATTATCAAATTAATTAACTTATAAAACTAAAACATTGAACTTCGAAGAAATAATACATAAATAACAATTATACCAAAACATATATATCTCTAGGTTTCAATATAAGTCATCCATTTTTATTTTCCTATCAATTTATATAACCTAAATAGTTATACCCAAATTCATCAAATTCAATAAATCCTTCATAATGGGTTTTAAAGATCAAGTGAATCTACCAATTCATATCCCCCAAGAGTGTTAAAACAGGTGTGTAGTAAGGTTCACTAATCATGCCTATGATGAAGATTGGTTTAATACAAAAAATACCTTTTGAGGTTATTATACCTAGGTGAATATATTCCATAACCACATCCACTTATAGTATCCAGATAGGTATGCCATTTCATAGAGACCACAAACTCCTTACATTTGCAACATTTATTATGTTTTATTACAGTTATACTTATCCTTAGGGTTTTAACTGATTATTTTTAAAAATATTCCCTAAAAAATAACTATACTTTTCTTTGATACCAGTTATATAGTGACCCATATTTAATTACACAATTTATTACATGATGTTTTAATAAAAAATACATAAAAGAAAATCCAAGGATCTAGAGGTCGAGTGTCTTTGGGAAAATAGTTATAAAATACATAAAATTTAACCTAATATATATATTCTTTATTTTCATTTCCATAATGTTCTCCTAGATCCCTTGAAACTTCTAAAACAACATTGGATACCCTGTGTACATACATAAAGAAAATTACGAGCTACAAATATCAGTAAGGGAATAATCTGAGTAAAGAATAGTTACCAGTAATACATATGAGTCATGAGGCATATCATGATAAAATAAATGGTGAGAATAAAATATAATAATGTAGAAACATGGCATAATAAAATTATATAATAATATCATGACATCATATTAATATTTCAACAATAGAAAAAAGGTTTCATAATCTAATTTATGGCTTACATCCTTGATAACATAACATAATATGCTAGGATAACCACCAATATTCCATACATAGTATCTCATGCGATAAAAAAATTACATGTTTAATTGGGGGTTGTATAATTTTAATCCCACACATCACATTCATAACATGTACATTCATAAGTTTTCTAAATAAGGAAATAATGAATATGGTATATGCATAAGTAAATCCCATGAAAAAGGAAATGGGTAAAATAATCTTATCTTAGATAATAATCAAATGGAATAAAATAGATATTTTGAAGATAGAATGAATTAAATAATTATTATAAATTCATAAATCAATAAGGAAACATAGTTCCCAAAAATGAATTACAAGTTAAGTGAAGATATAAAATAGAGTGGAAAAGTAAATTTAGAAAAGAACCTCTTAAGCAAGGTTTTATGAAAAAGGGTAAAAATACATTAAAGAATATTAGTGCATAGTATTCCGTTAAAACCAAATATTAACCGAAATTATTTTAAATTAAATCTTTAGTTCTTTTAGAAACCATATTAGGTTAAAATAATTAGATCGATTAGTATATAAAAAGAGATAAGAATTGGACCAGTTCTCTTTTATCACGTTCACTTAAAATAATTAATAAAGAAGGTAAAATGAGGAACATTTATTATCAAAAAATATAAAAGGTAAAGTAGGATATATATATATATAACATATATAAATAATATAGTATAAATACATTGGATGAAGATAAAGGTAAAGGGAGAAAAAGAAAGATAATGTGTTACCAAAAAGTAACAAAGTTGGTTTGGAAGCTCTCATACCTCAAGTCCTTGACTTGATCAGTATAGTCACCTAAATTCATGAATTATAAAAAAAATATTAAATTATTTCTACAAAAATATTTTCATCTATATTTTATTTATTATTATTCTTTTTTTTATTTAAAACCATCTTATTAATATAATTTTTTTATTGCTACTCTCATGAGGGAATTTGTTTCACAGTTCTAAAGCCACTTTGGGTTGTGGATAATTATGGAAGTTATTTTCAAATAGTAATAAAACTACCTAAGTGAAATAAACTAATATTAATTACATAATATAAGTTTCAATGTTCTAAAATATATATATGTGTTCTGATATAATGATGATTTATTTTGTATAAATGTTACCATTATATGGTTAGTTCATTTAGATAGTTTTACTAACCACTATGAAATAGATTTTTTAATTTAATATAATGATTATTAAAAAAAATATATAAAGTTAAATAATTTATAACAAACTTATTATCATTATATTGGACAATAATATTATTTTTATAACAATTCATGAAAGTAGTGGTGAAAAACAAAACTTTTCGTAATAGAGGTGATGAACTAGAAAAAACATGGGTGACATTTTAATTTTAGAAAAGATAAAATGAGGCTATATTATGGATATTAAATTAATATAACTACAATTAACAATATTTATAATATTGGTATTATTATAAAACATGGATATAATATATTTGAGGAGGAATTATAAGAAAATAATTTAAGAGACTTTAGTTGAGAGTGTTACCTCTTACTTTGGATGATAACTATTAGGATACCCATTTAAGGCTACTTGGAATGTTATTTTGGTAAGAAAAAAACTACTTAGACAAGGATATGATGGTTTAAGAGATATTTTGGAAAATATTTGGTATATTAAGGAACTTAGAGTGTGATGAGAATAGGGGTGGTGAAGGGTGGTATTTATAAGGGGAGAGGGGTGTTTTAATTATATTATCGTATTTATATAATAATATATTATTTCATGAAACCATTTTATCAAAATTAATTTTTTTTAAAATAATTAAATTTTTCATTAAAAATTATTTTAATGAAGATAAATCATAAATATTTTAAAAAAAATGATTATTTATTTATTTCAAATATTAATGTTTTCATATTTAATGCTTTAATATAATTATATTATGATATAAACTCATTATATTATTTCCAAAATATTATTTTATTATTCCATTAGTCAGTTTAATATTCCTAATGGACAGTTTACTATTTCAATGACCACATTACGATTCCAACAATCATATTACTATTTCAATGGTCAGAAAAAGGTTATATTCTAATGGTAACATTTCCCTTTAAACCCTATATAAACACCAAAATTATCATACGTCATCATTTAATACTTCACATACAATGGTTCTTACACTTCCCTTGATAATGCCAATTTTATTCCTAATGCTTCCCTTTCTTTTTTATGGTATTTATTACAGGAGTGATCTTCATGGGATATTTTGGGCCTAGGGATTTTGGCATAGTGTTTTCACTATTATTTGGTGATTATATCCCAATATTATTCCTATATTATATGGAAAATATCATGTCATTATGTGTAATGATCCAATAAAATCTAAAAATACTTTTATGTCTATCTATTGTAAAACATAATAAAATAATCATTATGAAAAATGATTTTTTTACTAATTGAGGGATTTTTTTGTTATTACTTTATTCCCCCCTTAAAAAATTTCACCCTTGAAATTTAATTACACATAATTAGTTAAAAATATATTAGGTTCCTTTTCTTCATTGCTTCCTCATGTTTTGAAGTTGCTTCTTCATACTGATGGTTCTGCTAGAGTACTTTTAAAATACGAGTGGTTATGTTTCATATAACTATATCTCTATGGTGTAAGATCTTAACTTAGTGGTACTCATATGAAAGACCATTATTTAACTAAAACATATATATATATATATATATATATTTATATATAGTAGATGTGAGGGATATGGTATGTACTTTCTCAATAGGGATAGATGGAACACATTATGTACTTAAGAGAGATTTTGTGGGAGTTCTAGTTGATAGGCCATTGCTCTAATGGGATCATGAATCTCAAAGGGTCCAATATAACGTAGAATTAGATTTACTTTATTACCAAACATCATGACTATATTCTAAGGATATATATTAAGGAATAGTTTATCTCTAACCCAAAACTCTAGATCTCTTCAACAGATTTCGAGAAAACTCTTTTTTTTTTGACTTTGTGATGCTTTAATGTGTTGTTAAATGGCCTTGACCTTCTCAGTCATTTCATTTAGCAGTTTGGGTCTTAATAGCCTATATTATCCAACTTATTTCTTAAATTTTGGAGTTATTCATTTATTTACATTTAGGTATTCATAATAATATTTCTAAACTCTTGAGTGAAAGTTGTTGTTGTATAAGAAATCTACAAAAACAAGATTATGATCCCTACCTACTTAGTGGTCTATTGAATAAGCTATCAATATATCCTGAAATGTATATATATTCCAATCATATTTAACATCATTTTTATGGTGATATGTTGCACTGATGTTCAAATATATGTTTAAATAATGTGGGATACTTTACCATAATTTTGAGGTGAATCTCATATCTCAATCAAATAAAATTTATAGTAGTTCTTCATATAGCCCCATCACTTCTCTAATGTATACCCTTACAAGTTGATCGAGTGATAAGTCCTGAAAAAAGGAAATTAAATGAGATATATTTATCAGATGGTCTACCAAAACACATATGATATTTTTCCCTTTGGTATTATTTAGATGACCCAGGGAAAAATTCATGGTGATGTTCTCCAACTTCTATAAATGTATGGTAAATTGTTGCATAAACCCCTTGAGTTTTTTATTTAATGAATTAACTTTTAGTAATAATAGGAACCTTAATGTATATTTTCCAATAAATTTCTTCATATTATACCTCAAATATTACTCTCAAAGATCTTTATACATTTTTTTTCTCCTTGTGTGGTTAGAGAATGTTAAGCTATGAGTATAAATCAATAAGTCATTATTTATCTCAAGTTCTAATGGTATGTAGAGGCATGCTCCAAATTTCAAAACTCCTCCATCGTCATTATTGAGCTCTGAATATTTCTCCTTTCTTATAGAATCAACCTTATTTTGGATCTCCATATCATCCCTTTGGTCTTTCTTAATATTCTCCAGAATGTACGGTTAGAAAATAATTTGATCATGGAAGGTAGTGGTTACTTCCTTTATGATTCTCTTGTCCATAATTTTTCTATCTAATAATATTGGATCACTCTCAATCTTTACCATGGATATGGTTTTTGGATATTTTCTACTTTTATAACCTACTACTTGATTCACCTTTACAAGGTGGTAATGGAATGAGCTATTATAATCCATGACCAGTTCTAACCACCTTCACCGGTGTATGTTGAACTCCTTCTATGTGAATATATACTAGAGGATCTTATGATATTTATATATATCACACATATATCCATAGAGATAATGTCACCAAATCATAAATTTGGAGATTCTTTCATCCAAAGCTAGTTTATTTGTCAGATAGTTCTGCTAAATGATCTTTAACTTTTGAGGCATAAGCAATCAATTTATCATTTTACATGACAACACATCCTAATAAATTATTTTAACAAACACTATAGATCATAAATACTTCCCAAAAAGTGGTTATTGTGAGTATAGGTGTTTTGATTATCCTATTATTCACCTCATTGAATCTTCTTTCACATTCATTAGTCAAAACAAACCTTATACCCTTCCATGTTTTCTTGGATAGAATTTTTGAAAATCATAAGATGTCTCTCAAAATAATCTTTAGCACACATCTAATCTGAAGGAGATATAGATCTATATTACAGATTTTAGTCTTTTCTATTCCTTAATCATCTCTATCTTTTAAGGATCCACACATATACCCCCACATTAGATTACATGAACCAAGAAGGATATTTTGTAGCCAAAATTCAAACTTTCTAAACATAGAATGCACTTTCTACATTCCCAATGCTTTTAGAACAATACTAAAATACCCATCATGATCCTCTTTGATTTTTGAGTATATGAGAATGTTATCTAAAAATAATACCTCTTATTTTTCAATGCTATCTATAAACTATATATTCATCAAATCTATAAATGTTTTTGGGGGACTGGTGAGTATGAAGGGCACTACTATAAACTCATAATGTCCATACCTTATATGAAACGTATTCTTGAGTATATCCACATTCATTACCATTATTTGATAGTAACTTGAATGAAATTAAACTTTAGATAAGTATCAAGATTCGTATAGCTAATAAAAAAAGTTTCCAATTCGTGGCATGTGATACTTATTCTTTATCACGATCTTTTTGGGTACATCATAATCAATGTAGATATACATTGAACCATCATTATTATTAATAAAGAGGTTCAACCTCCCCATAGTGAAGAACTTGGGCATATAAAACCCTTGTCTAGATTCTATTACTGTTGATTATTTAGTTCTTATGGTTCAATTTTAGACATTATATAGGGATTCTTGGATATTAGTAGACCGCAAGGTATAAGTTTCATTGAGAACTCAATTTCTCTATCAAGATGAAGATTGTTCAACATCTAAAGGAATACATAAAAAAATTCTTTCCTAATAGAAATGTATTTAAGGGTTTTCCTCTTATTTTCTTAATCATTTGAGTTAGATATTATTTTTCATAAGTTAATAATATCCAGGATTGAGAAGAATATTATTAAAGAGATTCATCCTCCTACTTACACTTATATTGAACCAGTTGAGAATTTGGGATATATAAAGTGATTTAATTCTCCAATGAGTTAATGTGGGATCTATATAATGATAGTTAATACATGCTCAGTATAACATCAAATTCTAATAAATGGAGTTTGACAAGTTTCTTTTGGAGATTCATTCCAAAAATATTGTTTGGGGAAGAGTTATGTTCTTGAGTTAAAATAATTGACTGTTTTGTTGAATTTGTCATTGACTTGTCCTCCATGTTTTGAGGTGGTGTTTTAATAATTCTGTTAAACATAAATTATATGACTGAAAATTAATTTTTAATTGATTTTCAAAAAACTGCCTTTTGGTTTAGCGGTAACTCGCACACCACGTGGGAACTGAAATAAAAATATGACCAATTACAAAGTTCAAAATTTAAAACCCAAATATGGAAGCTGAGACGATATTGATCAACATTCACATGCATCAAGCATAATAACATCACTAACCATAAATGTCTAGATTCTCTACTATCATCATTGCATCCTATCACCACCATCAGTGTCATCGACCAAACACCAAACCAGATTATCGGAAAGACCATTAGAATCCATCGTAGTCAAACATCATTACCATGATATCATCACCCCTCAGCAAACCTGAGACCACCAAAGCACCAAAATAGAATAATATCACCTCATGAAAACACATAAATCTTCGAATTGGCACCACCATGCATCAAAACAATGACCACCACCATAACTAAACAATAGAAAAATAGAGCCGGAAAGAAAAATTGGAAACTTCACTGAATGCGTGAAATAGATAAACCACCATATAAAAGAAAAAAACCTTTAACAATATATCATTTCCACTATGAAAATAATCCCAAGGAAAATAACCATACCGACATTAGGAAGAAAACCAGCACGAGCTGTGAGAGGAGCACCGTCCACTTCCAAACTAGACATCCCAAAACCTCTAAGTGACCACCGATCCAGATCCAACCAGGAGAGGTTAGAGTGAAATGAGATCTGGTAAGGGATTTGAATGCTAAGGGATCAGACTGATGAAAATGCTGTGAGACTGAAACCATAATCCAAGGAAACGATTGAGCCAACTTGGGAGTGCTGGAAAAATCAATGATCATCAAACCACAAGTCCCAAAACCACTGAGTTACAATCACTCCAAATCTGACATAGAGAGAATAAGTGGAATTCTTAGTCAGAGTAGGGTTTTAGCTATTAGGGTATTCAATAGAAGTTCACCAATAGAACAAAACCTCCATCAAAGAAGAAAACGAAACAAAAAATAGAGCACTAGTGAGAAATTGAAACAAAACTTATAAGGGAAAGGAGTGAGGGTGAGGGGGAAGATAGCGAAGAAGGCACAAGACCCCCCCCCCCCCCAAAGAGAAAAACTTATTCTAGAAGGAGGAGGAATTGAAACCCCACATAATTAATATGAAAGAATGAGTAGAACTAGAATTAAATAGTATATTATATATCATTGAATGAATATATATCATACCATTAACTACTTCATTTTATGGATCCAACTCATTATTAGTGATAACATAAGCCTGTTTATTCTTGATTGGGATTAAAGTTTATTGTTATTAGTTATCTTTGAAAACCCTTTCTTAGGGAATTGGTTTACATAGTGTTTATGTTCCTTGAAATCTAAAAATTAGACAATAGGCCTAAGGTTGATCATTACCTTATTTTATTTAATCACACTAGTGGGATTATTATACTCCCTTAATAATTCATTTGTTTTATACCCATCCTTTCCACACTTGTAACATCTCTTTATCCCCTTTAGGTATCTTCCATAGTGCTTCATAACACACTTATGAAACATAGTTTGTTGGATTTTATTTCTACCATGAGGATTATCTTATGATTCTACAAAGTTAAAAATAAATATCTTCTTGTTATATCAAGTCCCATGGGATCCCTAAGAATCCCTAATTTCCATCTCAACTTTGAGGTCACATAATAAAATTTTAATATAGCTATCAAAGTCTCAAATCCTTCAATATTTATAAATAATATAGCTTTAACCCACTAAAAAATCATTCAACCTCACTTTTAATGTCCATGAAAAATCTCGGGGTATATTTTTAAATCCTTGTAAACTTTTCTTAATAAGACACAATAGATTAATCCCCATTTTTCTTGAGTTTTAGGAATCCCCTATTCATTTTATGATAGATAGTGTGGGGAAAATATTTATAGAAAAAATATGTTCTTGAATATATACTATTTCATAGATTCAATGTCCTCCTTGGATTTTATATTATTGATCAGTGTCAACCACTAATTAACTTCTCTCTCCTGTCAATATATGGCCAATGTGACTTTCTCATGCTCAAATAACTGGATCACATAGAATATTTTCTTAGTGGATTTATTCTACTACTCCTCAATTTGGGGATGAGAATATACACTAAAAATATGAGGTATTTATCACATAAAGGACTCAACTATAACTTGTTTTATCTCAGTAGAAGGTTATTTTTCGGTGTGATTCATGTTATTACTAATAACTTGAGTCAATTGAGCTAGTATATCCATGAATCTCTTGAATTATTATCCAATCATATTAGTAATTTCATTATTGAAATCCTCAAATTTCCCATCTCATATATTGTTTACTTTATTTCTTTTATTTCCCCTATTTTTAAAATAAAGGAAATTTTGGGATGAGAATTAGTAAATTAATAAATTTATAAAAATGAAACTATGATCTAGGAGAAAAAAACTCATAAATACCATGTATACTCAAACTTATACATCTCTAGGTTTTAATCAAATATATCCCTATTCATTTTCCTATTTCATTCTCTAACTCAACTTGTTATACACTACTTCATATAATTATATAAATCTACCCTAACAGTTTGCAAAGATTAAGTGAATCTACCAAAGTATATCCTTTATGTGTGTCAAATCAGGTGTGTAGTAAATCCCACTAATCATGCCCATAATGATTATATTTTTAATACCAAATATACATTTTTAGGGTTATTATACCTAGGTGAATCTATGATAGAACCTCATTCACTTGTACTATCCAGATAGTAATTTCATTTTATAGAGACCACGCACTCCATACTTTACCAAAATTTTGGATGTTTCCCTATACATTGAATTTTCCTTAGGGTTTTCACTGATCTTTTTTAGATATAATTTTTAGAAAATAACTATACCTTTCTTTGAAATGAAATATAGAAACACATATTACATTACAAAATTTATTATAATAGTTTTAAACATAATTATCTAAAAGATACAATCCAATGATCTAGAGGTGTAGTGTCTTTGGGTGACTAGTTATGAAATAGATATACTTAATTATAAGATACATAATATTTATTTTAATCTTTATTGTGTTCATATAGATCCTTTTAACCTTATAAAACTATATAGGATACCTTGGGGACATACATAAAGAAAAGGGTGAGCTATAAAGCTCTGTAAGGGAATAATCAGTGTAAAGTAGGGTGATAGGTAATACATATGAGGAAAGGGCAATATATTGATAACATAAAAGATGATAATTATATATAATAACATATAAACTTTTCATGATAAGATGATATCACAAGATCATAAAATCATAGGAATGTGGAAGAAATATAAAACATGATATTATAAGCTATGTAAAGTCTCTCTATCAAGATAATATGATATTGTGTGATTAGCTAAGCACTCATGTACCATACATGGTATCTCATGAGATAAAAACATTCTAGATTTCATTAGAGGGTTGTATAATTCTAGTCCCACTTTTCATTTTCATAACATGTACATGCATGGGTGTTACATATAAGTAAATCATACAAATGGAATAAGCAGAAGTAAAACCGATGAAAAATGAAATAAGTAACATAATATTCTCTTAGACCATAATCAAATTGAATAAAATAGATATTCCCATGAGATAAGGGATTAAATAATTCTTCTAAATTTATAAATTAATAAGTAAGTATAATTCATGATAATTATTTCAAGTAAAGTGAATATATAAAATAAATTCATGGAGTAAATTTAGAAAATAACCTCTAAAGATGTGTTTTAAGAAAAAGGGTAAAAATAGTCAAGGGAGGTAAGATAATAATATTTCCTTAAAACTGAAAATATAACCCAAATGTTTTTCCAAGTAATAGTGATTGTTTTTCCGAAACCATGAAAAGCTAAAATCATTAGATGTATTGGTAAATGAATAGTGTTAGGAATTGATTTTTTTTGGTTTTATCCAGTTCTCTTAAATTAATGAAATAAAAAGGGAACTTAAAGAACATGTATTATCCTAAAAAATGGAAGATAAATTAGGATAGGTATATATGTAAGAAAAAATATAAAAAATATAGGATAAATAAATTGGAATAATATAAACATAAATGCTGATAATTAAAGATAATATGTTAGTAAAAATTAATGAGTGTAGTTTGCAAGATCTAATACCATGAGTCCTTCAATTAATTAGTACAATCACTTTAATTTCAGAATAATTAAATAAAATTTAATAAATAATTTCATAAAAACCATTTTAATGTATATTATATTTATTATTATTTTTTATGTTCGTTTAAAATAATCTTATTAAGACAATGAGTTTATTACTACTCTCTCGAGGGTGTTTATTTCACAGTTATGAAGCCACTTCAGTTTATAGATAATTGTGGAAGTTCTTGTAAAATGGGACTACAACTACACAAGTGAAATGAACTTGTATTCATTTCATTATATAATTTTAATTAGTCCCAAATATCCATATGTGTTTTGGTTTAGGGATGATTCGTTTATTATAAATTTTATCATTATATGTTTTGTTCATTTAGGTGGTTTTACCGACCATTATGAACTAGATTAATTTTATTTAATTCAATGATTATAAATAAATTCTAAAAAATACAATAAGTTATAACATATGTATTATCATCATATTTAAATATAATATTATTTCTATAAACATCCATGAATGTTGTGGTGAAAATGAAACATGTCAACAATGGAGGTGATAAACCAATAAAAACATGGGTGTGGTTTTAAATTTAGAAAAGGTGAAAGGAGGTAATATTATGAATATTACATTAATATAATAAAAATTAAGTATGTTGATAATATTTATATGATTATAAAAACATGTATAGAATATATTTTAAGATCCAAAAGAAGCAATAAATTTAAGAGACTTTGGTTGAGAGTATTACTTCTTCCTTTGGATGTTAACTCTTAGGATACACATTAAGCCCAACTTGAATGTCATTTTGGTAAGATCAATACTCTTTAGGATTGGGAATTATGGATGGGGGAATTTGGGTACATATTCAATTAGGTAAGGAACTTAGAGTGTAATGAAAAGATGAGTGGTGAAGGGCAGTATTTATAAGTGGGAGAGTGGTGTTTTTACTAAAGAATTCATCTGTTCATTATATTTTCTCAAGACTAAAAATAGTGATGATTATTTTGATTATATTCAATAATTTTATCATGTGATTCCTAGCTAATATTTTCTTTCATCAACCTTTATGAAATTAATCATTAATTTGACTAATAATGTAAAATACCATATTTTGGTATATATTATTACTCCCTAAAAATTCAAAATTTTCAGAAAAAAAAATCACACTAAAATACTTTTGATGTATTAATTCCAAAATTGACATCCATTTCATCAAAATAATTTTATTAATATGGGAAATTTAATATTTAAATAAAAACCTTCCTTATTAAGAAAAATAGTTATTATGAAATGATCTAATTTATAAAACTTAGAAAATTTACTTATTATTTCATTATATCTTCATAATTATAAAAATATATATTATTTTATTAACTTTTTTTGAAAATTATATTTTATTTAAATTTTGTAAAATTTTCATAAAAAAATTATTTAAATGAAGATGAATCATATATATTTTTTCAAAAAATAATTATGATTTCATAATTTCAAATGTTTTTTATAATATTTCACACTTTTATCTATTTATATTATGATATAAAATCATTATATTATCCACCAAATATTATTTTACCATTAAATTGGCCAGTTTACAATTCTTAAGTGTCAAATCACTATTTTTATGGTCAGATTACCATTCCAACAGTCATATTTCTGTTACAATGGTCTGGTAACGGTCATATCATGAGGGTAACATTTCCCATTAAACCCTATCTATTTATCTTCATTATCATACTTCATCATTCACTAATTCACTTATTTTTTTTCAATTCCCTTGATAATTTCAATTGCATTCCTAATGCTTCCCTTCATTTTTATAGTTTTGATGGAAAGAGTGATCTTTATAAAAGATTTTGGGACTATGGAGTTTGCCTCAGTTTTTTTTACTATTACATGGGTTTTATCTCAATGTATTATTCTTAGATTATATGAAAAATATTATTTAATGATGTGTAATGTTACAAGGAAATGTAAAAATCTTTTAATGTCCTTATATTGTAAAACATAGTAAATATACAATTTTGAAATATGAGTTCTTTTATAAATGGATCGAATTTTAAATCCATTAAAATCTTTCCCCCTTTAGATATTTAACCCTCTAAATTTCATTACATGTAATAAACTAAAAACATATTATGGAACTTTATTTTTATTGCTTCCTTAGGTTCATAATTTTCTTCTTCATACTTAAAGTTCCCCAAGAGTACTTTTATAAGGTGAGTGGCCTTATTTAACATAACTTTATCTCTATGGTCCATGATCTTTACTAAGTGATACTTATAATAATGATCATTATCTAATTATAAAAAATATTTATTGATTACATGTAAGAGATATGATATGTAATTTCTCAAAATGGATACATGTAGCACATCATGTACTTGAGACTATTCTGGTGGGAGTTTTAGTCAATTGGCTGCAACTCTAATGGGGTCAAGAATCTCAAAGGGGATAATATACCAAGGAATTAACCTTCCATTCTTTACAAAAATCATTAATATCTTCTAGGGAGATATATTAAGGAATTTTATTTATAAAACCTGAAACTTATGGTCTCTTTGAAGATTGTCAGGATAACTATTTTTTTACTCTATGATGTTTGAATGTGTTGTTGAATGGAATTAACCTTCTCAGTCATTTTATTTACCAGTTTGGGTCCTAATACCTTCTATTATATAACATCCTGAATTTTTTTGGAGTTTTCATTTATTTACCTAGAGATATTAATAAGTATCCATATGAATTCTCGAGAAAAATCTATTGTTGTATAAGAACTCAAATAAAAGAAGATGTTTATACCAGACTCATTTTAATTCCATTGAAAAAGTTCTCAAAATATTCTCGAGTTTCTATATTTTCCACTCAAATTGACCATGATTACAAGGGTGATATTTCATACTGAAGTTCAAATCTATGTTCAAATCATATTGGATGTTTTTCCAAAATTTTAATGTCAACCTTATATATCGATCATATGCAATTAATATTAGTGTTCCAGGTTCCTCACCACTTATATAATTTATATCTTTTTAGTTTTATTGAGTTATAAGTACTCATAAATGTAAATTAAATGATCCATATTTATAATATGGTCTACCATAATCCATATGGAATCATTACCTTTGGTTTTTTTCAAAATACCTATGGAAAAATCCATGGCGATGTTCTGCCATTTCCATGAAGGTATGGGAAATGGTTGGATAATTTCATTGACAATTTTCCTTTTATAGATTTACTTATGAACATAACAGGAACCTTGATTTATATTTCCTGATTTATTTCTTTATATTTTCCCAAAAATAGTACTCTCTAATATATCTAAACATATTTTTTCTCCTTGAGTGGATAAAGAATGTTGAGCTATGAGTATTAGTAAATAGCTTCTTCTTTATCTCAAGTTTGGATGGTATACAGACATGTGCCCCAAATCTAAAAACTTATTCTTCATCATTGTTAAACTATGAATATTTATAATTTTCTATTTAATCCACCTTATTTTTTGTCTCCATATATTCCCTTTGAGATTTATTAATCTTCTCTATAATGGATGGATGACCAATCATTTGAGTTAGGTACGATGTGGTTCATTATTTTATTATTATAATGTCCGTACTTTTCATATCTAAGAATATAGGATCACTAAAAATCCACATCATAGATAGATTTTATTATCTTTTCTACTTTGATCATATCCAACTTGATTTTCCTTCCTAAGGTGGTAATGGAATTAGAAATGATAATCCTTTACCATATCTAACCATCTTCACTAAAAAATATTGAGCTCCTTATATACAAATATATACTTGAGGTTTTAAGATCTGTATATATGTCACAATTCCTCTATATAGATAATTTCATTGAATATTAAAGGTGAAGATTATAGCATCCACCTCTAGATCATTATTTATATAGTTATGCTCATGTATCCTCAACTATCCAGAGGAATAGGTAGTTACTTTATCATTTTTATGATGACGCAACCTAATGTCTTCCTTAAAGTATAATTTTAGACCATAAACCCTTCCCCAAAAGTGGGTGGTATGAGTTTAGATTTTATATTATCCTCTTCTTCAACTCATTTAATCTCTCTTCACAATAATAAATCCAAAAAAACCTTAAAACCTTCCAAGAAATCATGTTAAGTAGGTTTGAAAATTGTGAATGTTTTATATAAAATAACCGATAGTACCTATATAATTTGAGAAATATATAGATCTCTATTAAAAATTTTATTCTAAGAAATTCCATAATCACCTTTATTTCTTGAGGATCCATATATTTACCCTCACATGTGATTACATGAACCAAGAAGGATAATTTTTATAGAGAAAATTCACTTTTCACAACTTTGATTACAATTTCACATTTCTCAATGCCTTGATCATAGTAATCAAATACCCCTCATGTTCATCCTTTCTTTTTTAGAGTATGAGAATATCATTTATAAATATAATTCATATTTTTCTTGGTAATCTATAAAGTATCTAATCATCAATTCCATAAATATTATTGAAGCATTAGTGTGTTTGAAGGTCATCACTATGAATGGATATTTTTTATACCTTATACAAAACATAGTATTGGGTATATCCACCTTTACTTTATTTTATGGAACCTTTAATGAAATTACACTTTAGATATATACTCATATCGATATAGTTGATGAAATAAGTCACCAATCCATGGAAGGGAATATTTTTTCTTTATTATGATCTTTTTGAGTCTATGATAATCAATGTAGAGATGCATCAACTCATCCTTATTCATGAAAAAGAGGACCAATAATCCCCATGGTTAAGAACTTGGGTGTATAAAACCCTTGTCTAAATTCTATTGTAGTTAGTTTTTTAGTTCATCTAGTTCAATGGAATTCATTATATAGTGAGTCTTGGATATTAGTAGATCTCTAAGTATAAGATTAATTGAGAACTCAACTTCTTGGTTAGGGGGAAGACCATGAAAAATCCCCAGGGAATATATCAACACATTATCTCATAACATCCCTATCTTTAAGGGTGTTACTCTCCTTTTTTCTCAATCATTTGAGTTAGATATGTTTTCTTATGAGTCAATAGTATCCATTCTTTGTAAGAATATTCCAAATTAGATTCATCCTCCACCTTATAATTTTATATAACTAGTGGTTGATTTGAAATATAGAAATCGATTTCTTTCTCCCAGTAGTTTATGTTAGATCTGTAGCAACCTAAACTTTTATAAATTAAATTCACCTTTTTAATGAATAAATATCTTATCAAGTAATGTAATTATAGTAAACACATATAATAAATTAGTTATTTTGGAGCCTTATAGATATTGGGATTGAAAATACCATTAATCATTATAACCATTAATAAAATAGACATTTTATAGTGACCATTAATGTTAAAATATATCAAGTTTTGAAAAAATTATAATTGAAATAGATGAAAGAAACGATGACCTCGTCTAATAGGATCGTACCCGATGAATCCCATTTATTGAAGCTTCCAGAGGAGATGTAATCACTAGGATTTTCCATTAACCAATTTCAAGCTAAGAATAAAAAACTAAAAAAGGTGAAAAATCGTTTACATGATAAGTTCAAGCCTATCAAGATCACGACCCAAACTAGGTTTGCTGCAACATTCAAAGAAAGTTTCACCATCTCACACCTTTACCTTGGGGAATACGCTGGTGTAATAAGGGGTTGTATATCTAGACCATATAATATAAAACTTTATATTTTATTTTTAATACAACAATCATTATAATTATCAATTTTTTTTATTAATTTTATAAATGGTTATATAATGAGTTTCATAAAAATTAGATTTTTATATGAAGAAATCAAAATTATATTTTTGGGAAATGCATAGTTTCAATTAAGAAACTCTTAATAAATTTAATAATTTTTGAAATAAATGTTAATTTAATAAAATATTCTTATTAAATTGTATTTATTTAAATATAAATGATAATACAATTTAATTAATTCCAATATAAGTTTTATAAGGTTTAGAAAGTTGTTAACGTCATAAAAGATAGTAATTTACAGTAAATAAGATTTTTCATTTTAAAGTTCAAATTATAATATTTATAAAATTATTTTGTTAAAATAAATATTATTTTTAAATCATAATTTCAAAATATTACAATGGTGAATTATTCATACTTTTCTAAAATTTTCAATTTTTTTTGTAAAAATTAAATTGGGTATAAATATATAGTATGTATTATGACATCATAATATCCCAAAAGTGATATAATAAATAATATAAAATGCATATATGACCAAATATTGATTAACCTTTGAAATAATGTGTTTTTGAAGTTATTTTATTAATTTTATGAACCTTTAATGAATCTGCCAAAACCTATATTATATTTTAAGATTTAAAAATAATTCTTTATGAACACGACTCACTTCCACATCCCCAATTATATTATTTGAATATTTTTGGTTATTGGATTTATAATGTATTTTTAACCACTAATATTTTTCATAAATCAAGGTAAAAAATGGTATGGTTTGCGTTTTTGATTATTTTATTATATAGTGTCTAAATCCTATGTTTAGAAATTAATAAAGAATTCCCCACACTTTTATTAATAAATACCCACCCAACATCACACTCTAATTCACTAAAAAACCATTGATATTTAATTTCATCTCCCTATACCTATTTAAAACCCTATCAAGGTGTTCCAAAGCTCTTAATAATCTCCTCCCAATATTTTATACGCATCCTTTCAAGTTAGGGGATTCACTTAATCTCTTCTTTATTCACATATTTTATTCATATGAAGCATTTTATATCCAATTATTCAAGTTGTAATGTGTTTTTAAATCTCCCTTGAATTTAATTATGACTCTTGTGTAATTTTATTTCACCTTTCACTCTCATTAAACCCTTCCATGGAACATTAGGTACACTCATTATGCTGTTTAAATTATCGTGTTATTTTCCATGCCCAACATTTTATTATGAAATTTCCATCCCCATTTCTAATCAAGGGTATTAAACTAGATGAAAATATAATTTTTTGAATGAGTACTTCTATGCACGTAACCCACACTCTTTAATCATGTGATTATTTTTTTTGAAGACATTTTACATGATATGAATGTGATGGGTGGGATCAGAATTATATAGCCCTACAATGCATTGGGTAATGTTTTTATCTCATGAGATACCATGTATCATTTGTGTGAGGTTATCATAAGCACACTATGTTATGATTCATTGGTTTTTATGCTTTTATTATTATTATGATTTCATGTTTTATGTTTTTTCTACATTCCTTATGTTTCTTTGATGTTACTATATTATATCATGTTTCAATGTTCATGAATCTCACCACTTTTATTTCACCTTGATAATCTTCATAACTCACATGTATTACATTCATTGTGTTATTCTATAATTATTCCATTTCTGGGTTTATAGGTCACCACTTTCTTATATACATCCCCAGGTTATCTCATGAAATATTAGAAGATATATAGATCTTAAGGGAATGTTGTATAGTTTTTAAACAATGACATTATTTTTGTATTGTAATCCTTTGTGTTATATATCTAATTACCCAAAGAAAATATGCCACTTTATCTTTTGATATTTTATTAATTGTGCCTTTATTTAAAAAATAATGAAATAAAGTGTATAAAATCTATGGTTTTTCATAGGATTTATATAAATATAGTCAATCCATGCCAATAATAAAATAGAATTCCAATAAAGGGAGTATGATAAGGTTTTCTGTGATATTCAACCTAGAAATATTGACTGGGGATGATTTATGTGCTCGAGGTGAAATAATTACCCCTTTTTTGTTATCACTGATAACTCAACATCCATGTTTTTTGGTGGTTCTTGAATAGTTCTACTAAACTTACATGATATGGAAGAATTTATAGAACTATATTTAAATATAAAATTATCTATCCTTGAAAGAATAACCAGAGTACATATCACCACTTTATTGTTAGTAACCACCTTAGTAGTTGTGATAACATAATACCTTACCTTATATTTTATACTTATTGGTTGTTTTCATCGGTAATAATTGAAAACCCTTGGGTTTGGGAATTTGTTTACCTACTGTATAACTTCTTTGTAGTTTAAAAACTAGACAACAAGATTACTATTTATCAAAAAATTATTTTGTTTTATCCCATTAGTGGTCTTCTTTGTTTCCATTTAGGGTTCATTATTATTATTCCCCTCCTTTACACACTTTTAACATCTCTTGGTTCCCTTTAGGTATCTTCAGGGGTGATTCTTTTAACACTTATGGAATATAGGTAGTTGGAATTTCTTTTTTTCTAGGAGGTTTTATTATCTTATTAAGTTGAACTCCGATCTTTGCTTGTTATCTATAGACCCATGGGACCACTAAGAATTACTAATTTCCATCTTGACTTTGAAGGGACATAATATAATTTCCACAAAGTTATGTAAGTCTAAAATAGATAAATCTTTATAAAAATATATATTTTACCTACTGAAGAATAAGCCAACAAAATATCTATTTTGAATCTATATTTTGATGGGTTTTTATTTATATATTCATTGAATATTATTTGATTAAATATAATATTTGTTATTGATATTTATGTTTTGTGTGTTCTTATATTGGACCATAATTTGGAGCATATGATGGAAAATATTACAATTTAGGAACAAAAAGGCACTTTTCACCAAGCTGTGAAGAAGCTCGGTGTGACAATAAAAAAAGACAAAGAAAACAAGGCCAATGTTGAAGAAAAAGAGAAAAAGTGAAATACAAGAGATTGAATACTGAATAACCATGGATAAATGGAGCTTCCAACATTGGAATATGACTTTACACATCTTGTAATCATTACACATTGTGTATTTGTTCAATTCGTGAAAGAATTACAAGGTGTGAAGGAGAGAAAATTAAAATATAGGGAATTTGAAATGTTTCATAGAGTGAATATTTTTCATTTCCATGAAACCAGTGAATTATTCATAGGTAGGACACAAGTCATGAATTTCATACATGTGGTGAAAGATTACACATCGTGTAAATGCCTGAGAGAGGAGAAAATTGGTATTTTAACGCATATTTAATGATAATTATTTCTTTTGACCCCCCAAATGTCAATTAAAACATTCTTTGACCCATTAAATACCATAGATGATAGAAGGTATTATAAATATGGGTTCTGAAAAAGGGATTTTGGCATCCCATTCCAAGATGGAGGCATGGCCCTTGAGAGGCTGTCATAGGGTTCTGACTTGGAGTTCTGCATAAATAGGTTTCTATTTTTGTTTTATTTATTTTATGTAACATCAAATTATTTCTAGTTTAATACCAATATATTAATATTATTCATTTGTTTCTCATTAATTATTTTCTAATATCTCTATTATGGGTGTTGGTTTATTCACCACCAATTACCACCCAATAATGATTGGCTAAACCCCATAGGGGAGAGAAGAATCAATTAAATGGGTTTTATACAAAAAAAGAATGATTTTACTTTGATTATAAGATGATTTAATTTAGATGTATCATTTTCTTCCTGTATGTATATTTTAATCATCATTTAACCATTGACTATATGGCTTTAATATTTAATGAACACTAACATAAATGAGCTCATTTATTCATGAAAATTGAGTGAAATTATTCATCATCTTTTGGAAATCTGAACTTAATAAACTTTATCTACTTTGATTCATCAAACAATGATGAATTATAATTCAAGGGTATATTTATAGATTATGACTATTTATTATGTTGATAAAATTTAATGATTATGTAGCTATCTAATATGATTATTTTTCAATCAAAGAGTAATCAATTTATTTAGTTAAACTACCCTGTAAATCGGTTCCCCTCTCTTACGTTTTCCTATTTGAATTAATTTATTTTAAATTGAATAATTAATTTAAGAAAATCAATCATAAATTGGAGTGAACTTACCATTATTTTATAGTTTTCATTTTTGTGTTCCCTTCTCTTTGTGGGATCGACCCCACAGTTCTGTTATACTATGAATTTGTAGTTAGTACATTTTTAGAACATATAAATTTATAATTTGATCCATGAATAGAGGACTTAACTATGACTTTTGAGTGAATAATCCAACTATACATTCAACATGAATGAAAAATTTGGAAGCATATCATGTAATCCTTGTGAAGTTTTCTTCATAAGACATAGTAGATTCATCCCCTTTTACTTGAGACCAAGTAATTCCCTCTTCATTTTAAGATGGAGAGCATGTGTAAAATATTCAATAAATAATATCTTATTGAATTCATCCCCTTCCATGGATTTAATCTCTTCCTTGGAGTTTATATACTTTATTGGTGACCACCACTTACTAGTTTCTCCCTCTAGTTGATATAATACCAAAGAAACATTATCCTACTCAGATAATTGGAGGATGGAGAATATTTTCTCAATAGAGTTAATAAATTTCTTTGTAATTATGGGATAATAAGATTCACTAAAATTATGAGTTATTTATCACACAAATCACTCAATTGAAACTTGTTCCCTCTTAGGATAAGGACGTCATTTGATGTGATTCATGTTATTACTAATAAATTGATTCGGTTTTTCTTGTACTTAAATAAATTTCTTGACTCCTAATCAAATAATATTAGGAATTCATTATGGAAATATTCACATTTCTGATTACATATGTTGTTGACATGATTCCTTCTATTTCTTGTTATTTTATAAAATAAATGAAATTTTGGGATGAGGATTCATAAATTAATAAATAACTATAACTCAATATAATTAATCCACGTTCATTTTCTTATTTATTTCCCTAACCCAACTAGTTATTCATTACTTCATCATATTCTATAAATTATTAATAATGGTTTTTAAAAGATCAGGTGAATCTACCAAAGAATATACCCCATAAGTGTAAAATTATGTATGTAGTAAATCTCACTACTCATTCCCAGGGTGAAGAAGGTTAATATACAACCATCCAATTTGGGTTATTATCCCTAGGTGTATATGTACTAGAAAAATATTCACTGGTTGTATCCACATTGGGATGTCATCACATAGATACCACAAACTCCTTACTTTTAAAAAATTTAGTATATTTTCCTATACTTATAATTGTCCTTAGGGTTTTCAAAAAATATTTCTAGTCATAATCCTGAAAAAATAACTATACTTTTCTATGATTCCAATTATATAAACCAAAATTTCATAAAATAATTTATTACAGGATTTTTTAACATAAATATTGATAAGTGAAAATCCAAGGATATAAAGGTCTAGTGTCTTTGGCTGACTAGATATAAAATAGATAAACTTAAATATAATCTACATAATCTTTATTTTAATCTATATAATTTGATACTTGAAAACTTTGAACTTATAACACTAAATAGGATACCTTGGGGATATACATAAAAAAATATATCTGTAAAACTCAATATGGTAATATCTAGAGTAAAGCATGGTAACAAGTAATACATACGAGGCAAGCGACGTGTAACGATAACTTAAAATGTGGGAATCATATATAATAACAAAGAAACATGGAATAAGAAGATGATATCATAATATCATGACATCTTAGTAATATGAAAAAATATAAGACATGATATCATAAGCTAAGTTAATGATTTCCACAAAGAAAACATAACATAGAGTGCTAAGCTAACCACTCATCCATCATACACGGCATATCATGAGATAAAAATATTACACATTACATTGGGTGGCTTTATAACTCCAAGCCCACCCATCACATTAATAACTTTTAAATTCATAAGTGTGAATTATAAGTAAATCATAAAAGGAATATAAACATAAGTAAAACCCATGAAAAAGGTAATGGGTAACAATATCTTGCCTTATATCATAATACAATGGCATAAAATAGAGATTCTCCTAAGAGAATGTGTTAAAAATTCATTAGAAATTCATAAATTAATAATGAATCATATTACATGAAAATTAATTCCAATTTAATGGAATATATAAAATAAATTGGAAAAGTAAGTTTAGAAAAAAAACCTCTTAAGTAGGGTTTTACGAAAAATTTTAAAAATAATTAAAGAACGTAAGAACATAATATTTACATAAAACCAAAAAAAGGAACCCAAATGGGTTTATAATAAGTAATGTGTTTTTTATAAATAATACTTTGTTAAAAATTTATATAGAGTAATATATTGAAAGAGATAATAATTATACTAGTTTCCTTTTACGAGTTCACAAAAAAATAATGAATTGAGAAGGGAACTTGAAGAACTTGTATTATCCCCACAAATTAAAGTAAAAGTAGGATATTTATATATATATAAGAAACATATAAATTTAATATAGGATATTTAAATTAGGATAATATAAAGGTAAATGGAGAAAAATAAAGAGAATGTGTTACCAAAAAGTAACTAGGGTGGTTTGGAATATCTCAAACCTCAGGTCATTACTCGCTTAGTGTGGTCACCTAACTTCCTAAATAATCAAATAAATTTTTAAATAATTTCTTCATAAAATTTTTTCATTTATATTTTATTTATTATTATTATTTTATATTATTTTAAAATTATTTAATTAAGACATCATGTTTTTTCTACTCTGTCAAGGGTGTTCATTTCACATTTCCGAAGCTGCTTCAATTTGTCGATAATTATTAAAGATCATTTAAAATGAGACTTAAAGTATAGAAATGAAATAAAATGATATTCATGTAATTATATATGTTTCAAAGGTCCCAAATATCCATATTTTTTTTTCTTACATTGGGATTGTTCATTTAGTATAAATTTTATCATTGTATAATTAGTTCATTTAAGTGAGTTTACCGACCATCTTGAACAAGATTAATTTTATTCAATTAAATGATTAAAAATAAATGTTTGAATATGATAAAAATTATAATATAATTTTTAGAATCATATTTTACCATAATATTATTTTTATAACCATCTGTGAAAGTGGTTTTGAAAAATGAAACATGTTGTCAACGAAGGCGATGAACCAACCAAAACATGGGTGATTTTTTCATTTTAGAAAAGATGTAAGATGGTTAAATTATGAAAATTAATTTAATATAATAAAAATTCAATATATTTATAATATTTATATTATTTTAACAAAATATATAGAATATATATTTTTTGTGGAATAAGAAGCAAACAATTTATGAGGCTTCAGTTGAGAGTATTACCTCTTCTTTTGGATGTTAACTCATAGGATACACCTTAAGAATATTTGGAATGATATTTTTGAAATAAAATAAATATTTATATTTGGGAATGATTTTGGGGGAGATTTTTGGGTATATATATATTAAGATAGTGTAATTTGAGTGTAAGGAGAAGAGGGGTGGTGAATGGTGGTATTTAAATTAGGGTAGTGGATGTTTTTTATTATAATACACATTAGTTTATTATTTTTTTATCAATAATACTAAGAGAGATAAATCAAATGACTATATGCATTAATTTTTGAACATGAGGCCCAGATAATGGTTTCTTACATCACCCCTCATGTAATTAATCATGTATTTGACTAATAATGTAAAATATCATATATTTTTCTTTGTATATCATTATTCTAAGAAAATAATAATTTTAATAAAAATACCAATAATTAACCATTATATAATTTTGATTTGTAGATTCAAAAAATGACACCCATTTTTTCAAAATAATTTTATAAATATTTGAACTTTGATATAAAAATTCTTTATTTATTGAAAAATAATTTTTATAAAATGATCAAATTTGTAACACTTTAAAAAAATCACTTATGATTCCGTTATATTATAATATTTTTATAAAATTATATTATTTGATGAAACCATTTAATCAAGACTAAATTTTAAAAAAAAATCATTAAAAATTATTTTAATGAAAATAAATCATATATATTTTTTCAAAAAAATAATTATGGTTTCATTATGTCAAATGATTATTTTATAATATTTAAAATTTTTATCTAATTATATTATGATATAAACTCATTATATTATTTCCCAAATGTTATTTTACTATTCCTTTAGTCATCTTACTATTCCTAATGGTTATATTACAATTTTAAAGGTTATATTGTCATTCTAATGATCATATTACTTTTCCAATATCTTGGTAAGTGTTATATAGTAATGGTAACATTTCTCTTTAAACCCTATATCTATAACAAAATTCTCATACTTCATCATTCAATAATTCTCTTGAAATGGTTTTTATACTCCCCTTGATAATGTTAATTATATTCTTAACACTTCCATTTCTTTTTAAGGTCTTTATGGTATGAGTGATGTTCATGGGAGATTTCAGGCCTATGGAGTTTTCCTTAGTTGTTAGACTATTATTTATTGTTTATATTCCTGTATTGTTCCTATATTTTATTAAAAATATTATTTAATGATGTGTAATGTTCCTTTGAAGTGTAAAAAACTTTTTATGTGTATATATTTTAAAACATAGTAAAATAGTTATTGTGAATCATGAGTTATTTTATTTATAGAGGGAATTATTGGGTGGCTACACTATGTTAAATATTGTAAGTGTCTTCTCACTCCCCCATCCACTCTAGGTTGTAGCTAAAAAAGGTAGAGAGTGGGGGTTGTGGAATATTCTCTGCAACATCACAAAAATTCATTATATTTTTAAAAGAACTCACATTTCACTATGATTTTATAATTATTTTTTATAATAGACACACCTAGAAATACATTTATGTTTCATAGGAAAATTAAACAACATGAAATAAAATTTTCCATAATAGCGAGTGATGATAAAGGAAGATAAACACCAAAGAATAGTTTGAACACTAAGGAAAACTTCACATGCTCAAAATATACCTTGAATATTACTCCCGACATAAATACTACAAAAATAAAGTGAAGAATTATAAATATGATAGAAATTATCAAGGGAAGTATAAGAACCTTTGTATGTAAAGTATTGAATGATGAAGTATAAGAATGTTGGTGTATATATAGGGTTTAAAAGTCAATGTGACTATTAGGATATGACTGTTACCTAACCATAGGAATAATAATATGATCGTTAGAAATAGTAAACTAACTAATGGAATAATAAATTAATATTTAAGAAATAATATAATAAGTTTATATCATAATATAATTAAATAAAAGTGTTAAATATGATAAAATTAACTATTGGTATAATGAAATTGTAATTATTTTTGTGAAAAATATACATGATTTATCTTTGTTAAAATAAATATTTATGATAAATTTAAATTTTTTAAATAAAAATTAGTTTTAATAAAACATTATCATGAAAATATATATTCCTATAAATATGATAACATTATAAAACCAAAATTAATTTTTCTGAATTTCAGAAATTTGACCATTTCAAGAAAACTATTTTTAAAAAATTATGGATTTTATTTAAATAATAAATTTATCATATTTAGAAATTTATTTTGATAAAATGGTTTTTTTAATAAATATGGTTTTTTGAAAATTTTGATTTTTTTGTGAATTGTAATATACAAAAAAGGTATTTTACATTATAATTTACACCCATGATTAATTGCATAAGGAGTGACATAATTATCCATTAACATAGCCTCACATGAAAAAATTTCTATATAGATTAAAAAGAATCATCACTATTATCATTCTTAATAAATAATAATAAACCAATGAAAATTATATTCACAAACACCCCTTTCATCCCCTCTTCAATACTACCCATCACCGCCATTCTTCTCCTCACAATATAAATTCCTTAACTCACCATATTTCTTTCCAAATATATCATAAAAAATCCTTCCTACTTATAATTTTTTTACCAAAATATCATTTCAAATATCCTTAAGGGGTATCCTAGGAGTTAACATCCAAAAGATGCGGTAATACTTTCAATCAAAGTTACTTAAAGTCTTTACTTCTCATTCCTCCTCAAATATATTTTATCCATGTTGTTATAATAACATCAATATTATTAATATAATTAATTTCCATTATATGAATCTAATATCTATAATAATAACTCCTTTCATCTTTTTTAAAATGAAAGTGTTTTCCGTGTATTGGTTGGTTCATCAACTTCATGGATGATGTGTTTATTTTTATACCGCCACCTTCAAGGATGGTTACATAAATAACATTGTGGTTAAATATGATACTAATAATTATATTATAACTTATTTTATATTCTATAATGTATTAATAATCCTTTAATTAAATAAAATGAATCCAGTTCATGATGGATGGTAAAACCACCTAAATGAACTAACTGTACAATGAGGACATTTGTACTAAATGAATCATCCATTTTTTAGAACACATACAGATATTTAGAACCATTGAAACATTTAAAATAAAATTAATAGAATCTATTTTCCCTTATGAAGTGGTATTCCATTTGATAAAAACTTCCATAATTATCTAAAAACTGAAGTGCCTTTGGAATCAGGAAATAAACACCCATGGAGAGTGGGAATAAACATGTTGTCTTAATAAAATGTTTTTAAATCCATAAAAAAGAATATTAATGAATAAAATATTGATGAAAATGGTTCTAAATCAAGTATTTAATATATTTAATTTAATTATTCTCTTATTTAGGTGACCATACTGAGAGATTCAAGGACCCTAGGCAAGGGATATTTCAAACAACCCTCATTACATTAGAGTTACACATTCTCTTTAATTTTATATTTTCCCTCTACCCATGTATCATTTAATTCTTAAATATTAGCTATATATGTTCCTTAAATATACACATAGTATACATCACTTTTCATTGTTGGGGATATTAAATATTCTTCACATTCCCTTCTTAATTCCTTCTTTTACGTAAACTCGATAAAAGGTAATAGTCTAGTTCTCCTATATTTTCACATACCACATCATATAATTATTTTAACTTTTTATGGTTTATAAAAACACTCATTATTTAATTTAAAACCATTTGGATTCATTTATTATTTTAATTAAATAAAATTTTTATACAAACTTTAATGGATTTTTACTGTTTTTCTTAATACCCTACTTAAGTTGTTATTTTTTTAAATTTATTTATCCACTCTATTTTTTTCAGTTTACATTAACTTAATTTTTATTAAATATTATTCTTATTAATTTTTTATTCTAAAATAATTATTTAATACCTTCTGTCATAGGAATCTCTATTGTATTCCATTTTATTATGATCTAAAATAATATTATTTTACACAATTCCTTTTTCATGGGTTTCACATATCCTTATACCCCATATATGATTTTGTTATGTTGAAATATTATTATTATAAATGTTATGAATTTTATGGGTGGTCCTAGAATTATGAAACCCCTCAAGGAATTGGGTAATTTTTTCATCTCATGAGATACCATGTATGGTACATGAGTTGTTAGCCTAGTACACTATGTTATGTTTTCTTGGCAGCAAGCCTTGTCTTATATTTATGATGTCATATTTTATGTTTTTTCCACATTCATATGATTCCATGATATTATAATATCATTTTTAATTCCATGTTTTTATTTTATTATATTAGATTCTAACTTTTTATGTAATCATGATATGCCTCCTATATTATATGTATTACATGTCACCATGATTTACTCTCATAATTCACTTACTAATCTTTATAGCCCACTTGTTTTTCTTTATATATGTTCCTAGGTCTTACTATATAGTATTTGAAGTTCATAGGGAACTAGGATCACATTATAGATATTAAAATAAATATTATGTATCTTATGTTTATGTTTGTGTATTTCATAACTTGTATCACAAAGAAACTATAACTCTACATCCTTGGACTATGCTTTATGGATTTCTATATTAAAAAATCATGTAATAAATTATGTCAGAAAATTTGGGCCGCTATAATTTGTATAAAATAAATGTATTGCTATTTTTTTGGATTAGGATAATAAATAATTGGAAAAACTATACGTGGAAGTGTAAGTATAAGAAAAATTCCAAAATTTCACTAAATTAAGAAGTGTGAGTCCTCTAAGATGTGACATCCATGTCTGGATACTACAAGTAGATACAGTTTTGGTATATATGCACTTAGAGGTATTAACCCCCTAAAGGTATGGTTGGGTATTATCTTGATCTTCACCCTGGTCATGAGTAGTGTTCATTACATCACACCTAGTTTAAAAATATTAGGTGATATACATAGGAAGATTCACATTATATTTATGAAGAATTTATAAAATTTGATGTAGTGTATAACTATTTGGGTTAGATAAATTAATAGGAAATTGAACATGGATGACATAGATTGAAACCAACTGATTCATGAGTTTGGGTATACATGTTATTTATCAGCTATTTCTAACAATTTAACAGTTTTGATTTTAAAATTTCATCAATTTGAGAATTATAATCCCATACATTTCTTAATTTTATAAAATTATTTTAAAAAAGGAATAATTTAAATAATATATTTAATGGGAAACACGATGATTTCCCTAATGAAATCAATTATATGATTGGAGCAGGAGTTGAGAACTTCATGGAATTACTAGAGAAACTAACACAAGTTATGATTGATAACATGAATCATGTCAAAAAAAATTCTATTAAGAGAGAACAAGTTTTAGTTGAGTATTTTATATGATAAAGGAATCATACTTTTAGTTAATATTATGATGCCCTAATTTGAAAGTAATGGATAAAATATATCAAGAAATTTTTGTATGACCTCTAGAACTCTGAACTGGATAAATTCACCTTGTCTATCTATCGATTTAAGGGATAAGCTAATTAGTGGTATAAAATGATCAAGAATACTACCCCCGATAAATACATTGAATCCATAGAATGGGTTGGATTCAATAAAATATTTTTCAATAAATATTTTCCATGAACTCTCCTTTATAAAATGGACATAGAATTCCATTTAATTTAGAAAAAGATGGATGGGTCTATAATGTCATATCAATAAAACTTCACAAGGATTATAGATATACCCCCATATTTGTTGTGGATTATAAATGTAACGTTGGACGATTATTCAATGGGTTAAATCCAAGTATTGGAAAATCTTTTTCATTTCATGAATTTTAAATCTATGAATATTTTTTCTAATTCTACCTCAAAAAAGTGATTGTAATTGGTGACTCTTTTTCATCATGTGAGACTAAAGATAAGATGTAGAAAATAGAGTTTTCCTCTGGAATATAGTTTAATAATCCTTATTGAGGAAAGAAAACAAAACTACCCAAATGATATAATTTTTGGAATAATAACCTCAAAAATTTCTTAAAGAGGATAAATATATGTTAGAATTGTGAAAAGGTGAGGAATTAGGAAAATAAATGTAAAGGGGAGATGAAGAAGTATGCTATTGTGATAGAACAACAGAAGGTTCTGATCATCCCTCAGTCTGTTGTCCAATGTTTCAACTTCAAGGAACATGGAAACTATAAAAACCAATACCCTAATCCAAGGGTTATCTAAGATAAGCATTGAACACAATCTCTAAGGAAAAAAGGGTAGTGATAGGATTATATTATCCCTACTAATGAGGTGGGTTAGGATAATTAATTGTGAATGATATGTTGGTTATTATTCAAGAATATTGAATGTACTATTTTATTTTGGGTATGAACATTATTTTATAACAATAAATTTTAGTATAACTACTCAAAAACCACATCAAATCATGGAGGTTGAGTTATCAGTGAAAATAGAAAATGGGGAAACTATTACATCTCAAGAAAATAACTCCTCATCAGTCAATATTTGTGGGATAAATTTCCTAAAAACATTATCATACCCCATTTAGTAGAATTTAATGTTATACTAGGAATGGATTTATTGTACTTATATAAATACCACATCAACTACTAAGAGAAGGAAATCACTTTTAATGTCCCAAATCATACCCGAATTTTATAAAAGTGTAAGGAGGGTACTGAATCTCCTTTTGAATCTTATTCTCAATCAGGGATATTATTAAATTATGAGAAACAATATCTAGCTAAAATTATTTATACATAGGATAGGACCACCCTTTAAGAAATTCCCATTATGAGAGAATATGTTGATGCATTCCTAGAGGAGTTGACTGATCTTACTCCTACTCAGGAAGTTGAGATCTCAATTGAAATTATAATTGGTACTCTACTAATAAACATGTCCCTCTATTGAATTGATACCACTATACTAGAAGAACTGATTTAGTAATTGAAAGAGAATATGGAAAAGGGTTTCATATGACTAAGTGTTTCACCATGGGTAGAATCGGTCCTATTTGTCAAGAATAAGGATGGGTTGATGCATTTCGGTATTGATTATAATGTACTGAATAAGATCATGATAAAGAAAATGTATCCCCTCCCATGAATTGATGACTTGTTCCATATGATATATGGAGCCTAGTAATTCTGTAAAGTGGACCATAGTATAGGGTATTATCAAATATGAGTAAGGAAGGATGATATTACCAAGAATCAATTTTGTACAAGGTATGGACACTATGAGTTCATATTAATTCCCATCATACTCACCAGTGCTCCAGAAATACTTATGGAATTGATTAATAGATACATTATAAATTTTCTTGAAAAATTTGTGGTAGTATTAATATAAGATATTCTTATATACCCCAAAATTTAGGGGGAATATGGTGAGAATTTGAGTACTATGTTAAAGAATTTGAGAAGTTTATCAAGGGTGAATATTGGCTACACAAAATGTCATTATTGGGTTTTGTAATCATAAGAGACAGCATATATGTAGATCCTACAAAAAATAGAGGTAATTAAGGAATGGACTAGGAGAAAATTTATAATATAGATCCATAGTTTTCTTGTATTAGTTAGGTATTATTTTATATTTGTGAGAAACTTTTCATTATTTTAAAACCCGCTAACTAAGATAAAATGAAAGGGTGTAAAGTTTTTATGTACTGGTTAATGTTAATAGATATGAAGGAGTTAAAGAAGAGGTTAATCACTACACCTTTACTCACACTACAAAATTTTATGGAAGGATTTGTGATCTAACGTGATGAATCAAAGAATGGATTAGTATGGGTCCTCTTGAAAATTGATAAAGTAATAGAATAAACCTCTCAATAGTTGAAGATCCATGAGATAAAAAACCAGACACATGATCAAGATTTATCTATATTAATCATAACATTGAATATTTTGTGACATTATCCTTATATAGTAAAGTGGGAAAAATTTATCGATTATAAGAGCCTTAAGTATATATTCACATAGAAAGATATCAACATACACTAATGAAGGTGGTTAGAGATGATAATGGATTATAACTAATAAATCCATTACCACCTTAGGAAGGTGAATAAGGTGGAAAATTATCTAAATATAAAAGATACTACAACATTATCCATTATGAGGATTGATAGAGATCCAATATTCTTAGATATGTGAAGGATGAACATTGGAATCATGAAGGAAGGGACCACATCCTCCATTTCACAAATCTTGATCAACCATCCATTCTAGAGAATACTGAGATAGATAAAAGGGATGATGTGGAGATACAAAATAATGTAAATTATGTAAAACAGGTCAATCTTTAAAGCTAATGGTATAGAAGAAGGATATAGCCAAGTCTTATTTTTTTACAAGCTATAGGCACCACGAGTTCATAGTGATTCCATTTAGACTCACAAATACTCTATCTAACTTCATAAACTTGATAAAAAGAGTATTTAGGGATTATGTAAAAATTATAGTCTTTATAGATGATATTTTTAACTGCTCCAAAATAAATGAGGAGTATGAAGAGAATTTCAATTCTGTACTGAAGTCCTCACGATAGGAAAATTGATATGAAAAGAATAGTATATTTGATATTTGGAAGGGGCAAGTAACATTCCTAGGTTATGTTATCACTAGAAAAGAGATATGTGTGGATCCTTCAAAAACAGAGGCAATTGAAGTGTAACTAACTCTCATGGGATTCAATCTGACTCAAAACCCAACTTGGTTTTCCTCAAGGCCTGAAGGGCATTCCCATTCACTATAGGCTAACAACTAGTTACTTGGCATTACAAAAAATCCCATTCGGAATGATTTCACACAAAATAGTGATAAAGGACTGTAGAATAAATGATTAAAATAAATAAAATAAAATAAATAAGAAAAATAAAAGTAAACAAAACTATAAAGAAATATATAAAATAGAAAAGAAGTCCATAATAACCTTCACGTCACCTCATAGGTCACCACCACCCAACTCACTTCACATCTACGATGAAAAAAAGATCCAACAAAGAACCTAGAACATGAAATGATATAGTAATGAGATAAAAATCATCGTAGGTCACCAAAACCTACTAAAACTATGAAAAATGTTTCATAAATAAATTCATAAATTAGAGTTTAAAAATAAATCTAGAAATTAAGCTTCAAATATATATCACATTTTGAAATAAAAATAATTCCACAATTCACCTTCAAAACATTTCCCTTTGTTTTCCAAAACTAAAAAAACAAATTTTAAAAACAAATCCACCAGCCAAAGAAATTTCCAAAAACAATCCATATGAATTTCATTTATCAAAAACAATACACATTTCTTATTTAAAGAGACAAACCAATTTAAAAACATTTCTTAAGATGAAGCCACATTTTAAACCAAAACACCTATTTTGAAATCCACATTAAATCACCCATACAAGAGTCTTTAAATCCAAAATTAGGTTTTACAACATCTTTAAAAATAAATTTTACAAAGTAAATGTACCAACAAACTCACATGGGTCAAGAAAAACAAAGTAGGTACCAAGCATCACATGCATATAATAATGAAAAATGAACAAGAATGGAACCAAAATATTGAAAATAGGGGATATGATACAATAAGAACTAGACCAAAATCCATTTAATAACTAACAAATAAAAAAATGGTCAAATGAATCATTGTTATACCTAGAGGTCACTAACATAACAAGAATTTGACCATATAGGTGTATAACCACCTAACCTAGATACCGACATATGCTAAGTCTATACCATCATTTGAGTAGCCCATACAGTCCTCATTAGAATGAAAAACCCCACCTAGACCTATGTCATAATAAGGGGATACTAGTGGAATGTGAACCAACTAGAGGAACAATATAGATCTTCAAATTAGTACTCGAGACCAATTAACTAATAGAGTAAGTGATTCATAGTGAAAATGAGTTGAGTCGAACCCATAAGGAATAAAAAAAAATGACCTCACTTCTAACACCTGATGATGTAAATCCCCCATATATAAAGAAAAAAAGAGGCATAAATAACATTCCCACCTAAGAGGAGAAAACAATAATCACATTGTGGTCAAAATCACACACAAGGGGAAATTAATGGGTGTTCTCATAACAATAATTTAAAAAAATTAAAGTGATTTCCATTACTTTAACTCTAAAACATGTCATGTAATTCCTAGACCATTTTCCATTTCATAAAAAACCACTTTAACCATTTTAAAATATATAAAAAAATCATCCATTTAAAAAAAATCAAAGCTACCCTTCACACATGGGTCTCACCCTTTTAAATAAAAAACAAGGACAAATATCATCCATTTCCATCAAAAAAATTTAAAACAATCCACCATAGAAATTTATAAGGGGTAATCCATGCCACCATTTAAAATCATAATTTAAAATCTAACAAAGAACACCTTTTAAGAATCACTTTGAGGTCAAAGACTCATTTTAAATAAAATTCCCTTTTAAAACTTAATTTTTTCCTCTTTGAAAAACTAAACATGGATTAAAATCCAATATACTTCATAAAAACCATTTTAAAATCCCCTCGAGCATTTCAAAAAATATTAACACACATAAAAATTCCATATTAATCATGAAAACATGGAACCCACATGAAAAAACATTTATGTCAAGCTAAAAATACCAAGAAATGGTTTCAAAACACTAAATAGATATCACATATATTTATACATTCATAAAAAGGGAAATTATAAAGTGAATGCACGTTTATAATTCCAAAATGAAAGAAACTTAATTGTAACTCCTAGCTTAAGAAGAAGTAAACCAAGATGAATCACATCATAACCCATTTCCATTGTTGATGGCTACACAAATCTACACTTACACTTACACACATATGACCCATATATATACATGTTTATAAGTACAGCTATCCCCATAGGATATATTCACACTACCATGAGTGAGTATATAAAAAGGGGTAATTATATATGTGTGTATAAATAAATATACATACATACCTATATATGAATATATGTGTAGGTCACCCTCAAAGAACAACAAAATATCCTAAAGTTCCAAGAAGAAACAAAAAATCACAAAAATCCTGCAAATAAAATTGGTCTAATAAAAATGGTAGATGAAAAACTACCTAAAATAGTGGTGGGAAAATTGAAATGATTTACCTTCAGTGACAGATGTCGAAATATTCATGAACTCGACCCAAGAGATCCATCACACACCATAGAAAGACAAAATACATAACAAATCATCCATCCTAAAACCCTAGGGTTAGTTGAAATGAGAAGGAGTGATGGGGGAGATAAAAACATTAGAATAAATAAAGAGGGAACTAGAGAACTTACCTTGATGATTCGAATATGAAAACAGAAGAAATATGGTGAGATCATCATGGAGGAGAGGAGGCCACAAGGGGGTGGAATGTGTTCTAAATGGATAGGAGAGGGTGGATGAGGGTCACACAACACCAAGGAGGAGAGGGAAAAAAATAATAAGGTAGAAAGAAAGAAAAAAAATGAAAAAAAGGGAAAAGTTATTGGGAAAACCGAATGGTTAGGTCGTACAGTCTGCCCAACCATGCACCCATCGTGCGGGAGGCACAACATAGACACAAACCTCCCCCACAATATTTCCCTTATGAGTCCATATAGTTTTTTAAAAATCATGTTCATCACTCTAGACACACACAAGACCCCACACAAATTATGGGGAGATCTACATGGTTTTAAAAACTATGAAAAATCTATTCAAAATGGAATTTTCAAAATGAAAAAACGAACCACATTCTTTATGAATAGTTTAAACAATCATATGAAAGTCATGAGATACACTACATACCCACTTAGGAACCAACATGATAACCTTGTAGTTACTAAAAACTATGTGGTCTAAACTTTAACTACTAAAAAATTCTCTAAAACTTTAATTTGTGGCCCTCATTAAACTGAAACTCAATACCACTAAAGGAAATATATAATAAGAGCAAAATAAAAACATCATGATGCCTATGGTGTCACAAACTCCCCACCATGACACTTTATTTACCCAAAAATCCCTAGTTGAAATAAATGAAAGGGAAGATGAAAATTTCAAATATTTCCTAACCAAAAGAAACACCCCACATGGTTCAACTTCAAAACCTACAACCACAATTCTCAAGAAATGAATGAAACGATCAAATATAAGGTACCAAAAGTCTCCAAACACAACCAAAATAGAACCTCAATAAATAAGGAAAAAACATCATGAGATTCATACCATGGTCTTCCCTTCATTTATAATTCCTCTAAAATATTGGCATAAAGGAATACTACTAGGAGAAACATCCTCAAAAAACCAAGAAACTATGATAGAAACATGTTATAAACCACAAAAGATTCAAAATAAAGAGAATAATAACAACCAAAATAGGTCTCAAAAGAGTTACATGAGATATAAACTCAGGTCACCAAAAATTCAAATAACCTAGGGTCAAGCAATGGGTCACCCCCACATGGTTAACCCCCAAAATGTCCACATCCAAACACCATCTGGTATACCAAACTCAACCAGAAAACCAAACACCATAATTACCTAATTATGAATCCATGGATTCTCTAATGTTTAAAATTATGATCATCCCAATGGATAAACTAAATAAATAAACTTATATCTAAAAAAAGTGATACCACCCCCAACTAACAACATCAAAGGTATCTGCATGGGTGGTACACTACTTAAAAACAAGCCTTATAAAAACATCACCTAGGTTTATTCACATGAAATATCCCAAAAGGGAAAAATATAAAAACCCCAAATTCATATCCAATTTCCAAATCCAATTTCACATCTACTAAGGTAAGGGTACCTAGATAGATTTCTCGATAAACCATTATACAATTGAGAAAGAAACACTAATTCCCACAAACTCAACTAAAACTGACAAGCCATCACTCAAATAACCTGACCCAAAATGCTCTAGGTTTCCCATGAGAATAAATAATCACATAGATTAACTCAAACCAACTCATTTCCTATTCTAACCAAAAACCTCTGATCAGAAATAAGGTTCTACATAAACTACTTTACTCGAGGTTGGGTACGTATCAAAACTGATGAAACCTTTTCAGTGATTCATGGGGACAACAACAACAAAAGACATGGAAATAACCAATACATGAATCCAATCACAACCCAAATTATTTCTTCTCAAGAATGGAATAAAAAAATCCCACAAGAGTCACAAAACATACAAACCAAAATTAAATTTCTTTTGAAATAGTATTTTTCATCAAGGAATTTTGAAATCAACTTCCTCCAAGGGTCATGCTGGAAAACCAAGCCAATGAAACTTTTAAAAAGCAGACACCCTTTATGAAACACATGTAAACATTTACCAAATAATTAAAACAAAGAAATACCTTTTTTAAAATTCCATTTCATTTTAAAAACCAAACAACCAAATAATACCCATAAAAACCATTTCCCGTTTTGAAAATACCATCCACACGGGAAAAAATATTTTTTCAAAACTTTTTAGGAAACCAAGGGAATTCACCTTTCCCAATTTTCAACAAAACCAAGTTTTAAAATGAAAATTTCACAAAATAAATATATTTTCCAAAAAATGTTTTAGATAAATAAAAATTTACACAATCACTACACAAGAATCAAGAAAGGTTTAAAAGAAATGAATCTACAAATGGAAATAACACACTCCTCAATCCACCTTAAACCGGTGTAAATCACATTTAGAGAATCCAAAATCACAAGAAATATCAAAATAGGCTAACTGGGGAAGAAATAGAACTATTCATGCTTCAACCATGAATTTTTGGAACCTGGGTGGCAATCATGTAACACAACCTAAAAAGAAGAAAAACTCAACTGCACAAACACCACATGCTTTCCCAAGCCAGTCATTCCAACCCCTGGTTCAAGTTTTTTCTCCTTCCATCCTAAGACCAACAAGAAACCCATAATATCATGTGCATGCTAAATGGGAATAAAAAACATCAATCACATAAAAAAACTAGAAAAAACTTAAATAAAAACTGAATTCACATATTGAGACCCAACTTCCCCTAGAAGCTTGAGGCTTAGAGTGAGTAAGATCTGGCTAGATTCTTCCCACCCATACCTCTAAATCTTTTAAAACAATAGTCTCCCTTACACCTAAACCTCAACAAATAACAATGGTGATATAAGAGGCTTATGATCCAATTGAATAAGCCCAAACATTCACTAATAACATTTTTTTAATGAATAGACTTGGGCTACCATCTACCCTGACACTCGACCCGCTTAGACATAAGTCGCAAAGGGTGTTATTGATCCCCATGGGCTAGTAACTAGTGCTTTTGAATCACAAGAATTCATTTGGGATCAATTTTTACCAAAACATAGATAAAAGATATTAGAATAAATAATTTCAGGAGATAAAATAAAATAAACATACATAATAGAAGAAAATTTAACTATAAATGAAAATTTATAATAGAAAATAAAGCTAGAATATCCACAATTTCATATTGTGGGTCACCACTACCCAACTCACTCAATGTATATAAAGAACAGAAGAGATCCAACAAATAACTTAAAACCTAAAATGATATATGTCTGATCTAAAATCCTAGTAGGTCACCACAACCTTCCAAAACTATGAAATATGTTTCACATGTCAATTCATTAATTATAGTTTTAAAATTAAGCTAGAATGTAATATTTACATATATATCATATTTAGAAATTAAAGTTTCCCACACAAGACTTTTTGGAAGGAAAAATCCCCCTTATCCCAATTTCATGATTATGGTACACTAGCAGTGTATGAACCAACAAGAGAAAGAAGCTAGATCTTCCACTTAGTACATGGGACCTCATTACCAATAAAGGAAATGATGTATAGTGTAAATGATCCAAGTCTAACCTAAAGGGAATAACCAGAACTACCCACACCACTAAAACCCAATGATGTAAAGCTTCATATATAAAGTGCACACAGTGTATAAACAACACATTCTCACACAAGGGGAGAAAAAATGCATCACATAGTTATCACAAACCCACAGAAGGGTATTCATGCAAGGGTAAATCAAGGGGGTTCTCATAAACATCATTTAAAAAAACCTAAGTTCCAACCAATCATTTAACACTAAGACATAGTTGGGAATAACAATAAATTTTTCCATTTCCTAAAACACCTCTTAAAAAAATTTATGAGTTTTAACAAAATCATCAATTTGATAAACATTTTAAAGATACCCTTCACACACTGGTCTCACACTTGGAAAACCAAAACAAGGCCAAAGGATATACATTTCCATAAAAATAATTTAAAATAAGCCACCATGGAATTTAAAAAGGGTGAAACCACACAATAATTTCAAATCATCATTTGAAATATAACAAAGAACCCATTTTCCAATTCATTTTGATGTCAACACCTCATTTTAAAATCAAATTCCCTTTTAAAACATAGTTTTTTAGTCTTTGAAAAACTAAACTTGGATTAAAATACAATAAAATTATTGAAAACCATTTTAAAATCCCCTTGATCATTTCAAAAAATATTAACATATAAAAACATTTCATTTTAATGAAGAAAAATGGAACCCACATCAAACACCATTTATTTTAAGCTCAAAATACCCAAAAAAGGTTTCAAAACACCAAGAACATGTCACTTAAATTTATAATTTCATAAAAATAGAATTTATAAAGTGTAATAACATTGGAAATTCCAAAATGAAATAGATTTCATAGTAACACCTACCTAAAAACGAATAAAACAAAGATGAATCTCCTTTCATCCCATAGCCTTTGACGAAAAACACTCAAATCCACCCTTAAACTTACATGCATATTCCCCATATATATGCACACACACACACAGATATATATATATATATATATATATATATAAAATAAAAAATATCCCCATTATATATATTCACACCACCATGAGAGAATATATAAAAAGGGGGAGCTTATAAATATATGTATATATATATACATACATATATACCTATATATGCGTATATGTGTAGGTCACATTCAAAGAACCAAATTTTATCCTTAATAGCCAAGAAGAAACAAAAAATTTCTAAAATACCCGAATTAAAATTGGGCCAAACAAAAATGTATAATAAAACCTACTTCAAATGGAGGAAGGTGAACTGAAATGGACAGAAATGCTTTGGACATAGACTTTTCCCACCCTAGGAAGAATAAAGACATGAAAAATCATCCCAATCATAACCCTAGGGTTCGGAAAAATGATAAGGGTTGATCATGGAGAGAAAAATTATAGAATAAGGAAGAATAAGGGAATCAGAGACCTTGCCATGCTTATTCATGAAACTAGAAGAAATTTAGAGAGATCATCCTAGAGGAGTGGAGGCTGCAAGGGGGGTGGCACACATATTATAGTGATGATAGTGGGGATGGGGATAGTAACATGACACCAATGAGGATAGGTAAAAAGTAATAATTAAGAAAGAATGAAAAAAAAATATATAAATAAAATATTTTTTTATATGTTAGGAAAACCGCATAGTTAGGTAGCACGATCTGCCTAACTGTGCACCAATCGTGAGGGAGGCACTACCTAGACATAATCTTTTGGCATATTTTTTCCTAATAAGCTGCATGGTTTGTAAAAAACATGAACCAAACTCCAGATACACCCAAGACCCCGAACAACTTCTGACGAGATTTGTACAGTTGGACAAATTGTACATATGCTATGAAAAATGGATCTTACAAAATAATAGATCCAACCTCATGATTTCCATACAGTTTAATAAACCTCGTGAATATTTTGAACCACACCATACACCCACTTGGGAACCTACTTGGTCACTAAAAAATTAATAAAAATCATATAGGGTAACCATGATCCTTTTAAAAATCCACAAAAACTTGAATTTTTTCCCACTATGAACCAAAACTCTACACCACTCAAGTAGATATAAAATAAAAAAATGACCATAATGCGACATAGGAGGTGTTACATAATGGATATACCAAACCAACATCTATGATAAATATCAATATTTTCTGTTGATTAGTTTGGCACTATCTTTGATTTCTGAGAAAAGTTTCATACTTTTCCATCTCACTAACCAAGATAACGCAGAAGGAAGTGACATTTATATGGAAGGATGAATGCATGGAGAGCTTTAAAGAGTTAATGAATTAGACAATCCCTAAACCTATGTGCACATTATCAAAAAATGGGTAAGGATTTTTTATCTACAGTGATGATTAAAAAATGTATTGGATTGTGTACTCATGAAATTTGATAAAGTTATAGTCTATTCCTCCCTATAATAAAATATTCATGAGAATAACTACCTAATAAATGATATGGAATTGGCTACAGTAACCTTTATATTTAAAATTAAGTGAAATTATCTCTATATAGAGAAAAGGGATATATATACAGATTATAAAATCCCCAAGTATATATTCACAAAAAGGTTCTCAATATACTCCAATGAAGGTGTTTAGAGATAATCAATAATTATGATTGTTTAATTCATTAGCATCCCAGGAAAGTGAACTAAGTGGTAGATTCTCTGAGTGGAAAGGATCATGTAACCCTATCCATGATTAGTATTGATAGGGATCCAATCTTCTTGGACATGAGAATAGTAAAAGGATCTCCATCATACCACTCTCAAATAACTTATCATCTATCCATTCTTGAGATGATCAATGAGTCCCAAAAAGACAATGAAGGGATACATAGAAAGGAGGAAAATATTCTAGGGTCCAATGTAACTATAGATGGAGTTATAAGGTTTGGAACCTAGATATTTTCCCCATTAAAAATATAGTTGAAGATGGAACTTTTGGATGATCCACATATCTCATCCTTCTCTATTCATCTTTGAAACACTAATATGTATAAAGATTAGAAGAAAAAATTCTGGTGGGATAATATAAAGTGAAATATTGTCTAATTTTGATATCACTGTTTCATATAAAATAAAGACAAGGCTGAAATATAAAAGCCTTAGGGTATGATGTAACCATTTTCCATACTAATATAGAAATTGTAAAAGATAACCAAGGATTTAATCATTGTAACCCCAAGGATATCTAAAGGCAATGATTACATATATTTAGTTGTGTATGACCTTAAAAATTCAATGAATTTCATTACTATCAAGGGAGATTTCACTCCTGACCAACTCACCAAGTTATACTTAAGAGAAGTGGTATGTGACATCCCGACCTGGTTACCACATACTGGTTCTCCATGCCAGTTCTCTATGTGACCTCAGTCATGCCTTCCCGTAATCCAAAGTATGATGAATAGAAGAGAGGGTCTAATATATAATATGGGGATACAACACTCTCTTTATTAGAGTAGCACAATAGTTAAAATCAATAAACAATATCCAAATGATAATAAAAACAAACAAATAATACCACAATCAATAATCCTCAAACATCACATGATGAATCCAAAAACCGGACAAGATGACCAATAACCAAAGCAGTAGATATTTCTTTCCATATAACTGTAAAGAGTCAAATGAAAACCCAAAATAAAGACACTTTAAAAACTACCAAATGGGTCCTGACATCAAGTCTATTTCCCTCATCCATGCTCCATACCGAATCCCAACTCAACCATCTAACATAGGGATATTTCCCTTATATTCTCTTGAAAGCATGAAGTCTATTTAGGTATTAATCAGGTAGCCCAAGTAGGGTGTGAGTGAAACCTGATAGTCCACCAAAAACAGTGTCTAAATAAATATACAATCTATAATAGTGTATGCAGTTGTATAAAGAATAAATTAAAAATGATAATGTAAATAGTTTTCCCTTTTTATATTCTCTAATTAACCACGAAATCCCTTTAGTTCATGGTGACACCTGAACTAATCACACCTACTTCAGACCATGTCATAGTTTGAAACATATTACCTAAAAGTTTCACAAATCATTATTTAATGGGCTTTCATTGTTCTTTTAATTCCAATTTCACATTCATATATTGGGGGTCTAGAGCAGAAGTCTAGAACCCCGTGGGTATTTGGAGTAGCACTACCTCTCCTACAACTTAGTGATCACATTAATATATATATATATATATCTTGGGAACCTAGAGATGTATTTTGGATCCTAGTGGGTATTTGGAACTGTAGTCCCTGACCCACAACTCAGTGTTCACATCATTTAAAAATACCACATACCATGGTTCCTCATTCATAACCCATTTATCAGCCATGTTTATAACACATTATGCAACCAATTTCATAATAAAATTTATCAATCATATTCATAATATCATTTATCAACCATTCATAAATCATAAATCATTATTTCAATTATATTATCACACCCCATGGGTTTTCATCATGTATGGTCTCAAAATTCCAATTGGTCCAATGAGATTAGTGAAAGGTCTCACAATCACATGGGAAAAAACACTTCATTAATTTAATTTTCAATTTCCCAATGTGGAAAATAAATAGAACAACTAAAACATGTGAATCATAATTAAGGATTTGGGAAAAAGAAATTAGACCACCTACCTCAAGATCGTTTATGAACGATCTAAAAATTGTGACCATCAATTAATTGTGGAATGATTCAATTCGAAATGATGAGGAAGATCTGGTAAAAAACCCTGGATCAAGATATATCAAAACCTATATCTAGATAATCAATATTTTAGTAAAATTATTCATTTCCAAATGGAAATAAATACAGGATAGTGAGGAACCCAAACGAGGAAAAGATCACATACCCGAGTGGTTCTAATTCCTTCCACAAGACTTTTGATTCCACAAAAAATGGATTTTAAAAGATTTTTAATATTTTATGGAGCCTCCAAAATTTTAAAAAATTGGTTTAGGTTAATAGGGGGTGAATGGGAATAAAAACTGTGGGGTTTGATATTTTTTTATAAAAGTTTTTGTAGTTTAATTTCTGTGCACATGGTTTCCTAGAAAGAGGCACATAGTTTTACAAAATATGTTCCTTAAGCATGAACCACTAATCATGGGGTGAAAAATTTCCCCTTAGTTGAGTAATATTTTAAAAATAATGCACCAACCATACAAACACCCACTATCTCTGGGTGCATGGTTTGGAGAGGGTGGACACATGGTTTTTTCAAACGGTGTTCCACCTCCTGTGGATCTATAAAAGAGTGTATGATTTCCTAGGGAAAACCATGTGGTTTTTTCTAATTGTTTTTTGATTCTTCTTTCCATGATAGATCCTAAAGGAATTAAAAGTGAAATACCTTGAACTCAAAGTGATTTATCCTTTGAAGAAACATCAAAAATTAACAAAGGCATGAACAAAGATTCATTTTCACTTGGGTCGCACAAGTTCCACCAAGGTCGCACAAGTATACTTGCACGCCGCCCAATGGTCGCATAGGTGACGTGCGCGCCCTATTTGAATTTCACCCAGGGTCTTCACCAGCCTATAAATACCCCATGTAGGCCCCCCATTTAGAGACGGAAAAATTCCAGAAACTCAGATTTGAGCTCCCGGCACCCTAGTCTCTTATCAAAGCTTCCGAACACTTCTAAGGTACTTTCTTACCTAGAACAGAAGATCTAAAGAGGGGTATTAAGGCGTAAGTGTTGAAAATCATCAACACTTGTGCGCCTAAGTGGCCAACCCTTAAGGGAAATGGCCACACTTGCGCGCCACCTTACCCCTTCAACAGAACTTGCGCACCACTCTTATGGAATCCTCTAGGGATAGTACTAAGGGATTTAGCCAAGTCTCACCCATGTATTACCCTAAGGGGTGACCGTCGCGCAAGTACTAATGTGTCGCGCAAGTATACTTGCACGACCAGTACTTGTGTGCCCATGCAGGACTTCCGCGCCACCTTCTTTTTGGGTGCCCCTTCTGCCTATTTCACCTCTCTTATGCCTATCCACCTATCCTCTTCAAGATTAAGCCTTCATAACTCTCTCCAAATCCATTCATGGCATGATTTCCTTTTTGACTTCCTTATCTAAAAGGAATTATATGGAACATCTCTTAAAACTTAGTGATTTACATATCTTTATGTCACTAAGGTCATAGATTTCATTCATTCAACCTCATCCTTTAAGATGAGAGAATCCTTAACCTAGGCCTCCTTTTCAGGAGTAATCCCGAGTCCAAGTTCTCTTAATTTGGGCATCCTCCTTAGTAATAACCCCCAAGTCCCCTAACCTAGGCCTCCTTTTCAGGAGTAAGCCCCAATAATAATTTCCTAACCTATGCATCCTCCTTAGAAATAAGCCCCAAGTCCCCTAACCTGGGCCTCCTTTTCAGGAGTAAGCCCCAATCATAATTTCCTAACCTGGGCATCCTCTTTAGGAGTAAGCCCCAGTCCTAATTTCTAAGTCAGGGTATCCTCCTTAGGAGTAAGCCCGATGTTCCCAAATAAGGGTATCCTCCTTAGGAGTAATCCCCAGTCATAATTCCCTTTAACATGGGCCTTTTCTTTAAGAATAAGCCCTAGTCATAATTTCTCTTAACCAGTCTTAATTTACTTTTGACTTGGGCTTTATTCTCAAAAGTAAAACTCAATCATAAGTCCCCACCTAATTTGGGAATCTTCCTCAAGAGTAAGCCCCAAGTTAGAGTATCCAAATCTCCATAAATAACATATACCTTTATGGACCTTGTTCCTGGGTTTCTTCTCTAAAGTAAAGACCAATCTTCATCTATTTTGGGCAGTCATCCATACATAAGCCCCACATCATTTCTTATGATTGCATCTTTTGTGGCATAATTGTCTGGTTTCACAAATAACTCTTGTTTCTCACACCGAGCATGACTCACGTGAGCTTAGAGTGTAAAAGTAAATCATGACATCTTTCTTTGAGCCATCAATCATGCATAAACCTCCTACTTCTTTACTCGAACTACGTGGGTTCTAATTCCTTTTCCAAAAAAAAAGGATACTTAGGTATCCCATTTTCAGGTATGATCCCAACTATGAAATAATTCATGTCCTTCTGAATGACAATAAACTTCATGTGCCCCGATGAGTGGCTTTAAAACCAGTATGGTTATCATAATGTCCAAGATATTTCTATATAATGTGTCAAAGGATACCATTGACTAAGAATATCTAACAAATACAGATGATTCTTTATCAATGAAGAACCTCGAATAAATATAAAAGATTCTATAAATTTCATTCAAATTAATTATTGATTTTCAGATCTAAAGGAAAGCTCATTTTGATACTTGGTAATCTAATAAGGATTAACGAACATAACTTAAATCTATAAAGAGAGTCCTAGAGTAGACAATATTTCACCCCAAAAGGTGTGATGATTCCGACCTCCCATCCTCTTGACCAATGAAAATTCTTAAGTCTCATCAGTTCATAACTAATGAGCACCTACATTTGGAAAGTAAGTCCAAATGGATATGGAATCATTGGATGTTTCTGGTTCTACAAACAAATCCGTTAGAAACCGCTTGGAATGTTTGAATCTTAAATCAATGAGTTCTTCCCCAATTCTAGAGGAAACAAAAAACGGTGAACCTGACGTGAATCCTTAACCAAGTTAAAATGATGTTTTACTTATTTGTTAGGCCCCTATTTAAACTCAATGACAGGGCCAACAAAGCAATCAATAACATATGTTCTCATCCAAAAGATGTAGCAGCCGAACTTATGTTGATTATGTTTGTTATATCAAACAGGTTCTCTTTTCCAAGATCTTCTACATTACAAGAATGGATTTTCTTAAGTTCACATCTGTGAATGCCTCTGCTGTGAAAACCTCTACTGTGAATGCATCTGTTGCTACTCCTGCTGGATTGTCGTCCACTATGAGGGAGAAATCACCTACTCAGCATCTTCAATGCTGGGTATCGAATGCACTGGTTAAGGAGTACCATCAACATGGTACCATTCCAACTCTGGAGGCTACTCGACAAGCTATCCAAGTGAACAACTCACCCTGGTTGTCCAGACAGCGATGACCAGTGATCAAGAAGTAGGCGGTGCTAACCACCGTCTCCAACCGTTTCGGGTCGTTATACCCCGAACTCAATCAAAATTCCTTCCCATATTCTGAGGAGGTGAATGAGAAGGCCACTCAGGGCGATAATTCAAGGAAACAGAAATCCTTCCCAAGGACTCCCACCAAAAATCGCCGCCAGACTCGTGCGACAGTGCGCCCTCAACATTATGAGGGTTTCGTCTCCAGGCGTTCAACTCAGGTTCCTCAAACCCGGGCAGGCAAGACGAACCACCAAAGGTGACAACTAGTTAACAATGATCAGGTTCTTATCTCTGAAGTTTCCATAGAAGTCCACCAACCTAACTTGGTGGAAAGAAACGAGCGGGCACACACACCCATCCGTTTTAATTCCGCTGTCTAGTAGACTCGTTTGGCAGTAGCATGCCAATCCCTCCAAGCAATTCCGGAAGAGTACTATAGAGAGGAACATACACCTGTTTATAAATCATTGGCTAGTTAGCATTCTCATCTGACTACATGAGATGGAGCCTGCCAACCCAATGTGTTGAAAACTGCTAAACATGCACATACACCCGCTCACACTCATCAATCCTGCTAGGAGCCTCGTCTGTCAGTATTGAAGGAAGTTCATCAACCACGTTCGGCGGAGTGAAATCAGAAGGCACATACACCTGATAGTATTGATAAAACCTACCAACAGCCTTGTTTGGTAGTATTCGGAGAAGTCGGTTAGAAAGCTCTGACGACAAACAGGAGGCAAGCACAACTCTCTGCCCCCACACTTGAGTACTGTCAGAATTCACTGACAGGAAAAGGAGGACAGGAGCAGGAAAACATACCTACTCCAAGCATGGAATGGACGTATATCCCCGTTTCGGCAGCTGAAGTCACCAATCATATTTTATCAATGGTGAAAGAGAAGAAGAAAATCCCTGCTCATATTCTGGATGCCTTCCAGGATATTATAACAGCTTCAACAGCATCTCAGGGAAAAACACATAAATCTATCCCTACCAGTGGAGTGACACATCAACAGTTCACTCCAGAATAGACACACACATATGTTCCAGTCTAAGAGGGTTGTGAGGCATACTCCCCTATATCATATGGACAACCAAGTCAGGAACATACACCTGATTTGAGTGTATATAAACAGCCTAACCAGATCATTTCTTCTGAGCAGGAACATACGCCTGCCCATAACGACCACTTTCGTCAACAAGTGGTTCCCAAATGAGTAATAAGGCGTCTAAAAATAAGACCCATCCAGCACAGTTAAGAAATCAATGGCCAATCTCTAACAAGGCCTTACTCGATGCTAGAGTTTATGATGCACTCAGAAAATTATTTGTTGCAACTCAGGATTATTCTCTCTCAGTTCCCAATAGTGGGAACATTAATTCTGAAGTTCTGCATCACACACTTCTTCATGAAATCTTGATTCATGACAATTTGGTCGATCTCGAAGTTTCATCTTTAGATGATAGCCACAAGAACCCTTTGTGTGGCTATAAGATCAAGGAGGAAAATGTTTCATCTTTTGTGGTAACCCACCATGGTGGTCCTCTCCATGATGATGAATTTAGCTATGAAAGTCCTCTCCGCAATAGTAATGCATATTGCATGGAAAATTCTCTAACGGATAATGTAGTGATGAGAAAGACCTCTTATCTTGAGGCTTTTAAAAATGTGAATCCAGTCATGTCTGATGCTTTACCTCTATCAGGTGAAATACTTTCTCAATCAGAAGATAGCCCGGGGTGTAGGTAATTCTCTGAACCACCCCTGGGTCATTCATCTTCTAGTTTGATCAGTGAATTCTATAACAATATTGTTGAATCCGATGAAGCATCAAGGAAGCACCATCTCTGTTCTAATTAGGTAGAAGAATCTCCATTGAATGATAAAGAGGAAGTACTGGATATGAGAAAAAAATTGGCGAAAGGTGAAGTGCCATTCATGTTTTGGCCTCTGGCTGACTCTCAGTATGAAATTCCAAAGATGTTGATGGAAGATGGAATTCATGATATTCGTCTCAACATATGGAAAACTATTTTTCAGTTGAAAAGGAAAATATTATCTTATGATGAATATGAAAATCATGTCAAGATAATAGAAGGGTTACAATGCCAAAATGATTTGGCATCTCTCTCAGTTTCTCGATATCTGAAGGCTGAAAAGCAGCAGAGAGACCTTCAGCGTTCATGCCTTGGCACACTAAGAAAATTGCGCCAGTTAATTGCCAATTCCCCATCCGGTATTCATATCAGGGGATGGGGTGTTCATGGAGAACTGCATTTCACCGTGCTCTCTTGTCAATGAAGCCTGCCAAAAATGGTCTCTTGAAATGTTATTGCCCATGGCCGGCCACCGTCAATTGGCTTTGTTTGTAATAAAAGGCTCGCTCAAGAACAGGACTCAACTAGTTCCTCTCAAAATCAACCATACAGAGAATAAGTTGTTGAATTACTCATGCATCAAGAAAATGGGAATATTGAACATTCCTCTCATTTAGAGCAAGCACATCATCAAGTGACAGAAGTGTTAGAAATCATCCAACAGTATTTTGATATGGGTGATAAAACTGGATGCAGGTTGATGCATCCAGCTAATTTTCGGACTAAAGTCCGCAAGATCGGGAGAGATTTCAAGAAACTCTCAGATGTAGAATCTCAAGAGCCACCCCAGCTTGCTAGACTGGGGACTCTTTTAACCCAACCCTTGAAATCAACAAATTGGATTCAAGGAGTTGATCAGAAATAGTCCCAGTCCACCGGACTGGGGACTTTTTCAAATCATCAATCTCTTCCTAAGATAAAGTCAGTTTTCTATTGATTAGGGAAGAATCCTCAAGAGGAAAGAAGATCCAAATTATCAGGATATTCCCTCCAAATTACAGTTCGTCAACAAGATCCTAAGGGATTAAATGGATAAAAGACAATGTCTCATCAGGGACATGGAGGAAGAAAATATCATAGAAATGCCGATAGAAGGGATAAAATGCATTATTCATCAATTAATGTCATCAATGAAATTGTTGCTAATCCACCAGATGAGGCTCACTTAGAGGGATCAGATGAAGAGGTTCCTACTCAAGAAGTTATACACACAGACATAAATGAAGAAGGTGTGTGTACACAAAATCAAAGGATTACTCAGAATCTAGGTAATCATTCAAGTAACTCACTTCCCCCTCTCCAAAAGGTGTCCAATAAGGGGAAAGGAAAGAATCAGGTCACATAACTTTCTTCTAGAGAAGGCCAATCGCTCTCACTAGAGAAAAGATTTTCACAAAAAGAGGAAGAAATGAAGGAATTGATGAGGTTGAACGCAAAACTTCTTCAAGGTAGTCTTCCTCCTAAGCATGCTGGAGTCAGTCATCCAAGGGAAATTGTTGCTGCTACGGAGAAGGATCAAGAATATCCTCCTCTACCAGTACAACCTCACAGGTCTAATCCTACGGGTCAAGTGAAACAACAATCAGCAGTGCTACCATCAATTACAGTACCATCCACCACATCTGTACAAGCTCCAGTCATTGCACCTGTTCAAGTCTAATCTCAACTGGATGTTTCTTAAAAGTTAATAACTACAATTGAGTCATTAAAAGTTCAGTTGGAAGCTATGAAAGGAAAGTGTGATCAAATTCAACCAGAAAAGAGATCTTACCCTAAATGGGTTGATGCAATTCCTCCCCCATCAAATTTTTCTATTTCCACATTCCCAATCTTTAATGGTTCGAGAGAACCAGAGAAACACTTAACACATTTTTTTTCTCATTGCATTCCTATGATGGGAACCACTCAGCAATAAGAAGCAGTTAAGCTCAGGTATTTTGTACAATCATTACAAGGTCCTGCCTTTGTCTTGTACACAAGCTTTCAATCCTGGTCAATTACCGGATGGGAGGATCTCCACCAAAGATTCCTTCTTCAATTCAGCTCAACATTTCCAAAGACAATAGTTTTTGATCTTAGAAACTGTAAGGAAAAGGGATAATAAAAGGGTTTCTGATTTCATTTCTCGCTGGAAGGGATTAACATATTCCCTGAGCTTAGCACTTCCTTAAGAGGAATTGTTTCCAATCTATGTGGAAAATTTACGTGATGAGTTGCACACACCATTGATCCTTGTGAAATACACAGGAGGGTTTCGAGACCTTACTTAAATTTATCAATAGATTGAAGATTATCTTATGAAGACTAAGGATAAAGCTCGTGTAATTCCATCAGCTCTAGGAAGGAGAATGGGTAGAGTAGATACTGCTATAGTTATGCTTAAACAAGCACCTGTACCTTCTTCTACTTCAAAACCTTCATCTTCTCGAGGGGCTCCGCCTCCTAAGTTCCAAAAATAGAGTCCATTTCATCAAGATAATCAAAGAGATCAGAGAAGAAAACAATTTGAGGATTTGAATAGAAAAGTTTACTCTTTACAAAATGAACAAGTTCTTGGTTATTTCATTTCAGCTCTAGAAAATAATTTGGTTCAATTGCCAAGGCCTAAGAGGCCGAACAAGGAAGGAGATGAAGACTATCCCAATTATTTCCCATTTCATAAAATGTTGGGACATCCCATTCAGGAGTGTTTTGTCTTCAAGTACCTCCTGCAAAAAAAATGGCCGACATGGGACAAGTCAAACTGAAAGGTTCTTTAGCTCAGGTACCATGTGTTACTTCTACATATCCAGAGGAAGAAGGTGAGTGTAAAGATGTCAAGAACAAAAATGTGCAAAAATATGATGATTAGATGGTCAGAAAAACAATCAACCAAACTCATGCTATTTTGCGAACACATTTGAAGAAACCAATTGTGTCTTTTGCTATGAATGCCATAGAAAAACCCTCTTCATCAGAGGGTAAATCCTCAAAGAAATGACATAATTCAAAGAAAGAGGAACAATCAGAAGAAGATGAGATCGTGTCAAATCCCAAGTTATATTTGACTCTGGAAGATTTTATGCCATCTGCTTTGAAGCCACAGGCACTGCCCCATCAAACGACACAACCTAAATTTTCTAGTCAGACAGAGTCTTCATCGGATGAAGAGTTAATCTTTGGTTCTCTTAATATGATTCACTTAACAAATCCTTATGCCAATCACAGTTTTGAACTTGATGAACCGGGGTTCCCGTATCAAACAGAGGAATTAGAGGAAGTTCCAGAGGCTCAGGGTATAGGGGAAGATGGGGATATTTCAGAGGCCAATATTCCAATTCTAGCCCTGCTAGAACTGTGTATGTAGCAGAAACTCATGGCAGAGCCCTTCAACGAGCTCAACAAGAACAAGCAAGTTCTTCTACACAAGGCAGATTCAATCCCGGCACAGTTATTCTAGAAGATCGATTTGAGGTTCCACCTTCTTCCTATCAACAAGTAAATAGACCTAATTAGTCAAATCATCTAAATCTATGAGTATTACTAAATCCTATCCTGGTACAAGATGCATCAACTTCCAAAGCATCAACTTCTAAGGCACCTGCGAAACCACATGTTCCTATTGGGAAACACAGACCTTTGGATCAAAAGTATCATGTATTGAAACACTTGGCCCAAATACCAGCCAAGTTATAAATTCTGGATGCTTTGAATTTATCAAAGGATCTTCGGGAGGCACTCATCGAGGCTTTGTCGAGTCCTCAGGAGTTTGAAACTGGAATCGCTGCAGCTGAAGTCTACCATGTAGAGAATAATCCTGCAGAATGACATGCAGTGATATCTTTTACTGATGAAGATGAAGGTGATGTCGTGTAGGGACATATTAGACCTTTGTACATATCTGGAAAGGTCAATGGTGTAGACATCCAAATATTTTTCAATGATAATGGTTCAGGAGTCAAACTCATCCTCATTCGTACACTTTGTCGATTGGGCCTCACAGAGTCTAATTTATCTCCTTATAATTTGATGTTACTAGGATATGATAAAAAGTAAGAGAACCACTGGGCGAGATTACACTCAGAACTCAGTTTATAGATCTTGTATCCAATTTAGATTTCATGGTTGCTGATCAAGACTCAGCCTTCAACATCTTTCTTGGTAGACCCTGGCTACATCAACATGCGGCTATCCCTTCATCATACCATCAATGTCTCAAATATTGTTTCGATGGTCAAATTGGGACATTGTATGGTGATAAGGCCCCATTCAAGACATGTGAATCTCAATACATTGAGGCAGAATTCTATCACATGAAGGGAAAGGAGAAATCCACAACAAGGGAGGTTACCAAAGTTAATGCTCCATATGATTTGGAAAATATTCCAATAAACCCATTTACACATGTGAGTACAGATTATGTATTTCCTATCAGTCAAATTGACAGGATAGACCCAAATAAAAATACTATTATGGAAACTTCTATAATGTCAATTATGGAAATCAAGACATACAACATGGAAGAAAGTGGTGATCCACCAAGAAATGATGAAAGCTCAAATGGAGATGTCTTCATTTCATCCGCTGAAATCTAGTAGTTCTATACTATGCCAATCATGCTAGAAGAAGTTATAACAATGTTATAGGTGAATGATGATGTCGATTATCAGTCCATTATCTCCTCTATATTACCCAAGGAAGACCCTTCATCATAAATGGGGTTTGAAATGGAAGCTTCTTCTTCAAGATGATCAAATTTTAACATCTCTTCTGATCATGAAAATTCTGCTTCTTCATCCACTATGTAAGTAGAAACAGAAGAAATAACACATGTTGAAGAAGAAGAGGATGATCTTAGGGATGCTCCTACAACATTTTAATAAGGTATCTCTACCACCACGGATGAACTCAGAGAAATAAATATGGGTAAAAAAGAAGATCCACGCCCCACTTTAATTAGGGAGGCCATGACTCTTGAAGAGGAAGAGATGTATATTTCTTTTTTAAAGAAAAATAGAGACATATTTTCTTGGAACTATACAGAGATACCAGGGCTTTATCCTGATGTTTCCACTCATCGTTTGGGTTTTACAGAAGAACATTGAGGATTCAAACAAGCCGCTAGAAGAACACACCCAACCTATGCTTCAAAAATTGAGGCTGAAGTGGATAAGCTTATCAAAGCTAAATTTTTCAGAGAAGTTCAATATCCCAAATAGGTGGCTAATATTGTCCCAGTGAAAAATAAGAATGGGAAAAATAGAGTTTTCATTGATTTCAGAGATCTTAATTGGCATTGTCTTAAGGATGATATTCTAGTACCAATTACAGAACTCTTAATGAATGCAACAGCTGGCTATGAATCACTTTCCTTCATGGATGGATATTCTGGATATAATCAAATCCAAATGGCTCTTGAAGATCAAGAATCTATAGCCTTCAGAGCCCCTCAGGGTGTGTTTTGCTATCGGGTAATGCCCTTTGGCTTAAATAATGCAGGTGCAACATATCAGCATGCCATGCATCGTATCTTTAAACCCTTTTTAGGGAAATTTGTTGAATGTTATGTGGACAATTTGGTGGTTAAATCCAAGTAATGTTCTAATCACTTGGCTAATTTAGAAGTCATATTCCACAAAATTCGGCAACATAATTTGAAGATGAACCCCTTAAAATGTGCTTTTGGGGTAACCTCAGGAAAATTTCTCAGCTTTTTTGTACGCCATCGTGGTATCGAAGTCGATCCTGAGAAGACAAATTCAATCCTTGGTATGTCACCTCCTCGAAATTTATAAGAATTGAGAGGAATTTAAGGACACTTATCCTATATTCGGCATTTCAGCGCCAATTTGGCAGGAAAAAGTTTACCCTTCACCAAATTGATGAAGAAGGGAGTCACTTACAAGTAGACTGATGAATGTCAAGGAGCATTCCATATTCTCAAGCAGTATCTCTTGAGTCCACTAGTGTTAATGCCACTTTTTGAAGGAATACCACTTCTCATCTATGTGACAGCTTTAGAGAGATCATTGGGTGCCTTTTTACTCAGAATAATGATGCTCGGAATGTAAACAACCACTACTATATTAGTTGGACTATTCTTGAAGTAGAAACCCGATATTAAAATATTGAGAAGTGCTGCCTAGAATTAATCTTTGCAGTTCAGAAGTTGAGACACTACCTGTCGAATCACGAGGTCCAATTGGTATATTTCAATAACCCGCACAAATTCATCCTTAGTCGTCCAATGCTTACAGGACGTCTGGTGAGGTGGGCGGTTATTTTGAAGCAATTTGATATTCAGTATGTGTCTCAAAAGGCAATAAAGGGCCAAGATCTGGCTGATTTCCATGCTAAACATCCTTCAGTAGAAGATACATCTTCTGATATTGAACTTCCTGATGAGGAAATCTTCTTTATTCAAGATAGTCTTCAAACATGGTAAATGTACTTTGATGGTGCTTCCAGAAGTCCAATAGGGAGAAAATGGAAAATCCTAAATTCAAAAAAGTTGGGTTAGGAATTGTGCTCATTTCTCCAGAAAAGGTAGTGTTACCCTATTCCTTCTCATTGTTGGGAGGCGGTACAAATAATGAAGTGGAATACCAAGCTCTCATCACAGGCTTAGAGTTGGCACTTCAAGCACAAGTGAATCACTTAAAGGTGAAAGGTGATTCAGACCTAGTAATCAAACAAGTCAATGAGGATTATGCCATTAGAAAAAAGAACTAATCCCTTTGTGTGATTAAAGTATAGATTTAATGGCAGAATTTCCTTCGGAACCAAAATTTTCTTATGTCTCGAGATCACAAAATGCCCAAGATGATGCACTGGCTTATATAGCCACAGCTCTGGCAGATCCAAATCGGGACGAGGCAACCATCAGTATTGCCCACCGTTGTACAATTTCACCTTATGTTCAAATCAAAACAGAGGAAATCAATGAAATTAGTCCCATCTCTGAACCATATGGTCATACTACATGATGGATGTCACCTATTAGGGAATACCTTCAAAATGGAACACTTCCACCTGATAGAGCCCGGAAAGAACAAATCTGGCGACCTGTGGTCAATTTCACTCTTTATGATAGCCCAAATCACCTAGAGAAAATTCTCTACAGGCATGGTTTTGATGGAGTTCTCTTCAAATTCATTGATGGTGAAGAGACAATGGTTGTCATGAAAGATGTACATGAAGGAGTCTATGGTGCCCACCAGCAAGGACATAGACTATCTGATCAAATTAGAAGGCTTGGATACTTTTGGCCTTCAATGATACAATATTATGTTGATTTCACAAAGAAGTGTCATTCTTTCCATGTACATGCCAACTTTATTCATCAACCCCCAGAGTTGCTTCATACAGTTAAATACTCCTAGTCATTTTCCACATGGGGAATGGATGTAGTGGGACCTTATCCTTCGACTAAATCCAAGCAGTTTAAGTACATTCTTACTGCTACTGACTTCTTTTCCAAATGGGAAGAGCCAATACCCCTCAAAGAAATCAGTTCTAAATGCATTGTTAGATTCATCAAGTCTAACATCATTACAAGATTTGGTGTCCCTCATACCATATGGATGGACAATGGCACCAACTTCTGTTCATCCGAGGTGAGGAAGTTGTATCAAGAATACAACATCAAATCCAATCATTCATCTCGGTATCATGCAACGACTAATGTCCAGATAGAAGCTATCAACAAGACTCTTTCAAACATATTGCAAAATATGGTGGATAAAGATAATAAGTCATGGCCTCATAAACTATTTCATGATTTATGGGCTTATCGAACCACCAACCGCACTGCAACACGGTCAACTCCATATACATTGGTATATGGAACAGAAGCAGTCTTGCCCATTGAGGTTCAATTACACTCGCTCAGAGTAGCCATTTTTGATCAGTCATCTATAGATGAAGAATATCAAAAGTGATTGGATGAATTGGAATGGTTAGATGAGAAAAGATTGTCCACCCTGCACCACATGGAAGTCTATCAGAATCTAATAGCTCGTTCTTTTAACAAAAAAGTTCGTCTTCGTTCATTCGTTCAGGGAGAATTGGTATTGGTTCTCAGAACTCCAATGATACTAGGAAAGAAACCTCCCTAGATGGATCCAAAATGGGAAGGACCTTATTCAATACATAAGGTCTACTCCAATAGAGATTATTCTTTAATCTCAATGGATGGAGAACTAATCACTACTCCAACCAATGCTAGATTTCTGAAGAAGTATTTTGTGTAACACAAATACTTCATCATCCAGCAAGAAGTTAAACTGTAGCATCGATGGTCCAGGAATATGACATTAAACTATTTGCATCCCTATTGTCCAGCAAGATGTTAAACTGCATCATCCACAGTCCATGTAACGCCCCGACCACAGTTACCCAGAGTCGGTGCATTGTTACATATCATTGGCATGATCACAAAGGATAAAGTCTCAAAAGACTGATTAGCTTAGTAGTCTTGGAAACACTAGATATATTCATAAGTCTTACATTACATCATAAGGTAAAAAAACCACAACAACATCTTGTCTTCATATCCCCTCATACTATCCCTGCAGGTCATTCATAAATTACTTCTTCACATCCTAGGAAAAATAAAACATTGAAAGGGGTGAGCTCAGATTCTCAGTAAGGATAACAATATATCATAAGCTTTCATAGATAAGCATAAACACTTAAAGGAATTTATAACTAAAACAAAAGCCTTTTAAACATGAACTTCAGCATAATATGGAAAAGATAAAATGAAATAATGTCATTTACTTATTCACATGGATATTCTACTAGTCGAACAATCACATGCAATATCAATAACCACTTTCATAATGATGGAATGTATAATGCCAGACTATCATAACCACATAGTCAAGGCCTCATTCCAAAAGTACAAATAAGATTTTTTCAAGGCCTTGTGCCAAGACACTAGTTTGTCTCATGAGACCTACTGATGCATCAAAGAGCTATAGCGGGCTCCACCCATCACTTACTAAGTCCAATGCATTCCTCATATGAAAAGTTTGAAATATGACATAAACATTCATATTAAAACTAGCATATGAAATGTCAATACTTTATCCACAAAACATGAATGGTATAAAAATAGCACATCCAAAGTCAAACATAACTCATTCGATACAATATAGAAGATTGTATTGTATCATATTAACCTCAATCAATAATGATGAAGGATATTGACATAGATGAAAATAATCATCAAAACAATTAGAGTGAAATATCCCCCTTTTTCTTGAAATCATTTAAAAGTCACACTATTTGTCAAGAATCCATTTAAAATAGATTTTAGAATCAAAGTGTCCCATACCACTTTGAAACTTTTAAAAGGAATTTTCATTTGAAAACTTTAATTTCCATATAAATAAATCCTTAAAACCATTTTTAAAACATGGATATTAATGAGCAAGATTTAGAAGAATAAGTCTTTAAAACATTTAAAAAATGGTATTTTAGTTAGATTTTATAACCAAAAGAGAGACACTTGAATACAAATAATTGAGGTAATAAAAACTTTATAATATCATGATAATAAATGGATTCATGATATACTATGTAAAAGTACATTATATACACCATATAAAAGTGATTTGGTGTATAACAACAAAGAAGTGTCAATAGAATGTAAATTGAGATGAATTCTCTTATAAAGACCATATCCTTAGGTTAAGGATAAATCAAAGACATAATTATGTGCAACAAATATAAATAACCTCAATATGATTGGATATTTAGTGTAAATAAATCAGATGACATTCACACATATTCTTGTAAAAACAACACCAATGAATTGGATATTTAACTCAACAAATGGAGATTGATTTAAAATTACTCTTACCAAGTTCATACCGATGACATGAGAATTTATCAATGGGGTGATTTTGTGTATCAAAAGTATATCCATATAAATGGGGGTGTAATTTATGACATAATAAAATGAATAGATATTCTACACATAATCTTGGAGTAAAATAATCAATGAAGTATGCGTAAAGCCGAATGAGTGGAAATTGAAATTTCAAATTCCCTTATCTATTTGGTAACTTATGAAACATGCACCCATGAAAGAAGGATAATACAATTATTATGTAAATATACATAAATTAAAGTATATTACACAATGAATACAATCATGGGTAGTACAGACACCACATGTAATAAATAAGTGGTGAATAATGGAAATCTCACGGAATTAAAAGTGAGATAAGAAACCCCTTACTTTGTACTTTTTCCTTGGTCGACGGTAGGTTAACCTCTTTTATAAATATGAAATAATTGTTATTGAATTATAAAAGAATCATTTACATTAATATGATATCATATATGATCTTTTAACATTGATTTGTTAATAATATCTTAGAATTATCGTCATTTCGGGTGTTAACTTACTCATTTTCATTTATATTCTTTGTTAAGTAACTCGTGTTTGTTATGGATAGGTTTTATCTTATTCATATCCAAAATTATATCAAGTCCTTAAACATTATTTTTAATCATAAAATGAGAAACATACTTAAATGGATATGATGGAGAATGAATCTCATCGCGTTCGTGGAGACTGTAGTCCGTACGTAAAAACGAGCGACAATATCATTCTTTTGATATTAAAATAATATATAATTGGATGGTATTTCATATATACAGAATCATTTTTATGTTATATTTATTATTTACATGAATTACACATCATTATTATACCCATCCAAATAATAATTTATTGAATAACAATTACACCACGACGTGGAGACGGTAAGTCGTGCGTATGCACGTATGGTGAAATGTCATTCAAAGGATGGATATAATAATGAATATTGTTTTACCATATTTATAATAATACAGTATATAGGAGATAATGTATTCCTTATTTTATAATGGGAAAACAAAGAAAGAAGAAGTGGAAGAAGAAAGGAACTTGAAAAGGGGTGGTGAAATCATTACCTCTTCTTCGGGTTCTTCCTGTTGATTTGATCATAAGGGCACCTTAGGTTGGATTTATGACTAAAGTAAGGACTTTAGGATAAAGTTAGGGAAGTTGAGAGAATATTTGGGTAGGGTTTGGCCGAACCAAAATGCTTTGAAGGTGTGAATTAATTAGAAGGGGGAGTTCCCTTTTATAAGAGGGGTGAGGGGCACCTTTGGAAAAACTAGAAATATTATTTTATAATAAATTCATATTCGGTTTATAATGGCTCCAAAGTAAATTATTTAATCTTTAATATGGTTATAGGTCTAAAAACATGCAACCAAAACGATTTAGACAGGTTTGGGTTACTATATTAACCTTATCTTTAAGTATTAACTCTTAGTTAATTAGTTTCACTTTTAAAATGTCTCTTTGTATTTTTATATTATATGGTTAATAAACTTACTATATACATCCAAGCGACCCCCAAGTGGTCCATTAATGATACACTTATCATGATATAAGTCTCTTGGCCGAACCTTATATTTTTAGGAATTTAATATCAATTAATAATATAATATTTGTTTTAAAATATCTTTTATGTCAATTTTGACACTATTCAATAATTGATTTTTTTAAAAATCATAACAGAATGATTACTTCGAAAAAAGTTAATTAAATCAATCCTAACATGTAATATTATCCTAAAAAATTATTGGAATTTATAAAAAGTCTCAAATTACATTTATTTGGGTATTTATAAAATCAATTATTCGAATTTTTCATTAATTAGGTAATTACGGCATCACCATTTTGTCATAAATAAATTAAATTATATAATGTATAAAAATTATAAATAAAATACCATTATGTATGAAATACTTTTATATTTTAATTAATATTTATATTTGAAAATACAAAATATATAACCCTATATAAATTTTTTTTTTCTAAAAGATGTATGCTTATGTTATTTTTGTATTTATTTTAACTTATTTAAAATAAAGTGTCCCTATCACCAAAAAGTGGCTCCATGGGGTCCCAAAATCATCCCAAAGATGCCAATTGTCGGACATGTATCCACCAATAAGGTTAGTACACATTTTTGGGTGATTTAGTATTATTATAACATTATTTTTTAACCCTTATTTACCGGATTTACCCTTTAACCATGGTAAATAAAATATTTACCGAAATAATTTTTCAAAATGTCTAAAAATAAAAGTTACCTATTTACACAATTTGAACATCCTGATTCCAAATATGGAATCCATTTTTCCAAATTCAAAACACATAAGTGGCATAAATTAATTTAAAATTAATTTTCGTTGTTAAAAGAAAAAGCGTGTTTTTAAGAGATAATAACTATCAAAAGATTGACACTTGTTTATGTCCGGTTTAATTATAAAATTATGTAAAATGACAAAAATTGTATTAAATGGTAAAAATATATTCTAAATATACTTTAAAACCACTCAAATTCATAATTTATCAATATAAATTATTTCTATTAAAAAGTTGTTTTTAATTAAAATTTAGTAAATTTCACTATTCATCAAAATATAAATGTTATCTGAAAAGTTCCCAAATTTCACCCGAGGATAAATTAGATATTCCAAATCCAAAAATGAAGTCCATTTTGGGTGATAAAATTTATAAAATTTCAAAAAGTAGGTATTACTATTCATAATGACTAGTTTGATTGGTTGTGGTGTGTTAGAATTTCGAAGTTGCGTACAATGCACGCCATTGCATTATTCAAAGGGAAACGTACCGTGGAAGCTTGGGGTGTTACATTATCCCCTCCTTCAATAAATTGCGTCCTCACAATTTTTAAAATTGGGCTTGAAAATACAATGGAAAGTCCCACATCGGAAAAAGAGTCAATAAAACTATCACTTTAAAAGAAAGGAAGAGATGTATAAAGGTCACCCAAGATAACCCATACTGGGATTCCATGTAGGAAAACATGGATATGGACGATAAAATAAGTGTTATGTTCTGATGGAGAGGGATAGAAAACATGATCTGGAGAAAATTAACAATAATAAAATCACAAACTTGTGTTTGGACAAACGGTCATTAGTCTCCCTATAAGGCCCCAGCCTTAAACCTTACTTAATCTTGAGTTATTACAAGATTACACATTGAGGATCTTTTCGGGTTTAGAGTTTTAGAGAATTAGATCATAAAACTTGCATTACATTCCACATATAAACAAAGTGGTTACAAAAAGATAGTATTCTTCATTCCCATCAATGGAAACATATTTAAAATAAAACATGGATTCTTTCTTGACACTTCCTTGACACTATCATCATATCATGTGCATTTCCCTTGACCTGTGAAAAACATTTCAAAAAACTTGAGATGAGCATAAAAAGCTCAATAAGTGATATAAAAATATGGAAAGGAAACATGTGTACATATATACATAAGAATGAGATCATACATTACCCATAAAACATAAGCACTTTAACATACCTCATCAAAACATGAATAAATCATAGAAATCATAAGACATAAAGGTAAATTGAGGCATTAATAACATTCTTACGTAGGGAGTAACCCTCTTGGTTAAGTTTGGAATACCCATCACAATATATTCCCTAAATCACTTCGGAGAAACCTTAACGTTACACTCCTTCACGTTACCCAATGCATTGGGGAGCTATATCGGGCTCACCCGCCCTTAGTTTATCACGAAACCACCCGTCTTCATAATAATTCCCAAGAACCTCAACATAATCGTATCACATAAAACATGCATAAAGGAAACATAACATTTCCACCTTTCAATCACAATATATCAATACAAAACATTGATATAAAATCATTATGAAAACAATTTTCAATACAAAAATAAAATAAAAGTAAAACATGGTATTTATTTTTCTTTTAAAAAGAAGGTATGGCTTGTAGAGGAAGCCGAAACTCAAATAAAGGTCAAGGCGGCGGAGAAGTCATTGTCACCGCATACGTACGACAAAAACATTCCCTTTTGTCTTTTTGTAAAATGCTTCGTATAAAAAAGATTCCTTTTGGATTAACATAAAAGTCAAAGGGGTTTATACACCGTATAAAAGAAGGTTGTGTATAAAACAAAATATGCCTCAATGAAAGGAGATTGGGACGAAGTCCCATACCTCGGGTCCGACTTGACTCGATCGTTCTTTAATGTCCTGAATAATAAACTTTAGTTAATTTATACTTTATTAAGAACCTTTTTCAAGTTCATTATTCATTTTATATCACTTATTTCCATGTCATGAGCACTATGTAATTATTTAAGTTAATAACGATCATTTTAACGATCATCGGTACTTGAGTAAAAAATAAGCCCTTTATAATTACAAGTTGTTCATGTATCCATTATATCCAGAATGGTATTCATGATGTAGATATTATATATGTCATATATATCCAGTAAATTCATGCATTTATAATATTACATAATCATTTAGAGGTAAGAAATGAAATGCACCGTTCATGGAGACGGTAAGCCGTACGTACGCATGAACACTACTTTCATTTCTATTTCGTATTTTATAGAATGGAATCATAATGATATAAAGTTATATTATAATTCCAGTATAATATAATATATAATATCATAGTTCCATCCTTTATACGTCCCACATATGATATTTAACGAATCAACTCACTTTGAGGGGGTGGTAGTCCGCACTTCCTTAAATGAAGATATCGCGTTTACCCATAATGGAAACCATAAAGGTATACCCAAAATGAAAAATACAGAAGCTTAAGGAAAAAATAAACATATTATATATCATATATAAATATAGTGACATCTTAATGGCCACCTTTGAAGGTGTTAAAAGAATGTTGAACAATCATCGTTTCGGGAGGCATAAATTCACCATCCACGGAAACAGTATGTACTTTAACCATTAGATGTTGGTTTGTGTAAGTGTAGCTTGAATCCTTCTTATAACAACATACTAGTATATTGAAGATACTGTAGTTGTTACAAAAGAAATAAATAAAAAGATTTTAGGGGGTTGGAGAAGAAAAATAAAACAAAAGGACTTAAGTGAAGACATTACCTTAAAATCGGGTAACTCCCTTTGGTTTGAGCTAAAATGCTTCCTTGGGAAGACTTCTTCCCAAAGTGAGGATTCAAGGAGTAAGAGAGGGAATTGGAGATACAAAATGGGCAGGTTTTGGCCGAGCCAAAGGCTTTGGGAGTGTGGGTAAGGAGGTAGAGGTGGGGGCCTTTTATAAGAGCAGAGGAGGGGCACTCTTGGAAAGTAAATAAATATTACTTTATTTGAAAATGGGTTTTGGATTTAAAAGGTCCCACATTAATATAATTCGAGGATAAGGTGATAAGGGTTCGAAATCCACTCATCCAATTGGTTTTTTCAATGTTTAGGTCTTACATTTTACATTATCTTTCCATTTTATTTAAATCTTTAAATAATGAGGTCATCGCTGCATTATCATGATGTCATAAATAATTTAATTTATATAATGTCTAAAAATTATAAAAAATACTATGATTTAGGAAATCTTTTTATATTTCCAATGACTATTTATAATCAAAAATCTGATCTTTATAACCCCATGTAAAAATTGTTTTTCTAAAACATATTATGTTTGTGTCATTTTTACTTTTACATTAAATAAAAAGTTATTTATGTCATTTCCCAACCAAAGTGGCTCCCTGGGGTCCCCAAGTTGACCCATAGATTGTCTTGGTCGGCCATGACACATCCAATAAGGTTAGGACATGTTTCTAGGTCATTTTATATTATTAAAACATTTTTTTACCTTAAACTACACTAATTACCACTAATCGCGATTAAAAACTTAATAAGTTACTATTCACCAAAAAATTATTTTAATCTCATTGAACCACATTTTACTTCTTAATGACAACCATGTATGTCGGATTTTTGAAATTCAAAACACAAAGGTGGCAAAATTTCATTTAAACGAAAAATCAGTTTCTTTAACTACCACTTAGTGATTTCACTATTCATCAAAAATTGATGTTTTTTCAGAAAAGTACCAAAACTTCACCCTAATCTATATTTGATATTCTGAATTCAAAAATGAAGTCTATTTTACCGAATTCAAAACATATAAGTCATATTAATTAATTTAATAATTAATTCCCGCTGTCAGAGCAAATAGCGTGTTTTATGAAATAATAAGTATCAAAAGATTAGCACCAGTTTAAGTCCAATTTCAAAGTGAAATTGATTCCAATGACCACCATTGGATTAAATGGTAAAAATATATTTTAATTTCACTTCAAAACCAATTCAAAACATAATCTAATCATATAAATAAATTGGATTAAAAAGCAGTTTTGATGTAAAATACAGTATTTTTCACTATTCATTAAAAAATGAACATTGTTAGAAAAATACCAAAAATTCACACAAAGTAAATTTTGATGTCCCAATCATAAAGAATAAGTTTATTTTGACAAACATAGTTTATAAAATTTTCAAAATATATATTCAAAAATGGTTTTCCATCAAGAGGCAGTAAAACAATCTTTTAAAAATATTAGTGTATTCCATGCTTAAGATTGGATTTATTTTCATTTTAAGCCTCTAAAAAACTATCTAATTCATTAATAGACATAGATAAAAATATCTATTATTCATTACTTAATTGGGATGTTACACTCCCAGTAGGAAAAGTAAATGGACAACATTTTTTGTTTTAAGTTATATTACATATGGACGAGGAATTCATTTATGATATTGACTAAGGACATAAAGAGATATACGTATTTTTTAAGTATAGTTTCATTCTTTAATAAATTTTTACCACAAACTTATTTTTTTTAACAATTAGTATTCAAGAAGACTTGGTCACAATGGAAGATCTAGAATTAACTTCTATAGAAATACATGATCCACGTAGGATAAACTGTATATTTACCTTGTCTTTAGAGATTAATCAAAACCAAAATGGTTAGTATAATATATGATGATCCCCCAAATGGATATTCCATTAGAGAAAAAAAACTAATCTTAATTTCTAAAATTAAACCATCAATACCCCCAAAGTTAAATAAATACCATTTAATAATCAATTGTCCTTAAAATACTTCAATATAATCCAAACTAATACTGAAACCCAAAACTTATAAGAATGTAGTCTTCCACGTTAAATTGTATCTCCAAATGACATTAATTACTCTTAAAGTAAAATACTTAAAAGTAATTAACCTAATCATTCCCATAAATAACCCAAATCACTATAAATCCACAATAAAAACATAGATAAAAATCCACCATTACCCCTCAAATGAAATCCCATAGAATTCTATTTTTTTGGGCATATAGTGTTCCCAACAAAGCGAACATCTTCCAAAATAACATTCATCACTTAATCACCAAATCATTTTCTTATACTAAGGGTATCCATTTGATAAGACATAACATACCAAATAAACTTATTATTGATCAATAAAATCATTAAAATAAAAATAATAGTCATACTAACCAGGGACTTCACGTAGTCCAGTGGTAGGCGATAAATTCTAATCGCACTTTGGTGGTGGGTTCGATTCCCACAGCTTTGTCCGATGCGATGGGTTGTCACACGGTCTGTGTGTTGTCATTTTTCAAAAACTATGTTTTATAACATTACCAAAATGAGATAAATTCCTCAAAATAACCATCACATAATTTAACCACAAATGTTAACTCATACCTTGCATTTTCATCCCAAATGATAATAACTTATAATTACCTCAAACCCATTGATCATATAAAACCAAATGGTTTTTTATAACTATATCCAGAAGGGAAAAATAATTCTTCCTCAATTATCATTCTCACATGGTAAACTGTAGGGTTACAAATACAAGAGAATATTATTCCAAAGTAAACCCATCAACAAGGAGCACTAATAATTTTTAAACATTTCTCCAACCATTTATTTCCACATAGATTTTTCTTTGACCAAGAAAATATCCTATAGAATAGGGAATTCACTCGGGTAATGGCCAGGTCCCCTACATTTACGGAAAATGACTGTAAATGGATTCTTGGGACCATTTTTATCTTCTTCCATAGTACTCTTCATTTTTTTCAGAAATTCTTTACTTTATGTCCTTCCTTCCCACACGTAAAGAATTTCTTTGTTCCATTGAGACACTTTCCTGGGTGTTTCCTTCCACATTTCCTGCATGATGGAAATTGAAGATTCTTTTCTCCATGGTCTCCATTGTTGGAACTCTTATCATTCATCACCTTTCTCTTCCTTGTTGAGTCCGGGAGTTGGTTAATATATGCGTTGTTGATCATATTTTTGGAAAACTAATTTGTCATGAACACGATATCTTTTATGCTTATCAACATTCCATTTTGTTTCTCATTTCCACCACCATTCCCACCTTGTACATCATTCTCAAAGTCACTATGACTTCCTTGGAATCCATCCATTGACTAAAACCAGAAATCATTGTGTGAGTAACAAAAGTCATAAAATCATTTAGAGGTTAACATGTCACCATATTCTCAATTTGAAACACATTAGGATTAACCAAGGTCATTTATTCTCATCTTATATATATAATACTTCAAATTAGTTTGTAAATAAAATGTAAATTATCCTAAGCATATCCCCCAGGAGTGTCGTAACCAAGAGTGCAGCAATGCCCGTTGTCGTGCACCAGTTCCCGTTCGAGTCTAGCTCAAAGCGGTGTTTTCTGGAAATAAAAAAAATATATATCTAAAATAAAAAGCCGGCTATCAGAATCGAACCGATGACTATCGCATTACAAATGCGATACTCTAACCTCTGAGCTAAAAAGGCTTACAGAATATCAATTATATCAATTATAATAGAATAAAATTTATAATAGAATAAAAATTCCTATCATTCCTATCACATAATTCTTCACATAATTCTAAATGTATAATTAAAAGTTTTACCCCTAGGTACATATATGTCAGAGCTTCCACTACCTTCTTGTATCCAGACAGGGATGTATTTCTCAGAAAACTCAAAAAATCTCTACAATACCAAAATTCTAGGAAGTTATTCTATAATAATCCTCAAAGTTCATCTTAGGTCTACGTACTCTAATTAGAGTTTATCTAAATCTAGCTTCCAAGGTTTTTACTAAACTTCCTCTCATACCAACTGTAATGCCCCGACCCCAGTTACCCAGAGTCGATGCATTGTTACGTATCATTGGCATGATCACAAAGGATCAAGTCACAAAAGATCGATTAGCTTAGTAGTCTTGGAAACACTATATATATTCATAAGTCTTACATTACATCATAAGGTAAAAAACCACAACAACATCTTGTCTTCATATCCCCTCATACTATCCCTACAGGTCATTCATAAATTACTTCTTCACATCCAGGGAAAAATAAAACATTGAAAGGGGTGAGCTCAGATGCTCAGTAAGGATAACAATATAGCATAAGCTTTCATAGATAAGCATAAACACTTAAAGCAATTTATAACTAAAAAAAGCCTTTTAAACATGAACTTCAGCATAATATGGCAAAGATAAAATGAAATGATTCCATTTACTTATTCACATGGATATTCTACTAGTCGAACAATCACATGCAATATCAATAACCACTTTCATAATGATGGAATGCATAATGCCAGATTATCATAACCACATAGTCAAGGCCTCGTTCCAAGACTACAAATAAGATTTTTTCAAGGCCTTGTGCCTAGACACTAGTTTGTCTCATGAGACCTACTGATGCATCGAGGAGCTATAGCGGGCTCCACCCGTCACTTACTAAGTCCAATGCATTCCTCATATGAAAAGTTTGAAATATGACAGAAACATTCGTATTAAAACTAGCATATAAAATGTCAATACTTTATCCACAAACCATGAATGGTATAAAAATAGCACATCCACAGTCAAACATAACTCATTCGATACAATATGGAAGATTGTATTGTATCATATTAACCTCAATCGAGAATGATGAAGGATATTGACATAGATGAAAACAATCATCAAAACAATTATAGTGAAATATCCCGCTTTTTCTTGAAATCATTTAAAAGTCACACTATTTGTAAAGAATATATTTAAAATAGATTTTAGAATCAAAGTGTACCATACCACTTTGAAACTTTTAAAAGGAATTTTCATTTGAAAACTTTAATGTCCATATAAATAAATCCTTAAAACCATTTTTAAAACATGGACATTAATGAGCAAGATTTAGGAGGATAAGTCTTTAAAACATTTAAAAAATGGTATTTTAGTTAGATTTTATAACCAAAAGAGAGACACTTGAATACAAATAATTGAGGTAAGAAAAACTTTATAATATCATGAGAATAAAGGTATTCATGATATACTATTTCAAAGTACATTATATACACCATATAAAAGTGATTTGGTGTATAACAACAAAGAAGTGTCAATGGAATGTAAATTGAGATGAATTTTCTTATAAAGAACATATCCTTAGGTTAAGGATAAATCAACGACATAATTATGTGCAACAAATATAAATACCCTCAATATTATTGGATATTTAGTGTAAATCAATCAGATGACATTCACACATATTCTTGTAAAAACAACACCAATTAATTAGATATTTAACTCAACAAATGGAGATTGATTTAAAATTACTCTTACCAAGTTCATACCGATGACTTGAGAATTTATCAATGGGGTGATTATGTGTATCAAAAGTATATCAATAGAAATGGGAGTGGAATTTATGACATAATAAAATGAATAGAGATTCTATACATAATCTTGGAGTAAAATAATCAATGAAGTATGTGTAAAGCTGAATGAGTGGAAATTGAAATTTCAAATTCCCTTATCTATTTAGTAACTTATGAAACATGCACCCATAAAAGAAGGATAATACAATGATGATGTAAATATCCATAAATTAAAGTATATTACACAATTAATACAATCATGGGTAGTACACACACCACATGCAATAAATAAGTGGCGAACAATGGAAATCTCACGGAATTGAAAGTGAGATAAGAAACCTCTTACTTTGTACTTTTTCCTTGGTCGACGGTAGGTTAACATCTTTTATAATGATGAAATAATTGTTATTTAATTATAAAATAATAATTTACCTTAATATGATATCATATATGATCTTTTAACATTTATTTGTTAATAATATCTTAGAATTATCGTCATTTCGGGTGTTAACTTACTCGTTTTCATTTATATTCTTTGTTACGTAAGTCGTGTTTGTTATGGATAGGTTGTATCTTATTCATATAAATAATTATATCAAGTCCTTAAACATTATTTTTAATCATCAAATGAGAAACATACTTAAATGGATACGATGGAGAATGAATCTCATCGCGTTCGTGGAGACTGTAGTCCGTATGTACGTACGAGCGACAATATCATTCTTTTGATATTAAAATAATATATAATTGGATGGTATATCATATATACAGAATAATTGTCATGTTATATTTATTATTTACATGAATTACACATCATTATTATATCCATCCAAATAATAATTTATTGAATAACAATTACACCACGACGTGGAGACGGTAAGTCGTACGTACGCACGTATGGTGACATGTCATTCAAAGGATGGATATAATACTGAATATGGTTTTACCATATTTATAATAATATTACAGTATATAGGAGATAATGTATTCATTATTTTATAATGGTAAAACAAAGAAATAAGGAGTGGAAGAAGAAAGGAACTTGAAAAGGGGTGGTGAAATCATTACCTCTTCTTCGGGTTCTTCCTGTTGATTTGATTAAAAGGTCTCCTTAGGTTGGATTTATGACTAAAGGAATGACTTTAGGATTAAGTGAGGGAAGTTTATAGAGTATTTGGGTAGGGGTTGGCCGAACCAAAAGGCTTTGAAGGTGTGAATTAATGAGAAGGGGGAGTTCCCTTTTATAAGTGGGGTGAGGGGCACCTTTGGAAAAGCAAGAAATATTATTTTATAATAAATTCATATTCGGTTTATAATGGCTCAAAAGTTGATTTTTTAAAGTTTAAGGTGGGTATAGGTCTAAAACCACTCAACAAATAGGATTTATATAGGTTTGGGTTACTATATTAACCTTATCTTTAAGTATTAACTCTTAGTTAATTAGTTTCACTTTTACAATGTCTCTTTGTATTTTTATATTATATGGTTAATAAACTTACTATATACATCCAAGAGACCCCCCAAGTGGTCCATTAATGATAAAATTACCATGATATAAGTCTCTTTTCCGAACCTTAGATTTTTAGGAATTTAATATCAATTAATAATATAATATTTGTTTTAAAAACTCTTTTTTGTCAATTTTGACACTAATCAATAAATGATTTTTTTAAAAATCATAACAGAATTATTACTTAGATAAAATTTAATTAAATCAATCCTAACATGTAATATTATCCTAGAAAATTATTTTTATTTATAAAAAGTCTCAAATTACATTTATTTGGGTATTTATAAAATCAATTCTTCTAATTTTTCATTAATTAGGTAATTATTGCATCACCATTATGTCATAAATAAATTAAATTATATAATGTATAAAAAGTATAAATAAATTACGATTATGTAGGAAATCCTTTTATCTTTCTAATTAATATTTATATTAGAAAATACAACATATATAACCCCATATAAAAATTGTTTTTCTAAAAGATGTATGCATATGTTATTTTTGTATTTATTTTAACTTAATTAAAATAAAGTGTCCCTGTCACCTACAAGTGGCTCCATGGGGTCCCAAAATCTACCCAAAGATGTCCATGGTCGGACATCTATCTACCAATAAGGTTAGGACACGTTTTAGGGTGATTTAGTATTATTATAATATTATTTTTTAACCCTTATTTACCGGATTTACCCTTTAACCATGGTAAATAAAATATTTACTGAAGTAATTTTTCAAAATGTATAAAAAAAAAGTTACCTATTTAAACAATTTGAACATCCTGATTCCAAATATGGAATCCATTTTTTCAAATTCAAAACACATAAGTGGCAGAAATTAATTTAAAATTAATTTCTGTTAAAACAAAAAGCGTGTTTTTAAGATATAATAACTATCAAAAGATTGACACTTGTTTATGTCCGGTTTAATTATAAAATTATGTAAAATGACCAATATTGTACTAAATGGTAAAAATACATTCTAAATATACTTTAAAACAACTCAAATTCATAATTTATCAATATAAATTATTTCGATTAAAAAGTTGTTTTCAATTAAAATTTATTGAATTTCACTATTCATCCAAATATAAATGTTATCTGAAAAGTTCCAAAATTTCACCCTAGGCTAAATTAGATATTCCAAATCCAAAAATGAATCCCATTTAGAGAGATAAAATTTATAAAATTTCAAAAAGTAGGTATTACTATTCATAACAGATAGTTTGATTGGTTGTGGTGTGTTAGAATTTCGAAGTTGCGTACAATGCACGCCATTGCATTATTCAAAGAGAAACGTACCATGGAAGCTTGGGGTGTTACATTCTACCCTAATTCAATAAATTGCGTCCTCACAATTTTTAAAATTGGAATTTAGAATATAATGGAAAGTCCCACATCGGAAAAAGAGTCAATAAAACTATCACTTTAAAAGAAAGGAAGAGATGTATAAAGGTCACCCAAGATAACCCAAACTAGGATTCCATGTAGGAAAACATGGATATGGATGATAAACTAAGTTTTATGTTCTGATGGAGAGGGATGTAAAACATGATCAGGAGAAAGTTAACAATAAGAAAATCACAAACTTGTGTTGGGACAAACGGTCATTAGTCTCCCAGTAGGAAAAGTAAACGGGCAAAATTTTTTGTTTTAAGTTACATTACATAAGGAAGAGGAATTCATTTATGATATTGACTAAGGACATAAATAGATATACCTACTTTTTAAGTAGAGTTTCATTCTTTAATAAATTTTTACCACTAACTCAATTTTTTGAACAATAAGTATTCAAGAAGACTTGGTCACAATGGAAGAGCTAGAATAAACTTCTATAGAAATACATGATCCACGTAAGATAAACTATATATTTACCTTGTCTTTAGAGATTAATAATAAAAAGGTCAGTATAATATCTGATGATCCCCCAAATGGATATTCCATTAGAGAAAAAAAATAATCTTAATTTCTAAAATTAAACCATCAATACCTCAAAGTTAAATAAATATAATTCAATAATCAATTGTCCTTAAAATAATTCAATATAATCCAAACTAATACTGAAACCCAAATCTTATAAGAATGTAGTCTTCCACGTTAAATTGTATCTCCAAATGACATTAATTACTCTTAAAGTCACATACTTAAAAGTAATTAACCTAATCATTTCCATAAATAACCCAAATCACTATAAATCCACAATAAAAACATAGATAAAAATCCACCATTACCCATCAAATGAAATCCCATAGAATTCTATTTTCCTTGGGAATATAGTGTTCCCAACAAAGTGAAAATCTTCTAAAATAACATTCATCACTTAATCACCAAATCATTTTCTTATACTAAGGGTATCCATTTGATAAGACATAAGATACCAAATAAACTTATTATTGATCAATAAAATCATTAAACTAGAAATAATAGTCATACTAACCAGGGACATCACGTAGTCCAGTGGTAGGCGATAAATCCCAATCGCACTTTGGTGGTGGGTTCGATTCCCACAGCTTTGTCCGACGCGATAGGTTGTCACACGGTCTGTGTGTTGTCCTTTTTCAAAAACTATGTTTTATAACATTACCAAAATGAGATAAATTCCTCAAAATAAACATCACATAATTTAACCACAAATGTTATCTCATACCTTGCATTTTCATCCCAAATTATAATAACTTGTAATTGCCTCAAACCCATTGATCATATAAAACCAAATGTTTATTTATAACTATATCCAGAAGAGAAAAATAATTTTTCCTCAATTATCATACTCACATGGTAAACTGTATGGTTAAAAATACAAGAGAATATTATTCCAAAGTAAACCCATCAACAAGGAGCACTAATACTTTTTAAACATTTCTCCAACCATTTATTTTCACATAGCTTTTTCTTTGACCATGAAAATATCATATAGAATAGGGAATTCACTCGGGTAATGGCCAGGTCCCCTACATTTACGGTAAATGACTGTAAATGGATTCTTGGTACCATTTTTATCTTCTTCCATAGTACTCTTCATTTTTTTCAGAAATTATTTACTTTATGTCCTTCCTTCCCACACGTAAAGCACTTCTTTGTTCCATTGAGACACTTTCCTGGGTGTCTCCTTCCACATTTCCTGTATGATGGAAATTGAGGATTATTTTCTCCATGGTCTCCATTGCTGGAACTCTTATCATTCATCACCTTTCTCTTCCTTGTTGAGTCTGGGAGTTGGTTAATATATGTGTTTTTGATCATATTTTTTGAGAACTGATTTGGCATGAACACGATATCTTTTATGCCTGTCAACATTCCATTTTGTTTCTCATTTCCACCAGCATTCCCACCTTGTACATCATTCTCAAAGTCACTATGAATTCCTTGGAATCCATCCATTGACTAAAACCAGAAATCATTGTGTGAGTAACAATAGTCATAAAATCATTTAGAGATTAACATGTCACCATATTCTCAATTTGAAACACATTAGGATTAACCATGGTCATTTATTCTCATCTTATATATACAATACTTCAAATCAATTTGTAAATAAAATGTAAATTATCCTAGGCATATCCCCCGGGAGTGTCGTAACCAAGAGTGCATCAAGGCCCGTTGTCGTGCACCAGTTCCCGTTCGAGTCTAGCTCAGAGCGGTGTTTTTGGGTTTTACCCCTAGGTACATATATGCTAAAGCCGCCTCTACCTGCTTATATCCAGACATGGATGTATTGCTCGGAAAACTCAAAAAATATCTACAATACCAAAATTCTAGGAAGTTCTTCTATACTAATCCTCAAAATTCATCTTAGGTCTACGTGCTCTAATCAGAGTTTATCTAAATCTAGCTTCCAAGGTTTTTACTAAACTTCCTCTGATACCAACTGTAATGCCCCGACCCCAGTTACCCCGAGTCGGTGCATTATTACGTATCATTGGAATGATCACAAAGGATCATGTCTTGAAAGACCGATTAGCTTAATAGTCTTGGAAACACTAGATATATTCATAAGTCTTACATTACATCATAAGGTAAAAAACTACAACAACATCTTGTCTTCATATACCCTCATACTATCCCTGTAGGTCATTCATAAATTACTTCTTCACATCCTGGGAAAAATAAAACATTGAAAGGGGTGAGCTCAGATGATCAGTAAGGATAACAATATAGCAGAATCTTTCATAGATAATCATAAACACTTAAATCAATTTATAACTAAAACAAAAGCCTTTTAAACTTGAACTTCAGCATAATATGAGAAAGATAAAATAAAATAATTGCATTTACTTATTCACATGGATATTCTACTAGTCGAAAAATCACATGCAATATCAATAACCACTTTCATAATGATGGATTGCATAATGTCAGACTGTCATAACCACATAGTCATGGCCTCGTGCCAAGACTACAAATATGATTTTTTCAAGGCCTTGTGCCAAGACACTCGTTTGTCTCATGAGACCTACCGATGCATCGAGGATCTATAGCGGGCTCCACATGTCACTTACTAAGTCCAATGCATTCCTCATATGGAAAGTTTGAAATATGACATAAACATTCGTATTAAAACTAGCATACGAAATGTCAATACTTTATCCACAAACCATGAATGGTATAAAAATAGCACATCCACAGTCAAACATAACTCATTCAAAAAAATTAGAGTGAAATATCCCCCTTTTTCTTGAAATCATTTAAAAGTCACACTATTTGTCAAGAATCCATTTAAAATATATTTTAGAATCAAAGTTTCCCATACCACATTGAAAAATTTAAAAGGAATTTTCATTTGAAAACTTTAATGTCCATATAAATAAATCCTTAAAAACATTTTTAAAACATGGACATTAATGAGCAAGATTTATAAGAATAAGTCTTTAAAACATTTAAAAAATGGTATTTTAGTTAGAGTTTATAACCAAAAGAGAGACACTTGAATAAAAATAATTGAGGTAATAAAAACTTTATAATATATATGGATCATAGGCCTAACATATAATCTCTCTGTCAATCCTAGTGACCAGCACACCATCTCTGTAGGCCAGCATGTATGCCCTTAATTTTAGGCTGGTTGTTCCATCATCAACAAACTACCCAGTTGGTGGATTTCCATAATGAAAGAAATTTAATTCCTTAAACATGATTAGCCTCACCATCATGTCATAAAAATTGAGAGCTAGTGGAGCAATTCCAGAGAATTCCTGCACAGATGGCCTGAAAGAACTTCCAGGAATATATACTCCGTTCTGTATATTATACATCCTGATGTGAGTGGAGATCCATCCCCAAAAAACTTATAAGGGTCCCACTATTCTAAAAGGAGACTTACCCATGAAGACATGAAGTAAGATCCTGTGAATCTTTGCTAAAATGGGAATATACAACCCAACCATTTTCCCCTCTGCCAACTTGGATGCAATAATGAAGGTCCTTGGCCTGACGCCTCCCTTAAAGTCCCTGACTGACAAAAGATAAACACTGATCCAAAAGGCTAAGAAGCCTTCCATATGAGTCTTCTTTGGGATTCTCTGATTTACTTCATATCCCCACTTCTCAAATTCTCCTACTTCCAGAGTTGGCTAGAATGTGCCAGGAGCACCCCTCTTCTCTGTTTTGGGGAAGGTGGTAAGACGAGTGGGCCCCTTCTCCTTTGGCTCCTTCCCCTTTGATCCCTTCTCCTTCGGATCCTTATCCTACTTCTTGGTAAGAATTATATTCATCCACTCCTTTGGATGAATATCCTTTCTAGAATGAGTTAAGGAGGTCTTTGAACTCTTGATCTTGTGAAATATTTTCAATAATTCCCGAGCCAAAGCCAGGGTCTTCACCGAATCATTCCAAGTCACCTTGGTGTGGATGAATTCATCATACATGTCACCCAAAATTGGAGACCCTGAGATCTTGTGGACATCCCATAGACTGATTCCAACTTCTCCATGATTCAAATGGAAAGAATTGGTTTCTGGGCTCCAATGGCTGAGTATCTCCGACATAAAGTCATTATTCCTATAAACATATGTTTTCCCAGCCCAGACGACTTCATATATTGCTGCTACATTCAAATCCTCGACAAACTCTGCGTAGGTTTGTTGCACCCAGTATGCCCACATCCATGTTGGCTTCACATCTCCTCCAGGATGAAAGTCCCAACTCTTCTTCCATCCTTTTGATTGATCCATCTGAGAGTTTCGAAAAATTGAGGGATAAAAATGTGGTTGCAGCTCAGGTTTGTGAGGTTTCAGATCTGAGGTGCATGGGCTATGATGCATTATTTAGGCCTTCTCCACTATTCCAGCATTTTCAAATGCTCCTCCACTCGAGATATTTTCTGAAGAAAAGTTGGTGTAATTCTGAAACCAAGAATTTGGGAGATAATTCTTTGCCTCTGGAATGGTGACTTCTCGCAGATGAACATAGTCGTACAGAGGTAGATAATTCCTCTGTGGAAAGTCAAGATGATACTTATTCAGATACATTTCCAAATTTGGAAGAGTGATGTCGCAGACAATATAATAATCATGGCTAATGATGCTCATCATATCATCAACTCGCCTGCTAGCCAGTTCATCATTCATTCCAATTATCTTGGGAGCCATTGAATCTGCACAAAAGTTGAATAAATTAACTCTTAAATGGGTTAATTTTTTATAAAATTTGTGAAGAAATTCAAAAAAAAAGATAAAGAATTAAGGTGCGCAAGTCTAAATTTGGTGCGCAAGTATGGGTGTTCCACGCAAGTCTTGACGTGCAGGTATCACCGCACAAGTCCAAATACCTCTACGGCAACACGACAGCAAGGAAACAGTGGAAAACAAGTAACCTGCGCGATGGAAGAAACTTGCACGGTTAGAGCTTGAAAGTTTGAAATTCGGTGCTTTGCCCGAGGAATGACCGCGTATATATAGGCCAGGCCGCACCCTTATCTGCCAACGCCTACACAGATCACACTTGCACGCCGCCCTCTGTGTGCTCAACACTTGCGCGCCGCATGTTTCATGGTTTTCTTCTTTTCTCAGAGTGACATCCTCATTTCTTTCGGATCTAAATCTGAGGGGGGACTTTTGTTGATGCTCCTTTCTTTCACAAAGCCTAAAGGAATGAAAAGGGAAATACCTTGAACTCAAAGTGATTTACCCTTTCAAGAAACATCAAAAATTGACAAAGGCATGAACAAAGATTTATTTTCAATTGGGTCACGCAAGTTCCACCAAGGTCGCGCAAGTATACTTGCATGACGCCCAGCGGTCGCGCAAGTGACTTGCGCACCCTATTTGAATTTCACTCAGGGTCTTCACCAGCCTATAAATACCCCCTGTGGGCCCCCTATTTAGAGATGGAAAAATTCCAAAAACTCAGATTTGAGATCCCGGTGCCTTAGTATCTTCTCAAAGATTCCAACACTTCTAAGGTAATTTATTACCTAGAACGGAAGATTTAAAGAAGTGGAGTAAGGCCTAAGTGTTGAAACTCATCAACACTTGCGCGCCTAAGTGGCAAGCCCTTAAGGGAAATGGCCACACTTGCGCGCCGCCTTACCCCTTCAACAGTACTTGCACGCCACTCTTCTGGAAGCCTCTATGGATAGTACTAAGGGCTTGAGTCAAGTATCACCCAAGTATTACCCTAATGGTTGACCTTAGTGCAAGTACTAATAAGTCATTCAAGTATACTTGCGCGAACAGTACTTGCGCACCCACGCAGGACTTGCACGACACCTTCTTTTTGGGTGCCCCTCCTACCTATTTCACCTCTCTTATGCCTATCCACCTATCCTCTTCAAGATTAAGCCTTCAGAACTCTCTCCAAAGCCATTCATGGCATGATTTCCTTGTTGGCTTCCTTATCTGAAAGGAATTCTGTGGAACATCACTTAAAACTTAGTGTTTTACATATCTTTATTTCACTGAGGTCAGATATTTCATTCATTCAACCTCATCCTTTAAGATTAGAGAATCCTTAACCTCGGCCTCCTTTTTAGGAGTAAGCCCCAGTCCAAGTTATCTTAATCTGGGAATCCTCCTTAGGAATAATCCCCAAGTCCCCTAACCTGGTCCTCCTTTTTAGGAGTAAGCCCCAATCATAATTTCCTAACCTGGGAATCCTCCTTAGGAATAAGCCCCAAGTCCCCTAACTTGGGCCTCCTTTTCAGGAGTAACCCCCAATCATAATTTCCTAACCTGGGAATCCTCTTTAGGAGTAAGCCCCAGTCCTAATTTCTATATTTGGGCATCCTCCTTAGGTGTAAGCCCCAAGTTTTCAAATATGGGCATCCTCCTCAGGAGTAATCCCTAGTCATAATTCCCTTTAACCTGGGCCTTTTCTTTAATAATAATCCCCAGTCATAATTTCTATTAACCAGTCTTAATTTACTTTTGACTTGGGCTTCCTTCTCAGGAGTAAAACCCAATCCTAAGTCCCCTCTTAATTTGGTAATCTTCCTCAAGAGTAAGCTCCAAGTTAGAGTATCTAAATCTCCATAAAGCACATATAACTTTATGGACCTTGTTCCTGGGTTTCTTCTCTAAAGTAAAGCCCAATATTCATCTATTTTGGGTAGTCATCCATACATAAGCCCCACATCATTTCTTATGATTTCATCTTTCATGGCACAATTGTATATTTTCCCAAATACCTCTTGTTTCTCACACCGAGCATGACTCACGTGAGCTTAGAGTGTAAAAGTAAATCATTAAATCTTTCTTTAAGCCATCAATCATGCATAAACCTCATACTTCTTTACTCGATCTACGTGGGTTCTGATTCCTTTTCCAAAACAAAGGATACGTAGGTAGCCCATCTATGGGTATGATCCCAACTATGAAATAATTCATGTCCTTCTGAATGACAATAAACTTCAAGTACCCCACTGAGTGGCTTCAAAACCAGTGTGGTTATCATAATGACCAAGCGATTTCTATATAATGTGTCGAAGGATACCATTGACTAAGAATCTCTAACAAATACATATGATTATTTATTGATGAAGAACCTTGAATACATATAAAAGATTCTCTAAATTTCATTCATATTAATTATTGATTGTCAGATCTAAAGGAAATCTCATTTTCATACTTGGTAATGTAATAAGGATTCACGAACATAACTTAAATCTATAAAGAGAGTCCCATAGTAGAAAATAATTCCCCCAAAAAAGGTGTGATGAGTCCGACCTCCCATCCTCTCGACCAATGAAAATTCTTAAGTCTCATCAGTTCATAACTAATGAGCACCTACCTTTGGAAAGTAGGTCCAAATAGATATGGAATCATTGGAGGTTTTAGTTCTACGAACAAACCCGTTAGAAACCGCTTGGAATGTTTGAATCTTAAATCAATGAGGTCATCCCCAATTCCAGAGGAAACAATGTTCACATCCCCATGGGCATCAAAATTTCTCCAAATTCACATGAGTTAACCCAAATAAAAGACCAATTAATGTATAATCAAAACAAGGGTAAAATAATACCTGAATATTGGCATGATGAAACTTTAGAAATGTCAATATCTTACAATCTTCCCACATTATAATAGCCCATTCTCAAGATGTAATCTCAAGCATCACTAAGCCTCTATGGTGAAAAGGTTAGGGCATTGGGCCTACATATCTTTTCCCTCCTCCCATGTTTCCTCCTAAACAAGTACATGCTTCCAAATTACTTTGAATATCAGTATGATCTTTCTAAGAAACACATTATCACTATGATCCACAACACAAATTAAATGATCCTTAAATGAGACATCAACCTCAAGATCAAAATCCTCAAAATCAATCACATGATAAGGGTATAGGTGATACTTAAAAATTTATGACACATGAAAAACATCATGCAAAGAGTTATACCTTTGTGGAAGAGCTCATTGATATGCCACCAACCAAATTCTCTCTATAATATCAAAAGGTCCAACAAACAAGGGCACCAACTTACTCTGCCTCTGAGTCCTATGGTGACCCAATCACAGTGTCACACAAAGGAATATATGATCACCCACCATAAACTAAATGATTTTGATGATTTAAATCACCATACAACTTCTTAAAAATTTTATTCATAGCCATATGTTTTTGAATCGGTTAAACCTGCTTTGATGTCTCCTACATAAGCCTCAGTACCAAAAAATTAGAATCTACTACCTCCATACAACACAAATGTGATCATTATGGCCTATAATAAAGTTCCTCATATGGTTCCATTTAAATAGTCTCTTGATAATTGATATTATATTAGAACTTAATGAGCTCTAAGTAATTCTCCCAAGATCTAGAAAAATCAATGACAGATGCTCTCAACATTTCCTCTAGCACTTGGATAGTACACTCTAATTATCTATATGTCTATGGGTGGAAGGTCTTACTCGGAAACACATGGGTACCCAATTCCTTATGTAAACCTTTTTAGAAGAGAAATTTAAAATGTGAGTCATGATATGAAAATATACTCTATATCACCCCATGGAAATATATTATCACCCGAACATACATCTCACCCAACTGGTCCATGGTAAAAGTCTCCTGGATAGAAAATAAATTTGATACCTTTTTCAATCAGTCCAGAATCACCCATATCATATCATTCTTCAAAGGTATCCTTGGGAGACCCACCAAAAAGTTCGTGGTAACATCATCCAACTTCCATTTCAGAATGGTCAACAGATGTAGTAAACCACTTGGTCATTGAATTTCAACCTTCACCTACTGACAAGTGTAACATCATATAACCAAACATGAAATATCCCTTTTTTATACCCAATCGCCAATTCTGGTGATGTAGGTCATAGTGCATTTTCATTAAACCATGATGAACTACCCACTTCGAGGCATGAAACTCACACATCATCTCCTCATGAAAACACATAGGAACAAAAATAAGGTTCTAGAGATATATGATATCATCCTCATATATAGTCTAATCTAAAGGTTACTCCCCACAATGAAGGATTTCAATCAAGGAGAAACACTTCAGATACTCATACTACCTCTCCTTGATCCAACTCAGAAGTGCAGACTCAATAGATAAGGACACAAGGTTCATCTTCTCATGACCCTAATAAACCTCAATATGCATATCAACAAGAAATATCATCATCTTCCACTCAAAACTAGACTTATGAACTTCATGAGTATGTGTTTTCCTTCTCAAAGTGTTAGAAACATTGTTTCCCTTCCTTGGTGTATATACTTGCTCAAAATAAAAAAAATGTATTTACTCAACCCATATCCATTGTCGGAGGTTCAAATATCACTATGAAAAGATGTATTTCAAACTTTTGTGGTCGGTATACATAGTAATATTTTCACCCAATAGGTAATGCTACTAACAATTTAAGGTATAAACCATTAAAGCTAAATCAAGATCATTAATAGGGTAATTTTTTCCATGTGTCCTTAAATTTCATGAATCATATGCCACAAATCAATATCCCTGTATCAAAACTACTCCAAGTCTGATCCCAGACACATCACAAAACATAATATACTTTCCACTTGATTTGGGCAGGATCAAAATCAGTGTAGTAGTCAAATTCTTCTTCAACTCATATAAAGAATTCTCACATGCTCTAGATGATTAAAACTTGATCCCATTCTTGGTCAAGCTTTAAAGTGGTGCTTCCAAATGGGAAAATTCTTAGATGAACCTCTAAAAACAACCCTCCAACCCTAGAAAGCTTTAGATATTAAAATCATTCTTTGAATACTCCCAAGAAACCATTTTCTACATCTTCTTTAGGTCCACTAAAACACCTTCCTCATAGATGAGGTGGAAAAATAAATGTACCCTATCAATCCAAAATCGACAATTAGATAGCTAGTGTGTTTCTAATTCTCTCTTAGTGAACTCATTATGATGACATGTTGTTGGGTATGATCATAATGAGTCTTGTATTACACCAACATTTCATAAAAACAACCAAAACTAAACCATGTACAGGTGAAAGATTCAGTTCATCAAGGACATAAATTCATATGGAGCATTCGCCTTCCCGAACGACATCACAATAAACTCATGTAGGCCATACCTACTTCTTAAAGTATTATGTGGAATATCAGAAGGTATAACTCTCAAATGATGATACCCCAACCTCAATTTAATCATGAGAATACAAAATTTGCTCTCAACTAGTAAAATATATCATAGATATGCATAAGGTGATACTAGTTCTTCACTATAATCAAGATTAAATTTTGGTAATCAAAACCTAAACACAATGTACTATCATCCTTTTTAGAAAAAAATAGAGAATTCCAAAGTGATGTACTCAAATAGATAAAACAATTATCCATCAAATCTTCTAGATGAGTATTAAGATCTTGAAGATCTATTGGTTCCATTCTATACATTGGAATAGAAATTGGTTTGCCTCTAAACATAAGCACAATTGTAAAATCAACATCCCTCCCAGGTGGAATCCCTGATAAGTCTTCCAGAAATACATCTATAATATGGTACATTTTGGGTGGAAATAAATCATGCATCACATCCCCATCACCCAAAAAAACATGTAACCCAAGTGGTGAGCTCCCCCAGTTGCTGATGAACTGTCCCTACATGGCCTGCCTAGATATCCCACTCTCCACGATGAACATAAATGTTACCCTCAGAATACATAAAGTTCACTCTCTTATAGTAACAATCGATGTGGGATCGGTAAGATACCATCTTTTCTATACCCAAGATCAAGTAAAAACATAAAATTTAAAGTATGTAAAGATATCAATAGAAATGATGCACCCCAATGTTGAGAGAACACCCCTTACATAAATAGATGTCTCTCAACCGTACTCACAATGGTCTGTCAATCATTATAACCCCACTCAGAAAATCCACAATCAAACTCAAACCATTCAAAAGTTTAGATGATATAAAAGAATTTGAGGCTCGTGTATCAAATAAAAAACTATCGTGTGCAGAATCTACCGGAATATTACCTGTAATTGTCGATGATTCAGCCTCACTATCCACAAGTAAAGTATGAAATGCATGAAACTGGCATGTAACTATTTCTTGTGATGTAGTTTGAGTCCCATAAGCTACACTAAGATTCTGATATTAGTGATCTTTCCTTGACATACCACATCCACTACCTCGACTTCCACATCTTGAAGAACTCCAACTACCCAAATAATATGAGGTTTAAGGCCCCCTTCCTATACTATAATTTTTCCTAGATTATCCTTTACTACCCATAATTCTAGGGTTTCTACAATACCTCTATAAGTGACCCATCATGTTGTACGATCAACACTCCACTGGTGGTCATAAACATTGGATAAAATGTGACTCAAACTACGACACTAGTGTTAGTATACTCAGTTACTGCTCTGAGTAACAGATCCTTCTCCCTAAAAACTTTATTTTCCATTTCCCTGTTGATGTTTTCATAGAGAAATTTCTTACTCTCACAAGATGTACCTCCTGGTCGTCTAGTAGAAACCACCAACATTTCATTAGAATCCTCCTTCAGGTTCCCCTCATAAATGAGAGCTTGATTCACCACCTCATCAAACTTATTCAATCGAAAGATGTTAACCCAAGACTTAATATCACATTTAAGTCCATATTAATTTTTTTGTTATAGTAGCCTCATATCCTACTAAGGCTGGAACAAATCACTGAAAATCAGTGAATCAGACAACATAATTCATCATATACATAATCCCCTGGGTCATCCACATAAACTTTTCTACTCTCTCCAACCTGAAAATATCTAGGTAAAATTTTTATAGGAACTTCTCCTGAATGTATTTCACATAATGTTCTCCAGCTACTCATCCCTAGTCTGAAATTATCACTAGTGTTTTGATAATCCATGAAACATATAAACATACAAATTGACTCTCCTCTCTGTAAGAGTCTCTAAATGGTCAAGGATCTTCTAGATAGACTCAATCTAGAACTCATCTGCCTCAGGTCCACCCTCTCCGGTGAAGGTATATGGGTGATGAAACTGAAACTCCCAGATCAGGAAGGAAATATTCTATACATCCCACCATAGGTCTCTAACTATGACCCATATAAATTGAGAAAAGGTTATAAAAGAACTTATCTCTGACACCTTTACTCAGTACTATTAGTGCCTCTAGTACCACCACTAGAGGCACATTTCTAGACATGTCCTTTTATAATCCTATCAACAAAAATCATCTTAGAGGCATGTATCTACAATTCCAAACACATGTATTTGGACATAAAACACATAATTATCACATTTTCTTAAGAGTTATTCACATAAGGCTATAAAAAGTCATCCCCAATACTCCATAACATGGTCAAAACTGAATTACTATCACTACCATCAACCATCCCTCACCTGGGTCATGGTTAATATATGGTATAACACTTTCATATTTCAAATTTTCTCATCAGAAATCCATTTTATAAAATTAAAAATACCACATTTAGCATTATTTTAACCTTTTAAATTCATAATTAGACACCATTTGTTTTTAAATTACACGAGTAATGAAAATCGTTTTCATTTAAACAACTCACCTAACACATTATTTTCTGTGCATGCCTAAAATTATGCATGTCATATAAAACCATGAGTTCCTAGAATGATGAATGTATAATAAACTCCCATTCTATGTTGGGGCATGATTAAAACCTCAAAAAACAATAACAACACATAATAATTGAATCACCCAAGGTGAAATAGAATTCAAATGTAATAGAAAGCATCAGGAACAACAATCCCACCCTGGGTACTTGAGTATTCCCCTCCACATGGGTTAGATACTCCCATGCATGAGCTAGTGAAAAAGGCTCAACTCATATTAATCTAATTTATTTTTTTTCCAAATAGTAATAAAACTGAAAGGAAAATAATACTCTTTTGATACCACTTTGCAAAGTCACGACCTAGGTGCCACATACTAGTTTCCTGAGCTGGTTCATTATGTGAACTCAAGAATGTCTACCCATATGCGAGAGGCTATCAACTAGTAGTGAGGGTCTAATATGTAACATGTGGAGACCACATCCTATTTATCAAATCAAATCAATAAAAAGAATCAACAAAAAATAGACAAATGATAATAAACAACAACCAAGATAATACCATAATCAATAATCATCTAACTTTAAATGATGAATCCAAAAATATGAAAAAATGAAAAAATAAACAAAGAAGTAGGTATTTCATTCCATATAATTGTCAAGTTTGAAATTGAAAACTGAAAATAAAGATAGTTGTCCAAGTCCCAAATGGGTCCCAATAACATATCTGATTCCCTCATCCAAGATCCATCCTGTATCCAAACTCATCTGTCAAATATAGGTCTATTTCCTATAATCTTGTCCTTCAAACATGGAAACTATCAAGTTACTGACCATTCATCCTGAGTAGGGTGTGAGTACTACTTAGTAAGCAACCACCAAAAATATCTAAAGCAATATCCACTCTATAATAGTATATTCAATAATATAAAGAATAAAGTACAAATGATAAAAAAATTCACATTTAATATTCTCTAATTAACCACAAAATCCCCTGGGTTTATAGTGACACTAGAAGAAATCATACCAGTTTTATCCTATGACGAAGTCTGAACCATGTTTCATAGGAGTTTCACAGATCATTATTTCATGGAATCTCTTTGTTCTTTTAATTCCAATTTCACATTCATATATTGGGGTCCTAGAGCAGCATCCTAGAACCCCATGGTAATTTAGAGTAGTTGTTTATATCCTAAAAATCAGTGATCACAATAAAATAAATAAATTTATATTTGGGGACCTATAACAACATTCCAGAACCCCATGGGTAATTGGAGCATCATTCCCTGACCCAAAACTCAGTGTTCACAACATTCACAAATATCACAAATCATGGTTCCAAATTCATAACCCATTTATCAATAATATTTTGTACACATTATTCAACCAATTTCATAATCCCATTTATCAACCATATTTCTAATCTCATTTATCAAACATGAATAATTCATAAATCATCATTTCAGTTATATGGGAACACCCCTTGGGTTTCCATCAAGTCTGGTCTCAAAACTCCAATGGGTCCATCATGATCTTTGATGTGTCTCATAATCAGATGGGAAAAATTAATTTGTTAATTTAATTAAATTTTCAATTTCCTAGAATGGAAAAGAAACAAAACAACTACAAAAAATCAATAATAATCAATACTATTGTAAAAATCCATTAGACCACCTAACTCAAGATCATTGATGAACAATAGCCAAATCATAACCCTCTATCCAATGTGGAATGATCCAATTGAAAATGGATAGGAATATATATAACCAAAAACTAGTATCAAGATCCAAAAAAACAAGATCCATAAAAATATAGATCTATACCTTTAATAATGAAACAAAATCATTCCTTTCCAAAGGGAGAGAAATACTGGAGACAGAGGAACCCAAACAAGGAAGAGATCACATACCCGAGAGGTGTCGATTCCTCAACCAAACCATCGATTCACCATGAAAGAGTTTTGAGGATCCTTCTAATCCTCTATGTAGCCTCCAAAATCAAGGTAAATAATTTTAAATCAAGTGGGGGATAATGGGAATAAAAACCGGGGTTTAGGGTAATCTTTTATAAAAAAAATTAGGGATTTAATTTCCACTCACATGATTTCTTGGGCGGAGGCACATGGATTTCCAAACTATGTGTCTTAACCGTGCACCCATACTCATGGGGTGAATGATCTATCCTAAGTGTAACATGGTTTTATAAACCATGTTCTAACCAAGTAAAACCCCATTATATCAGGGTGAAAAATTTTGGGAGGGTGGTGGCATGGTTTTGTCAAAATGTGTGCCACCTCTAGTGGCTCAAAAAAGGGGTGTACTATTTCATAGGTAAAACCACATGATTTTCCCTAACTGTGCCCCAATTTTTCAAAGCCCCATGGTATTCCAATTTTCTTCAAATTTATCTATATTAACCATAATGAAAAACTAAACCAAGGTATAATATAAACAAGGGTAAATGAATACCTAAAAATGAACACGACACATCTCCAGAAAGGTTGAGATCTTACATGGTATGACTGCATGGAGTTCCACTCTCCATTGTATTTAATCTAGATTTGAGGTTTACCTAAAGGTTCTAGATAATCCTTCAAAAAAAATTGGATTAATACTTTATTTTTTATACTACCTATCACCCTTATTTATATGGTCAATATAAAAGAACCATTCAGTCTCTAAATTAAATTCTATGATCTTATTCAATGTATTTCCAAGGATATTGGGATTAGCACATTCCCCTAGTGGAGTTATCATATAACAATAGTTTTCATTTTAGAATTAAAATTTAAACTAATGAGGATTTGTTTGGGAAGAGGTTTTATTCTCTGAAATTTTGGGATAATGTTAGAGAGTAGAAGCAAATGGAACTTAATATTATCTAAGAGATGATATAGAAGGTTCAAATTATTTAGTGTCATATGAAATTCATAAAAAGTCAACAGAAAATATATTCAAATAATAATTTATGTGGCCTAGAGTTTCATGTGAGAGATAAAATTTTTCTTTATATATCACCATGGATTAATTTCATAAGGTTTAGAAAGAATGCAAATCTTAGTCCTAGATACATTGTCCCCTTTGACATCCTTGATCACATCTGTGTTTTGGCCTAACGACTAGCACTTCCACTTAACCTATCTCAAGTACATGTTTTATTCCATGTATACCTATTAAGGAAGTACATAATATATCCCTCATGTGTATTAAATCCTGAGGTGGTACCATTGGAGAATGATATTTCATATGAGGAGCAACTGGTGAAGATCTAATATCATAGAGACAAATGAAAATTGATCCAACTCATGCATATCATGATTTAAGCACATATCACATGTGTTATAACTTTGGAAATGATTCATATAATGATAGTTAATGTGGGATGAACATACAAATGATCGTCTTTTAATTTGGTCGAAGCAGTATCAAGGCATATTATTCCAATATTTATGAAAACTCACAATAATATAATACTACTATATGATCTAGAAGGGGAAAGTCTATAATTATGCCTTATGATCCAAAAAATTGTACCTTATGATTAGTAATATGGTATGTTTGTGAAAAGGTTATCATGACTTAAGATTTCTACATCCAATAATAAAATATGATATACAAGATTCATTTTATAGAATTATTTTTTAACATCCATATCATTCTTTACAATTAGGTGTATTGTACCATATGATGCAACTTTATATATATATATCATAGAAATATGTGTGTGTCTATATTTTAGCATATATATCTCCTTCAATATCTATCTTGAATAAAATACTTTAAGACTTTGTGCTATTCTACCAATATCATATCGTATATGATAACTCATGAAATCATATCCAAAATTATTTTGGATATCTTGAAAAACACAATCAAGAAGTTATCACCAACTTCACCTCATATCGCATCGTAAGTAATAACTTGTTAATATCAATCACAAATACTTTTGTATTAAATCAAACACACTTCAATAGAATCTATATGAGTCCAAATCACTATAGAAAATTTTACCAATACCAATGGTTTTAAAAAATTGATATAGGGGTAAAAACCATTGTTATATGGTATACCAATGGTTCCCACAACCATTGGTAATTAACCATTGGGATATCGTTTTACTAATGATTCCTTAGTAATCATTGGTATGGGACCCTCAATGTTAGATAATACCAATAGTTATGCTAATCGTTGGTATAGAATTTATAAACCAATGGTTACTAAAACTATTAATAGAGGCCCCCAAACCAGGAATTAGTTGCTAACCACCCTACAACCTCTACATAAACAACATACAACCAATATATAACAACCCAAAAAATGTGTATTTAACAATTCCTAAAATAAATTTAAAATAGTAGATATATTATATATTATAAAGTTAATTAGATGATAAATCAAAAAATCATAACACACATATACAATCATTTTCCGACTAAAAACAACATCCGCATGGTTATGTCATAAATATGAAGTTAGAAATGTAAGGGATCAAAATCTCCTTCATGACCACCACTACCATAACATACATAACTATCATTACCCTGATCATGAATATCCTCAGTGTCATCATCACTGTCAACATTATCATCACCATCTCCATAATAAATTTCATTTCCCCAACCACCACTAAGATCATCATCACCATTTCCTAGCGCATCATATAATGAATTCATCTTTGACATGCATATATCTAAAATCAAAATGGTATTGGGTAGAAGTTAGGGGAATAAAGATTTCATGCCTTTTATAAACAACTCAACGATCTTTTTAATTATTTCACCCTACTATATAGATAATTTTTTAGAATATATTTCTTCTATATTATATTCTAACCACTCAATGATAGAAATTAATTTAATGGAAAATTAAGTGGGATAATACTTATTGGGGAAAATCCACTTAATAGGCTGATAGTGTACTCTCCCCTAGTGTTTGTCACCCTATATCAGTCACAAATGATCTCTTGGACCAAAATTTTCATCTTATTTATCATCAATAGCCTCAAAAGTAAATAATTAGAAATATAAATGAGATATTAATTTATCAAGTAAATATTAAAATTTAAAATCATAAAAATAAAAACTATAATATTTTTTTTCATTTTTTCCATTTAGAACACTCCCAATTTTATTCTTTCTTCTCAAGTAAAATGATTTTTCTCAAGAGTCACACCCTTAAATGTTTAATACCACCCACTAAAAATGGAACTGATTATTAAAAAAAATTATTCAATAATATTTTACTAATGGAAAAAATTAATCAATTCTAAGAAATATTTATCTAACCAAAACAGAAACAAATTGAAGAAAAATTTCACTAAAATGAATCATATTATCCCCACCTAAGATAAACTAGAATCAATAAGACCAAAAAAATGAAATTATATTTTTTTAGTTAATTTATATTCATAATATGTTTATTATTAATGTATTGGGTCAAGTTAGAATAGATTAACTAAAATTAGTAATATTAATTTGTTTGTTTTGTGTTGGTTTGACTAGGTTTATGTGAGTTTAGTTTGAGTAATAATTGGTTATGTAAATGATTAACTTTTAGATCCAATTTTTTTTATTTATATATGAATATAAAATATCACTTGGGTTTATTTTGGGTCAATGTGGTTGTGTTTAGTTTGGTACAAATAATTTAATGTTAATTTTTAATGGTTTGTTTTAGTTTGGTTTAGTATATTGTTGTTTTTGTTGTTTAATTCAAGTACTTATTATAAATATAGATTAAATATTATTTTTTTTGGTTCAATTCAATTTTAATAATTTTAGTTTCATTAAATTTGATTCCATTATGTGTATTTAAATATAATATAATATTTTTTATTTAAATACATGTTGTTAAAATGTAGTTCAGTTACAATTTAATTGTATCGAGTTTGGTTTAATTTATTTTTATTTAATTTTGGTTGGTTCAAGTATGTTAGGTCATATTTGTTCACTTTTATAATTTGGTTTTTTTATTTTTGATTTGGATTGGGTCAAGTATGGATAATTAAGTTTATTTATATTTCATTTCATTATATTCCCACCACTTTAGTTAGAGTTTGTAGTTTACAAGTTTATATGTTTCAAATAAATGAATCTATTTAGATGTTTATATGTTAATAATAATTTAAAATATCTATATGTTAATATATTTTAGAGTATAAATGTTTACATTTAAATAGATTATATGTTAACATGTTAATATAGGCTATATTTTTTTAATTTTTACTTGTTATTATTATGTAAGGTTATTTTTAGGTTTATATGTTAATATTAGTTCATAATATTTATATTATATAAAGTGAAACAATAGATAATTATATCAAACTATTTATAATATTTAATTGTTTATATGTTAACGTAGTTTACATATTTTCATATAAATATATAAATTTATAACATATAAATATATACATTGTATAAATATGTAAACTATTATTTAACTAATATATTTTAATCTTTACATGTTCATTTTTCCAGTTTATAGTTTAATGATTATATATAAACATTAAACTATTTAATGAAAATATACACCATTTAAAGTAGAATTTTTATATATGAACTATAAACTCTTTAAAATTCAAGGAAAATAGTAAAAAAATTGTATTTTATATGTAAAATGTTTAATGTTTTTTATTAATATATTTTACACTAAAAAATAAATTCATTTTGTAAATTCACAGATCATATATATTTATATATTGATTTAAAATCTTGGTTACTCATGGCTAGAATACAGATTCTATGTACACTTGGAGGAATTTTAGATACATATTTTACCTACACAAAGTATTTGATTTGAGAATTTTAAGAGCATATTCATTAGATAAAATACAACTATGGATTATGTCAAGAGTTACACGTAAATATGGATTGAATATATTGGTCTAGTCAAGGGAATTAGATTCCAAAACTAATTCATTAGAATCATTCATACATAAAAGGGAATAACTCTATATATGGTAGTGAGAATAAATACACTACAAAATATTAACTACTATATTTATTCCAAAGCGACATTTGTTATGACATTAGTTATACCATTAGGTAAGTCATGCTAAATTTGGGTTTCCTTTGATTATCTGTTGTAATTAAAGAAAGCAACGAGTGAACTAGATTATCCAGCAGGGAGGTCTTGTTAAAGTTGGGTTCCCTTGGATTTACTAGGGTTAAACCATTATTGGAATTTACTTTGGGATATACTTATTTGAGAAACCCTAAAATTTAGGATACTAGAGAAATATGATTGAATTGATCCATATAATGGGTTCTGTAATGACCCACTTCTTTACTTATCTTTAATTTTCAAGGGGACATCAAATTTCTGATTAGTGAATGGATCATTCAGATAACTGGGTATTAAATAGAGACACTTGAAGTTTAAACGTATTAAAGAGGCGATTTTAGACTTAGAGGAAACCTAGTCTGTGACTAAAGGTTCAAGAGATTGGTTAGGGAATCCTGAAGCATTCAAGGCTGGTGTAGTAGCCACCAGCTATCCGTTGGGGAAGGCAGTAGACCTTCTACCTAGTAGGACTCATTTCCCAGCCAGTTGACGCTAACTAACTAGCTAATGGGGTTCTCTATGTGGTGCTTTAGTGAGGGTTCTTTTGGTATATTGACTACCGAGGCCCCTCTATATTTATCACCATTGCTCAAATTTCTAGGAGAAAATTGGTCATAAATCCTCCCTTCCTGCCTCTAGGATATTCACTTGATCTAGGGAGGATTTAGATGAAAATCGATGGAAATATGGTTGTTTCCTTCATTCTTCAATGATCTCGACCTCCTTTTTAATCATAGAGTAGTGGATCATTATTTTGTTCATAATGGATGAATCCTCTTGGTAATTTGTAACATTTATGATCCTTTTATTTATCTATTATATTTATATCCTCTTCTTATCAATTGTTTTGATCATCGATTGACTTTTTTTAGATCCTGATTAAATAATTGGACAATAATTCCATTAGGTATTGGTAGAATTGTCTGAGAATTATGGGGCTTTAGATTGGAATTTCTATAAGATGACCTCTGTTGATGAATGTGTTTTATTAATGGGATTTCTGATGAAGGTATGTCCCTTAGTGATCACTTTTTTGGTTTTTTAAACTTGGGTTAAATCCGCCATTGGATCATGGAATTTATTTGGGTATTTTTCTCATCATAGAATGGGAGTGTTTTAGGAGTTGTTGAACATAATTGGATGATGTTACAACTAAGGTACGTCTCTTGGTTGAATTCTTATAAATGTTTAAATTAAATTTTTATAAATTTTTCATTGTCTCATTGTTGCGTGATATGTATTTTGCAAATAATTATGTTAGAAGACTGTTGGAGGCCTTCCATGGGTGGTTGGTCATGGTTTTGTCTTGGTGGTGTTACCCAATAAGTCTTTCATAAAGTATTCCTTTCACCATTGGTTGTGAGGTTTCTTATAATCTCATAATTAATTGGAATTAAATTATAATTACATATTTAGAATGCTTTGGAATGATTAAAAACTTTTGGTGATCAGTATAGTTCAAGTGAACTTGGGATACTCAAACAAATTAGTTGGGGTTTTCTCAAATGGGAGTTGTCTCTGTTTAAGTTAGGTGGTCTCATGTACTCTACCATATGGTTTTATGAATGGTTAATTGGCATGTGATTTTAGTTTTTTCACATTGTTTAAATGATATTTAATTCATAAATTTGATATTAATAAAAGGTAAGTCTTAATTAGTTAATGACTAATTCAAAACTAATTAATGTAATAATTCATAATGTAATTTAGCAAGGTGCTAAGGGACAAAAAGGACCCTTGTGCACGGGATTGATGTGAGACACCAATTAATGAGATATTTATCACATTTTTGAGCATGTGAATCCATGTTAAACCTTTTCATGATGCTTTATCACAAATGTATGTAATGGATATGAATTTTGTGTGACCTGATGTGATTTTTAATCTTCTATCATGTATATATGCATTGCATAACTATTTATTCTTTGAAAGATATGATCTGATGACCAAAGTGGGGACATACTTCAAAATATGGGTAATCTTGTGATATTGTTATCTGAAAGAAGGTAACTACAACCCAAATAGGGATCATGATTTCTGAGAGGGGAAGGGTTTTATTATTGTATAACCTAGTTCTGATTACATGACGACTAGATAGCTCTTTAAAGGCGGTTCATGTCTTTCACCTTAAGTTTTTATGTAGAGTTATTCACTAATGTTGAATGTGAATTTACCTTAAAGGAATATAGAGTTACATAGAATGACCTAAGTCACATGATATTAGTTATGATATTATTCTAGCATGGTTCTGAAGTAGGTGATACTAAGGGTTTTTGGTAGCTTGTTAAGCGTATGACTTCTTGACATATGGGTGCTTTTTTCTTTCTAGTTATTTGGTGTTTATTTTTATGTTTTCATAATTTATTTATTTCATATTTACTTCATTATGATCTTATCACATGAAATTATGATGCATTTACGCTTTAGGTGTTGGACTATGTTAGTGGTGCCCTGCTGAGTTATACTCACACCCTATATGAAGGACCATGGAACTTGGGTACCTAAGAATCCCTCACTTATTGCTGGTATAGGTTGGGATGAGGATTTAGTTTCATGTTAAAGAAGGTTATCTCTCTATGAGTTTGGAGATCAAGAGGAGGTGTGGCTTGGATTTGGGTATAGTTCCAATTTTTTACTTTTCTTATTTTCTTTATTTTTATATGTGATTGTATTTATGAGAGATGAGTCTCCTTGTATGCATGTATCACCTTTATAGATTTTAGTTTTGACATTAATTTATTATAGATATTATGTTTATTGATTTCCATGTACTATAATTGTTTAATATTTACATGCTTGGTTATTTATTTGTTATTGATTACTTTGATTAAGGGTATAGTCTCCTTGTGATCCCACCTAAGACACTCATTGATAGTCAGTAGCCTTTGGAATATGGGGAGGTATTCCTGATGTTATGTGGAACTTTGGCATGGACCTGGTGATTCAGGTTAGGATGTCACAAAATGGGATAAAAGGAATTTTTTTCCTATGTTGTAGAGTTGGTAGATATGTGACAAAGGAATGTTTCAAATATTTTGATGAAACTTAGTTTGGTTCACCATGAACACCTTTCTATAAGGAATTATAAGTTAATATGGAATGGGATTGATGTTTTTGGTTTATGTTGTTATGATTATATGATTACAAATCATGTGATACACATGGATTTTGAGGTTTGTGTTTTCATATGAATTTGACTCTTGGCCACATTGGAAGGAGGCATTGCATGAATCATATTTAAAACATAAGTTTCACAATAAATATATTTGTTTCTTCTATTTGATTACACTGATGATGGAGAACTAAACTGGTTTGATTTAAACATCTTTTACTATGTTTTCACATATGAGTTCTTGATGAAATTATTTCAGATTAAATCCTATGCATGTTTACTTCTGATAGAAGTTCATGTGAGACTATGGTGTGGTGCACCAGGGTGATGATGGTGATGGTGACAACGATGATGTAGTCCCTCTATGCATGGTCGGTGTAGTGTGATTGGTTAGGTCATTTTTTAGTATTAATTAATTTAGTAAAGAATATTGTGAAAGTATCCATCTGATAGGTCCAGTCAATTAAGGTACAAATTATAGTCTATGTGGATTGATCCATGTATCCTCTAGTGGAATACTGTTTAACCAAACCAAGCATCTTTGGCCTCAACTAGGATATTCTATGGAAAATATATCATAGAATGTCTATGAGGTTGTTCCTAGATTATATTCCATGTGAAACAACCCTAAATCCAACACCCTAGTGTCGGTGGATGTTTTATTATGTTGGTGAATAGATCACATTATAAAGAATCCAATAGTCTAGTAGCCTTAGAAAACTACATACATAAATGACTTTTAAATTACATTGAAAATAAAAATATATCATCTTAAAACATGAAAAACCTTATTAATCTACTTGACATACATTTTTCATATGTAGTACTCCTCTTGGTTTTCTAGGGAAAAGAAAAAAAATAAAAAGGGGTGAAATTAGATGATCGGTAAGGGAGTATCATACAGTGGAAGTTGTTATGGAGAGAATAAATAAACAGACATGTTCCATAACTAATGAGACTAAGAGCATAAATAAATTCATGGAAAAATTAATAATGAAAATATTCTGGGAAATCAATAACTAAAAAAGTAGTGAAAATATTTCATAATATATTAATTGAGTTGTTCTATATAAAATGAAATAGAGAGGATAATTAAATCCATTTCCAACATAATAATTAATAAATTTTAGGATATAAATAACTACAAAATTAGTGAAAGGTTTTCAAAATAAATAAATTGTGTTATGCCATATAAAATGAAATAAAGAGAATAATTAAATCCATGGAAAAAATAATAATGAACAAATTATATGGTAACAATAAATAATAATTTTTAATTAGAATTCATAATGACAAACACATTATAAATATTATCAAGGCCTTATTCCAAGACATCAAACATAAAGGGTAAGGACACTCCCATTACCCTATCTTAATTTTCTCATAAGACCAATTAGTGCACTGAGGGGATATATAATTCTAGTCCCCAACCATCATTACATTTCCTTTTCATTCGATCACAAAAAAATTTATTACAAGGAATAATATTCTAGGGATGAACAATATAAATACATATCACAGTTGATCAATAAGTAAAATCTTACAAGATTTTCCCATGTATAATAAATAATTGCATGGGAAATATAAGACCCCCGATCTTCATTTCAGGTATGTTTTTCCGTTTCTGGTCATTTTTGAGAAAAAGTGTAAAATCTAAAAAATTTCTAAGTACACACCTTTTACTTTATGAGTACACACCATGTACTTTTCTCCCGTGTGAGGCCAGGTGCTGGCCATTTCTAGGCCACACACACGGTGTGTAGCGGTGATGTGGAGGCCGCTTAATGCGGTGTACGGAAAGGGAGAGTACACGTCGTGTACTCATGAAGTACACACCGTGTACTTTTATTTTTATTTCATTAATCAGACCAGGGTCACGCCTTAACCCTATTTTCATCTTCTTCTCCGCCTAATTCCACCCAGAGCATCTGAGGAGGCTGAATCTTCTCCAAGACACCGATCCATCATCGGCTATCCGAATCGAACACCGTCGGTTGCAATAGAATTCCAGTAGTGAGTTCTTGATTATTATTTGGCCTCATTTCCTAATTCTTCCTCTCGCTTGAGTTATCTAAGGTTTAACATTTTATACCTTTTTACAAATCTACTCCATTATAGGCCAATTCACAGGACGAGGTTCAAGGATATCAATCTATGAGGATCGAGGTAGGTGGTTTGGTGCCCTACGTTGAATGTCCTTGAGTTTTTGTGCAAAAGTATCGAGTATCTTGGGTCAGGGTTCGGATACTATTTTCTTATCTTCCTTATATTGCATGTATTCTTGAGGTTATTTGATGATTAATAATTTCTTGTTATCATGTTTAAGGATCACCCCATGGGTGTTTCCCTTGTTTTGGTTGTTTCTTGCCGTTTGACTTAGGTTACCTCTGAGGAAAAACTTGTTTCTTTGCTTTCTTTCCTTGATATAATTGATTGAAAGTATTTCTTACTATTTATATTCTTTTTATGCATTGTATCTATTAGCCAAGTAGTTTGCTGAACATACTTTTGGCTGATACGAATCGTTTAAGTACGATTGGTTTTACTCAGGGTTGTGGGAACCTGGTGTAGGTATACCATAGGGGGATTGACGTTGAGTGCTTCCTCACAGGACCTGTTTAATTATTAACATTGCGATACCATAAGGGGTATTGACTTTGAGCTCTCTCAAAGGGTCTGATAATTATTGAATCGAGACTAAAGGGTGAATTAGACGTAAGTTCTTCCTCAGAGAGTCTGTAGTATCACTGAAAGACCATAGGGGGAATTGACGTTGAGTGCTTCTTCATATTGTCTTTGCCTTTGTTCGAATTCTTGACCATAATGGCCTACCCACGTGAGCCACCCAGAGGGTCAGTGTAATAAATATTTTTGGTTGGATGTGAAGAGTCCACCAAGCCAAATAACATGCTTGGGTTTGTACTGCTTGTAGTTTAGGTAGTATTTTGAGATACCTGTTGCGTTACTTGCTATGCCTTTGGACTATAGAGATGTTTCTAGATTCTTTGGTTGATGATTAAATGGTTAAATTAAATTAATAAAAAAATGTGAATGGATAATTGTAGGATTGTTTACTTTAGTTTACCCCATTTCTCTGTTTCATTTATTTCCATTACTTTTTCTATATTGCTCACTAACAGTAGGGAATAGATCTTTTGGTGGTTGCCTACTGGGATTAGTCTCACACTCTATTTGGGTCCTGCTTTTCGGCCCAAACAGGTTATATGGTTGTAGGTGTGGATAGGGATTGTGGACCTTCTACCTCAGGTGCTTGATTGATGGTTAGAGATGGAGAGCATGGGACTGAGCTTAGGCTTGCGATGCTGCTAGAGTTTACTATTTACTTTTTCTACTTGGGTTTCAGTTATATTTTAGCACGTTGTTTTGTTTACTTATTTCCATAGAAACATATGCCATGCTGCATCATTATTATATTATACATTTCTTCCACTGTTTAGTTTCAGTTGTCGTGTGTTGTTTACTACTTCTTCTATTGTTTATTATTTCCTTCTGCTGCATACTTTACCAAATCAGGGCATAGTTTCCCCACTAACTCATCAAGGCCCTCACTGCTAGTCAGCAGCCTCTGGCGTTTGGGGAAATGCGCTTGAGGTCATGTGGCGAACTAGGTACAGGGCACCAGTTGAGTGGCTTCGGATTCGGGTCGTTACAAAGTGGTATCAAAGGAGTTTCCTTTATTTTATATTTCCTTATTGTTTGGAAACAATAGATAGGGATAGGAAGGAATGGGTAGTTGGTACTTAATTGTTCCCGGGAGTGATCAAATTGTGTATAGGGAAAATATATAATACCTTGTAATTTCACTTTTTTTTTCAAGTGTTACAGTTGATTATATTTCACCGTTGGGTGATGCAATTGTTTTTTGCTGTTACAGTTTATATGATTGTGGTTCTATTTTGTTGCAACCAGATGAGATGAGGGTATTCCATCTCATGCATCATATAGGAACTAGTTAGAAAATTACATGCCATGCATTTTACCATGCTATCTAGGGTGCATTAGAAATTGCTTGATGTTGTGATAGATTTAGTGATAGATTATGCATGATGTTGTGATAGTTGTTGTGATAGAGATACCTGCTATGCTGATAGGGTATTGTTTACTTTACAACTTATTTAGCATGGATGCCAAGCTTTGATCTTAGAGAAGTTATGGGCCCTCGAGGGTCGGAATTTGGCGGATCATGGGATTATCATACTGTTTACTTGTTATATGCATTTTTATGATGTCAAGCTTTGATTCGAGGGGAGTATGGGCCCCCATGGATTAGAATTTGACACATAGGTGCTGGTTTTCAGTGTTTTTTAGTGTTTTTGGGGAGTTTTGTATGCCTACGACCGAGAAACCCAGAAAACATGGTGTGTGTCCTTGTGAACACATGCCAGGTGTTCTTTTGTTCGGGAAGAACAACTTTTCATGGTTACATGCCGTGTACTTTGAAGTACACGTCGTGTAATCTTCTTCCGTGTGACCCAGCCGTGTGGTTGAATACATGGGCTGGAAAATCTCACGAACAACAGGACGTGTACCGTATTGACACTCCTTGTAGTAGTGGTCTGTATGGCCCAACTGTGTAGTTGAATACATGGGTAGGAAAATCATAGGTACAATACGTCGTGTATGTTGTTGACACGCCATGTAGTTTTGGTCTGTGTACCAGTCCGTGTGACTAACGACACAGACAGGGGAAAAAACTTAAAGACATGACGTGTAGTGGATAGACATGTCGTGTAGTCCTCGGCTGGGATAGTCCGTGTGACTTAGTCATGTAGGAGTAACCATGCAGGAGGAAAAAGGAAAGTACACGTCGTGTATATGTAAGAACATGCCGTGTAGTTTGGGTTTACACAGTCAGCTTGGATGGTGTACACGCCCAAGTAAAATATTTATGGAACACATCATGTATAGGTACTACATGCCACGTAACTATGTTTTTCTAGTTTTAAAACTTTTCCTCTTCTGTTTTGTTTTCGCTCTTCTGAGTTTCAATTGTCCTCGTTGTTAATAAAGGTGTGATTTTGACCTTGCAGAGTCATACCGCCAAGACGTCCTCCCGTTGCACGTTAGGGATCTGATGATGATTGTACATAGGATATGGAAGAGGAATTTATCCTGGATACTAGTGCAGAAACCTAGTTCCGTGAGGGATTCATGAGGTTCATACAGACCTTTCAAGGAGCTCAACAACCTGCCCAGTCTATGGAAGAGCTTATGCGAGTCTTCCATCAGCAGCATCCTCCCACTTTATCAGGGGATGGAGGACCTCAGGATACTGAATCCTGGTTTGAAGCTGTGGTTTCTATCTTTGATCATCTCGAGACACCCCCAGAAAGAAGGGTGAAACTCGTGACTTACATGCTGTGAGATTCTTCCAAGAGATGTTGGGACATAGTTTCTCAGGCAGGGCATCAGCTGATAGTAGCTTGGGACGAGTTTCAGCGTACATTCTATGACTACTTCTACCCGTCAATGCTAGGGGCCGATAGATCCAGATATTTCATGAACCTGCAGCAGGGTACTCTCTCAATTATGGAGTATTCCTCCCATTTCACTGAGTTACAACATTTCACTCCAGTTCTGGGGAATGACGAGATGTTTTTGTGGGGAAGTTTGATGAGGGCCTCAGACCAGAGATCAGATCGTAGGTAAACGTCTTCCATTTGACTTATATTTATTTTATAGTCAACCAGGAGTTGATCACAGAGAGGAATCTGAGGGATACTAGAGCAGTGAGCCAGGGCATTTTAGCATCCAGAGTCAGTACTCTTTCTACTGACAGCAGGAAGCACCACTGAGAGTCTACATGAGGTGACTCGAGGAAGCGAGATGTTCCTTCAGGTAGCAAGTTTGTGTGATACCAGTGTGGGAAGGATGGGAAAAAGAATACACAACGCCCGAGGGACCCAATAGAGTGCTGATATTGCGGAAAGATGGGTCACATGCAGCGGTTTTGCAAGGTTCTTCTTCCAGCGTCTAGAGAAGGAGGATCAGTTTCGACTCCGCATACAGGAGCAGGTTTACCAGTTCTGCAACAGAATGGTGGCTGGAGTTCTACAGGTTGTTCAGGAAAGGGTAGAGGCCATGGACATGGTGGTCAGGCTCAAGGAGGATCTACTCAGGGATCTCAGGCTGCTATAGAGGGTTGTGGTACTGGCCAGATGTTTGCAGTAGAGCATATTTATCAGGAGCAGGATCCTAGATCTTCCACAGTGCAAGGTACGATCTTAGTAGCCTCAGTCTTATCTTCTACACTTTAATACAAAAGCTTCTCATAGATTTATTTCTGTGCACATTGTGGAGAGCCTTAGACTTACTATCTTTAATTCTGAGGATATGATGACACTAGACACTCCCTCGGGACTTGGAACTGCTAGTGTGCATCAGTGCAAGGAGTGCCCCCTTGAGGTTCGTGGGTGTCACTTCTTGTGGTATCTTTATGTCCTAGAGATGACAGGTTATGATGTCATTCTCAAAATGGACTGGTTAGTTCCTTTTCAGGCCCCTGTCAATTACTATCGCTGAAGGGTGAGTTTCATGTCACCAGAGGGTAGATCTTTTCTTCACAAGGTTGAATGGGATGTCTAGGCAAGCAGAGATGGGCCAGAGCACCATGGGTTGGGAGGTGTTATATCCCATATTTCTAGTTTATATCTGGACAATCAGGGGACTTCCCAGATGGATAATCCTCCAGTGGTTGACCATTTTCTGGATGTCTTTTTAGAAGACTTTTCAGGGTTTCCTCTGGAGCGTGAGGTAGATTTCTCTATTGATTTTGTTCCAGGAGCAACACCGGTATCCATACCTCCTTATAGGATGGCTATGCCTAAGTTTCAAGAGCTCAAGAAGTAGTTGGAGGACTTGCAGGTAAATTGTTTTATCTGACCTAGTCTTTCCCTTTGGGGTTCACCTATTTTGTTTGCAAATAAGGCAGATGGTACTTTATGGCTTTGTGTGGATTATCGGAAGCTGAACCAGTTAACGGTCAAGAAACAATATGCCTTACTTAGGAATGATGATCTTTTTTATCAGCTTCGAGGAGAAAGGGTGTTCTTAAAGATCGACTTGAGATCTGGCTACCATCAATTGCGGGTCAGACCATCTGATATACCACTTACAGCCTTCTAGAGCAGGTATGGTCTGTATGAGTATTTGGTTATGTAGTTCGGTCTCATGAACATGCTAGTAGTCTTCATTGCACTGATGAAAAGAGTTTTCCATCCTTACTTGGATTCCTTCGTGGTGGTTTTTGGGGATGATATCTTGGTGTACTCTCACACACGACACGACCATGCTACCCATCTTGAGATCGTATTGAGTACACTAAGAGAGAATCAGTTATATGATAAGCTCTATAAGTTCCACTTCTGGATGGATGAGATTCACATCCTGGTCCATGTCATCTCATAGATAGAAGTATCAATAGACCCAGAGAAGGTGAGAGCGGTAGTTACCTGGGAGAAACTGAAGAATGTCTTCGAGGTACGGAGTTTCTTAGGACGTGCTGGTTACTACATGTGGTTTATTCAGGACTTCTCATGCTTAGAAGAACCGTTGACGAGCTTGACTAAGAAATGTGTGAATTATATTTGGTCAGAAGCCTGTGATTCAGCCTTTCAGGAGCTAAAGGGGAGATTGACTTTAGCACCAATTCTAGTTCTACCATAACTGGTCAAGAGTTATACAGTTTTTTGTGATTCATCTAGCATCAGGCTTGGAGCAGTGATTATGCATAAGGATCATGTTGTCTCATATGGATCTTGGAAGTTGAGGCCACATGAGAGGAACTATCCTACGCATGACCTGGAGTTGGCTACTGTTGTTCATGCTTTGCGTTGTTGGAGACACTATCTTATGGGAGAGAATTTTGTGGTACGTACTGACCACAATAACCTCAAGTATATATTTATGCAGCGTGAATTAAATATAAGACAGAGAAGGTGGGTTGAGTGCCTACAATCTTTCGACTTCGAGCTTGCTTATACGTTAGGGAAAGGAAATGTTGTGGCAGACATACTGAGCAGGAGGACTCAGTTACAGGCAGTTCGGGAGGCCAGCAGTGAGTGGCAGCTTATGGCTCTGTTCTTTGAGATACATTTAGAGGTGCATGACAGACAGGGTTAGACAGTTCTTTCTTCTATAGCTGTTACCTCCACTCTTCTAGATTGAGTTCAAGAAAGGCAGCTATCAGACCCAAAAGGCCTAGTCCTATGAGAGGGTGTGTCAGATGGAGACCCTGCTCTGGGGTGGACAGTGGGAGATGATGAGGTGTTACATTTTCATGGTCACATATGGGTTTCAGCATACATACGTGAGGAGATGATGCGATAGTTTCATGTTTCAGCTTGGTCAGTTCATCCTAGTGTCACAAAGATGTATCGAGACTTACGTCATCAGTATTGGTGGCCATGTATGAAGAAGGATGTGGCTGGTTTTGTTATGCGGTGCTCCACCAGTCAGCAGGTGAAGCCAGAGCATCAGCGACCAACAGAACCTCTACAGCAGTTACCCATTCTTGAGTGGAAATGGAATGATGTCGTGATGGACTTCGTGAAAGGGTTACCGAGATCGCCTTTAGGGAATGATGTGGTATGGGTTTTCATTGAAAGACTCAAGAAGGTTTCCCATTTCTTACTGATCAAGGAGACCTTTGGTGTGGATGAGCTTGGGAGGTTGTACATCCGGGAGATTGTACGATTGCATGGGGTTCTGAGTTCTATCGTTTCTTATAGAGACACCTGCATTACTTGGCATTTCTGGAAGGGGCTAGAGAGGGCTTTGGGTACACAGGTACTTCTGAGTATAACTTACCATCCCCAGATAGATGGCTAGTCAGAGCACACGATTTAGGTGCTGGAGGACAGGCTACGAGCATGTGTCCCTGATATTGGAGGTTCTTGGGAGAAAAATATACCTCTAGTGTAGTTTTCCTATAATAATATTTTTCAGGAAACTATTCAGATGGCACCTTATGAGGCTTTGTACGATAGGTCATGTCGATCACCCTTGTGTTGGATAGAGGCCGGAGAGGCAGCTATGCTGGGACCTCGTCTTGTTCAGGAGACCACAGAGAAAGTGGAGTAGATTCGGAGGAGGATGGCTACTGCACAGTCTCGACAAAAATCTTATGCTAATCAGTGGACATGACCTTTATAGTTCAAGGTCGGAGATCAGGTTTTCTTGCATGTTACCCTGAGGTTGGGACATAAGAGGATCAGGAGACAGGGAAAGCTTTCACCAAGATACGTTGGGTCGTTTGAGGTCCTGGAGAGAGTCGGGATGGTTGCTTACAGGTTTCAGTTACCTCAAAGGTATTAGGCTATGCATGATGTCTTCCATGTTTCTTAGCTTCGGCGGTATTTCTCAGACTCGTCTCATGTTTTTCAACCCGAGGAGGTTGAGCTGGAGCAGGATGCATCATTCAAGGAGCATCCTATTAAGATTGTTGATCGTAGTGAAAAGGTACTCTGTGGCCGGTCTATCCATCTGGTACAGGTGCTATGGAAGCACGGCTGTGTACAGGATGAGACTTGGGAAAGGGAGGCTGATATGCGATCACAGTGGTCGGAGTTTTTTGGGGATTCTTCTTCTACACCTCGTTAGGGAAATTCAGGGATGAATTTCTTTAAGGGGGGAAGTTTGTAAGAACTCGAATCTTCGTTTTAGGTATGTTTTTCTGTTTCTGTTCATTTTTGATAAAAAAGGAAAAATCAGGAAATTTTCTAAGTACACACCGTGTGCTTTATGAGTACACACCGTGTACTTTATGAGTACATGCCATGTAATTTTCTCCCATGCGAGGCCGGGTGCTGGCCGTGTCCGAGACACACACACGGCATGTAGCGGTGATGTGGAGGCCACTTAATTCAGTGTACGGAAAGGGTGAGTACACGTCTCGTACTCATGAAGTACACACCGTGTACTTTTCTTTTTATTTCATTAATCGGACCGGGGTCGCGCCTTAAACCTGTTTTTGTCTTCTTCTCCACTTAATTTTACCCAGAGTGTCCGAGGAGGCCGAATCTTCTCCGAGACACCGATCCGTCACCGGCTATCTAAATCGAACATCGTCGGTTGCAATAGAATCACAGTGGTGAGTTCTGGTTTCTTCTTTGGACTTGTTTCCTAATTCTTCCTCTTGCGTGAGTTATCTAAGGTTGAACGTTTTAGATGTTTTTGTAGATATACTCCATTCCAGGTTTATTCACAGGCCGAGGTTCAAGTATATCAATATATGAGGATCGAGGTAGGTGGTTTGATGCCCTACATTGAATGTCCTTGAGTTTTTGTGCAAAAGTACCAGATATCCATGTATCGGGTATCTCGGGTTAGGGTTCTGATCCTATTTTGTTATCTGCCTTAGATTTCATGTATTCTTGAGGTTATTAGATGATTAATAATTTCTTGTTATCATGTTTGAGGATCACCCCATGGGTGTTTCCCTTGTTTTGGTTGTTTATTGTCGTTTGGATTAGGTTTCCTGTGAGGCAAACCTTGTTGCTCTGCTTGCTTGCCTTGATATAGTTGATTGCATGTATTGCCTCCTGTTTATATGATTTTGATGCATTTTATCTATTAGACAAGTAGTTTTCTGAACATACTTAGGGCTGCTATGAATCATTAACGTACGATGGATTTTACTCAGGGCTATGGGAACCTGGTGTAGTTAGATCATAGGGGTATTGACGTTGAGTGCTTCCTCAGAGGGCCTATTTAATTATTACCGTTGTGATACCATAAGGGGGATTGACTTTGTACTCTATCAGAGGGTCTGATAATTATTGAATCAAGACTAAAGGGGGAATTAGACATAAGTGCTTCCATAGAGAGTCTGTAGTATCGCTGCAAGACCATAGGGGAAATTGACGTTGAGTGCTTCCTTAGAGTGTCTTTGCCTTTGTTCGAATGCTTGACCATAAGGTCCTACCCACATGAGCCACCCAAAGGGTCATTGTAATAAATATTTTTTGGTTGGTTGTGATGATTCCACCAAGTCAAAGAACAAGCTTGGGTTTGTATTGCTTGTAGTTTAGGTAGTCTGTTGAGATACCTGTGGCGTTACTTGTTATGCCTTTGGACTATAGAGCGGTTGCTAGATTCTTTGGTTGATGATTAAATGGTTGAATTAAATTAATAAATAAATGTGAATGGATAATTGTAGGATTGTTTACTTTAGTATACCTCGTTTCTGTGCTGCATTTATTTCCATTACTTTTTCTATATTTCTCACTGATAGTAGGGCACAGATCTTTTGGTGGTTGCCTACTGGGATTAGTCTCACACCCAGTTTGGGTCCTTCTTTTCATCCCAAACAAGTTTTACGGTTGCAAGTGTGGATAGGTATTGTGGCACTTCTACCGTAGGTGCTTGATTGCTGGTCAGAGATGGAGAGCATGGGACCGAGCTTAGGCTTGCAATGTTGTTGGAGTTTACTGTTTACTTTTGCTACTTGGGTTTCAGTTTTATTTCAACACGTTTTTTTTCTATTTTCCATAGAAACATATTCCATACTGCATCATTATTATTTATACATTACTTTCGCTGTTTAGTTTCAGTTGTCATGTGTCGTTTACTGCTTTCTCTATTGTTTATTATTTCCTTATTCTGCATACTTTACCAAATGAGGGCATAGTTTCCCCACTGACTCATCAAGGCCCTCGCTGCTAGTTGGCAGCCTCTGGCATTTGGGTAAATGCGCTTGAGGTCATGTGGCGAACCGGGTATGAGGAGCCAGTTGAGTGGCTCCGGATTCAGGTCGTTAGAGGAAAAATTATATTTCTCTAATAAAAGAATTAAGAAATGTATATAGTTAGTTATAATACATATATTTGAAATGGTAAGAGAAAAAATCAATGATAAGTAAATCCTTCAAAATATTTTTGTATAGTATGCAAATTAACCAAAGCATATTTCCTGGGAGTGTCAAACCAGGTGTGTAGTAAGGTCCCCCTCACCATGCACTAGAATGATGGTCGGGATGTACCTAACCAAATTTTTTCTAGCTTTTAATTCCAATGTGAATCTAATCAAAACCCACTTAAACTTGTGTTATCTAGACAGAGATTTCATTTCCTAGGAAAACCACACACAATTTTCTTTACCAAATTTTAGGATGGTTTTATAGCTACGGGGTAGGTTGAGTATCATAAAAACATGAAAATGGATATAATGATAGGGAATAAATAAAATCTCATTTAAAACATATAAAATGGATTATAATACCATGGAATAATAGACATTGAACTATATGAAAAATTAATTTAAAAAGACAATATAATAAAAGCAATGTACTTGAAAATAGAAGAGGGGGATTGATAGCCCTTACTTCAGCATAGTAACAGCTTAAGAAAAAGGATATATTGAGAGGGAATAAATAAAATAACATTAAAAACATATAAAATATAATATAATACCATGGAATAATAATAATAATTCTAGTATAAAAAACTAAAATTTAAAAAGACAATATAATAAAGGTAATAAACATTGAAAGGAAAGAGGAGGATTGGGGACACTTCACTTGGATGGATGCTTCTTAAAGATATATAGGGACTTATTAGAATATTGGGACCACCTTCAGGAGACTATTGGGTGGGAAATCAATAGATAAATCTTTCCCAAATTCTTTGGTGTGGAAAGTGAGGAGGTAAGGGGGTATTTATACTTGAGGAGGGCTGGTTTTAAGGGTTAAAATATAGGCTATTTTATTTTATAAACCAACAACTTGTGGGTTTAATAAATTATAACCAATTTTATAGATTATCAATTAGTTGGATAATGTGGGTGGAAATCCAAGGAATTACAAAATTTAAACATACCTTCCAACCAACCGAATTACTACACACAAAACAAAAATAACTTTTATTTCAAAAAACTAATTTTTGGTTCAAAAAAACTAAAGTATAAATTTCTATTTTAAAATTAATATTTTTGATTTTTTTAACTTATTTAATGTTATTTTTATTGAATAAAATTTTATTTTTTCCATGCTAACAAAATAATGGTATTATAAAATCCCAATGCTAAAGTGGAATTTTTTAAATTTTCACCAAAAAATTAATTGTGCATAAAATTCACAAAAAATCACTCTAAACTAATTTTTATGTGACAATTCCAAAAATGAATTTTATTTTATCAAAATAATTCTGAAAATTTCATAATTATTACTTTTAAATTAATATTCTTACTTATTTCAATTTAGCAATTTCATATAAAAATAAACATTATAACCATTATAAAAATTAATTTGTACTTTTCTAAAATATATTATCATTTTAAATGTGTTTTGTAAGATCATTTCATGAAAATAAATTTTATCTAAAACTTATAAATGCATCATAAAACATATTCTTATCGAAATATATTTCTATTATCTAATAAAACAGTATTAGTTATATCATTCAAATAATCATTTCAATCACTTAATTGTTTCAAGAAACTAATAATAATAATTACAAATTGTATTATTAACTAATGTCCAAATGTAGATCAACTATATTGGAAACAAATATAATGAAAAATGGAATGTTTCCTTAAAAATACACCTTAATTATCACATCTTCACTCACTACTTTTCTTACAAAGGTTCTTATGAATCCTTTGATAATGTTCATTATTTTCCTAACATTTATGTTAATTTTTATGATCTTTATAGTAGGAGTGATGCTCTTGGTTGATTTAAATATGATGGACTATCTTTTAGTGAATTTAATATTCTTCAATGTGTATATCCATTTACTATTCCTAGTTGTACTAGTCTATATTTATGCATAATGTGTAATGTTCTTGTGAAATATATAGGTCTTTATATCTTTCTACATGTTTTACTAATGGGTATTTTTCTATATATTATTGTACAATAAATTTATTTTTCACAATGAATGATATAAATATTTATTGATTTTTTATTATGAAATGTGTTACTAAACCTTTTAAAACTAATATTTTACTGTAATAAAATATTTACATAGATTGAGATAAAAATAAAAAATTAGATGGACTATAATGAAAATTGAAAATACATCATAACTTATTATTTATATTTAACCATACATAAAATGTCATATGATATTACATCAAATTTTATGACAATGAAAAATTTCATCTTTGTTTTTTCACCATTAAATTACAATGAATTAATTACTAGGATGATGTGAAAATATAACTATTCAAAAAAGGAATATAGTTATCAAATAAAACTATATATTTAAAAAGAATAATTTATATAATAAATGAGATGTATATATATATAAAGGATGAAATATGGTATTAGGGAAGCGCGTAGGATGGTGGTAGGCATTGTTCCCTTGTTTCCCTTAGGTCAAGAGTATGATCCCTATGGACCTCCTAGATACAATAGGTTTACACTCTTCTCATGAGCTACCTTTTTATAAATCAATTTTAATATATAAATTTAAATTTTCCCTGAAAAATATGCATCTGATTAACTTTGGTGATAAATATTTATAATATTAAAATAAATAAATTGATTTATCATTTATATTTTTTTGGGAAAAAATAATTTGAAAAATAGGATGTTACATTACACCTAAAAAAATTACATCCTCACAATTTCAATCATTATTAAAAACTTACTAAACCCAAATATCATCTTAATTATTATTTATAGAACGATAAAATTATAAATGACATAGATATTTAATCCTAGGGGGTAAAACTAGTTATAATTTACCTATTTCTCTTAAGATATCTACCTAAGTATCTATAACCAAATATTATGAATTCCAATTCCCAAAATAACCAAAATATTATTTGATACTAACACTAGTATCATATTCATTATCGAAAGGTAAATACCTTCATTGATTTTGGGTGTTAACATGGCTGTTCCTTAAATCCTAATAAAAGAACTTTGGAACAACCTAATTAAAACATAAAATGAACTACTTAAAACTTAATTATAATTTAATTAGATACCAATTATTTTCAGTCTTCAAATAAAACCAAAATAGTTAATCATAAATGATAAAAATATCAAAATATAATAAAAGTATATAAATTATGAATGATCTATCTTATAGAAGTCTAAGGGACCCAAATTTAATACTATTATATTCTCAGTTCAACCAATATCACTGTTGGATCAATCTTGGTTTCTTTTAGTTTGGGTTTTATCATACCCTTAAACTAATTCCTTAAATAACTATCCCAAAATTGTCCTAAAATTTCCCAAAAAAATTAAAATATATGATAATAAAATTTAACATATTCTTTATTCATAAATTCATATAATAAATAATATGTTGACTAAATTAAGAATCTATATGTTTTAATCCATTGTTTCCATGATAATTTTCCTATGAGTTTCTAAATATGTTCTTCTAAATATAGTTCCTAAGGTTTCTACTAAACATTACTTTAATACCAACTTTAACAAGCCGGACTCCAACACCCTAGAGTTGGTGGATATGTTTTTTAAATTGGTGTATATATCACATTACAGAGGATCCAACCGTCTAGTATAATTAGGAAACTAGATATATAATTGTGTTTTACATTACATTGAAACTAAAAATACACCATTTGAAAACATGAAAAAAGTTATTAATCTCCTTGCAATCCATTTTTAATACATAGTACTCCTCTTAGTTTCCTAAGTAAAAGGAAAACAATATAATGGGGTTGAGATCAAATTATTAGTAAGGTAATTATGTATAGTATAAGTTTTCATGGCATGAATAAATAATGTTACAGGTGTCATAACTAATGAGACAAAGTGCATAAATAAACCCACTACCAAATTATCAATGAATAAATTACAGGATATAAATAACTAAAAAATTAGTGAAATGTTTGCATAATAAATAAACTAAGTTATTAAATATCAAATCAAATATATAGAATAATTAAATTCTTGAAAAAAATTATTTTGAATAAATTATAGGATATGAATAATCGAAAAATTTGTAAAAATATTTTTATAATAAATAATCTGATTTATGCCATATCAAATGAAATAGAGAGTATAATTGAATCTATGTAAAACATAATAATGAATAAATTATTGGATAACAATAAATAATCATTATGTGAAGGGAATTCGTAATTTCAAATGCCTTAAAAATATTTTCATGGCCTTGTTCCAAGACATCTTACATAAAGGATATGTATTCTCACATTAGCCTATCTTAATTATCTCATGAGACCTTCTAGTGCATTGAGGGGCTGTATAAATCTGGGGCCCACCTATCATTTCATATCCAATATATTACATCACCTAAAAAATGACTACAAGGAATAATTTTCAAGGGATGAACATTATAAATACTTAGCACAATTTCTCAATAAGGCCAATCTTATAATATTACCTCATATATAAGATATACTTATATGATGTAAAAATTATTTATCCCCAATAAAAGAATTATTAAATATATATATATAGGTAGTTGGAATACATGAATTTACAAATGTAGGATACCAAATAAATTATAAATAAGTCCTTAAAAAATTCAAAGAGTATGCAAATTAACCAAAGCATATCCCTCGAGAGTGTCAGACTAGTAGTACGGTATGTTCCCACTCACTGTGCACCTGAATGATGGATGAGACATACCCAATGAACTATTTTCAGGGTTTTAATACCTATATTAATTTAATACAAAAAAATTACACTTTTAGTATCCATATAGGGATGTCATTTCTTAGGAAAACTACACACACTTTTCTTTAGCAATTTTTAGGATGGTTTTATGGCTACGAGATAGTATGAGTATTATATAAAATTTACAAAGGATATAATAAGAGGGAATAAATAAAATATCATTTAAAACATATAAAATGCAATATAATACCATTTAATAATATACATGGTAGTATTTGAAAAATGAATTTAAAAATATAATATAACAAAATAATGTACTTGAAAATGGATGAGAAGGATTGAGGACCCTTACTTCGGCATAGTAATGGTATAGGGAAAGGATTTAATGACCAGGAATAAATAAACTCCCATTTATAATATATAAAATTTATGATAATACCATGTAATAATAATAATGGGAGTAAACACAAATTAAATTTAAAAATACAATATAACAAAGGTAAAGAACTTGAAAAGGAAAGAGGAGGATTATAGACCCTTACCTTGGAATAATTCTTCTTAAATATTGAGAGGGACTTCATAGAACCATGGGACCACATATTAAATAATCTTGAGAGGTAAATTGTGCTCAAATTATTTTTTTATGGAAATTTAGGAGGGAAATGTGGTATTTATACTTATGGATACGTGGTTTAAGGGTTCAAATATAGTTTATTTCTTATATAAATAAAACACTTGTGTGTTTAATTAACTATCAAAAATTTCATAGATTATTAATTAATTTCATAATTAGGGTGGATTTCAAAGGCATTCCCAGACTGAAGTATACCTCTCAACCAACCTAATTAATATGCCCAAAATGAAAATAACTTTTATTTCAAAAATCCAAATTTTCTTTCAAAAAATCCAAGTATAATTTTTTATTTTTAAATTAATATTTTTAAATTTATTATTATAATTATATAAATTTTTTTATTGAATAAATTTTTTTCTGAATTTTTAGTCATGCTGACATAATAATGATGTTATAAAATTAAATATTTTTGTAAAGCGGACATTTTCAAATTTTTAGCAAAAAATATACTTTGTTAGAAAATTCCAAAAAACACCCTAAGATAATTTTGATGTGATGAGTCAAAAATTTAAGTTTATTTTATCAAAATAATTTTTTAAATATTAGAATTGTAACTATTAAATAAATATCCTTATTTATTTAAATTTAGAAATTTCATTTAAAAATAAAAATTCTCACCATTATAAAAATTACTTAGGTCTTCATTATAATATATTATCAATTAAAAAGTGTTTTGTAAGATTATTTAATGACAATAAATTTATCTAAATATTATACATTTATCATAAAACATATTCTTATCAGAATATATTTATATTATCCAATAAATTATTTATGGTTATATCATTAAAATAATCATGTCAGTCACTTAATTAAATCTATATAACCAATAATAATAATGAAAAACTGTATTACAAACTAATAAACAAAATAATGATCAACCATATTAGCCAAAAAATTATAATAAAAACGACATGTTTCCTTAAAAATACACCCTCATTCTCACTTCTTCACTCACTACATTTCTTAAAATGGTTCTTACACATCCTTTCATAAATTTTATTACTTTACAAACGATTATCTTAATTTTTATGATATTTATGGTAGGATAGATACTATTTATGGATTTCAAGAAGATAGAGTTTTGTTAGTGAATGTACTATTATTTAATTTGTATATCACTTTACTATTCCATGTTTTACTAGTCTATATTTACGCATAATGTGTAATGTTCTTATGAAATGTAAAGGTATTTCTATGTATCTACTTATTTTAATAGTGGTTATTTTAATGGATATGATTGTACAGTAAATGTATTATTCTCAATCTATGAAATAAATATTTATTGATTTTTTATTATGAAACATGTTACCTACCTTTCAAAAAAATATTTTAAAGTAATAAAATATCTACATAGATTAACATAATATAAAAACATTTAAATGGAATATAATAAAAATTGAAAATGCATCATAATTTATTATTTATATTTAAGCATATATAAAATTTCATATGACAGTACATGCAATTTTATGATAATGAAAACATTAATCATGATTTTTAACCATTTAATTACAATTACTTAATTACCAAGATGATTTGAAAATAAAACATTTAATAAAAGTATTGTAGTTATAAAAAACTACATATTAAAAAAATGATGAATATAATAAAATATATGCATATATATAAATGATGAAAGAAGGTAGTAGGGAATCATGCAGCTTGGTGGTAGGCATTGTTCCCTTGTTTTCCTTTGGTAATAAGTTTCAACACTATAGCCCTCCCAAATGCGATGGGTTGTCGCTCAACCTATGGGATACACTTTGGACCATTTTAATAGATAAATTTTCATTTTCCTTGAAAAATATATAAATGTATAACTTAGGTGAAAAATTTTTATTGTATTAAAAGAAATAAATTGATTTATTATTTTTTTTATTTTTTTTAAAAAATATCATTTGAAAATAAGGGTGTTACACCATGGGTTGTGAACCTTAGTGAAACATTGTGTAGGTTATGTGTAGGAACATGTTTCTTTAAATGTGACTCTAGTTACTAGAGAGCTATTGTATCTTACTATATAAATATAACCCAATTTTTATTTAAGTTTAATTCCATAGGGGAAGTTTACATTGAAGGAAATTTCCTATGGATGTGAGTAACCATTGAAAGGATTAAAGGAAGGTCTTCTAAATTTTCTTTCATCCAAAGAGTATAGAATTCCTAGAGTTCCAATACTTGTCATATATGACTAGGTTTTATTGTATTTGGTCACTTTTTACATCAATGTAAATATCAGGAGTTTCCTATCCAGTTAGCTCAGATGTAATCCTTGGTGGATAAGAAGTGAAGATCCTAGGTGGTCAAACCATGGAGAGGTAAAGAATGTTTGGATTTTTGATTATTTTAAATCGACTCCATGTGATAAGTAATGATCAGTGAGTCTTGGAAGCTTAAATATTCCCTTTTCAAAGTAGAATCCCCAAGAGTGATCGAGTTTAGTGGATCATGATACTTGTTGGGTGAAAAGATGAAAATGTGAGTAAATCAAGGCATGGAGGTTAGTGACTCGTGGGGTAAATCAGTCTATTTATATTAATATTGAGGTTTTAAAGTCCTTATAGAAAATCCTTGATATGTAATCATTCATTCTATTATTATGAATGGGGTTATTTGAAATGGTGGAACAAGGTGGTGAACTAGATATTGAGGAAGTGTTTGGTTCTACAGATAAACCCAATAGAGGTGGTGAAGTTGGGTTACTAAATAATTAGGTTTAGGTTCACCCTTGAAATTCTCAACTTATGTGTTGATCATGATTCTCATATGAATTAGAATCTAGATGTGTATGTGTGTAGAGATGTCTCTATGGTAGAAGACAATATTAGAAATAGAATGGGATGTCATTGTACAGTCAACCTGATTTTATCACTTGGTGGAGATTTAATGGATTAAAGTAGCATATTTTATGAGGGAATAAGGACCATATAGGTTGTAATTAATAACCCACACCTTGGTTTATAGATTTTTTCATGCATTTATTTAGTGAGTTATTTAATTTTGTGGATTTTGTTTGACTAATTCTGGTGTGTTCTTTACTTAGTGCTTTGATTGAGAATCAGGTATGAATAGATGATCATTTTAAATCATTGAATTTGGTGATAGACTATTTTTGTTTGGGTATGCTAATGTGTGCATTGAAATTTGATGATAAGGATACTCTTATTATGGGGATCATCAAACTGGTCCCATGTGAATGACTGCTCTTATGCATAGGGTTGTGGTCTTGCATAAGATAGATCATTGGACAATCACTATGAATTCAGAAGAACAATGTGTAATTCACCCAAGAGTATCTAGTTCCATGATGATTGATTTATTTTTGATTCAAATGTACCACTATATGAAGATTATATGATGGCTTCAAACTCGATAGAAAAATCAGTTTGATCTAAGAGGGATTCAAATTTTTGGTGTGTTAGCACATGATTGGAATTCCTGTGCCTGGTACAAGCGGTTTTGGAATCAACTAGGAAAATTCCTTTGATGTCATTGTGGGATTTGATAAGTATTTATTATCGATTTAATGATTCCTTGAAGGATTAAGTTATCATAATTGGGTATGATGGAGGTGGTTATGAATCTGTTAAGAAAATTCTAGAAAGGTCATTTTGATTGGGTTAAGTTAGTTGGAAAGAATGATTGGTTCATCTTGGAACCAGGAATAAGGTTTTGGTATCAACTTATAACACATGTATTTTATTTGATCAAGAATGAATTAACTAAAACACACTGGGTGTGTCATTGGACTACCAAAATCTTGTTTAGTATAGCGAATCGAATGGTAGGGATAACCTTGGTGCTTTATAATGAATTGGTTGAGGACACTACGATGTGTCTAGTTTAATGGTTGTGGTGATCATAGTCGTGATGTTATATAACCAAAATATTTTGGCTTTTATTCTGGTTTTCATCCATGTAGTTTCATAGAAAAATCATGTTGGTAATTTTGAAATGAGTATGGCCATGAGGAGGTTTTTTGGTGCTCAAGGCTGGAACATAGAAAACCCTTACAAAGGATGATCAAGCTAGATCAATATGTGTGATTCAATGATACTACAACTTATTGAGGATGATAAATTCTATGGTGGGGAGATTTTAATGACCTTCAACATTTCATGTCTTCAATTTTTGAGGGAATATGATATTTTCATTCTTTTAATGGATCATTCAGAAAACCATGTGTCAAACCGATAGGATTCTCATTTAAACATATTAAAGAGGTTTTTTTCGGCTTATAAGAATTCTCAGTGTGTGAATAGACGCTTGAGAGATCATTGGGGGAATCCCAAAGCATCTAGAGAAATTGTAGCAGCCATTGGCTAACCGGTGGGGTGGGAAGTAGCTTTGATTCCCAGTATGAATCACAGAATAGCCTGTGGTCCCCGACTAACCAACCAATGGGGAGAATTGTGTGGTGTTTTAGTGAGTATTTTTTTCCCTTTTAACTAAAGAATTACCCTCAATATTTATCCCCCCTTGTTTGAATTTTTCAGATAAAATAGTTCATGTACTCATATCTTCCTCCCTTTGTGATATTACCTTAATATGGGGTGGATCTAGACATAAACTAAAACTAAATTTGTGTGTGATCCTTCTTTTTTTAATGATATAGACCTCCTTCTTCCTTTTATAGTGATGGATCATTGTGTAATTCATTATAAATGAATCCACTTGGTATTTTGTATCCTTTTAGATCTTTTAATGTCTCAATTCACTTTGAATCCTATTATACACAATTTTATTGACCATCGATTGATCATTGGCTAGATCCTAATTAAATAATTAGATGACAATTCCAGTGAATCTTGGTGGAATTATCAATAATTACGGGTCTTTGGATTCACATGGATAATGGATTTCATAGGGTGATGAACATGTGTCATTAATGAGAGTTTTGATGAAGGTATTTCCATTGGTCCTATCATTTATGTTTTTTTTGTAAACTTGAGTTGAATCATCCATTGGATCATGTAATTTATTTGGTACTTTTTCTCATATTTGAATCGAGAGTGTGTCGGGACTGTCCGAACTCTGTTAGATGAGGTTTTGACTAAGGTATGTCACTTTTTTTAATTCTTCTAAAGGTTCTAATTCAATTATATTAAATTGTAAATTGTATCATTATTGTGTGATATGAATTTTTCTGAAAATGGAATTAGAATAATGTTACATACCTTCATGGTTGGTTATGGTTCTGGCTAGGTAGTGTTACCTGGTTGCGGTACTGTAGCTGGTTCTGTAGCGACACTGTATAACTATAAAATAATGAGAACTATAGTATTGTTACCATAGTAGTATTAATATTTATCCTAAATTTGACTTTGGTCTATTGGGTCTTTGGTCCATGAAGGGGGAAATGATATAGGTATGATGTGGGCCAGTGATGAAACCAACATAATGCAATTAAGACCTTTAGTCCATCAAATGGTGGGCTTATGTGTCATAAACTAAGGTATTTTGGGCCATATAATGGACATCATGCCCACTGGATATTTGGAAAAAATCCATAATGTAATAAAGTGGCTGGTTGGGTGGGTTATCCCTTGGGGAGCTATGACTTTCCATTTTGTCCAGTGTGTTGGTGGTGTGTGTGTGTGTGTGTGTGTGTTTTAATATAATTGTACACCTGTGAACTTAATATATAAAATTTAGTTATAATTAATTATTTGAAATTTTTGGGCCAAGGTTAGAACCATGTGGTGATAAATAAATTCCTAGTGGACTTAGGAAACCGAAATAAAGAAGATGGTCTTTGATAATATTTTTGAGTTGGATTCATTTGAGGTAAGTGGCCCAATGTACTCTACCCTATGGTTTTATACATGCTTTATTGGAATGTGATATGAAGTTTTCCACCTTGGGTGAATGACCTTTAATTTTTAAATGTAATATAAATAACATGTAATGCTTAATTAATTAATGATTAAGTCCAAACTAATTAAAGTAATAATTCTTAATGTAATTAAACAATGTGGGCCATGAGGGACCCTTGTGCACTGGCTTGATTGTGGCCACTGATGACTAATATATTGATCATGTGTGTGTGTGTGTATCCCCATGAGACCTTGTCTTAATTTTTTATCGCATGTTCATGTAATGGATATTATTTTTTCTTTACATGACATTATTTTTTATCTTTCATCATGAATTTATTTATTTTATGGATGTTTTTTCTCTAAAATATGGGAACTACTTCCCAAATGGAAACCGTACTTCCCAAGAGGGGGAAACGTTTCTGGTTTTTCTCTGAAATATGGGAATTTTTTCCTAAAGTGGATCATTCATTTTTAGAGGGGAATGATTATATGACTGTATGACCTGGTTCTAACTATTGGATGGATATATGGGTTCATAAAGTTAGGGAATGGATTACACCTTAAATGTGGTGTGTGGAGTTGTCCCATAAGGTGGAACATGTATTGTTCTTAAAGGAAGAGAGATTTATATGGTTTAGGCTATGTCATGTGATACTACTTATTAAATTCTTCTAGCTTGGTGCCAATGTAGGTGAATTTGAGGGTTCATATCAGCTTGTTAATTTCTTGACTGCTCAACGTATGGGTTGTTGTTTTGTACTAAATATTTGGTGATTATATTTTATTCTTACATGGTTTATGTATTTTTTATTTAATTTTTTATATGCTTATCAAATACATGTGTAATTTAAGGTCCCAAAACCCTCACTCCTGGATCAAGTGCTAAAATCCACAACTTTATATTTCTGACTATGATACTGATAATTATGGCCCAATTTTTTCCCATCAAAACCTAAAAACATAAAATGGAAAACATGGATCACATATATTCTTGTGGACCTTTTAGGTTTAGAGTTTTTGAGAATTAAGAAAAACTCATACCTAAACAATTCACATCAACTTGGAATCATAAACAACTGGTTCACAAAGTTGAACATCATCTCCCATTATACAAATATTTTCTTACTTCACATTAGGCCATCAACATGATCCTTTTGAAAACCTTTATATACCTAAATCATTCTTCGTCGTTATTTAAAACAGATGGGGAAAGGAAACATAAAAATGGTGATCTAGGATTCTTGGTAAAGGAAAACATAATCATTAGCAATTAAATATCAACAATGATCACAAGGGTGCATAAGGGTATGATGACATAATCAAAGTGCATGAGTGGAACATAAAGGAACTCATACCCATAAAAACTCAAATCATGAAATATGAAAACAAGGTGACGGAAACAGTCATTGAAATCATTAAGCACGAGCCATGTGATATCAATCTTGATCATTAAAAACATTATAAACACATCAAAAGAATAAGTAAAACATGTTGGTATCTTGGAACATCATCTCATTGAACCCCTATATAACCCATACAAAACCCTTACAAAACCCTTAAAATGGAATCACCAACATTGTCGACTTCCAACTCTAGATTTCCCAATGCATTAGAGCGCTATTTGGATGCACCTATCATATAAGATATAATGGGATCACCTGATGCTTTTTGGGTGCACCCATAATTTATAATGTCCAAGATCTATATACATATATAATTAATCAAAAAACATTGAAAAACATTATTTATTTTTGGAACATGATTAACACATGAAAATAAAATAGGTTCCACTACTATCTTTTTGAAACATGATTAACCCATGAAAAAGTAACAGGTTCCAAAACAATCTCTTCGAAACATAATTAACCAGTGAAAAATAAATGGATTACAAAAAATATCATTGAAACGTGATTAAACCATGTAAAATAAATGGGTTTCAAAAAAATCTCATTGAAAACATAATTAACCCATGAAAATGAAATGGGTTCCAAAACAATATCTTTGAATCATTATTAGACCATAGAAAACAATTGGGTTAAATTACAATATATTTCAAAGATGAGTAACCCATGGAAAATAAATGGGTTGCATGAAAATATCTTTTGGACATAATCTACTCGTGTAAAATAAACAGGTTTCAAAAAAAATCTCATTAAAACATAATTAACCCATGGAAAATAAATAGTTTCAATAAAAATATCTTTAAAACATTGTTAACCCATTTAAAAGAAAATAATTCCATAAAAATTTATTTGAAACAATATTAATCTATCCATTAATTAATAAGGATGGTGTCAATAAAAAATATCCCCTATGGAGGATAATTAAGAACAAGGGTTTTTAAAGTTTATGAATATAAATACCACTAAAATATCAATAAAGACATTCATGAGGAAAGTAACCTTTAAACATTCAAAAGTGTCTCATACCACCTTGAAATATTTGCATCACCATCCCTATGAAGGAATCACATTAATTGAAACTTATAATATCATGAGAGTAAGTATATTCATGATATAACATGTCAAATAGGTAGTATATACACATTATAAAACAATATAAGTGTATAACATATAAAACTTCACAAAGAAGGAAAATTTTGACAGCAATCCGTTAGCGGTTTGGTAAATTTGAAACTGTAAACCCTATGAAAGAATAATCATTAAATGAAACTTATAATATCCCGATAAATAAGTAAATTCATGATATAAAATTACAAAGAGACTAATTCATGATATAACATGTCAAAGATCCAGTATATACACCTTATAAAATAATATATGTGTATAACATAACAATCATCACAAAGAAGAAAAATTGTGACAATAATACATTACCAATTTGGTAACATTTAAACTGTAAACCCCATGAAAGAATAATCATTAAATGAAGCATTTAAATTCCATGGAGATAAAATAATTCATGATATGATATCTAAAAATTGGTAGTAGATACACCACACAAAAATAAATGAGTGGTGAATATGACATTTATCTCACAAATATAAAAAGTGAGATGAAAACCATTGCCTTGAGTCCAATTTTTCAAGCTTGTCCTTCTATATTCCTGAATAATAAAGTCATATTAATCAGGAATGTTTACGTCGGATTTTTTGACCATATTTAGCTTATGTGATAAAAATAACTTTGATAGGTTTACTATGGTCAATGAGGTCATTATTTAAATATATCAAGAAGAAAAAAAATGACATAATTATCATATTTATATATAAATTATACTTTTGAAAACAATCTTTTTTTGTTGGAGTGAGTAACTCAAGATTGGGTGAATTGAGTTCCAAATAAAAATTTATGTTAATAATTAGAATAAAATAAACTAGAAAATTAATCAAAATAGTAGTTTTATATAATATCTATTATTTTAAAATATTTCTTAAATTGTTATTAAATATCATTTAAAATACTTTTTAGATATACCTCAACTTTTAAAATAAATTTACTTAGACAAAAACAAATATAAACACTGGTTAAGATTAATTATCAAAGTAATAGATTTTTTTAGATGAAAATTAATATAGGATATAATAGTAAAACAAAACAAATACATGGTGGAACAAACCAAAGGTTTGTTCTCAAGGTGAGATTTAGTCCCCTCCACTTTGAAATAACCTACTTCAAAGAAGATTATAATTAAAATCAAATAAATCCACAACCTAGATTAGGTAAACAAGTTGTCCATGCTAAAAAGTCTCCTCCATAGTTATTCTAGGGAAGTAATAAAATCACAGGTCACATGGGGACCTCTTCTACAAACATTGTGGGAAACATATGTAGAGAAATAATAAAATAACAAGTATTCTCCAGGTAGGTGTAGGATATAGTGTGTGTTTGATAACGAGGTAACAACACACTACTCCAAATGAAATTGAAAAAACAATAAATAATAAAAAGGATGATTGGGATTTTTTATGAAGTTTCATAGTCCTTAGATTAAAATTGGTGAGAAAATCATGCTTCATTCTAAAAATTTGTAGCAGACAGAGGATCATAGAAAATCTACAGTAATGTTTCTATTGATCTCTATCAACGTCTCAATCAATCTCGGTCAAAAAATTTATGCTTTTGTGTCTTTTGATATTCAGATAACATGAATTAGTAATCTTGTGGGAATTTACATATTCAGTCACATGATTCATTGAAATTCAGAGGTTGTCATTATAGCTGGGTAATAATCATAACTCCAGTACTGAGAGAGAGAGATATCATTCACTTATAAATAGTAGAAACAGATCCACCATACTTTTATCAGTCTTTGACTATGTCAAAAAGTCTTAGTCAAAAATAACTTGATAACAAAGTAGTCCTTGATACATTCACACCATAGTCCACAGACAACAACGGTAATAAGAAGATCGTAGTGACTCAACATCTGGAAGGGACTCCCCTCTGGTAGAAATGGTGAATCAAGTTTAGAGGTAGCTCGTCTTGGCAGTAACAATGACTCAGATTCTGGTGGTAGCTCATTCGTTAAGTAACAGTGACTCAGAGTCTGGGGGTAGCTCATATTGGTGGTGACTCAACTCAATGGTGGTTACTGGATGGCAGTAACGGTGACTCCCAGTAAATGGTGACTTGCCATAAAACTTATCAAAATTATCATATAAATTGTCTTACCATATAAAATTATATCAAACAACATTTGAATCATTAGTACTAAAAGGAAAATGGTTGTTAATCATTAAAATAATAGAGTTTCAAAACATACCCCACAAGGAGGTTCCAATATTCTCACCCTTTTTGATGATCAAAAAATAATAATTTTATAAATTATGTACTAAATGAGTAATCATAAATAATTAGAGATGTATTTGAATTTAAAAACAATATTCTTATCTTTTTATATAATATATGAATTATATAGAAGATATCACAAAATTATTAATTTTATGTTCTTTACCTGTATAAATTTAAATTTAAATTTATACCCCCCTTTGAGATTATCAAAAATTAAATTAATAGTAAAATTTACAAAGAAAGTAGAAGAACACAAATATATTTCATTAAATAGGTTCCAAAAAGTTGGTGAGTGCAAATAGATAATAATGGAATGAAAAAAATGATCCCTATCAAAAATAATTCATCTAATCAGATTCACTGATTAGAGGGTGGTGGATAATAATCCTTGTCATTCTATTTGTCTTTCCCTTTGTCTCTATCTCTATCCCTATCTTTATCTTGGGATGAGACAATAGAAGTGTAAGTTGGGGAAAAGGTCGTAATGGAGAGTATTGTGGTAGTAGGGGGAAGTGGCTCTCTCACATGAACTTGTCTGAGTTGCCTTATTGCATATACTATGGATAAACTCATAGGATGAAACAGTGGAGGCATAAGACCAACTGACTGAGTTATCACTGTAGGCCTATACCAAACTAGCTATGTAGTTGTGGTTGGGAGAACTGTGGTGAAATGAATTAATTCTCAAGAAATAAAATCTATTTGATGGAAATGGAGGAAGGGTTTCATTAGGTTGATAAAATCAATAATTATATTACTTCCTTTTTCCATTTCATTAAATAAGTCCTATTTCTCATCCATGAATCTCTGCAGAGATGGTGTATGAACTATAAGCTGACTTACATGTTCTTTGAAAACCCTTATCAATGGTGGAATCTTAAATTCTCTATGATAAGTTTGAAATTATCAGAAATATCATTATTTTTATAGATCATAGAAATATAGTACTATATGGATTTCTTGATCATATCCTTGTCAGTCTTGAGATCGATAGCATATTGTCAAAATATTTTAAATATATGATCTCCATGATAATGTATCTGACGAATATGGTCCTCATGAGTGGTCACATCACCCATAACATTTATGATCTCATCCTTGATAATTTTTTGGAGTAGATCTTCATCAATTTTCACTAGATCTGTAGTCGGTACAGTTGATGTAGAGGTATTAGCAGTCAAGATTTCTACCTTCTGAGACAGGGAAGTCATAAATTCCGAAATAGAGGATATCATACCCTCTATTGAATATTTCAAACTTTCTACCTCTATTTACAATCTCCTATTCACTATTTACATTTCTTGAATATAAAATCTAAATTTTGGTTTTATATGTAATATAACCAATTCAACCAAATACCATGTAATTTCTTCACTAAGATGAGAAATTGGAGATTTTTGAGAGTTCCAAACTTGTGGAAAAACTAAAATAAAATTTCTTCTCAAGGAGTCCAAGTTATAATTCACACTTTTTTAAAAAGAATCCAAATCATCTTGGGTTACTACATCAGGAGGTAGAACATGTTGAGAAAAAAGAGGATTGGTTTTCTCTAGAGGCACTTCAACTTTAGATAATCTATCTGTATCCATGGGACTAAAAGGTTAAAACTCCCTATCTTGATCAATTTGATCCACTAAGAATCCTTCTATAGTGACAATAATGTCATTCTCAGCATCTGAATCACTATAATCCAATCCAAGTCTAAAAAACTAGATACTTATCCCCTTATTTAATATAACTAACTGAAGGTCTAATATAAGGAAGTATTTGAGAGTCTCTGGGTACTTGGGAGCTTTGACCAACTTCAGTTACAGAAGGTTTGGGTTTTTTCTGGTTGATCTGCATGATATATTCCTATTGTACTTGAATCACTTGAACTGACTAATCAACAGAATTGGTAAACACCTCCACCTAACATATAGTGTTCATAACTTGTTTAGGAACAATTGGGACATCTGGCATTAGAGTATCTTTATAATGAATTAATCTCTATTAGGACTAGATTACAATGGTGAAGAAGGTTGTTGTTGAACTATCTAATGGTCATGATTAGCATAAGTGTCTTCATTCTTATCACTTCCCTTTTCATGATCAGTGCCACCTTCTTTATTTTGATCATATCTATGATGAGGTCCACCATAATTGTCTCCATCATCATTATCTTCATCAGGACCCACATTATTAGGATCCTCATCATATTTACTTGAAATTCAATCTGATTTCTCAAGATCTATAGTGTCAATATTTTCTTCTTTAGAAGATTTACCAGTACTTCCATTTCCATTACTGTTCTGATCATATGATGTTCTAGGGGAAGATAAATTGAACTTATCCTCTCCATAAAATTCAATATCTTCATCATCATTTTCATTTAAAATGTATTCTTGGGTAGGTAGATAATCTGGTGGACTGACAGATTTATTAGAAACTTTTGAAGGAGGTTTAGGAATCTCCAGGTCACTCCCCACTTCTATTGAAAAATATTATTATTATTCTTCCACTATAGGTTCAACTTTTTCAACATCTACATCAAAGTGTTTAGCTAACTCATCTGGCTCAATACCAGGATCCCTTAAATCCTTAGGTCTTTTTGGATGATCGATAAGGTTGAATTCCTCATACAATTTCTCTTTGTCTCTTAACCAACATTTCTTCTAGGGATTCCATCTTACTTTATCCATTTTTCAAATTGTTTTTGATAAGAAAAAACCACCAAATTTATCTTCAGCTTCTTATACTTATTTGACATATCCCTTTGAATATGAAGATGGATAATATCATTTTTGGATATATGAGAGTGTTTGATCTTGAATCTTCTTTCCCATCTCATACATATGAACCATAAAAAAACTATACATATTAATTATTTTCCCTTTTTTAAACATATATAGGAAATAAAAATCTTGATATTGCATGGTATTGAAATCTCCCTTTCTCAGACATAAAACATGTTACACAAACTTGAACAAAAACTTATGCTCACCATCATGTTCTACATCAGTAGGTCTCCTTAGGGTACAATTTCCAGTCAATTATAAGAGAGCCTCTTAGTACATAAAAATTTCACTCTCATTAGGTATACTACCTTAAAAAAACACACATACTCATTTATGTGTTACCTTTAATCATTTCCCCCATTCTCTAAATGGAAAATAGATATATTCACCATCAAGGCTCCTCCATATCTTATCCACTTTCTTTTAGAAAATAAATTCTTCTTTCTGATAAAAATAATAGACTAACCTTGGATAATAAACTTTGTGAATATATTTAAACCAGTTTATCCATTTTCATTTTGATAAACTTTAATACAAGAAAACTATTGGGCATTGTGCATTTATCTCTTTTTTTTTACTTTGACAAATCATTTTTCCTGATGTTGGTTCTGTGAAACAACATTCAAGTTGCTTGAAGATACCACTTGTTTCTTAGATAGTCTCATCTCATCTAGATTTGATTCTTTTACACACTTCATATGATCGATTTAGATAAATATAGGTTTAAGGGAGAAATATGATCGGTTTCAAGAGGAAAGAAAAGGTTTGAGACATCAAGGATTGTATGGGAAGTGAATCGATTAGATTTATCCCCGTAATTTTATCATTTAGCGATTCTAAATAAATAAATAAAAATTAAACAATAAAATTTTAATTGAAAAAATTAAAATGAAATGGTAATAAAAAACGGTAATAAAAAAGGAATGGTGACTCGTCAATGGTGACTTCATCAATGGTGACTTCATCAAGACTGACTTATCAAAGGTGACTTATCAATAGTGACTTATCAATAGTAACTCAAAAATGGTGACTTATAATTCAAAATTTATCATTCCTAATTAATTTTTTATTTAGTCTAATCTCTCATAATTCAAAGATTTTGTGAAGATATTAGCTAACTGATTTTTAATTCTAATAAATTCTAAAGTTATACCACCCTTTTGATAATGATATCTTAAAAAGTCATTTCCTACATCAATTTCTTTTTTTTTCTAGAGGGAGATACTAGTTTTTGGAAATTTTTATCATACTTGTGTTATCAAAATTTATAAGTACACGTATAAATTGGTATCCAACGTTTAGTAAAGTATGTTTCATCCAAAATATTTGCATACTACAACTTCCTGCAGCTATATGTTATGCTTAAGTAGTAGACAGTGTAACAAAAATTTGTTTCTTAATAAACCATGATACTAGATATTGGCCTAAAAGATGAAATGTTCCTAATTTGATTTTTATATATAACCTGTAGCCACCAAAATCAGTATCTAAATAACTTACTAAGTCAAAAACATGTCCTCTTGGATAGAACAATCCTAAATTGGTAGTATACTTAAGGTATTTAAAAATTATTTTGATATCAAATAAATATGACTCTTTTGGATTTTCTTTAAAGTGAGTACACATACACACATTGAACATAATATCATAAAATCTAGAAATTAAGTACAAAACACTTCCAATCATACCTCTGTAACTAGTTTGATCTACTTATTTTTCAGTTTCATCAAGATCTTGTTTATAGGTGGTACTCATGGGAGTATCACGACTTTTGGTACTTTCTAGGACAAAACATTTTAAAATATATTTAGTATATTTACTTTGATTTAAGATAATTCATTATTTATTTTGAAAAAATTTAAATCCAAGAAAGAATTTGAGTTTACCCATTAAACTCATTTCAAATTAATTTTGCATTATTTTTGAAAAGTCAGTACATAATTAATCATTACTAGATCCAAACATAATATCATCTATATATATTTTTACTGTTAAATCATCTTTTGAAATCAATTTTATAAAAAGAGTTGGATCAGCTATACCTTTTAAAAAACATTTTGAAATAAGAAAATAGGTAAGCCTATCATACCAAGCTCTAGGAGCCTATTCTAAACCATATAAATCTTTTGTTAATTTAAAAACACAATTTTGGAAAACATGGATTTTGAAATTCCATGGGTTTTTCAAAAAAAACATCCTCAATTATAAATCCATGTAATAATTAACTTTTAACATCCATTTGATATAGTTTGAAATCCCAATGTGCTGTATAGGAAAGTAATATCCTAATGGAATCAAGTCTTGTTATAGGTGAAAAATTTTCTTCATAATCAATACCTTCTTCTGGATTATAACCTTGTGCAACTAGCTAGGTTTATTTCTTACTATAGTTCCAGACTCATCAACCTTGTTTCTAAACACCCACTTAGTTCCAATAGTTAAGGTGTCATTATGTATGTCAAGAAGTTCCCAAAAATTATTTCTTTCAAATTGATTAAGTTATTATTGCAGGGATATAACCAAAATTCATCATTTATAGCATCATTAATGTTCTTAAGTTCAAGATATTATAAGATGGATTAGTGTTCAAATTGATTTATAAGGGAAGCACTCGTCTGAGTACCTTTAGCTAGGTTTACTATCACAACATCTAATGGGTTGTTTCTACGAGTCCTAATAGTTCTTTGATAAGATGGGAGAGATCTCTCAATATCTTATTTAGGTTCGAGTTTTGGAAGTTCACTAGGTGAACTCTCTTCTTGTTTTATAGAATTTTTAGAAGGTTTATAATTGAGATTCAGAGTTGAAAGATCATCCTCAAGGTTTTCTAAAATATTATTAGGTTAATTGGGATTAGTTTTATAAAATTTTATGTGAATAGATTCTTTCATTTATATTGATCTCTTATTAAACACTCTATAAGCTTTACTGAAAGTTGAAAAAAAAGAAAGAAAAATTCCTTCATCACTCTGGGAAGAAATTTTTTCCAAATTATCCTTTGTATTTATAATAAAAACTTTTCAACCAAAAGCTCAAAAATAATTAACCTTTGGTTTTCTATTTTCCCATAACTCATAAGGTGTTCTTTTTAAGAGAGGTATAATTAATAATATTTTTATAGTATATCATGCTATATTAATTGATTTATCCCAAAATTAGATAGGTAGTTCATATTCATTTATCATAGTCTAGGATATCTCTTGAAGAGTCCAATTTTTTATTTCTAACACACTATTTTTATGTGGTGTCCTAGGAAAAAAAGTTGTGATTATAACCATTTTGATAACAAAATGATTCAAAGTCTTGATTTTCAAATTATATACCATGATCACTTCTAAAGGTCTTGATTCTATATCCACTCATAATTTATATAAATTTTGCACACTTAATAAAGTAATAACAATATTCAATTTTATGAGCTAAAAATAATATCTAGGTGTATCTAGAGAATACGTCTACAAAGACATAGACATAATGTTTTCCATTTATACTAGAGACTCTATAATGTCCAAAGAGGTCCATATGAATTAACTCTAGAGGTTGAGAGGTTGAAACTTCGTTCTTATTTTTGAAATAAATCTTATGAAGTTTTCATTTTTTATAGGGATCACAAACTTTATCATTTGATAATTCATGCCTTGGTAGATCTCTAACTAACCCTTTATAAGTTAGATATGTATGTGTATGTATATTTCAATGTCCTGGTCTCTTATGACAAAGCCAAGATTCTTCATGAATGAAACTTAAGTAAGAAATATTTTTAGAACATGAAGAATTTAAATCAATAGAATAAATATTATCATTTTTTTAAGTAGTAAAAAATAAAATATTTGTATCATTAAAAACATGACATGCATTATTTTTAAATTTTACATAAAATCCATCATCACATAATGGATATATGCTAAGAATATTTTATTTCAAACCATATATATATAAAACATTGGAAATTAATACTGAATTAAAATTATCAATTTTGACAAGGCTAATGATTTTCATTTTAGAATTGTCACCAAAAGTAACATGACCACTATTAACATTGTTCAAATTATTGAAGTTTTTAAACTCACTAGACATATGTTTAGAACATCCACTGTTTAGATACCATATGCTTTTTCTATAGGTTTTCGAATAGGTTTCATATAAAAAAAGTTTATTCAAAAAATGATTGTGGTACCCAAATCCTCTTAGGTCTAGATATGTTATTAATAAGAGATTTTGGTATCCATATTTTCTTAACGTGTTTATTATAAATATATTGAAAGTTTCTAGAAATAAATACTATATTAGGTCCAATTGATTAGGTATTAGTAGTATATGAATTTTCAAGACTGATACTTGTTGCAAATATTGTTTTGGTAATTTTTCTCTATCCTTTTTGGTAACCTATGCTAGTTATATACTTTGGAGAAACTTTATTTCCTAGTATTTGAGTTAATATTTTCTTACAATTAGTAAAAATTTCTATGTCTTTCTTCAATTGTTCATTTGACAATTTTAACTCTTTGTTTTCTTTCAATAGTTGATCATTTTTTACCTTTTTCAATATTAAGGTTGGTTTTAATATTTACTATTAGAGAATGATGTTTCTTAAGTTACTTATAATTATCTTTTGTCTCATGAAAATTGTATTCCATCATGTTATAGAAATCTTACAGATCTTTACTAGTAAACATTTTCTTATCTATGATAATTTTCTTAATTTTTAGAAATGTATGAAATATTGGTAGGATAAATAGGAAGAATATTTTGTACCCCATATATGCTTATTGTAAATAATATTTTTATTATTATTAGACTTATCTTCTTTATTAGTTTATCAGTCACTTGAGCTATCTTTGGAGGCACTCTATGTTTATTTCATGGATTTATTGTATCTTCTATCCTTATACTCATACTTATTTTCATATTTTAATTTTGGACAGATAGATTTAATGTGTCCTTTCCTCTTACATTCATAATAGGTTTTTTCATTTTGAGTGTCATCCTCTTTACAATAATTTTTTCACTTTTCTTTGTTGTTATAGTTTTATCTAAAATTTTAATTTTTAAAGAACTTCATTTTCCTATAAAATTTATTTAATATTCTAGCCATATGTGCTATTTCTTCATCATTATAATTAGAAGATTCTTCTTCACGGGTATCTTTAGTTTGTACCTTTTATCTTTTTCTGGAGGTAGTAAATTTTAAGGCTACTAATTTTCATTTTGGTTGATATTCATCAATATATTTTCTGACTTTAATATCTTATTCATACATCATTATGTTTACTATGAATTATTTAAAAGGTAGTACATTACATGATTCTCTAATTGAAAAATATGTTCTTCTCCATCTTTCTAGTAAGCATCTGAGTAATCTCATCACTTGATCTTTGTATTTCACTTGTTTTCCATGTGAGTTCATGGTATTTACTATTTCATTGAACCTGAGATGCATATTAGAAATAGTTTCATCATATTTCATTTTAAAAGTATGATACTTCATTTTGTAGGTATTTAATCTCATTTCCTTGACATTTGATTTTCCTCCATGTGAAATAGATATGGTATCCCATATTTAAAAGGAATATTTGCAATTAGATATTTTGTTAAATTTAACATCCCAAAAGTCATAGAACAAATCCTTCATTTCTTTACAATTATTATTTTAAGAAACCTTTATAGAATCACTCTAAGTATTTCTGGCAATTTGTGGTATTTCGTATTGATCTTCTATTATAGTTCAAATGTCAAAAACCATACTTTCTAAATGCAGTTTCATTTTTATTTTCCATTGAGCATAATTTGAACCATTAAAATAATGAGGTATGTTGGTTTCATATCCTTCATGTCTATTATCCATAAAGAACTAGAATTTAGAATTGAAAAAAAAATTGATATCTTTAGAATACAAATAAGTTCACTGTTGAAAAGTTAATTTTGAAAAGCCTTTGATGATAAATATTTGTCAAAGTAAGTAAATCATGAGGGGGTGAATTGAGTTCCCAATAAAAATTCAATGAATAATTATAATAAAATAAAAAACCCCTTAATAAAATAAACTGGCCAATTAATCAAAATAACAGATCAATATAAAATCTGAACTCTTAAAAAAATCTTAAAGAATGATTAAGTCTCAGTTAAATTATTGTTTATGTATATGTCAGCTTTTGAAATCAATTTACTTAGACAAAAACAAATATAAAAAATATTTAATATTAATTATCAAAGTAATAGTTTTGTTTATAGATAGAAAAGTAATATAGTACATAGTAGTAAAACAAAACAAAGACACAGTAGAACAGACAAGAGGTTCAGTCTCAAGGTGATATGTAATTCCCTCCACTTGGAAATCCCTTTCTTCCAAGAAGATTATAATTATAATCAAATAAATCCACAACCTGAATCAGGTAAAAAATCAACAACTACACACTATCCAGGCTAAAAGGCATCCTCCACAGTTATTCATGGGAAGTAAGAATTGCACTGGTCACACATGGACCTCTTCCACAGACACAGTGGGAAATGGATGTAGAGAAAGAAGAGAATAATATGTATTCTCCTGGTATGTGTAGAAGATAGTGTGTGTTTGATAACAAGGTAACAACACACATATCAAAATGAAATAGACAAAACAATAAATAATATAAAAGATAAGTCTGATCTATTCTGAAAGATCATGGTCCTCATATCATCACTGGTGAAAAAATATTGCTTTGTTCTAGAAATCTGTATCAAAGAGAGGATCATAGAAAATCTACAGGAATGTTTCAATTGATCTCTGTCAGTGTCTCAATAAATCTCAGTGAAGAATTATGTACTTCTGTTTCGTTTGATTTTTACAAAACAAGAACCAATAATCTCATGAGAATTCACAGATTCAGTTGGAAAATTCTTTGAAGGTTAGTGATCTTTATTATAGTTGCATAACAATCGTAAATCTGGTACTGGGAGAGATAGAGATATCCTTCATGTATAAATAGTAATAGAAGAACTATAATCCTTGGATAGATCTCTGACTATGTCCTAAAGACTCAATCAAAAATAACTTCACAATAAAAAAAAAAGGTTGAGCCATTCACACCATAGTCCTCGGATAGAAATAGTAATAAGAATCTGGTGGTGAATCCGCATCTGGCAGTGACTCGTCTTTGGCGGTAACTCCTCTAGTGGTAATGGTGACTCAAGTCTGGAGGTAGCTCATCCTTGTGGTAATGGTGAATCAGAGTCTAACAGTAGCTCATTCTAGCAGTAATGGTGACTTAGAGTCTATCGGTATCTCATCCTGGTGGTGACTCGACTAAATGGTGTCTATTTTCTAGTAGTAATGGTGACTCCTAGGTAATAGTTACTCTCCATAAAACATATCATAATTGTCATAGAAAATGTGTTACCATATATAATGCTATCAAAACACATGTGAATCATTAGTACTAAAATAATCATGGTTTTTTATCCTTAAAATAAGTTAGTGTCAAAACATACTAGACAAATAGGTGACAATAATCATGAATGATTTTTATGTAAAATTAACTAATGTTAAACTCTTCGATATGGTAGGTTGTATGTAACCATGAGTAACATTCTCATTTTTTCAATGATCATTATGGAAAGAAGGTAAGTAATATTTAACATTATAGGATGATAATTATATCATAAATACCATGTTATTTAATTATATAAACTTATATATATATATAATTCTTATGATTTAAAAATAATCACATTACATTAAGTAGGTGGTAATCCACACATCTATGAATGATGTTATCACTTTTTTTAATTTTTGAAAAGGGTAATAAATAAAATGATATATTATACTTCCAAAAAGTTAATTATTTCATGAATATCATATATATTTCATTTATATCACATATTTTTATTAAACAAATTTTTAATACCTTCCATTTAATGTGTGAACATATCACATCACTTTGAGGATGTGGTAGTACACACGTCCACAAACGATGTTCTCATATTTACAAAAAAAGTAAATTGTGAAGGTATGTGTTATAGAAAAATTATATAAGTATTAAGAAAACATAAATATCATATATATCATATAAAAATAGTGTGTAAATCATAATTTCCAAACATTATAGGTGGTAAATGAAAAACAAACGACATCGTTTTGTAAGGTGGTAGTTTGTCGTACACACGAACGATAACTTTGTTACCCATTTGATGGAGGTATGTAAAGGTGTTGGTAAAAACAATAAAAAAGAAACATACCAGTATATTTAAGATACTGTTTTGGTTATATAATCATGTAATAATAATAATTTAATGGGTGTAGAATTAAATAATAAATAAATTCACGTTAAATAATGTTACCACCTTTTCAGGTAACTCATTTTGGTTTGCACCAAAGGGCTTCCTTGGTTGTCTTTTTTAGCAAATTTAAGAATCTAGGTTGATATTATGGATATTGGTAGATTATTTGGTCAGTTTTTTTATGATCTATAGTGTAACACCCCGGGTAAATAAAGAATATGACATCTTTATATTTATCCATATTTGTAAATCAAATATTAATATTACTTTAAAGGGGATGCTATGCACAATGGCGTACCCAACACGCAACAACGAGTTTTTGGGAATCTTACGTTGCACTCTAATAATAAAATAATATTATTTTAAATGGTAGTTAACATGTAGCCGTTGTAATGGCGGGAATGGATAGAAATAACTAAAATATGATTATATATGTTTTTAAATGTTTTTACATTTATCCAATAAAAGCTAAAGGCTTAAAATACAGAAAGAATTCAATTTTAGGCGTATATGCCCTAGTTTTCACTAAAGGTTCACTTATCGCCTTTTAATGGAGAACTGTCATTAAATATAGTTTTGATCACTCTTATACATTATTTTGGACCAAATAAAACTCTTACTAAGAATCGGGACATCAAATTTTACTTTGTGTAATTTTTTGGTATCTTTCCGATAAGGTTCATTTTTTTTAATGAATAGTGTAAAATGTTGTATTTTAGTTCAAAACCACTTTTTAATCTAATTTATTTATATGATTAGATAATATTTTGAATTGTTTTTAAAGTGAAATTAGAAAATATTTTTACCATTAAATCCAATAGTGGTCGTTGGAATCAATTTCACTTTGAAATCGGACTTAAACTAGTGTCAATCTGTTGATACTTATTGTTTTATAAAAACACGCTATTTGCTCTGACAGTGGGAATTAATTATTGAATTAATTAATGTGACTTATATGATTTGAATTTTGTAAAATGGACTTCATTTTTGAATTCGGAATATCAAATATAGCTTAGGGTGAATTTTTGGTAATTTTCTGAAAAACTCCAATTTTTGATGAATAGTGAAACCACTAAGTGGTAATCAAGCAAACTGATTTTTCAGTTAAATGAAATTTTACCACTAAAGTGTATTGAATTTTGAAAATCCGACATACATGGTTGTCATTAAGAAGTAAAATGTGGTTCAATGAGATTATAATAATTTTTTGGTGAATAGTAACTCATTAAGTTCTTAATCGCGATTAGTGGTAATTAGTGTAGTTTAAGGTAAAAATAATGCTTTAATAAAATGAAATGAACATGACACATGTCCCAACCTCATTGGTTGTGTCATGGACGACCATGACAAGCCATGGGTCAACTTGGGGACCCCATGGATCCACTTTTGTTGGGAAATGACATAAATTACTTTTTATTTAATGTTAAAGTGAAAATGACACAAACATGATATGTTTTACTAAAACAATTTTTAAGTGGGGTTACACAAGTCCAACTTTTGATTATAAATAGTCATTGGAAAGCTAAAACGATTTCCTACATCATAGTATTTCTTTTATAATTTTTAGACATTAAATAAATTAAATTATTTATGACATAATAATGATTTAATGATGACATCATTATTTGACGATTTAAATAAAATGGAAAGATAATGTAAAATCTATGAACTACACATGGCCAAAACTTATTGGATTAGTGTATTTCGAAGCCTTATCACCTTATCCACGACTTATATCAATGTGGGACCTTTTAACACCGAAATACATTTTCAAATAAAGTAATATTTCTTACTTTCCAAAAGTGCCCCTCCTCTCCTCTTATAAAAGGCCCCCACCTCTACCTCTTTTCACACACTCATCAAGCCTTTGGCTCGGCCAACCCCTGCCCATTTACTCTCTCCACATCCCTCTCCTAATCCTAGAGGATTCCCTTTGGGCATAATCCTTTCAAAGGAAGCCTTTAGGCTCAAATCAAAAGGAGTTACACTTTTAGAGGTAATTCTTTCTCTCATGTTCATTTGTTTTATTTTGCTTCTCCAACCCCCTAAACTCTTTTTATTTATTTCTTTTGTAACAACAACAGTATCTTCAATATACTAGGATGTTGTTATAAGATTTATTCTAGCTACACTCTCACACAACTACATCAAATGGTTAAAGAACATACGGTTTCCGTGGATGGCGAAATTCTGCCTCCCGAAACGATGATTGTTCAATACTCATTTAACACCTTCAAAGGTGGCCATTATGATGTCACTATTTTTATATATGATATATAATATGTTTATGTTTTACTTATGCTTCTGTATTTTTCATTTGTGTCTTACCTTTATGGCTTCCATTTTGGGTATACGCGATATCTTCATTTTAGGAAGTGCGGACTACCGCCCCCTCAAAGTGATTTGATTCGTTAAAAACCATATGTGGGATGTATAAAGGATGGAACTATGATATTATATATGATATTATACTGTAATTATAATATACCTTTATATCATTATGATTCCATTCTATAAACAATGAAATAGAAATGGAAGTAGCGTTCATGCGTACGTACGGCTTACCGTCTCCATGAACGGTGCATTTCATTTCTTACCTCTAAATGATTATGTAATGTTATAAATGCATGAATGTACTGGATATATATGACATATATGATATCTACATCATGAATAAAATTCTGTTTATAATAAACATTTGGCCACACGAACAACATGTAATTGTAAGAAGTCCACTTTCGACTTAAGAACCAAATATCGGCAAAAGAAATATTATTAACTTAAATGATTACATTATGTTTATGACATGGTAATAAGTGGTATAAAAGGAATAATGAACTTGAAAAAGGTTCTTAAGGAAGTAGAAATTAACTCAAGTTTATTATTCAGGAGATTAAAGAACGATCAAGTCAAGTCGGACCCGAGGTAAGGGATCCTACAACTCTCTTTCTTTTTAAGTACACTCTTTTATGTAATTTCTTTTAAGCTCATCTTTATTATGAATGGGATGTTATTTTATATTACTCCTACTGTAATTTTTATGTTCATATGATGAGAGACCCTATTCACTCTCATCAATCCATATTCGGGAGTTTTATGTGTTGCTGTTAGGCTGCCGAGTTTTCGTAAGGGATTTTTCATCTCACTTTTATTCCCGTGAGATTTATGCTACATTTGCCACAAATTACATTGAGTGGTGTATGTACTGACCATTATTCTACTCTTTGTGTAATATAATTTCGTTTATGAGTATTTACATCAATGATATATTGCCCTTCTTTCATGGGGTGTATGTTTTGAAAGATACCCAAGTCGGTAAGGGGACCTTTCACCCTCCTCATTTTTTAAAAGACTTCTTTTGTTGGGTCTTTTAATTTACATATTGTTATGTTGGGATATGTTCTCATATATCCTTATTGATGTAAATTTTATGTCCAAGTTATGAGATGCACTTTTTATCTCTCATCAACTCATTTTGATGTGATGCCGTTAGGCTGTCAAGGGAACTTTTTAACCCAATTTCGATTTCTTTGGGTTCAACATGTAGTCATTGAATATGTCATCCATTGAATATGTGTGAATGACCTTTTATTGTTTTACACTTAATATCCACTTATATTGGGTGTATTTATATTTGTCACACACATTTTTGAGATTGATTTGTCCTTAATTTAAGGATACCTTCTTTATAAGGGATTTCATCACATTTGACATTTTTATTGAGGGTTCATTGTTGTTATGCACCAATTCACTCTTATATGGTGTATATACTGTCCGTTGGAGTATTATATCATGAATCCATTTATTCTCATGATATTATAAAGTTCTGACAAAATGTTATTCCTCAATTATTGTATTCAAGTGTCTCTAATTTTGGTAAAACCCCTTTAACCAAAATATCGTTTTAAATGTTTTAATTATTTGTTCTTATTAATATCCATGTTTTCAAAATGGTTTTAAGGATTTATTTATATGGATATTAATGGTTTAAAATTTTAAGCTTCAAGGTGGTATGGGACACTTTGATTCAAAAATCTTTTTATTAAATGTTTTAAATGGTTTTGGAAATGGTTTCTTTTTGTTTGGATTCATTATTTCAAAATACTAAAATGTTATATTGTGATTGAAATGTGGAAATGTTTTGTTTCCTTTATGCATGTTTTATGTGATACGTTTATGTTATGGTTCTTGGGCATTGTTATGAAAACGGGTGGTTCCGTGATAAACTAAGGGCGGGTGAGCCCGATATAGCTCTCCAATGCATTGGGTAACGCGAAGGAGTGAAACGTTAAGGTTTCTTCGAAGAGATTTAGGGAATATACTGTGATGGGTATTCCAAACGTAACCAAGAGGGTTACTCCCTACGTAAGAATGTTATGAATGCCTCAAGTTACCTTTATGTCTTATGTTTTCTATGATTTATTCATGATTTGATATGCCTATGTTTTATGGGTAAAGTATGAACTCATTCTTATGTATATGTGTACCCATGTTTCCTTTCCATATTTTTCTATCCCTTACTGAGCTTTTTGTGCTCATCCCAAGTTTTTGAAATGTTTTTCACAGGTCAAGGGAAAGGTACATGATGTGATGATAGTGTCAAGGATGTGTCAAGAAAGAATCCGTGTTATATTTTAAATATGTTTCCGTTGATGGGAAGAATGAATATTGTCTTTTATGTAACCACTTTGTTTAAATGTGGAATGTAATGCAAGTTTCATGATCTAATTCTCTAAAACTCTAAACCTGAAAAATCCTCAATGTGTAATCTTGTAATAACTCAAGATTAAGTAAGGTTTAAGGCTGGGGCCTTATAGTTGGTATCAAAGGTCGGTTTAGATAACTTTAGAGGTTAGGGTACTCTTTAAGCATAAGTGAAATTACCATAATGGTTAGGATTTCAGAAAGAGTCATAGTTTTAGATAAAGTGAATGAGTAAGTGTATCATAGTGTTTATCTTCCTCATTAGTACATGATGGTTTTGTTGATATACTCACACTGACCTTTTTGGTTTTAGTAAATGGCTGGATCTAGCAGGCACCAAAGTAACAGTGGATGTGAAGGAAACTGTAACAGTTTTTTGAGCAAGCAACTGAATGATATGGGAGATGCAATGAGAACTCTTCTGATTATCCTCAACCAACTATCTGGAGTCATGATTGACCACCTAAACCTTGGAGTTTTCTCTAAGGCATCATATATGCAAGAAACAAATCCCTACGGAAGTACAGGAAATAATCATAAAGGTATGTGTGTTCAAAAACCTATGTGTCAAAGATGTGGAAAGAAACACCTAGGAAAATGTTTCAAAGGGACAGAAATATGCTATAGATGTGGAAATGAAGGTCATAAATCAAGAACCTGTCATGGAAAAAGGAAGCATAGAGGAAAGGGAAGAAGTTCTTTCTGAGGGATCAATTGAATGTTTTAAATGTGGTGTGCATGGTCATTATGCAAACACATGTCCTATGAAGAAGTTTTGTGAATGGGGTCACCAAGAGCGTACCAATATTCGTTTACCAATACCTAATTCCATTCCGATTGAGGATGAAGAAACTGACAATGACCAATCAAAGGTATGTACTATTTCATGACTATTGTTTTCTTATTTTGGAATCTTAGGATATGATTCATGATTTTGTTTGTAGGAAAGAGGTATTTCGGAATAAGTTGGAAAGGAATGGATAATGGATCATGAAGAATGTTGAATGAGTAAGATGTCAACATATAAGGGCTTCAAGAGTTAGGGTGAGATTCTTAAGAGTATTAAGTCTCTTTTGATGATGGGGTTACATTAGAAGACTTTTTATATTATATGTAACCCTGATGTTTAATATAGGCAAATTTTATCCAAGGAATAGTTATCTTTTCTTTTGTGGACATAGTTATAAAGAACCATTTGGGTTTATATGATCCTTACTTTTGAGGTAATTATGGGTTACCATATGTTATGATTGAAGTGAAAGGCATGAGATAAAATTGAGGTTAAATTATGTTATGGTTATTTTTGATGATTTTATCCCTTTTTGGGTAATGATTTGAGAATTATATAGTTTTGAAAAAAGGACAACACGCAGACCGTGTGACTACCCGTCGCATCAGACAAAGCTGCGGGAATCGAACCCACAACCAAAGTGCGACTGTTATTTATCGCCTACCACTGGACTACGTGAAGTACCTGGTTAGTTTGACTGATTCTTTTTAGTTATATGATTTTATGAATTAAGAGTAAGTTGATTTTGGGTTATTTATGAAAATGATTAACCTATCATGGAGGATATGTGATTAGGTTAATTACTTTCAATGCAAGACTTTAAGAGCAACTGATTTTGTTTGGAGATAAATGTTATGATTTAACTTGGAAGACTATGTGACTAAATCCTTCAAATATTTGGGTTTCAATCTTATATTGGTTTACTTTGAAGAATTTTATGGAAAAATTATTTATCGGATGGTCCTCGTTGAACTTTGGGTTTTGTTGGACAAATTTTGGAGATTAAGAATAGCTTTTCTTTTTATAAGGGGTTATCCTTTTCTAAATTATCTGATCTTGTACTAGCCTTTTTTGGTTTTGTATTTGGTTAAAGTCTAAAGACATGGGATGCATATAGTTCTCTTTTATGGATTAGGTGATTCTCTAGAAGTTTATTATAGTGCTCTTAATGCAAACAAGTCTCCCTAAATACTCGTCTTTTGGAAAAAATATGAGTTTGATTAAGAAATCTAGTAAAAGTTGAATGTCAAAATGATAAGTGATTATGTTTCCTTATGAATAAATTCCTCAATAAAAAGTAACTTAAAACAAAAATGTTGTCTATTAACTTTTCCTACTGGGGAATCGAATACCGTTTAACCCATCACAAGTTTGTGATTTTCTCGTGGTTAACTTTCTCCTAAACATGTTTTCTGTCACTCACCATCAGAACATGACCCATTGTTTTTTCCTCCATGTCCATATTTTCATACTTGGAATCCTAGTATGGGTTAACTCGGGTGACCTTTGTACTTATCTTTCTTTATTTTAAAGTGATTGTTTTACCGACTCTTGTTCCGATGTGGGACTTTCAAGGATGTTTCCAAGCCCAATTTTAAAATTGCGAGGACGCAATTCCCAAAAGGGGGGAAGGATGTAACACCCCGGGTAAATAAAGAATATGACATCTTTATATTTATCCATATTTGTAAATCAAATATTAATATTACTTTAAAGGGGATGCTATGCACAATGGCGTACCCAACACGCAACAACGAGTTTTTGGGAATCTTACGTTGCACTCTAATAATAAAATAATATTATTTTAAATGGTAGTTAACATGTAGCCGTTGTAATGGCGGGAATGGATAGAAATAACTAAAATATGATTATATTTTTTTTTAAATGTTTTTACATTTATCCAATAAAAGCTAAAGGCTTAAAATACAGAAAGAATTCAATTTTAGGCGTATATGCCCAAGTTTTCACTAAAGGTTCACTTATCGCTTTTTAATGGAGAACTGTCATTAAATATAGTTTTGATCACTCTTATACATTATTTTGGACCAAATAAAACTCTTACTAAGAATCGGGACATCAAATTTTACTTTGTGTAATTTTTTGGTATCTTTCCGATAAGGTTCATTTTTTTTAATGAATAGTGTAAAATGTTGTATTTTAGTTCAAAACCACTTTTTAATCTAATTTATTTATATGATTAGATAATATTTTGAATTGTTTTTAAAGTGAAATTAGAAAATATTTTTACCATTAAATCCAATAGTGGTCGTTGGAATCAATTTCACTTTGAAATCGGACTTAAACTAGTGTCAATCTTTTGATACTTATTGTTTTATAAAAACACGCTATTTGCTCTGACAGCGGGAATTAATTATTGAATTAATTAATGTGACTTATATGATTTGAATTTTGTAAAATGGACTTCATTTTTGAATTCGGAATATCAAATATAGCTTAGGGTGAATTTTTGGTAATTTTCTGAAAAACTCTAATTTTTGATGAATAGTGAAACCACTAAGTGGTAATCAAGCAAACTGATTTTTCAGTTAAATGAAATTTTACCACTAATGTGTATTGAATTTTGAAAATCTGACATACATGGTTGTCATTAAGAAGTAAAATGTGGTTCAATGAGATTATAATAATTTTTTGGTGAATAGTAACTCATTAAGTTCTTAATCGCGATTAGTGGTAATTAGTGTAGTTTAAGGTAAAAATAATGCTTTAATAAAATGAAATGAACATGACACATGTCCCAACCTCATTGGTTGTGTCATGGCCGACCATGACAAGCCATGGGTCAACTTGGGGACCCCATGGATCCACTTTTGTTGGGAAATGACATAAATTACTTTTTATTTAATGTTAAAGTGAAAATGACACAAACATGATATGTTTTACTAAAACAATTTTTAAGTGGGGTTACACAAGTCCAACTTTTGATTATAAATAGTCATTGGAAAGCTAAAAAGATTTCCTACATCATAGTATTTCTTTTATAATTTTTAGACATTAAATAAATTAAATTATTTATGACATAATAATGATTTAACGATGACATCATTATTTGACGATTTAAATAAAATGGAAAGATAATGTAAAATCTATGAACTACACATGGCCAAAACTTATTGTATGAGTGTATTTCGAAGCCTTATCACCTTATCCACGACGTATATCAATGTGGGACCTTTTAACACCGAAATACATTTTTAAATAAAGTAATATTTCTTACTTTCCAAAAGTGCCCCTCCTCTCCTCTTATAAAAGGCCCCCACCTCTACCTTTTTTCACACACTCATCAAGCCTTTGGCTCGGCCAACCCCTGCCCATTTACTCTCTCCACATCCCTCTCCTCATCCTAGAGGATTCCCTTTGGGAAGAATCCTTTCAAAGGAAGCCTTTAGGCTCAAATCAAAAGGAGTTACACTTTTAAAGGTAATTCTTTCTCTCATGTTCATTTGTTTTATTTTGCTTCTCCAACCCCCTAAACTCTTTTTATTTATTTCTTTTGTAACAACACCAGTATCTTTAATATACTAGGATGTTGTTATAAGATTTATTCTAGCTACACTCTCACACAACTACATCAAATGGTTAAAGAACATACAGTTTCCGTGGATGGCGAAATTCTGCCTCCCGAAACGATGATTGTTCAATACTCATTTAACACCTTCAAAGGTGGCCATTATGATGTCACTATTTTTATATATGATATATAATATGTTTATGTTTTACTTATGCTTCTGTATTTTTCATTTGTGTCTTACCTTTATGGCTTCCATTATGGGTATACGCGATATCTTCATTTTAGGAAGTGCGGACTACCGCCCCCTCAAAGTGATTTGATTCGTTAAAAACCATATGTGGGATGTATAAAGGATGGAACTATGATATTATATATGATATTATACTGTAATTATAATATACCTTTATATCATTATGATTCCATTCTATAAACAATGAAATAGAAATGGAAGTAGCGTTCATGCGTACGTACGGCTTACCGTCTCCATGAACGGTGCATTTCATTTCTTACCTCTAAATGATTATGTAATGTTATAAATGCATGCATGTACTGGATATATATGACATATATGATATCTACATCATGAATACAATTCTGTTTATAATAAACATTTGGCCACACGAACAACATGTAATTGTAAGAAGTCCACTTTCGACTTAAGAACCAAATATCGGCAAAAGAAATATTATTAACTTAAATGATTACATTATGTTTATGACATGGTAATAAGTGGTATAAAAGGAATAATGAACTTGAAAAAGGTTCTTAAGGAAGTAGAAATTAACTCAAGTTTATTATTCAGGAGATTAAAGAACGATCAAGTCAAGTCGGACCCGAGGTAAGGGATCCTACAACTCTCTTTCTTTTTAAGTACACTCTTTTATGTAATTTCTTTTAAGCTCATCTTTATTATGAATGGGATGTTATTTTATATTACTCCTACTGTAATTTTTATGTTCATATGATGAGAGACCCTATTCACTCTCATCAATCCATATTCGGTAGTTTTATGTGTTGCCGTTAGGCTGCCGAGTTTTCGTAAGGGATTTTTCATCTCACTTTTATTCCCGTGAGATTTATGCTACATTTGCCACAAATTACATTGAGTGGTGTATGTACTGCCCATTATTCTACTCTTTGTGTAATATAATTTCGTTTATGAGTATTTACATCAATGATATATTGCCCTTCTTTCATGGGGTGTATGTTTTGAAAGATACCCAAGTCGGTAAGGGGACCTTTCACCCTCCTCATTTTTTAAAAGACTTCTTTTGTTGGGTATTTTAATTTACATATTGTTATGTTGGGATATGTTCTCATATATCCTTATTGATGTAAATTTTATGTCCAAGTGATGAGATGCACTTTTTATCTCTCATCAACTCATTTTGATGTGATGCCGTTAGGCTGTCAAGGGAACTTTTTAACCCAATTTCGATTTCTTTGGGTTCAACATGTAGTCATTGAATATGTCATCCATTGAATATGTGTGAATGACCTTTTATTGTTTTACACTTAATATCCACTTATATTGGGTGTATTTATATTTGTCACACACATTTTTGAGATTGATTTGTCCTTAATTTAAGGATACCTTCTTTATAAGGGATTTCATCACATTTGACATTTTTATTGAGGGTTCATTGTTGTTATGCACCAATTCACTCTTATATGGTGTATATACTGTCCGTTGGGGTATTATATCATGAATCCATTTATTCTCATGATATTATAAAGTTCTGACTAAATGTTATTCCTCAATTATTGTATTCAAGTGTCTCTAATTTTGGTAAAACCCCTTTAACCAAAATATCGTTTTAAATGTTTTAATTATTTGTTCTTATTAATATCCATGTTTTCAAAATGGTTTTAAGGATTTATTTATATGGATATTAATGGTTTAAAATTTTAAGCTTCAAGGTGGTATGGGACAATTTGATTCAAAAATCTTTTTATTAAATGTTTTAAATGGTTTTGGAAATGGTTTCTTTTTGTTTGGATTCATTATTTCAAAATACTAAAATGTTATATTGTGATTGAAATGTGGAAATGTTTTGTTTCCTTTATGCATGTTTTATGTGATACGTTTATGTTATGGTTCTTGGGCATTGTTATGAAAACGGGTGGTTCTGTGATAAACTAAGGGCGGGTGAGCCCGATATAGCTCTCCAATGCATTGGGTAACGCGAAGGAGTGAAACGTTAAGGTTTCTCCGAAGAGATTTAGGGAATATACTGTGATGGGTATTCCAAACGTAACCAAGAGGGTTACTCCCTACGTAAGAATGTTATGAATGCCTCAAGTTACCTTTATGTCTTATGTTTTCTATGATTTATTCATGATTTGATATGCCTATGTTTTATGGGTAAAGTATGAACTCATTCTTATGTATATGTGTACCCATGTTTCCTTTCCATATTTTTCTATCCCTTACTGAGCTTTTTGTGCTCATCCCAAGTTTTTGAAATGTTTTTCACAGGTCAAGGGAAAGGTACATGATGTGATGATAGTGTCAAGGATGTGTCAAGAAAGAATCCGTGTTATATTTTAAATATGTTTCCGTTGATGGGAAGAATGAATACTGTCTTTTATGTAACCACTTTGTTTAAATGTGGAATGTAATGCAAGTTTCATGATCTAATTCTCTAAAACTCTAAACCTGAAAAGATCCTCAATGTGTAATCTTGTAATAACTCAAGATTAAGTAAGGTTTAAGGCTGGGGCCTTATATATAGTTCTTGATAAATTTTAATAAATGGGGGAGGGTGGGTGCCTTTTTATAGTGGAGGGGGAATGACATTCTTGTAAATATAAAAAGGTAAACATTATTGAGCGGTCTAGTTTACATAATTTGCCTCCAGTAATGATACAAAATTAGATCTAATGGGTGATATGGTATAATTATTTCCATATAATTGGTTTTGGACAAGTTTCTAGGTCATTTGGCCCCTTAAGATTAACGTTTAACCACTAAGTAAACTCATTTTTACCTAAATCACTATAATTAATTTTAGTTATTTTCATTAATATTTTTGGTAAAAAAACTAAATAACCTTATTAGAAATTATAAATTTTTATAATTACAAATATAGAATCCATTTTCACATATTATAATCACATAATTAGAGCAAATTAAATTAAAATTAATCCCAGATATAAGATGACAAAGTGGGGTTTTAAAGTGAAAATGTCCAAAAGTTTACTGAGTTTTTATATCTAAAATTACTATGAAAATGATTAAAATTAACTAAATTGTATTAAAATATATATAATTGATCTAATTATACTTTAAAACAAAATAAAAACATAATTTTACACTATTAATTATTTAGATGAAAAAGCATTTTTCAATTAAAATTTGGTGTCAATCACTACTCATCAAAATATGAATGTTCTCAAAAAAATAGAAAAAATTAATCCAAGGTAAATTTTGATATTATTATTTAAAAAATAAATTTTTTTTTTCAAATAAAGTTATAAACTGTCAAAATTTAGATTTAAAATAGGTGCGTCATTAAAAGGCGATAAAACTACATTCTAAAAATATATAGATTTTGTGTTTAAAATTGGATTTATTATTATATTATGCCCTATAAAACTTATTGGATTAATTTAAAAACACTTTATTAAATATATAATATATAATATATAAATTTAATCAATATGTTTAAATAATAGTGATTAATTTAATATATTAAGATAAAATGTCATTCAGGTCATAAAAATAGTTTTCATAAAAATAAATCCTTTATATTCAATTGGTCTTTATTTTCATTTATTATTAATTGGTAACCAATGAATTAATTTTATAAACATGTGTAAAAAATGATTTCAAAATTTAGTTACCCATATTCATTTCCATGATTCCAATGGCTTAGTGATTACTATTATGTTAAATAAATAATATTAATAATATATTGTTATCTAGTAAGACTTGGCCTTGCGCGTAACATAAGTCATCATAGGGACTCGATGTTGAGTGAAATGAAAGATAAACTTGGTGTTCTGTATGATTCAATATAAACAATGTATTGTGTGTAATAATATATATTAAATAATTTAAATTAATTTGAAATAAGTTATTTCATAAAATTTCAAGATGTCACATCTTACCCTGTTAAAATGAATTTCACCCTCAAAATTCATCTTGATTATTATAAGATTAACATTTTTATAATTAATTTATTGAAACCCACATCATAAAAGTCATAATAAAACAAATTCTTAAAAATGGGTGTTAGGAAAAATTAAAGTCATTGGAAGTTATACATAACTTGTATTCAACATAGGGATAACTTTTTTGGGAAATTAAAATTTGATTTGGAAGGAAAAACTAATTCCGAGGAACTAATAGAGAGTGATAGATAACATGGTCAAGATAAAGTCAATGATGACAAAATCACCAACCAAATAGGTTTGGAAAAGTTCATGGTTATCATTAGAAAAAATGATAACAAGATAAAATTTTATTTTAGGATCCTTTTTCCTAATGCTGAGGGACTAATTTCACCATCTAGAATGAAACAATACTGGAAGATGACCCTATACCCATGGTACAGAATTGTGTTTATAGCCCACAAAACTATGGGTATAAGTTATATCTACAGTTTAGAGTACTGTGGGAGTTTAATACCACAGTACTGCATTGATCTATACCCAAGGTTTGAAAAATCCTATACCCACAGTTATGAACCATGGGAATATATATATATGGGAAATTTTCCACCATGTCATTAAACCTATAACCACAGTTCTCAAGCCATGGATATAGTATTTAAAAAAATTCCTACAACTGGATTCAAACCATGGACCGGCTCTTCATAGTGGACGCACCTAACCATTACCACACATATGATTACGCATATATAAACTTATATTTACTTATATTTATTTTTATAAACCATGGTTTTAGTGGGAAATACACAACAATAGTTTTTTTTGGTGAAATGTTTTATTCTCATGAACTATTTTCCCCTTACTTATGTGGGAAAGCTATACCCATGATTCTTAAAAACCATGGGTATAGGGTTGACCTATACCCATGATTTTTTAGAACCATGGTTATATGTTTTTAACCAAAACCTATACCCAGATTTTTTTTAGAATTATGGGTATTGGTCTCTAACCAAACCCTATACCCATGGTGTTTGAAAAACTATAGGTATAGGTTGGAATTTTCAACCTATAACCATGGTTTAGTAAAATTATTGGTATAGGTTCTAAACTAATCCCTTTACCAACAATTTTTGGAAAACCATTGGTATAGGGTCATTTTATAGTAGTGAAAACATAAAGAAATATACTTACTTGACAGTTATAATATCATCTTTTAGTCAATTTCCACCAAAATATCATATTTTTACCAAATTATGAGTATTAATGATGAATTTTAAATTCATAAAGCCTTAAAATAAAATTTTAGAGACAACATAACCATAAAAGGGATAGTCAAGCTATTTTACCTATCTTTATACATTAAACAAAACCAAAATGGTTAGTACATGGTAAGATAATTCACAAAATGAGTAAACCAACTTATGATACATTAATATTCAAAATTAATACTCAAATTTTAAACTAAATTTTTCCATAAGTAACTTTCCTTAAAATTCATCAATAATTAACTAACTAAGTTCGAAAGCCAAGGATTAGAAGTATTTGATCATATATTCATCCAAGATAAATCAACCATTATTCCTCAAATAAAATCTTCTATGTTTCTATAATAAAGATAAAAATTACTTGTAAAAAAATTTATTGATAACCAGGACATCATATGGGATAGTGGTAGTGTGTGAAACCCTTATCATCCTTCAGTCCTGGTTTTAATCCACACCACCTATCGAGATGCGACAGGTTTTCCCCAAGTATATAGGTTGTCTATCTTTTTATTTAAACACGAAAAATAATTCCTCCCTAAAAAACTTCATTATGATCCTAGGGGTTAAAAATACCTCATACCAAAAAAAATATCTATAAATTTCATTAATAACCTTAATATTTTTACTGCTTAAAACCCTGAAATGAGTTATTTAAGACTTTGAAATTTTTATCAACCTTATGATTATATTATTTTGATAGTATAGATAAATCTTAAGATAAACTCATATAAAAACATCCTAATCTCTAAATTTATCCAAATTGGCCACTGAATACCAACTATAAGAGCCTAGAACCTACACTCCTAGATCCTGTGCTAAAATACATAACAATACATTTCTGGCTATGATGCTGATAATTGTAGCCCAATTTTTCCCATAAAAACTATAATACCTCAAATTTAAAATTGTATCCCTTAAATTCAATAGTAACTTTCAGGTTTATAGTTGTAGATAATTAGGGAAAACTTCTACCTAAATAATTTACATAAACTTGGACTCATAATCAACTGGTTCATAAAGTTGAACATCATCTCCCATTATACCCAACTTTTCTTATTTCACATTAGGTCATAAACATCATCCTTCTAAATTAATTTATATTCATGAATCACTAAACATCATTAATTAAAACCAAGGTAAAAGAAAACATAAAAAGGGTAGTTCATATTCTTAGTAAGGGTAAACATAATCATTAACAATTAAATTTCATCATTGAGCATAAGAGTGCATAAGGGTATGATGAAATAATCAAAGTTCATGAGAGAAATATACAGGTATTCATACCCATAAAAATATGTATCATTAAATATGAACACAATGAAAATGCATCATTCATCAAAATCAATAATCATGAGCCATGTGATATCAATATCTATCATTAGAAACATTATAAACACATAAAAAGCATAATAAAAACATATTGGTATATTGGAATATCATCTCACTAAACCCTTATAGAACCCTTATAGAACCCTTACAATTGAAATAACCCATATGTTTGACTTCTATATCTAGATTACCCAATGCATCAGAGCTTTATCTGGATGCACCCATCATATAAGCTATAAAGGTCTCACCCAGTACTATCTGGGTGCACCCATCATTTATAATGTCTGAGAACCAAATACATAGAGAATTAATCAAATCACATTGAAACAAAATTTATTATTTTCAGAACATGATTAACACATGAAAAGTAAATAGGCTCCTCTACAATCACTTTGAAACATGATTAACTCGTGAAAAAGAAATGGGTTCCAAAACAATATCTTTGAAACATGATTAACCCATGGAAAAGAAATGGGTTCAAAATAAATATCTTTGACATGTGATTAAGCAATGGAAAATTAATGGGTTTCAAAAATATATATTTTAAAACATGATTATACCATGAAATTATATTTGTCCAAAATAATCTCTTTGAAACATGATCAACCCATGGAAAATAAATAGGTAAAATAAAAATATCTTTGAAACATGAGTATCCCATTGAAAAGAAATAGGATCTATGAAAATGTATCTAGGAAATAGTCAACCCCTATTAAAGAAATATATTTCATGAAAATCTCATTTAAACATGATTAAACCACAAAAAATAAATGGGTTCCATAATAATCTCTTCGAAACATGGTTAGCCCATGGGAAAGAAAAAACTTCCATAACAATCTCTTTGAAATAATATTAATCCATCCATTAATGAATTAATATGGTATTGATAAAAAATACACCCATTTTATGATAATTAACAATAAGGTTTTTTGACTTGGATGAGTGGAAATACCATTAAAATATCATTAAACACATTTATGTGGTAATGACCTTTAAATATTCCAAAGTGTCTCATACCTCCTTGAAATATTTGAATTATATGCCCCATGAAGGAATAAAATTAAATGAAACTAATAATATAATTAGTCTAAAGATATTAATTACATAACAAATATAATAGGAAGTATATACTCCTTATAAAAGAATATAGGTGTATAACATAAAAAATTTCACAAAGAAGGCAAATTGTGACAAAAAGCCATTGCCACATTGGAAACTTTGAAACCGTATACCCCATAAAATAATAATAATTTAATGAAACTTATAATATCAGGATAAATAAGGATATTATTAATATGAAATGTCAAAGAATAAATATATTCACCTTATAAAACAATATAGGTGAATAACATAACAAATGTCACATAGAAAAAAAATTGTGAGAATAATCCATTACCGCTTTGGTGACATTGAAAATGTAATAACATTGTAAAAATTATCATCAAATGAAACATTTAAATAAAATTAAGATGAAATAATTCATGATATTTTATTTCAAAAGTGGTATTAGATACACCACACAAAATTAAATGAGTGGTGAATATGACATTTATCTCACATATGTAAAATGCGAGATAAAAATACCTTACCTTGAGTCTGATTTGTCAGGATTTTCCTTTATATTCATGAATAATAAACATATTTTAATAATACACTTTATTTATAACCTTATCAAAGTTTATTATTACTTTTATTTCACTTATAAACAAGTTATATACAATTACTTAATCAAAAATGTTTAAGTTGTATGTTTTGACCATATTCAGCTAAAGTGTCAAAACTAACTTTGATAGGTCACTTATGGTAAATGAGGAAATTATTTAAATATATTCATACTAATGAAGATGATATAATTATCATATTTATATATAAATTATACATTTATAAACAATAATGTATTATTGTTATGGGAAATGAACCAACATTACAATCATATAGATGGTAGGCCGTACTTACTCTAGAGTAACATTCTCATTTTTTCATGATCATTATAGAAAGAAGGTAAGTAAATTTTATCATTAAATAATGATAATTATATCATAAATACCATTTTATTTAATCATATATGCTAATTTATAAAATTATTGTGATTTAAAAGGAATCATATCACGTCAAAGAGGCGGTAGTCTACACATCCATGAACAACGTTATCACTTTTTTTAGTGTGTGAAAAGGGTAATAAAGAAAATGATATATTATACTTATAGAAAAGTAATTATGTCATTAAATTCATATATATTTCATTTTTATCATTTTTTTTAATTAAATCCATCCTTAATACATTCCATGTAATGTGTGAATGTATCACATCACTTTGAGGAGGCGGTGGTCCACACATCCACAGATGATGTTATTGTATTTACACAAACTGAAAATCATGAAGGTATGTGATATATAAAAATTAAATAAGTATGAATAAAAAATAAATATAATATATATCATAAAAAAATATTGTTCACGTCATAATTTCCAACCATGATAGGTGTTAAAGGAAAAAACGAACGACATCGTTTCATGAGGCTGTAGTCTGCCGTACACACGAATGGAAATTTCATTACCCTTTTGATGGAAGTGTGTGTAGGAGTAGGTAGAAACCATAACATAATGACATGTCAGTATATTGACGATATTTATTTTTTATATAATCATGTAATAATAATACTTCAATGGGTGGGTAAATAAAAAAAACATAAATGCACATTGAAGAATGTTACCTCTTTTTTGGGTAACTTCTTTTAGTTTGAAACAAAGGGATTAATTGGTGGGATTTATGACAAAATTTATAACTCTAGGATGAGGGGTGAGATATTGGTAGATTATTTATATAGGTTTTGGATGATCCAAATGGCTTGGCAGTTTTGTTCATAACAAACTTGTTTTGTATTATTATTTTATATAATGAGTGTGTAAGGATTACAAAACATTAAATAAGATAAAATAAATATATTCTGATCTTGTTCAACAATTATAAAGTTTTCCTGTCCAGTCTTGAAAATATTAATAGAAATTTAAAATTTCTCTCCCTTGAATGTGATAAACCAACACATCTCAGACAGTGTTTTCATTTTTACTATAAGAGGAGGGGGAAAATGAGATGATGATGAAATATTCCATTAGCATAATAAAATTATAGTTAATTTAAGGTACTAGAATTATCATAGAATTTTGATGTGGGGAGGTGATGATAGAGAAAACAAATAATATAACTTTTATAAGAAATTGAAAGAAAAAGGAAGATAGGTTCACCTCTTGAGTACTCCTCATTAAGAATCTCTTTAAGGCCTTTATTTTTGGAATTTTGTTGAGACCAGTAGGTATTGGATGTGGGGGGAGAGATTAGGAAGTGAATTTTGTAGAGCTTAGTCAAGTCTCAAATCTTGAGTGATGTGGGAGGAAGAGGGGGTGAGGGGTGGTTTATATAGTGGAGGGGAGGAGGGGTTTTTTTATCATTTTAATCATTAATTTATTATTTTATCCAATGACAAGAAATAGTGAGGATTACATGAACTAGAATAGTAATAAGTTCATGTGAGTTTGAGATTTGGTTTCTTACATAACTCATGATGTTAGTAATAGTGGATTAAAATTATAATGTATTTATACTGTAAATTAATGTATTTTACTATTCCCCAAAAATTCAAGTATTTCAAGAAAATCTCAAAAAATCACACTTACCATTTTTCAACATGTAGAATCCAAAAATGAAATCCATTTTTCAAAAATAATTTTATAAATATGAGAAATTTTATTTTTAATTAAAATCATCATTTAATAGAAAAACACAAACACTTAAAATATTCATCTTTATTTTTATGGTCCCTAAATTCTATTTACAATTTCATGTGTAAGTTTACAATTCATAAGGGAAATATTACTATTAATAAGGGTAATTTAATATTCATAATGGTATTTAAATATTCATAAGGGTAAGTTACTATTCATAAAAAAATAACTTGATTCTATCAAACTTCAAATATCACCTTGATCGCAACCGTGTATGTCCATTTTTCAAAATTCAAAACCCAAAAGTGGAAAATTTAAGTTTAATAGATAGGTTATTACTGTATATTATAATAACTAAGTGGTGTATCACATATACTCAGTTCTTCATGCAATATAGGAAATCTAATTAATTGAAATTATTTAAGAGAAACATACCATAAAATGTTGGGGGTGTTATATTCTTCCCAGCTTTGTAATTTTCATCCTCAAAATTAAATCCCTTTAAAAATATGTGAGTGGTTCTTCTTCATAACATACCTAGGTTCCCACGTTGCATCCTCCATTTTATGGTTTCTCCAGAGAAAATTTACCAAACGATTCATCTAATTTCTCAATACTTTCTCTCTAGTGTCAAGAATATTGATAGTCTCTTCACAGTAAGACAAATTAGGTTCTAACTCTATTTCTTCATAGGAGAGTACATACGTTGGGTCTGGCATGTATTTATTTAACAATGACACATGGAACACATTATGTACTTTGGAGAGACTTGGTGGCATTGCTAAATGGTAAGATACAACTCTGATCCTTTCAAGAATTTCAAACGGTCCGATGTACATGGGTCTCAGTTTCTCTTTCTTACCAAACCTTAAGGTACCCTTCCACTGAGATATTTTTATAAATACATGATATCCTACTTGAAATTCCAAATCCTTTATCTGGTTTTTAGCATAAATCTTTTTCCTACTTTGGAATGCTTTAATATGGGCCTGAATTTTCTTTACCTTTTCAGTTGTCTCTTTGATAATTTTTGGGCCTATAAGTTTCCTCTCACCAACTTCATCCCAACATGTTGGATTTAAACAAATATAACCATATAATTCTTGATATGGCGCCATTTAAATGATAGAATGAAAACTATTGTTTTGGTAAAATTTCACCCAAGGCAAGTATTTATCCCACATACCTTGAAAGTCAAGAGAGAATGATATCAACCTGTCTTTTATTGTTTGAATAGTCCTTTAATATTGTCCATCAATTTGGGGGTGATAAGCAATACTCATATGAAGCTCAGTATCTGAAGCCTTCTAGAGACCTTTCCAGAATTTTGATGTAAATTGGGGATCTCGATTGGACACAATCGATAGAGGTGCACTGTGAAGTCTTAAAACTTCGTTAATATAATGTATTTCCAAGAGATTAAGTGGTAAATCCTCTCTTATAGCAAGGAAATATGCTGATTTTGTGAGACGATCAACAATTTCCCATATTAAATCATTCCATCTAGGTGTCCTCAGTAGTCCTATAATAAGATCCATCCTAATGTTATCCCACTTCCATGTAAAAATAGGTAGAGGTTGCATGACCCCTCTAGGATATTTTGTCTCAGCCTTCAATTTTTGAAAAAATAGACACCTCAACACATAGTCAACAATTTCTCACTTCATGTTATCCGACCAAAATTGTTCCGGCAGATCTCTATAAATCATAGTTCTACCAGGGTGTATAAATAAATTTGAGATATAAAAATCATCTAATAGTTCCTTTTTTATCTTAGGTACTGATGGAACACATAAACTCTTCCCGAATTTCAGAACTCCATCCTCATACACAAAGTCTTCCAATCATCCATCCTTAACAACCTTAATTTTCTTTTGTAGATTTTCATCATCATATTGAGATATTTTTATCTTCTTTAGTAAATATTTTTTATCAATCATTTGAAAGAGGAAATATGTTTAACAATCCTTAACAATTCTCATATCCCTCTTTATTAGATCCATGAATATTGGATCTCTCTAAATCCTCATTTGGGTATGAAATTCAGGATACTTCCTTCTTAATGCATCTTCCAACTTATTTTCTTTTCCTGGGTGGTAGTTTATTGAATAATCATAGTGTTTGAATAACTCAAGTCATATCCGTTTCCTCATGTTGAGTTATTTCTGTGTAAAAATGTATTTCAAACTCTTATGATCCATATAAATATTGTATCTTTCTCCACAGAGATAATGTCTCCATATTTTCAAAGAAAAGATCAGGTAATCTAACTCAAGATCATGAGTTGGGTAATTTTTCTCATGATTCTTCAACTTCCTTGATGCATAAGCAATAACTTTATCATTTTGCATAAGGACGCAACCCAGTTCATTATTTTATGCATCACTGTATATCACAAATCCATCATTTACAGATGGAAGAGTCAAAATTGGGGCATTTACTAATATTCTTTTAAATTCTTCAAATAATTCATTACATTATTTTGTCCATAAAAATCTAACCCCTTTAAGTGTGATCTTGGTTAGAGGTTTATCCAATCAGGGGAAATTCTAAATGAAATGATGAAAGTAACTTGATAATCCAATAAAACTACATACATCAGTTATTTTAATTGGTGTGGGTCCTTCCTAGACTACCTTTTTCTTCATAGAATCATCTAAGATTCCATCCACAGAGACAATATGGCCAAGAAAAGAAACTGATTGATGAAAAAAATTCATACCTGCTAAAATTCCCATATAATTCATTTCTTCTGAGAGTTTTCAGAATAATTCGTAAGTGATTCTCATGGTATTTATATCTTTTGTAATATAACATAATATCATTGATAAATACCACAAAAAAGTCTTCCATATATTCCTTGAAATCTCTATTCATTAGATACATGAAAATAAAGGGTGCATTAGTCAGTCCAAAAGGCATTACTATAAACTCATAATGCCCATACATGGTTTGAAATGTTGTCTTTGGAATATATTCCTTCCTCACACATAGCTGATGATATCTAGATCAAAGTTCAGTATTTGAAAAATATTGGGCACCATGAAGTTGATCAAATAAATCATCAATTTATGGCAGAGGATACTTGTTCTTTATTATAAAAGCACTGATTTCCCTATAATCAATGTATAGCCTCAGGGATCTATATTTCTTCTTGAAAAAGAGGATAGGGGATCCCCATTGACAAACACTAGGTCAAATAATTCCATTTTCACTCAATTACTCTAGTTATTTCTTTAGCTCCACTAATTCCAAAGTGGCCATTCCACAGGGAGTCTTTGATATAGGTCTTGAATTAGGAATTAATCAAATAGAGAACTCAACTTTCTTCTCTGGAGGATGTCCAGGTAAATCATATAGAAATATCTCAATGTATTCTTTCACAATATGTAGGTCTTCGATTTTAATATTTCATTCCTCTCCCATAGATATTGTGTACTCTTCCTCTCTAATAATTTTTTTCATTAGAGCTACTGGGGGGTGGATCCAAATAAGAATAAGATGGTGAGTTTTATTCTCTAAAGATAAAGGATTCTACACCATTCTCAAAAATTTCAACTTCCATCTTTTTACAACATATCTTTACATCATAATTTGATAGCCAATTCATATAGATAATTATATCAAATTAAATCATTGTTATGATGATAATGTTTGCAACTAAATCACTTTTATGTGTTGTGAGGGGGACTTATTGACACATCTTTGTTGCAATGATACATCCCCTAGGAGTTTTGATGTAAAATTCCTTTATTAAATAAAATTGGACATGTATAATTTTCTTGTAAAATTGGGATGATATAAATGATTTCAATGATCCAATATAAAATAAATCATTGGAAAAGTTTGAGGAAACAATCAAAATACCTTCCACCACATCATTAGAAACTTCAACCTCTATGGTTGTAACTGCATAATATTTTCATTGATCTCGTGGAATTTTCTGAGGCAAGTTTCCTTGGTGATTAGGACACTCATATTCATAGTGCCCCATCTCTAAATAATTTTTTCATTAAACATCATTGACTTGAATCTTCCCCATTCATTTACTAGATCAACGACCCTTTTCTCAACACTTATAGAAAACTCCCATGCCTTTCAAGCATTTCCCAGGATGATTATTTCCACTATTCTTACATAATGGAAATTGCTTCATTACCCTATTATTCATTGGAACTTTATCTTTTCCATGGTTCTTAGAATGCCCATTATTATCTTGATTTCCCTTGAACAAATTTGATCTAGAAAATTCCTTCTCTATTTTGATGGAACACAATACAATTTCATCATATGATGAAAAGGTTTGAGAATACAGTGCCCTTTGAAGATTTGTCTTAAGACCTTCAAATAAATGATCAATATTATCTTTTAAATCACATGTGTAATCTATATAATACCTGGCTAATCTTGTGAAGGTAGCATCATACTCTGCAACACTCTCTTCTTCCCTTTTCTTTAGGTTATGGAATTTACTCTTCATTTTAGTTCGTTGTTCATAAGGTAAATATTTGTCAAAGAATATTTCCTTAAAATCTCTTCACTCCATATCTTCTATTTCTTCTTCCTCTCTGGAATTCTAGATCGTAGACCACCAATGATCAGTATCACCCCTGAGGCAATATACTGTCAATACTACCTTTTCATTTTCAATGCATCTTAATGACAGAAATATCTTTTCAAGGGACTTGATTCACTACTCATCTACCACTGGATTATTAGTCCCACTAAAATATGGGGGCTTCTGCCACATGAAATGATCCATTATAGGTGTATCATGGTTAGTTTTCATAGACTGAGTACGTTGTCCCAATATGGTCATAATCTGATCTACTCCAACATTGACTGTGTTGACCTGCTTAGTGGGGAAATCCCCGCATGTTCTGCTGGTATTTATTCCCCTTCTCCCATTAGACACCATCACTTAACAATGGAATACACTAAATTAGGTCATAGTTCATAATTTCTAACTAGCAAACACTTAAGATAATTTGAAAATTAATTCACAAATAATCTCATAATCATAAACATTGTTTATATTTACTTTTAAATTATTTATAATAGTTTGTTAAGAAAATTTAAATTACCCTAAGTATATCCCCTAAAAGTTTCAAACCATATGTGCAGTAATCCCTATTTTCATGTACCAGGATACCCTAGGTCAAGCCTGAAACTCTTTTTCAGAGTTGTTACTCCAAGGTACATCTTTTTCAGAACCACGTCCACTTGTAGTATATAGACATGGATGTGTTTGATAAGAAGACCCAAATAATCTATAATATACCAAAATTGCATTATTTTCTTCTATTATTATCCTCAAATTCTAGCTTAGGTTTATGTCCTCTAAACTGTGTTTCCTAAATCTGGTTTCGAGGGTTGCTGTTAAACTTCCTCTAACACCAATTGTAATGCCCCGACCCCAGAATCTCAGAGTCAGTGCATTACTTGTTACATTGGCATGATTAGAAGGAAATAAATCCCTAAGGAATGATAAGTTTAGTATTATTGAAGAAACTAGATACATACATGGTACCCAAAGTACATTGGAAAATGTAACAAAGTATAATACATTACAAAAACTAAAAAACTGCATCCACAAGAACTCAATAAACAGTCTCCTCTTCATAACCTTTAAAAGGTAAAAAAATGAAAGGGGTGATCTAAAATTCTCTATAAGGGTTACAAATATAGTAATAATGAATCAACAATAATTGAATCATAATCAAATTGGCGTAGTCAATATGGCATGGTGAATAAAGGAAAAACACGCGCCATTAATAAACAGAGAATGAAACTTCATCTATAGATTTTGTTGTAGTGAAAACCTCATGGATAGTAACAGCTGAAAATAAATAATGATAATCATTATTAATATGATTTTATGTATCTGGAAAATGATAACACTATACCAGAAAAACTGTTTAAGTCTGTGGGTAGATACCCATCTAATTCTGTTTTAGAAACGAACTCAAAGGGTTTGTCTCCAACTGGTTTGTCTCATGAGATCTATCAATGCATCGAGGGGCTATAGTGGGCCCATCCCATCACTGAAAGTCCAAATAATTATTTATACATATATCTAATAGAAGTAAAATATTCCTTCTAAATATCCGTATATAGTAGAGGATACAGATTCATCACTATTTCCATAGTTAAAACAACATCCCAAATAAACACCGTATGTAAAAGGGTATACGACATAAGACAATAATAATATCCATGAAACTATAATATGGATATATAATATATTTAAAAGTTAAAATAAAAAAAATTATCTCAATGGGGTATTAGGTACATCACATAACATTGACTAGGTGCACAATACCAAGTAAATCACAATGAAATGGAAACTGAAACAAAGTCCCTTACAATATTGTAATCAATCGAGTTAATAATCATCAAGAGAATCACTAAATACCATGAATATAAGTAGAATCATGATATTATATAACAAATTATAGTAAACATTCATCACATACAAAAAATAAGTGGCGGACAATGGAAATCTCATGGAAATAAAAGTGAGATGAGAAATCCCTCACCATATGCCAGAATGTGTTCTTTTTTTGATCTTAATGACCTTAATAATAAAATTTAGATTCATTAACTAAAAATTAAATATCCTCCTCTACTTTTAATTGATTTATTTTAACCTTATTAGGTTCATTAATTTCCTCTTTGATGGGTTTAATACATTCAATATTATTATTATTTTGGAAGCATTTTCTTCCTTGGTTTTCATGATCGGTTTACTTGTACTCATGAATGGAAGTAGATTTGAAATGTGGTTAAATATACAGAATTTTTAATATATATTATTTCTGAAATTACATAGATATAAATGATCTTATAATTATTTTTGTTATATACCATTAGTATGACCCATTAGATAAAAGTTAATGATAAACGCTTAGATTAACTTGGTGGTTTTGGGCATAATGAAATTGTTTTGTATTATTATTTTATATAATGAGTGTGTAAGGATTACATAACATTAAATAAGATAAAATAAATATATTCTGATCTAGTTCAACCATTATAAAGGTTTAATGACCAGTCTTTAATATAGTAATATAAATTGAAAACCTGTCTTCCTTGAATGTGATAAATTAACACATCTCAGACTGTGTTTTCATTTTTAGTATAAGAGGAGGGGGAAAAGAGAGATGATGATGAAATATTACATGAGAATAATAAAATTCATGTTCATGTAAGGTACAATAATTATTATAGAATTTTTATTTTGGGAGGTGATAAGAGATCAACAAAAGAATATAACTTGTAAAAGAAATTGAAATAAAAAGGAAGAGAGGTTCACATCTTGAGTACACCTCCTTGAGAATATCTTTAAGGCCTTTGTTTTTTTTCTTTTGGTGAGACCAGAAGGTCTTGGACGTGGGGAGATGGATTGGGAAATGTATTTGGCAGATCTTAGGCAATGATCAAATCTTGAGTGGTGTGGGAGGAAGAGGGGGTGAGGGGTGGCTTATATAGTGGAGGGGAGGAGGGTTTTCTTAATATTTCAATCATTAATTTATTATTTTACTATAATACAAGAAGTAGTGAGGATTACATGACATAGAATAGTAATAATTTCATTTTAGTTCTACATTTGGTTGCTTACATCACTCATGATGTTAGGAACAGTGGATTAAAATTATAATGTATTTATATAGTAAATTAATGTGTTTTACTATTCACCAAAACTTCAAGTATTTTTGAAAAATCTAAAAAATTAACCCTAACCATTTTTCAACATGTAGAATCCAAAAATGAAATCCATTTTTCAAAAATAATTTTCTAAATATGAGAAATTCATTTTTAATTAAAATAATAATTTAATCGAAAAACACTAACACTTCAAATATTCATCTTCATTTTTAAGGTGGAAAAATTCTATTTACACTTTCATTGGTAAGGTTACCATTCATAAGGGTAATATTACTATTCATAAGGGTAAGTTACTATTAATAAGGGTTTTTTTCTATTCATAAGTGTAAGTTATTATTCATCAAAATCTAACTTGATTCTATCAGACTCCAAATATCACCCTGATCGCAACCGTGTATGTCTGTTTTTTGAAATTCAAAACACAGAAGTGGAACATTTAAGTTTAATGGCTAGGTTATGAATATATCCTATAATAACAAATTTTAGTATCATAGAGACTCAGTGCTTCAAGAAATATAGGCTATCTAATGAATTTAAAGTATTTAAGAGAAATATACCAAAAAAAATTGGGGTGTTATATGTGGGAATCATTTTGACTTGTATATATTGTCAGTTTTATTTCATTTTGATATTTCATGTAATGTTATAATTTATTTGCTCATTATATGTTTATTCTAGTTAATTGTGCATTTATTCTTTATTTTATGGTGTTTATTATTTATTTTTACCTAATATTAAGGGCATAGTATCCCCATGGAATTAATTAGGAACTCCCCATTAGTTGGAAACCTATTATCAATGAGGAGGTATGCATGAGGTCATGTGATGTACCAGGTTAGTCTAGGTGAATCAAGATGGGGAATTACATTAATTCACTGATTTTATTTATTCCTATTGGATAAGTTGAAATTTTATGATAATATAAAACAAAGATATAGTCATTAATCACTTAATAAGAATGTAATGTGAAAATGACTATAAATAAAAATATTAAATAAATAAAAAAGAATGTAATGTCATATGGTTTTTATAATCATGTGTAATAAAACTGCTAGTTTTTTGTATTTGAAAAAAAACCATATAATATTTTAAGATAAGTGAAACCATTTAATGGATTATTATTACACATGATTATAAAATATTTGGAAGCAAGTTTCATGATACCAAAAAAACTATTGTAGTAGTTCTACAATTATGACAACATATACACATATACAATATGCTACTGGTGAGTACAATATAGCATAATAACTTCAGGACAACATATTAAGAGAATATATATATATATACAACATTCTACCAATACAATGTATTAATGAGTAATAATTCATTCTAAATGGTAAGAAAACAAAGTAACACATTAATTTTTCTATTTAATAAATTTCCTAGTGTGAGTATGAAGTTTGCATACTAGAACTGATGAATAATTTGAAATTGAGAATTGATGAAGATAAAGGAATATTTTACTATAGTTGTTCCAGTTGGGGAAGATTCATTAATGACTTCAGAATCTACACCATAGATATGATATTGGCAAAATATTTGGAAGAAATATACATAGAAATAAATAGTGTTTTCTTATTTGCATTAACTATTGTTTTATTGTATAAAAAAAGTAATTGTATTTCCTTGGTATTTTCATTATTTTTTTAAAATTATGATATCTGAAATTAATCATTTGAAATGAATAAAAATATGTATGTGTATTTTTTAGATAGTAGACTATGATTCCAATTGTTATAATCAATTATTTCCAAATCCAATAGAATAATTTTTAAATCATAATATTTAACTCGGGTGGGAATTTGAACACATAATTTTTCTTTATTGTAATAAATTCATAAAGTTAGTATAAAATTTTAACAAATAAGATATAGTATTATAAACTAATTAAAATATGTTACCTAAGTCTAATGGAAATGACTTCAGATGTAGATTTTGGTACCAAATACATCACTTTTTTATGTAAGAGAATTATTAAAATTTCTCCATTTTAATCCATGACCAACAAATTCACCCTAAATGAGGAAATATAAAAAAATCTAACATTAACAAATAACATGAGGTTTATAATAAAAAAATAAAGGCTATAGCATTTTGTTTAATTGTTATTTGTTATAAAAGTGAATGTAACATTTCATTTCAATACGATTGGTTAATATAATTGATGTGTGATTAAATTATGTTTTTTAAAAATATACTAAGAAAAGAAAATTTAATCATATAGTTTAACATAAATTATTATAAATTTTATAAATTTCAATGAAATGATGAAATGAAATTGTACGTGGAAAGGTTACAGAATTAAATTTATGAAGAATATTTATTTCAAAACAATTACTATATTTAATAATGATTTAAAAATGATTAAATAGTGATATAAATATATAATTCAATGAAATATAATGAATCAAAAATAATATTAATTACATGGATGATGTGTTAATAAAAAAAATAGGTTGGTATCATCAGTTTTTGGTGTTCTCGAAATGATAGATGTAGCGATATTGGAAGTACTTGATTTAAAATAACCTAAAATAAATAAAAAGAATATATGTAAATAACTAGAATCTAAATTGAGTGTAAAATATAAATTAAATTTAATACATACAATTAGGTAGAAAATTCTCTAGAAAACCCTTACTGAATGTTTTCATTCAAATATTTTCATTAAGATAATCTTTTTCATTGTGATAATATTGAAATTATCAAATTTCTAAAAACACATCAAAGAAGTTAAAATGTATCCTAAGTAATATAAGGAATAAATCGATTTTAAAAAGTGTAATGTATCTTGATCATTGATCACTAATCAGTGTTAGATCAGATATCACTATGTGGCCTCAAGCATACCTCCCTGAATGGTAGAGGCTACCTACTTGTAGCGCGAGTCTTTGGTGGTATGGTCAGGAGATTATACCCACATATCATAGTGAAATAATAGTATAAATAAATGTAATAACATATGAAACTGTAATAATAAGTATATATAAATTCCTAAAAGATCCAATATAAAATCCCAAACCCATTCCCTTTCAAAATGAACTGTATATATGTGAAAAACATATATTACTCGTCCATTTCCATAAATATCCCAAAGAACAAAAGTAAAAGAAATAAGACACCTCAAAAAACCCCAAACTCTCATTCTCTAAAATCAAATCCCAAATAAAACATCATCCATATGGTGATTTCTCTTTTCCTATTCTATAGTCAATAAGTCTTATCAGGTAGCAACCGATGGCCCAAGCAGGGTGTGAGTAAAACTCAATAGGCCACCACTAATGGTGTCTATAAATATATCCAGTCTCAATAAGTTAATTTTGGTGTGAAAAATATGTGTATAAACATATATAACCAGATAATAAATTAAATAATTTACCAATATTGATCCTTCATTTATGTGATGAAACTTAAGACCGACTATAAAATCCACATCCAGTGATGGATGCCTCTGAATATCCAGTATCCATCTGGGGGGAATATACCCATCATTGTGATCGGATGCCTCTAAGGGATATATAAATTTCATTGAAATAAAATAACATGGTCGGGGATATATACTTGTTCTAGTGCTAAAATTCATACGGGTTTAAATATTAAAGTCTCGAAACAAAATATCAAACATAGAAGGAAGACATCTCTAGAACCATGAATGAATTTCCCAATGGACACATCAACCCCAGAACTGTATCCTAATAAAAAACAAATTAAAATACTCATCACCACATCATGAACTTAGCATTTCATTAGAATCCCTTTTCCATCTAAAAAACACACTATTAATCATCCATCTTACATCATCCTTTACCCTTTTTAATAATCTCCAAACTTCATTTATTAAATAAATATTTTCTAATTATAATTTAATCCAAATAAATTACAGTTTCATTACTTTTTCTAATAAATTATGAACTAAAAAACCATTTCATGTCATACTCATAGGATGCCTTCCAATTAGGAATCATAAATGATTCAAGGGATCACCATATAGTATAATTTCTATGATTAAAATTATGTTATTTAAATTTAGATCAAACTCATGGTAATATGGTGTGACCAAACAATGCATGAACTAATAAATAAAGTAATACTTTTAGGGAAAAAACATAGACCACCAACCTCAAATGTAATGAAGCTTAAACATAAATATACACCCAAAAAATAAAATCCAATGAAACAATATCACATAATTTGATTCTATCAACACCAAATTAGGGTTTAAGAGAAGGATATTAAATAAAAAGAGATGGAATAATGCATATAGGTATTGATAAATCATATAATTTCCACAAGGAATCAATCATAATAGTCCATAGTTAGATCTATCATGAAACAAAGGAGGAGATCCCTTTGAGTTCAAAATTCATTATAAATGATAGGGGATATGAAGCATAAGAAAATAGGGGGGGTTTTGGTTTAGTCCTCTTTTTTAAAGAACTTAAAAACTCTACCCATGGATAATTAATGGTGTGACTCATGCATTTACACCATATAATTTTGAAGAAACACCGCCCCATAAATTGGAATAGTTTTTCATGGTGTGACACAGTGTGTCCTGCCAAGAATATTCCCTAAAACCTCCAAATGGTTATAGATCCATTTTTGGACTTCCTGAACATTCTTTTGAACTACACCAACACCTCCATAAACAATAAAAAACAATATTATAATCCATATCTAGAAATAATAACTAAACCATAAAGAACCTAAAAAATTTGGGGGATTTTAACCCTCCCCCCATAAAGAATTTTCATCCCTAAGAAGTGTCTTGAGGGGTCCCTTCCAAATAACCCAGCATCTAGTCCCAAAAAAACTATCTCCCAACCTCATGCAATTTCATGGAAACATTTTGTGCAACACCAAAACTCATAAAATAGGTTATTCCATGACATTCCAAATGATTCTCCCCCAAAATCATTTCAAGAATTATCAATTCACTACCTTGAATTAGTTCATGAATCATCATTTCACCCCCTAAATCATTTGATGAACCAATCATAAACACTAAAAAAATTTAACTAAGAAAAATATACACAAATCATTATAAATGAAATTCGTTCATTAGGATTTAAATTGGTTCATAACTAGGAATATGTTTTGGGGTTTTATAATATCCCCATTATATCACAGTGTTTCCTTGAGATACATTCCATAATTTCACTAGTTATCGTTGTTAAAAAAATCTATCCACTGATTCCTCATACCAATTTACCACACCCTTATATCCTCTGGGTTACAACCATGATACCATCGTCTCTATACCAAATGATCTTTCTTACCACAAAGAGCCTTTACAATTTAGTCCACTATATAAACCAGATTCTTTTCAAAGGATGATTCAGCCTCAATCTCAATAGTATTGGATTAAATCCTTTGAGATGGATATGAATGGTGTTGTCTTAACTGAAATACATGAAAAACATCATGCATATCACTAAAGAGATGTGGTAGGTCCAACTGGTATGCCACCTGATCAATCTTCTCAACTATCTCAAATAGACCTACAAATCTGGGTGACAACATCCCCTATCTCTGAATTTGATGATTCCCGAGCCTTGAAAACACTTGAAAAAATACCCAATAACCAAAATCAAACTAAACAGTTCTATTCCACTAGTTTTTATAATATCTATATCTACTTTGATCGATATAAAACCACTTTTAGATCATCTACACATGATCCAGTATCTCCTACATGAGACTCAACCCAATTAATGCTGACTCACCAGCCTCAAACCAATATAGTGGTGAGAAATGGGGTCTACAATACAAATCCACATAAGGTTTTATTCATATAAAATATTGAAGACTATTTTTTTCGGATAATTCTACCTAATATAAGTGGTTCTCCCAAGAACCACTAAAATCTAGGATACACTCTCTCAAAATTTCCTTAAAAATCTATATAGTTTTCTTGGAATTTTCACCAGTCCATGGATAGTCAGAAATACTCAAATCCTCAATCATACCGAACTATTTCTATATCCCCTTCCAAAATAATGATGTGAAACAAGCATATTGATCCAAAAATAGTTTAATGAAACACATGTAAGTGAAAAATTTCCTAGATATAGATAATACCCAGATCACCTACTTAAAATATCTATCTAATTGGAAAAAGATTTACACCTTTGTCATTCAATCCAAAATTACCCAAATTGCACTGCAAACCCAAGGAATCCACAGTAAACACATTAAAAAATTCATGTTAATTTCATCTTATTTCCACTTTATAATGAAATGTGTATATAAAGGGATAGTGGGCCGCTAGTGCTCACCATTCAGCAACAAGTAGGTAGAGAATCGATTAAAAAAACTCAAAACATGATTATTTATTCCCATGTCTTGGTACATCTTCATAAAATTAGGGTGAACTACATATGTCAAGGTATGTTACACATGCATAATCTCTTCAAACTTATCTGAGGGAACCAGGAAATGACCACGAGTATAGAGAATCTCATCATCATCCAAGGTCTAGTCTAGTGGTGGATACCCACCATATATGTTTTCCTTCAATTCCAAACACTCTGGATTAGATATATATCACCTCTTTATATTACTGAGTAAAAAAATAGAAATAGATAAAAACTAAGGTTTTCATGACCCAGATACTTCAGGATGTCCAAATTCCTCCCATAAAAAATCCATTATCTTCTATTCATAATTGGACTGTGGAACTAATTTAGTGTGTGTATTCAGACTCAAATCTTCTGTGACCACATTTACCTTTCTCGGGGTATTGACCAGTGAAAAATCAAAATATTATAGATATTCAACCCATATTTTTTGAAAAAGGTTTAGGTAACATTTGTAGAAGATATATTTCATGCTTTAGTGGTCTGTATACAGCAAAAATTTCTCCCCTAAAAAGTAGTACCTCTAACTTCTAAGGGAATGAGTGACTATTTCCAACTCTATTTTAGGGGTTGGATAAATCTTCTCGTGAGGTATCGATTTCCTATAAATATAAGAAACCACATGAACTACCTACATCAATATGACTCCCAGTCACACCCATGATATTCCAAAACACACGGTTTATTCTCAACCCACTGCAGACAGAGTTAGGATCAGTTTTGTAGATAGTATTTTATTTTTTTCCTAAAAATGCATCCTCATAAGGGAAAAACCAGAAAAGATTATTTCCCTTTTTAGTCAATCCCATCATTGGCACTACCAAATGGGAAAAATTCTAAATAAGTTTACAAAAAATACCCCGATAAACCAAAAAAATATTTGTTTTCTAAAGACATTCTTGGTCCTCTCACAAGAAAAAACTTCTCAAACCTTCTCAATGTCTATGAATATACTAGCCTCAAAAGTAACAAAGAGCCAAAATTGTACCTCATTGATCCACAAGTGGAACTTGGAGATCTTGGTGTAGAGCCGTTATTCTTGAATTGTACCAAACACAACCTATAGGCATTTTTCAGAATTATCCCTTGTCTTAGAGTGCATGATAATTTCATCCAAAAAAACAACCACAAAAGAATCCAAATATGGGTGAAAACTCATATTAATCAAAGTCATAAATATTATTGTTGTGTTCATCAACCTGAATGGAATCACTAGTGTAATGAACTGGCCTGGGTTGGATGGACACATCACCTAATCTAGCTTACCATAAGGCCTCAAGCATACCTCCCCATATTCTAGTGGAAATCAACTAGAAACGAGGGTCTAAAAGATAATTTAGGGAGAGTATTCCATCTAGTAAGAGTGAAATAATAGCATAAATAAACCAAAATCATAAGAATCTATAAACATCAGAGTACACATAATAAATAAACAAAAATAATATAAAAGTATAATAAATGAAATATATCATATAGTCATAGAAACTTACAATCATTCTAAAACAAACAACAACTGATCACCAACTAGATTGACCTCATATTCAAAATAAAAAGACTGAAAATAAATAAAACATGCTCCATTACCAACTTTTATTTGAACCACATACCCAGTATCCATAATAATTTAATTTCCCTAGATTGATTCTTGAGACTCCATACGGTTGACTCTACTTGATCAAGAAACACTAGGCCTCCACTGGATGCATTTCATAACCTATACTCCAACATAAAAGCAGATATATGGTCTAGATTCACACCAAGGTGTAGGTACATGGGGTGAGGAATAAATCTTAGTAGGTCATTCCTAATATTTAACCTATAATCTACTATCATAATAAGTGTGTGCATACATGACATACCCAGTTTGGTCAAAAACTAAAAATATTTGGCATAAAAAAACTACATAAAGTAAATGGGTTTAAATAAAAATAAATAAAATAGCTGACTATGGCTTCTAAAATGACACCAAAGGTAAATCTACCCCAACTTTGGCCCATGCCTGAGGACTTATAATAGGTGGCTCACCTAATCACATCACATTGGACACATATACTAGATTTTCACAGGAGCTCCAAGATGTCTAAAATGTAATAGATATGGTTATCAGACCCAAAGTGTAACTATATGAATCCAAGAGAACAACATGAAACTCTATTGGGCTCTAGGACTTTGATGGCATGATCTAAACTATCTGTTGGAATTTTTCTAACACTAAGAGAACCTATCCAAAGAAAAATAGTCTTGAAGAACTAATTGGATCTATAAAATTTAAATTCATGGAAACGAAAATCCCATAACCTAGGTTCATCAACACTTCAAGTACCATGGACACCCAAAACCTAGCCAAGTAAGTATCCACTTTCCTAGAGGAGTGCTTCACTCCTCTAGGACTTCCATTATCTCCCTATGCACATCTAACCAAAACTAGTAAATATAGGAGATAATTAGATAAATCTCGGGTCCAATTCCCATTCCAAAGATATCCCAAAGGTCTCATCATACACCACAATATTGGGTAAGAACTACCTCAAACATCTCTATCCACAGGCCAAAAAGCAAGGGTTTATCAACTATGGAACCCTATATCCAAGATATTGAAACATCATCATTAACCATCCCATGATAAAAAAAATATTAGGTATCCCATGGCCCCTAAAAACACTGAAATATACACCATGTTCTCTCACTACTAGTATCTGGGTTATAAAACGACACCCTATGTCACCAGTGCTGAGAAAGTACCAACCCCTTATTGGGTCAACCAAAACATGGGGCTCCCACAATCCCCTAGATCAAATCCATTTAAAATCACGAGACGTTTCTGATACAAGAAAGATCAAATGGATGATAAACACCCAACACAACCATGAATATTAACTCTCCCACAAGGGTATCTAAAAAGATAGAATAGGACACCCTATAAGGGATCCTCTGTCAAATCTAAAGAACAACCAAAGCCTGGTATGAGAAACATCCTCAAGAGGCCCTCAGTGTCCCCCCATTGATCCTTGATCAAAAAAGTTCCGAAAAAAGGCACCTAATATTATCACCACACTAGTAAGGACATTATCAATGGTCCTTAATAACTCACCAAGGTCATGAAACTCTATAGTGGTCTCCTCCAGCACAAGAAAAAACATATGGAAAATCCCATTGTAATAAAACATTAGTTATCCTCCTTAGTATACAACCCATACTAATGTATTACCTCTCCCATAAGGGCATCCATAATGGGTCCCTCATACCCATATCAACATCAATTCAATGGATCCCATCCATACTTGACACCCCATAGTGTCAACCCTTCCCAAAGAATCTAATAGAACTAATCGTCAAACATTGGGTCTAAAACCTCAAGTAATTGATCCAGAACCTTGACCACTCAAACATCAAGAATCATATAAAAAAATCATGTAATACATAATTAGATACAATATTAAAGAACTATCCAAACTAAACATAAACAAAGAACCTCTGAATATTTAATCTAGTCCAATAACAAACTCACAACACCCACTCAGGCCTCACAGATCCCCACCCAACTCCCAGGGGGATTCTAAAACAGGACCTCAAAGAAAATATCCCACTAACACTCTCTTAGATCCAAAAATCTATTTAGATATACTATAAACACCAAAAGTATATCACCATTATAATATAATTGGAAAAGTGATTATAATGGACTATTAATGGGTCTAATTCTAACTCCAAGGTGAGAAAATAGGAAAAATTCCTTAAAAAGTGAATCACATGGCATACAACTCATGTACATTGTGTGTACCCCCAACCATCCTCCCAATTCATATACATTTTTACAACCTAGAATGTAATTACAAAGTACACAATGTTCACCAACCTTGCATGGTGTATAATTTACATGGGGTACATGTTTGTGTACCTTACATGGGGTATGTCCAAGTAATCCATACGACCCATGGAAATTTGTTTCACATAATCACTAGTTGTGTTTCTCACATGGACATGTTCCCCCAACCCAGGGTGTTTTTCTATGCCCTGGGCCACACCTTGATTCATCCCACATGGGGTGTATTAAACACACATTCTATGTAGCCCCTTCTTCTTCACCTCACTTGAAATAAACAACACACACCATGTGTTCTCTCAACTGTACACCATGTAAATGGGTTTTCTGAATAGAAATCCAATTGATCTTCCTAAAACCCTAGATTTCTCAAAAAAAAACATAGATCAACCCTCTAGGGGTCCCAAAAAACCATAAAAGATTCTTAAAATAAAAAAAACATCAAATCTATGGGGATCGGGGATAAAAACTAAAAAACAGGCCTACCTCCAAGCCTGAAACACTGAATCTTTGCCCTGAATTCATGCCAAAAACCTGTCAAACCTGAATATACCTATGGAAGAGATCCTTGGTGGAACATCCCACTCCTTATCCCTCTTATTACTCTCACGCTCTCTCATCCATGTGACCTACATAGAAGAATGGTATGTTCATAAATCCAAGGGGAGGAAAGAAAATGAAAGAGGAAAAAGAGATGAAATTTAGGAAAACATTAAAAGGAAAAGAAAAGGGTCCCAGGATCAAGTTTGGTATGTATGATGGTATTGTGTCTTGTCTAGAAAAACTAACCATTATAGACTCAACCACATAATTAGAATCTAAATTCGATGATCTGTTCAAAAGATAAAACCAAAAAAACATGTGTGAAGAAATATATGTTTTATTAATTAAATATTAATATTTTTTGAAAATTCAAATGTCTTGAATTTCCACTATTCACCTAAAATAGTTTTAAAACCCTCTTTTGGGATCAACATAGTTGTTGTAAAATTTATCTGAGATAATATCACATGATAATTTATAATTTTTACAATAGAAATATGAGAATAAAAGGTTAAAATTTCTACTGATTTTATCAACCTGTAATGATGCATGTTGTTACTATCTCCCCACCATATCTATTATTACCCTCAGGAAGCCTTAGAGGTCAACCAACCACCATTCCCTAGCTCCAAGAATCAGTAAAACTAAAATTATCATGAACTTCTATCAACCAAACTCATGGTACCCACATCTATTAAAACATGGGATACATTCAACCATGGATGACCTAATGCTTCACACGACAAGAGTATCCTTATCATCATCTCACAACCAATGTCAGAATCTATGTCCCACACTATGTCCATCACTAAATGAAATGATTGGATGATTCAGAATCACTCACACCAGAGAACTAAACAAAAGATAGTAATAATTTCTAGTCCCCAGCTCACTAGGAATGATGTCCTCTATGCTAAACAGACCAATAAAAATAAGGATCACATACTTCAATATCATATGGTGTAATCTCCACTATAAGGATTACCTTGCACTGCTCTTAGAGTGATGACCTCAATAGGTCTACCAGGGATACACCAATAGGGTTTCTTCAAGACCCAAATAACTCTCAATATACCCACACACAACCCATTAAACAAAATAAAATAGATTAACCATCACTATGAAAAACTCACATCCACATTCCTTTACTCAATGAGGATTTATCCCAAAAATTCACACCAACCACCACTATCCTCCTCAAGGCAGAGTGAATCTCCATGAACCTATCACAGGCTCTCATACACCCAAATGTGCAATAGGACTCATGATCACATGGGCCAAGTCTTAATGAACCTAGGATAACACACCTAGACCACTAATGATTCTCCGCACATAGGTCAGTTCCAATAATCCAGATCACCCTTGACACTCCCCTTTAAAATTTAGGCATCTCTCTAATGTCATGATCAACAACATGACCACCCTTTTCCCTCGTGCAGATCTAAATCCATGAACATCCAAACACGCTCTCACCGCACTACCAAAATTGCAACCAAAATTAACAGGTCCAAGAAACCTACTAAACCTACTCTATCAATCCAACTACATGACTGGGAGCCTTCCCAATACTCCACCTCAAAATAATCGGTCATCATCATGCCTAACTAAAAGAATATCCTAATGAAATAACCTCATGGGGATAATAGGCCACTGTAGGGCCCACAAAAAAGAAAATAAACCATGACCACCCAAACCACAATTGATAGTAGGAAAACAAGGCCCCACCACTTGACTCTATGCAACACATAAGGAAAGAAAAATATCCCTCCCTAGAAACTCAAGCTAAGAAATATTGAGAAAACTCAAACTTAGGGAAACTCAAGATTAATCCAAACATATATCAGGCATCCTTTACCTTATCAATCCACCAATAGGGAACTCAGATCTTGCACTAACTCACATGGTTCACCACGCATCCCTTAACAAAGGGATTGCATCTCCATCACCAGTTAACATCTCACCATCGAATCCACAATTCCTACCATCCAAATAAAATATTTATATGTGGTTTTGTTAATATAATACCACTAAGGAGATATATATGAGAACACCATATAGTTCATTACAGAAACTTTAAAAAACTGAACCTCCATTATCAGTGAAATTACACCCAGACAGAAATATGTCATATGAATCCTACATTCCTTGAATGACTCATAAACACTGACCTCTTACCCATGTGGCAAGATCCAAAAACCAATAAACCGTAAATCCAAAAACCCAATTATATCAAACTAGTTGAAATTATAAAACCATAAAAATAGAAACAAAAAATAACAATCTCATTCCCTTAAAACTTGTAATTTCTATCAACAAACATGATCACAACACACCAATATGATATCCATCATAATTTTTGACACATTACAAGGCTTACTCTATAACAACTCTAGAAAATAATAAAACTATAAACCTCTGATACCATTCTATAACAAAATGGCCCAATTCGACCTGACACGTCACCTAATCCTACACAACATAAGGCCTCAGTCATATCTCTAAGTATTCTAGAGGATGTAAACTATTACATAGGGTCTAACAAATAACTTTGATAAAATATACCCACTTTTTATTATGTAATAATAGTATAAATGAACCAAAATAATACATATCCATAAGAATAAGAGTATGAATAATAAATAAAATAAAATAATGGAAATCTATAATAAATGAAATGAGGTATACAATCATATAGACTCACAATCATACTAAAACAAACTATTTATTTCTGACTAGTCCAACCACATATAAAATATAAACCAAACTGAAAATAAATACATCAATATCCGTAGAAAAAAATGAGTTAAACCACATACATGGTATCAAAAATGGTCTGATATTTCCATCTTGATTCTTGAAACTCCACATGAGTGACTTTACAGGATCAAGAAACCTTGGGCCTCTACACAATCCATTGTGAAACTTCTGCTCAAGCCTAAAATAAGATATGTGGAATACACACACACTAAGGTGTGTGTATAAGTGTTCAGTAATAAATAGCAGTATTCCATCCCCATTTGTGAATATGTAATCTATTTTCATAACAAATTCATGCATGCATGATATTCCAATCCTAGTCAAACACTAATAGTAGCTGTTATAAAAATAATCAAGTACATAAATTAAAGTATAAAAAACAAAAATAAAGAAAACAGCCAACCACCAGTTCTATGCTAACACCTAAGGTAAATATACCCCCTCTATGGTCCATATCATAGGACTTATATAATGAGGATCACACATCCACATGAAATTAGGTGTTTCGACAAGATCTACACAGGATCTCTAAGATATCTAAAATGAAGCAAGCATTAATATAAAACCCCATAGCATAACCATAGGCATCCAAGAAAATAATAGACAACACTACTATGCTCTAGGAATATAATGGAATGATCTGGAGATGGAAGGAACTCTAATAACACTTAGAGAACCTCTTCAAAGCACAATAATCATGTAGAACTAACTAGATCCAAAAAATATAAAGTTGGGAAAATGAATATATCACAACCGTGGTCTATTAACACATCTAGTAATATAGACACCCAAACCTTATCCCAGTAAGTATACACTTTCCTAGAGGAGGGTTTCACTCCTCTATATCGTCCATTAGCCCCTATTCTCATCTAACCATAGATAGAAAATGGAGGAGAGAACCAGATAAACCCCTTAAAAAATTCCAAGTCCAATGATATCTTAAAGGACTCCTCTAACATAAGAATCATGAGTAAGAACTACCTCAAACATCTCCATCTAAAAGAAAAGAATCATAGGTTTATCAACACTCAAACCCATAATCCAAACTGTTGAAACAACATCAATGACCATCTCATGGTTAAAATATATTAGGGCTCCCATGGTCTCCTCAAACCACAAAAATATACACTACAAAATCTCACCACCAGTCATTGGGTCATAAGGTGACACCCATCATCACTAATGCTAACCAAGTATTGACCCCTCACTGAGTCAACTAGAACATGGGTCTCCCTTAGTCCCCTGGATCTCATCCATCTCAAAACACGGTCCATTATCAATACAAGAAATCTCAAACAATGACTCAAAACCCAACCGAAATAAGACCATTAACTCACCCTCAAGGGTATTCTCAAAGATAAAACAAGACACTGTATACGGGGTTCTACTATCACATCCAAAGCATGAGACAAGTTTGGATTGAAAAAACATCTTTGAGTGTCCCTCATCAACTTTTCACTGGTCCTCAATCAATAATACACCAGTAAGTGAATCCAAGAGAATCACCATGCTAGAAATGGAATTCTCAGTGATCATTATAATCTCACCAACACCAGGACATCCTATAAGGGGATCCTCCAAAATAAGAAAATCCTCAAGGAAAATATCATCATAATAAAACCTCAACTAACATCTCTTCAATACAACCCATACTTGAGTATTACCTTACCCATAACGGAATACATAAAGAGTGTAACATCCCAAAACCCGCACTCCCAGATCTAGTTTTAAGAGAATAAAATTTACATTTCTGGCTCTGATATTGATAAATGTGACCTAAATTTTTTTATCAAAAACATACAATGTTAAAATGAAATATTGGATCACTTATATACCCCTAGATCTTTTATGTTTAGAGTTTTATAGAATTGGGAAGAACTATTATAAGTACCCATCCTTAAAACATTACATAATCTTGAATTAAATGAATAATTTACATTGAGGATCTTTTCAGGTTTAGAGTTTTAGAGAATTAGGACATAACTATTACATCTCAAAGATTACAAGATAGACACATCTACTCAGTTTCCATTTTTTTCACAAAATATAAACTCTTGAACAAAAGATTCAGTTCTCGTTCCATGTTTTAGACATCATGAAATTTCCTTGATCCCATCCTTGACCGTATTCCACTTTAAGTCATGTGGAAAACATTTCAAAAACTTGGGATGAGCAAAAAAAGCTCAGTAAGGGATATAAAAATACGGAATGGAAACATTAGTCCACGTATACATAAGAATCAATGAAAACACACTTCACTCATAAAACCAAAGAACTTTAACATACCTCTTGAAATCATAAGATTTATGAATAACTCATTGAAAACCTAAGACGTAAAGGTAACTTGAGGCATTAATTACATTCTTACGTAGGGAGTAACCCTCATGGTTAAGTTTGGAATACCCATCACAGTATATTCCCTAAATCTCTTCAGAGAAACCTTAGCATTTAACTCCTTCGCATTACCCAATGAATTGGAGAGCTATATCAGGCTCACCCGCCCATAGTTTATCATGGAACCACCTGATTTCATAAACATTTCCCAAGAACCATAACATAATAATAACACTTAAAACATGCATAAAAGAAACATAAAATTTCCACATTTCAATCACAATAGATCACATAATGATATTATCATAAATAAAAACATCTAATAAAATCATTAAAACTCTATGAGAGAAAAATCCCTTTATACCTTGAAAATATTAAAAGAAGACATTTAAAAGAGATTTTAGAATCAAAGTGTCCCATACCACTTTGAAACTTTTGAAAGGGTTTTAAAACAATCATGCCCATATAAATAAATCCTTAAAACCATTTTTAAAACATATACATGGATGATAAATTTTTAAAAGAATAAATCTTTAAAACCATTTAAAACAATGTTTTAATAAAAGATTCATTTTCCATTTTTTACATTTAAATTATAATCCACATGAAAGTAGACCATTTTAAAAACATTTAAATGACTTTAGTATAGACATATTATGGATATGGAAATTCAAAGGGGTTGTATATACACTTTATAAAAGAATAAAAGTGTATATCATTAAGAAATGTCTCAATGAGAAGAAATTGAGATGTAATCCCAATCAAGGATCATGCCATTAGAGCAAGGATAAAGAAATGACATAATTATGTGTGAAAAATATAAATACACTAAATATAAGTGGATACTCAGTTTAAAAAAATCAGATGTCATCCACACATATTCATAGAATTACATAATCAAGAAGTAGAGGTTTAACCCAAAGAATTGTAATTGGGTTAAGAAGTTCCCTTGCAAAAATTTGATAGCCTAACGGCGTCACATAAAATTTTAGAAAAAGAGTTAATGAGAGAGATAAAGGGTATCTCATCACTTGGACATAAACTTTACAGAAATAAGGACATATAATAATATATCCCAACATAAGAAGATGTAATTTAAAATACAAAACAAAAATAAGTCTTTTAAAAATAGGTGGGTGAAAGGTTCCCTTATCGACTTGGGTAACTTTCGAAACGTACACCCCAAGAAAGAAGGACTATACAAAATTGATGTAAATACTCATAAACAAAAGTATATTACACAAAGAGTAGAATAATGGGAAGTAAATACCCCAATCAAAATAAATAATGTCAAATGTAGCATAAATCTCATGGGAATAAAAGTGAGATGAAAAATCCCTTACGAAAACTCGACAGCCTAACGGTGCCACTAAAAACTTCCGAAAATGGACTTTTGAGATCAAATAGGGTCTCTAATAATATGAACATAAAAGGTACATAATGAGTAATATAAAATAACATCCCAAAACATAAGATAGATTATCTTATGAGAAATGACATAAAAGAGAGTACTTAAAAAAGAAAGAGAGAGGTAGTATCCCTTACCTCAAGTCTGACTTGTCTTGTTCGTTTCTTTATTTTCCTGAATAATAAACTAGAGTTAATTTATACTTGATTAAGAACATTTTTCAAGTTTATTATTCATTTTATATCACTTATTACCATGTTATGAACATTATTTAATTATTTAAGTTAATAATGGTTGTTTTTCGATCATTGGTACTTGAGTAAAAAATAAACTTCTTATAATTAAAAGTTGTTCATGTGGTAAAATATCCATTATATCCAGAATTACATTCATGATGTAGATATCATATATATCATATATATTCAGTATATACTTTCTTTTATAATATTTCATAACATTTAAAGGTAAGAAATGAAATGCACCGTTCATGGAGACGATAAGTCGTACGTACGCATGAACGCTACTTTCATTTCTATTTCATATTTAATTGAATTAAAACTAAAAAAGATATATATATATATATATATATTATAATTTAATTATAATATATATGTTATATAGGTAACATAATTTCATTATTTTCATTATTTATACATTCCATGTATTGCATGAACGAGTCACAACACTTGAGGGGTGGTAGTCCACACTTCCTCAAATTAAATTATCTCATTTGCACAACATGAAAATCATAAAGGTATGTTTTAAATGTAAAATACAGAAGAATAGAGAGGAAATAAATATAATATATATCATAAATAAATATAGTTCCATCATAATGGCCACCATGAGAGGTGGTAGGAGAAGATATAACAATCATCGTTTCATGAGGCAGTAATTCGCCATCCACGGAAATAGTATGTTCTTTAACCACTAGACAGAGGTGTGTGTAATTTTAGCTTGAATACTTCTCATAAAAACATCCTATTATATTTAAGATACTTTTGTTTTTACAAATTAAAGGAATAAAAAAATGTTTAGGGGGTTGGAGAAGCAAAATAAAACAAAAGAACATAAGAGATGACATTAACTTTAAATCGGGTAACTCCCTTTGGTTTGAACCAAAAGGGTTTCTTGAAGAGATTTATGCCTAAGTTAAGGATTATAGGATGAATATAGGGATGTGGAGAGATAAAATGAGTAGATTTTGGTCGATCCAAAGTCTTGAGAGGTGTGGGTAAGGGGGTTGAGGTGGGGGCCTTTTATAAGAGGGGGGAGGTCCACTCTTGGAAAGTCTTGAAAAGTTACTTTATTATAAAATGATTTTCGGATATTAAAGGTCCTAAAGTTATATATTTCAAAGATAAGGTGATAATGGTTTGAAATATACCCATCCAATAGGTTTTTGACAATTTTACGTCTTAGATTTTACCTTATCTTCTTATTTTATTTAAATCATTCATTAATGAGGTAATCACTACATCATTATGGTGTCATAAATAAATTTATTTATTTAATGTATAAAAATTATAAAAAAATATCATGATGTTGGAAATATTGTTATCTTTATAATTAATATTTATAGTCAAAAATATAACTTGTATAACCCCATGTAAAATTTTTTTTAGTAAAACAATACATGTTTGTGACATTTTTATTTTAACTTTAAATAAAAAGTTATTAATGTCATTTTATTACCCAAGTGGCTCCATGGGGTCCCCAATTTGACCCATGGATTTTCTTGGTAGGCTGTGACTTATCAAATAAGTGTAGGACAAGTGTAAAGGTAATTAAATATTATTATATCATTATATTTACCTTAAATTACACTAATTACTTTTAATCGCGATTAATAAAACTTAAAAGTTACTATTCACCAAAAAATTATTTTTAATCCCATTGAACCAAATTTTAAATCCTAATGACAACAATTTATGTTGTATTTTTGAAATTAAAATTATAGAGGTGGTAAAATTTCATTTAAATGAAAAATCAGTTTTTTTAACTACCACTTAGTGGTTTCATTATTCATCAAAAATTGAAGTTTTTCAGAAAAATACCAAAAATTCACCCTAAGATATATTTGATATTCCTAATTAAAAAATTATTTCTATTTTACAAAATTAAAAACACATAAGTTTCATCAATTAATTTAATAATTAATTCCCATTGTCAAAACAAATAGAGTGTATTTAAGAAACAATATCTATCAAAAGATTGACACTTGTTTAAGTCCAATTTCAAAGTGAAATTAATTACAATGACAACCATTGGATTAAATTGTAAAAATATATTCTAATTTCACTTCAAAACCAATTAAAAAGATAATCTATCCATATAAATAAATTATATTAAATGGAGGTTTTTAATTAAAATACAACATTTTCACTAAAAATGATCTTTATCAGAAAAATAACAAAAATTTACACAAAGTAAATTTTGATGTCCAGTTTCTAAAGAAGGATTTTATTTTTTCAAATATAACATATAAAATTTTCAAAATTATATTTAAATAGGGTTCTCCATAAAAGGGTGGTTAATCGACCTTTTAAAGAATATTAGAAGATTTATGCTTAAAATTGGATTCATTTGCATTTTAAGCCTCTAACATTTATTTGGATAAATGAAAAAATATTTGACAAGAATAAATAATAATTTGGTAGTTAGTTCTTTTCATTCCTGCCATTACAACGGCTAGGTGTTAACTACCATTTAAAATAATATTATTATATTAATAGTGTGCAATGTAAGATTTCGAAGAAACTCGTTGTTGCGTATTGGGTATGTCATCGAACATAGCATCCCCTTTTAAGTAATATTAATATTTTATTCGCAAATATGAACATTTCATATTCATTATTTACCTGGGATGTTACAACTATTACATGAAAAATACCCATAAATTCAAGTGAATTTCACACCCACTATTCCCATATTTTAATATTCCGTATTAAGTCTTAAACATCTCCGGAAAAATTATTTACATATGAAACCCTTCTAGAAACAAATAATTTTGACACCATTCTTCATAACCTGGAAAAAGAAAACATAATAAAGGGTTATTTTAGATGATCCATAAGGGAAATCATGGGAGATATCAATCGATGATCATATGAAAGCATAATATAATCATGAGGCTATAAGATCATTAACATAACATAAAAAGTTCATAACCAATATAAAAATGATCATAAACATGATTTATGGAATAAAACATTATAATTTCAAAGGACATGAATTGTACACATGAGAAATCATCATTACTCAATCATGAACCATATATTCATGTAATAAATGTTTATGGGACCATCATAAGTATAGAAACCTTTTCATATGTCATGGTTAACAACCAAGACCATCATATCATACATCTGTTGGTTCTAGGTGCATCAGAAGCATGTGGCGGTGAGTGATATATTAAAATTTATTTTAATATTCGATTTTCCCAAAACCGGGATTGAAGATTTTTCACATAAAATTTATAATTAATTTATTTAATATCAGAAGAAAGGAATACCTAGGATTAGGATATTTCTTTTATGTGAATGTTGATCATATGAAATGACCCTTTTAGAATGAATTCGTTGTGTTATGAGGACCCAGAGATAGAATCCCTCTAACAGTGATCCACATGTACTCCTTTTATCTCTAATAAATTCTAACCAATATATGGGTTCTAGCATGAAAATTAGATTTTCTTTCATTGTTTGTTTTGATGGATCATCATTTAGTATTTAAGGAATCACTCTTGTGATTCTCGTTCTTGAGAGTGATAGATAAGGAGGATTTGAGAGAGAATTAATTGTGCACAACAATTATCTATTTTGATTGCTTCAATAAATTTTTTGAAACCATAAACAATAGACATTTACATCTATTTATAAAGATATGGTTTAGGCTAAAATAATTATTTAATTAAATTTTGACCCTTAAATAATATAATAACCATTAATAAACCCCATTCCATATTATTATTATTATTATCATTATTTGGTTCATTCCAACTTGCACAATAAAAAATATTTTTTAACCATCTTATTATTTAATATTTTTCATCAAACATGGTATTAGTATATCCAAAAATATATAGAATTTATTTGACACATGAATAAATATTTAATTTAAATATTTCATTCACCAATAAATATTTCTGAATAATAAAACATAAAAAAAGTACCCCTTAGTCTTGAGAATAATAATTATTCAATTAATTAAATTCAAATACAATTTAATAAAGACTTCTGATAATGATTAGTGTGTGACCCTATAGGATTATTTCTCATTATAATTAGGTGAGATTTCATAAATTCAAATATTACAATCTGGAAATGGGTTAATGATCCCAAGATAAATAACTTAATATTGAAATGATGACAACCACATACGAATGCTCACTGTGTAATATAATCTCTTTTTTCATATCTCATCAAGCAGGTTGCACATACATATCACCAACCTATTATCTCAATCTGAATTTCTTTTTCTATCTAAAATAAACATCTCATCCCACCATGTCCATATAATTTAATGTGATAATTCTCTTCCAATTAAAGGGTCGCGATATCAACTTCCATAAAATTGGAAGATAAAAAACATTCCTCAACATATCCATTAATTAAATGTCAATCATGATGCACAAAACATACCCTACCTCTCCATGAATATATTTAATCATGTTTTTCATCATAAAATCTATGTTCATGATTCATGACATGCATTAATGAAAATAATAAAGTATAATAACTGTTATATGTGATCACTGATAGGAATATTTGAGGACAAAAAAACATGAGGAATTCATACTGGTGGGTCTGTTCTCATAATCTCCCATCTTGGAGGTTTTCAAGTGAAAAATTAATGTGAAGAATACTAATCCACTTATGATTACCCACACCAGAAATTCTATGTACTATGTGTCGCATCCTAGTACATTATCTAACCTCGGAACATTATTTAAGAATATCAAAATCACACTTCAAGGATCTCATCATAATGGAGAACTGATATGATCTTATCAATTTGATGTTTACTCTAAGATATTAATAAATTGGATTCATGTTGAAAAATGAAAAATATTTAATAATAAGTTTTATAATATTTCATAAATTAAATATACATGTCATAAAAGTATTAACAGTTGGTCCTAGGATACCAACTCCAACAAACTCTCACTTGGACTGGAGAATACTGCCTATGACTTTAAATCCTCTAGACCTCACATTATAATCATGTTTCTACTAAGAAAATATTTAGTAAAGGGTTCCACCACATTTTCATTAATGTAAATACTTCTCACTTCATCCTCACTTATCTAAGAAAAATCCCCTAAGATATGATACTTCAAAAGTATGTGTTTCGTCCCCTAATGTGACCTTGTCACTTTTGCAAGATCAACCACTGTAGTATTACCATAGTAGAGTGTGATAAGATATTTAATTATAGGTACCATGTCAAGATCTTGGATGATTTTATGCATCTATAAAGATTCATTATCTACCTCAGAATCCCCAATATACTCAGACTCTGATGTATAATCTGTGACCACATCTATCTTTGAGCTCATCTAACTCACAGAACCTCTATTTAATGTAAATATGTATCCTGTTTGTGACTTCATTTAATCTTGATCATTTTGGAAACTAAAATACATATATTCTCTGATGAAAAACTCATAATATAATCCATAAACCATGAACATATCCTTAGTATTCCTTATCTACTTAAGGATATTCTTGACTGCCATTCAATAGTGGCTACCTAGATCAGCTTGATATCTTTCTACCATACTTAATGAATAGGTGACATATATCCTAGTACATAGCATAGAATACATGACTGACACTATCACCTATGTATGTGGAATTATTTTAATTTTACTTCATTCCTCATGTGTATAAGGACACAGTTTCTTGTAAAAACGAATTCCATGTGACATTAGAAACAATACCCTCTTAGATTGTTCTATACTGAATCTATCCAGTATCATATCAATTTATGTACTTTGACTTAGGTTGAGAAACCTCATATATCTATCATGATGGATACTGATCCCAATTATATATGTTCCCTCACCCAAGTCCTTCATAGAGAATCATTTATTCAACCACGTATTGACATACTGTATGACAAGAATTTTATTTACTATGATTAATATGTCATCAAAAAATACTATTAAGAAAACAAATGCACTCCCACTAAACCATTTTTAGAAACAAGTCTCACACCCATTCTTTATGAAAGCAAATTCCATTATGGATTCATCAAAATGAATATTCCATAAACTAGATGATTTTTTAATCCATACATGGATTTTTTTTTCAATTTTCATATCTTGTTCTCATCCTTCAGAGTCACAAAAGCTTAAGGTTGTGTCATATATATAGTGACTAATGATTCTCATACATGGATATTACATAATTTTAGATGAATATTCCTTATTTTATACAAACACACACTTGAGGATTGTAATCGTTTAGTGGCTTTTGAAACACAGAACATAATATTATTAATTCATGAAAGATCTTCAATGTCTCCCATAAAGATCTTACCAATTTAGTACCCCTATTTAAAAACTTTTCTTTATAACCTAGGGAATGGAAACATAATAAAAGGTGATATCAGATTCTCATTAAGGGTAAAATGGAGATATGTAAGTATAACATGGTCATAAGGGTACAATAACATGATAATAACATTTGAAAACCATACCCTATATATCAAATATCATAATCTTGAGTCATGGAATAAATATTGGTAGTTTATAATACATGAATCATAAGATAATCAAAGAACATGATCCATTAGAGAAAAAAATTAGCATAATACATAGAAATGTACATACACATAAGCATAGAAATTAATTTCCTTGGTAGTCAAGGATCATTGAAAACAATTATTAGGGAATTCCATGGGTGGGTAAACCTCCTAGGCCAGACACACCACCATACCCAATAGAATCCATTTCCTCATAGTGGAATGAGTTTACACCCCAACCCATCATGGTATTCATGGTTCACTCCCAATACCATCATAGTGGAAAAAGTCCCTTATAGAACTTAGTTCACTCCCCATTTGAGTCCTATCTATCTAATGAGATATAAATATTTACCCAAAGCATTGGAGGGAGATACAGGTCCCAAACATCTTTAGTTATAATTTAACCACCATCCTTATATATAACATAACCATTATCCTTGGTTATAACATAACTACCATTACATAATGAAAATCATACATATGTTTCCTAGAAGATCATAAAACATTCATCATTTCAAAATCCATGAAATGAAATGGGTTTTATAAACATTTCATCATAAAAAACCTATGGAAAATAAATATTTTTTCATAATTATATCATTATTTCATAAAATAATGACCTTTTCAAAAGGAAGTGAATTTCATAATCATTTTTTCATCATATAACCAATGGAAGAGAAATAGGTCTCATAAAAATCATGTCATCAAAAACATGAACCACTTAGATAAATAATAAGATTGGTATCCTTGGATCATATCCACAGTAAATCATAAGTAACCTCAAAGGATATTGTCTTATATGGAGAATGATTTTTAAATAAAAATCAATTGAAAAGTTTCATAAATAAGTTTAATTTTATTTGAAAATCACTTTTTAAAACATTATACAATTTGTAAATACTTTTCTTTGAAAATAAACTTGAATACTTATAAGGGAAACTTTAAAAATCATTCCAAATATTTCTTGAGGAAAATATCCTTTTTACTTTATAAAACACTTTTTAAAGCATAAAACATTTTCAAAATCCTTTTCATTTTAAAAAAAATTATTTAAAATATTAAATTTTCCCCAAAAATAAGGAAAAAATTTTCATTGAAAATAAATTTAAAAATTATAGGGGAATCTTGAAATCATTGATCACCCATGACATTGTGAAATATGGTTCATGCTGTGTATTTAAAAAAACAAAGATTCTTTTCACATTTTCGGTAAAATCCAAATGGAAATTTTTTGGAAAACGAAATGAAGATTCCTTTTAATAAAAATTTAAAAATTAAAAAATGGGAAATATTTTCTTTTAAATTTCATAATACAATAGTAAACCATTTTTCAAAATATTTTTAGATAACATGGTTTTGGAAAAAAATGGATTTTCTACTGAAGAGATAAATAAATTCAAATTTTCATAAAAAAGTTTTCTCAATTATTTTTTGTACGAAAGAGTGGAAAATGGTAATATTAATTAAAAATATCATGAATAACCAAAGGATATGAAAATTCATGAGTTTCTTGAGATATTTTATCATTAGAAACACAATCCTAAATAATATTGTTAAACAATTGGATTATAACATAAAATATATACCACTTTGGTAGCTTTGAATCATAAGACCCGTGAAGGAATAATATATAATTAAACATAAAATATAATGATGAAAAATGAATTCATGATATTACATGACAAATGGGTTGTATATAAACATCGTAAAATATTATAGGTGTGTAATATAACATACATCTCATAGAAGGAAAATTTCAACAAAAATATCTTACTACATTGATAAAATTGAAACTGTAAACCCCACAAAAGAGAGATCCTAAATGGATGTATAAATCAAAATAATTTTTAGGAGAATAATAATAAAATATATTCATGGTAACTATAAATACCACATAAAATAAACACATAGTGAAAATGGAATTTCTATCACATAAAATAAAAGTGATGGAAATCCATTACCTTAAGTCTTGACTTCCAATGTACACTGTGATTTTGTGTCATTCTTTTTTTCATCAATATGTTGATGATCCCAAAATATTTTTTTAGTAAGAAAATCAAATGCCTATTCATCCTTGATATTGGTATCATAATCATGTCAAGAATTATTATTCTACATGATTAGTCAAACATTTAATTTAGATTATGTTGATATAGTAAAGAACATATAATATCATGAGGAAAATCATAGTATATAAAAAAAGTTAAACTACTCATTGAACTCTCTTTCTTTTTTAATGGCTTAAGGGTTTTGGATCCTCTATCCAGAATAAAAATCCCATCTTTATGGTCTTCTCAAATTTATAATACATTTTCTATATAGGTCCTACCCATTAACTCCCAATGAAAGGTTCATCCTCAATTGAGTTTTCATTTAACCCTATATTTCTTTTAGTCACCAGTAGGACAATCGATAAATTCTTGTCTATTGGATCTTGATATAAAATACTTTCACTACTTGTGATGCCATTATGAAAAGCTCAGTATTTCTCCTACCCCACTTAAATTTACATTCATGAATCCCATTTCATCAAATTTCACTAAAATATTATTCTCAAACCATTTGAAATGTAAAATCAGCACTTAAAATGTTGTAAAACTTGTATATCTGTTAGATAATGCTAAAATATAATGGTTTTACATAAATTGGATTTGTATCCTTATAACTAGATATATTAATCACTTCTACAAAAATTGTAATTCCAATATTTTTTATTATACTACAGTCATCATGTTATTTTGTATATAATGTATAACCACTGATTACAAAACTATTATAAGATATAGCATTTGAATGCAGTCCCCTGGCTAGCCATATAATCTTTTCAGCAATTAAATTTGGATTATCATATAACACATTATAAATATGATCTCAGATCATCTTATAAACTATTTATTACGTGTATTTTATATTCGTCCTTCCTCTCTTTATGGATTCAAATCTATAAGAATTTCTTTGTGGGATTTAATATATGGATCAACATCTTCACTATTATGTAAAATGCAACAGCGCACTTGCTACCACTCTATGATGGTAATTTTAACATCATCTCTTCTAAAAATCCATTCTCCCATAAGACTTATGTTGTGATGAGACTTTGCGAGACCAGTGCTATCAACATCTAATGGGTAATCAGTACAGAATTCAACAGCTTCTTTATTAATATATTATTCTAGAATAAAACCTTCTAGAAGACTTTGATTCTTAACATACCCTTTAAAAATCTTCATATATTGTTCAATGGGGTATATCCATCTATAATGGATAGTACCACATAGTTTAACATCTCTAAACAAGTGAACCATCAAGTGGGCTATTATATAAAAGAATTATGGTGGGAAGAACATCTATAATTCGCTTAATATGACAAAAAAATACATATTCAAGATTAAAAACCTTTTTGGGTATATAAATGTACTAAATATTGATTTGAAAAATAATCAATGTCTAGTTAATGTATTTCATAAAATTTTTGGTAGAATACGATGTAAATATATAGACATAAAATATTGCATCAAAACATGATAATCATGTGATTTTAGTTCCTGTAGAATCAAATTATTCATTGACACGAAATTTTTGATATTTAATGAAGGCCCCTATGAAACTTTTACACCATTAAGTAAAATGAAAAACTTCATTTTTTACTATCTGGATAAAGTGTAAGCTACTGGAGGAAGAAAATTCCTCATTTTACCCTTCATTAGTACCATCTCTTCCTTTATCCCCATGTCAATCATGTCCAAGCTATCCTTGATGAAAAATTTTATTTATCTAGGAACATTTAGTAATCTAACAATAACACTACCAAATTAATTGTTTTTATATATGTATGATATTAATAAAATGTATGACATAAAAAAAATTTCAATACGGTAATTCAAAGAAAATTGATCTATTTTTCCAACTTGGTTTTGTAAGGTTTTTCGAAAATTGTTTACCAAAAATAGTGTCAACATGTTTTAATTTATTGAAGAGTTGATCAACCATTTGTGGAGATAGTGTTGTACCATGTTTGGTATTCTCATTGAATACTATTATGTAGGATCAGTATTTATGTCATTGATGTAAAAATTTCCAATTTCCTAAAAACAAAATCTTCAAGAAATATTTCAACTTAATTGAGTGTGTGAATTCTTCACAGATATTATAACCTAATATTTCTTTAATTCTATAGCCTAAAAATTTTACCATAAGTAGTAAAGTTATTTATTATACTATATAACTTGGACCTTAATGTAAATTCTTCATTTCTATGATAATTAAACATTATAAAACCTATATCCCATTTCAAGTTTATATCTTTGATCAATGAATCCAAATATACATCAATATAATAACTGGGATGTTTTGGTATAGATATAAGCAAAGAATACATAATGAATTTGAGCTTTATGCATAAACATGGTGAAAAGTTAAAATTTAACAACATTACTAACCATATACTGTGAGTATTACTCTACAAACCAAAAGGATTTCCTCCACATGTATATAACACAAGATGAAATTTTCTAGTGTCATTTCCAAATTCAGGATACTCATAATCAATTTTTATTCTACTGAGGTGATTATATTGGATGAAATATTTTCTCATATTTATTTTTTGTATCTGAATTCCATTTCAATTAACTCGCTGTTTCATAGCATCCATATAGTATTATAAAATTTGGAATGGTAGGAATGTACCATACATCTTTCTAAGGACTTGATTTATCTTTATTGTATCAATCTACAACACACTTTAGGAATTTTATGAGCAATTCATAGTTATTTTGAAACAATATGAAATCATTTGTAAAAGCATGTTTTTTAGTGATAATCTCAATGAACGTTTCTTTCATTTAGCATCAAATGTTCAATAAGGAAGTTCATCTTCTTCTAGAAGAATATCATTCATTAGTCCAAGTAGTTCTGTAAAGTTAGTATTACTCCATCCATTGCAATAATTCAAATTATATAACTTCGATATGGTTGAAAATTTTGTGTATTTAATACAATCAGTATACAATGGTCTCTTAGAATATCTATTTAACTTCTAAAATAACTTTTGAAAATCATGAAGGTCGTCTTCAATTTCCATTGTCATTTCATCCATACGATCTCCATTATATTTTACACTTTTATTCATATCAAATTATTTATAAACCAAAGTATCATACTAATTGATTTGAATGTTTATTTTTTACCTATGTTTAGTCCAAAATTTATAGCTTTGATCTATTCTGTGAAAAATCAAATGTTCCTCCAACTCTTCTAGACTAAATGTTTTGAATAACAACAATATAAACATAGAAAAATGATTTGATAAGGGTATTATGCATTCTCTATTTAAAACTTAACGATATCATTAACTCCATGTTCATACTCTTTTGTTAGATGATTTTTTTGCATCCATTTTTTATTCATATCCATCCTACTAGGTTCATGGAATATTCATTTTGTACAAAAAATAAATAAATACACATAATATATTCATAATAAAAGGAGAAATTTATAGGTAATTCAAATAAGAGGAACCCAAAATTTAAATTTTATATATTATTATTTGTGAAAATTTATCATTTTACATGAGGGAGACATGGAAAAAACATAGGGTAAACATGTGGTTGTTGGTATATGTTCTCTATTGGATGTTGTGTGGGAAAAAAGAGGAAATTCTAGTATGATTTCTATAACCTTTTAGGTGGGATCCTAATAAGTGGGTAGAGTTGATGTTTATTCATTGATTCAATTTTTATGTAGTAGTCTAGGTAGTGTTTCATTAACAGGCTAAGTGGATCTTTAAAGAAGTGGTAAAGTTTAAGTGGTTGTCACCTATTAGTGGAAAAATTTCATGTACGATTAATTCAAACATCCATAAAAAGTATTGAGCAATTGAAATCATATGGTAAATTTGACGACTGACAAGTATCAATCAATGATTAATCATTTTTCCATTAATTATGAAATCTTACCAATGATAGGCATCCACTTAAAGTATAAATGTTTCCTCTCACATTTATTCCCATTTACCATGTTCTGATGCACTTTACATCATAAATCAAGGACTTTCAAATCATTATTTCATGTATAACTAAAAATAATCTTATTAAAAATGTTAATAAAATGAATTTATTACTCCATGGAATCACTTATATACATATATTAATCTAATCATCACTAATAAATATGTTGAAAAAAAACTAATTATTATTGGAAGGAATACTTCCCTTGGAAATAATTTTATCATGATTTCTATTTAATTGCAACTTGGATTTCTAAATTTGTGTAAACATGTATTTCCATGAAACATACATGGTCATGTAATCACAAAATTTTGAAAAGGGGTCAAAGTGCTCAGAATTTTATGAAACCAATGGACGAAACTATTATTGACAAAAGAAGTGAAGTTCAATTCCATGTTACTCTCTTTTTATGTATATTATTCAATACCACATATTATATGAATACCAACAAATATATTTATACTATAACCCACTAACTTCTAGTTCTTTATCATAGTCCATAAATTCATATAATTATTGAACACTTTATTTTTCTTTCTATTCATATCCTTTGGCATCATTAACATATATCATATTAATTATTCATGTAGTAGTATAGCTGATATTTCCTTTTGAATTAACCATAACATTTCATGGAAGATAAAATTTTTCATTCCATTCACACATTAATCAAACATTTTATAAATTTATAATGTTGATATTTGTATAAATATTTTTATACACATAACTAAATTGGTCATTGTTTATACAAAATGATCTATATATCCATGTTAATTTTATCTTATTCACCTATTTTTTTTATTTTTTTCCTTATATATATTCCACCATATTTATATAACTTTTTCTATGCACAGATGTTCTGTACCATTCTAAAAATATTATATTAATATGTTAGAAACTAAGTGGTTATATATATATTTAAACATTATGAGATCTAATTTAGAAATTTTTGTAATTTTTAGACCAAACCAATAAATATTAAAAAAAAATTCATATCCTCACTAGTTGTATTTCTCTAAACACAACTGTGATTTTATTGTTGTTTATTTTTATAGATGACTTTATAAACATCATATAGTGAATAACAATATATTCATACATCACATTAAAGGGATATCATTCCTTTAGAGGTTGACCAATATCTATTTTCATTGGATTCATCTTATGAAATTTTACAATACATGAATCAATATCTTATTGAAAGGATAACTTATTAGTAGTTGACTATATAACCCTTAATATTTTTTTAAATTGGTTAATGTATTTAATCATTAAATATCTTTTCATTAACTATCATTTATTCTATATAATGTACACTTAAAAATGATTCTTTAAAAATATAAAAATTTAATGTGAACTCATAGTGTATTTTAAAAAGTTTCACTACTCAAAAAGGGTAGCTATATCCTTGGAATGATTAGATAAAACCCATGTTCACACCATCCACTAGAATCTCTATATAGATTACAAATTAGAAATGGTTATCCATTAACACTCATAAAAAAATATTTCCTAACCTGTATAAATTTATCCCTCGCAAACACTGATATAGATTTTAAACTTTAATAAAAAATGATTCATCACTACTCATAGACTTACTTCATGATATTCTCATGATTTCTCCTTATCTTCAAAATATTCTTCTAACTATAAATCCTCTTCATTATTTTATTTCTCTATGGATATTTTCAATTTCACTAATGAAATTTTGTCCCAACACTATCATTGAAAAACGATCAAGTGGGGTGGGTGAATTGAGTGTTTTAAAAATAATAACTCCCATCTTCTGATCAGTTTAGTAGCATACTTTATATTTTATTTAGATTAAAAAAAATTAAATAATGATTATGAAAAAAGTGGTTTTTTATTAGTTCATTTCCATAAATAATATCACCTAGTAAACTCCATAAACACCCAATATAGTCTTGATGATTTTTATTTAGAACATTTTCCATTTTATCTCACAACTTAGTGAAGGAATCTAAAACTATATATAATGTTTCAAGAAATTTTACCATGATGTCCATTACAAAGATTATACAAGTCCTTTATATACTTTTCCAAGGGATCTAATAGATGATTAAAAGTAAATAAAACATTATCTCTTTAACATTGTACTATAAGTGAGCACTTAAAATAGTGATAAAAATTATGTAGAAAGTTTAATACAATTTTCTACACAAATTTGAATCCATAATTTTTTAAATTACGATTCTTCTTTAAGAGAATATGTATGACTTAAAAGTGAATGTCTAAAAAATCCATTAATTGAATCATCAATGTTTCACAATAGTAACAATATTATTTCTTCTTTATTCTCCCTTATCTTTCAGTTAAAAATTTATATTGATTTCTAGTAGTTTGAAAATAATTATGATATTTTTAGTTTTTCAATCCATTATAGCTTTTATTGAACTACCAAAAATGCATATATAAAACTCAAAAATAATTTTTATAGTTCCAATATCCTTTCTTTAAAAATAAATTAAGTCAATGTAATCCATGTTTTTATCCTTGAAAGTATGAAATACCAGAATTAATGTACATTATGATTTTTATTAAAAAATTCAATTTCATATATATATATATATTTGAAAAACACTTTCTAGAAATAAATCACAAAACAATATAAGAAAATACATCTTATAAATCTAAACCCATTTTTTAAAAATTTCCATCTACAATATCTCATAACTGTTGCGAGAGTCTTTGGACTTCCTTAAATTAAAATTTGAAACTGAATCAACCAGGTCATACCTCTCTAAAATATCTTAAAATTTTATAATATTCAAAGTCAAAAAAATATCTCATATAAATCTAAAAAATACAAAAATATCTAATTTTAAAAGACATAAATGTAGTCGATATATAATATATAATAGAAAAAAATTTCAAATTGTAGGATAGATATAAGTACCTTCTCTAAATATATAAAGGTAAATTTTATTCTTTGAGTGTTAGTAGATAATAATAAATGCATTAGTGAAATCCTGTGTGAGATAGAATATAGGAAATATTTATGAAAATATATTTCAAAATTAATAAATCCTTAAGAGATAAGCTCTTCCACCCTGAGGGAATAGCCATGCTCTACCATATCAATCCTTGGAAGTGGATAAGTGGATGAGAACCTGTACGGGGTAGTGTTAGAGAAATCCTGGAATGGGGTGACACTAAGACCAGCAGAAAACCAATGGCAATGGAGTGGGTTGGAAAAACAAAAAAACACAACATGTGAATCGAGTAGAACCTGTGTGAGCAATAGTAGGGTAAAATCAAGAACGTGGAGACCTACAAACAAGGGAACACCAGAGGAGGATGAATGATAGTTGGGACTTTATCAATAGAGATCCTAAACTTAGAACCATGAGACCACCTAGTAAAGAAAATGCAGCACTATCACACATCACTGAACACAAACAAGCAAGCAATGAGAGAGGAGAAAAAAATAACATAACATAGATTTGAGGCATGCTTCATCCAAGACAAGGTCGAGGGGAAACAGTGGTAGCAATAGAATTATATGAAATCTTGAACAGTGTGGCTAAAATTGATGTGGTTAGGGTTTTTTTTAAAATATTTGGGAGGGTTTCATCATATATTTCAAAAAATCGTTGATAAAGAGGGGTTTAATCAGTGATAAAACAATAAGCGTTGACAAAATACCCATTAATCAACTCTTTTTTAGCATTGTTCAAGATAAATCTTTATCATTGCTAAAGAAGCACTGATAAAAGATATCTTTATCAATGCTCAAACTTTAGCACTGATCTAGATATCTTTTATCATTGTTTTTAGCACTGATAAAGATATATCTTCATCAGTGCTAAACAACCTCTGATAAAATATATCTTTATCAGTGCTAAAACTTTAACACTGATAAAGATGACAATTATAATTATAAATAAATGTATTTGTAAATTTATTTATAAATATTATTATATAGTTATAAATTTATTTATATCATTATACATATTTATATAATTATATGTATACATTTAATAAATAAATATAAAAATATTAAATATATTTATTATTTAAATATATTTCTTATATTTATTCTTTAAATATATTTATTATATATTTATAATTATTTAGATATATAATTATTTATTTATAACTGTATAAATACTTTTAAAAAAATTATATATATTTATTTATGATTATAAATATATAATTTTATAAATATAGTAAATATATATTTATAAATAAATATATTTGTAAATATATTTGTAAATATATTTATAATAATAAGTATATTATATCATTATATATATTTATATAATTATATATATATAATAAATAAATATATAATAAATATATAAATATAGTAAATATATTCATTATTTAAATATATTTATTATAATTTTATAATTATAAATATATTTGTATCATTATATATATTTATATAATTATATATATTTATATCATTATATATATTTATATAATTATATATTTTTAAAAAATATATATTAAATATATTAATTATTTAAATTTATTTATTCTAATTTTATAATTATTTAAATATGTAATTATTTATTTATAATTATATAAATACTTTTTTTTAAAATATATTTATTTTTTTATAATTATATCTATATAATTTTATAAATATAGTAAATATACATTTATAAATATATTTATTTATAAACATATATTTAAAATTATTAATGAATATATAATATTAAAAGCATGAATGTTAAAAATGAATGAAATTAAATAATTAAAAATGAGTAGACTATAAAAATATTGAAAAAATTGATAATTTTACTAATCATAAAAATTATTAAAAAATAAAATATTGATATATATTGAAATAAAGATGAATACGTATTGAAAATATTAAAACATAGTAAATAAATATGTATAAATAAATGTTATAAAATGATTAAATTCCATAAAAAATAAAATTTATTAACTAATAATTATATTAAAAATAAATAAATAAAATTTACAAATAAAAAACATAATATTTTAAATATATTATGTTATTAAATGAAATTATAAAATTATTATTAAAATTTGAATAAATTAAAAAAAATATTTGGTGTATGTTGTTCTATATAAGATTTCATAAATTATGTAAATATTTGTGTGTGTGAAATTAATATATATATATATATATATAAGATTGATATATGTTAAATTGAATAATGACATATAATATGTAGTGTAAATTAATGAAATAAATAATAAGATTAATGAATAAATTTAAAAAATAAATAACTGTTATTAATTACATAGATAATTTAAAAAATTAAAAATGAATATTTATATTTGTTAATGGATACATATGAATATTATAAAATATAACCATATTAAAAACATTAAATTTTAATGAATAAACATTTATAAATAAATATTTAAATATGGGTAAAATTAAAAACATATTGAATATTGAAAAATTGAAAATGAATAAATTAAATATACTAAAAAACAATTAATATTATTTTTTAATAAATAATATTAAAAATGAATAACTTTAAAAAAATATATTAAAATGTAATAAATAGTATATGTTGAATAAAAATATAGAAAATAACAAAATTTATTGATTAGAAACAAAATATATATTAAATATATTATGTTAATAAATATAATTCTAAAATGAATATTAAAGATCGAATAATTTTGAGATATATTATTTATGTGTTCATTGTATATAAGAATTAATTAATTACGTATATGTATGTGTGAAATAAATTTAACACATGTTTGATATATGTTAAATTGAAAAATCAAACGACATTCAATTAAATGTCCATTACTCGATACAATTACTCAATATTTTAAATTAATATTATTTTTTAATTATAAAACACTTTTCACTAAATATATGACTTATTTAATGTAAGAATAATTATTTTGTGTAATATAAATCATATTTAGTAAATATTATATATATTGATATATATATATATAGAAATATATATATATGAATATGTTTCTATATTAAAAATATTTAATATAATAATGAATAACTACGCATAAAAATATTAAAATGGATAAGACAGTAATATTTTTTTAATTATTACATTTTATTCATTTACTATATATATATGTTTAATATATATTTTTCTTACTATTTATAATTAATATATATATATATATATATTAAATTTATTCATTTTTATTAATTAGTGTTTCAATAATAATTTTTTTGATAATTTAGTAGTTTATTCATTTTATATATCTATATTTAATATATAATATTTATTAATATTTATAATATATATATATTAAAGTAATTGATAATTATTTAATTTATAAAATATTTGATATTTTTTTAATTAATTTATTTTTAATTTTTATTTTTTTAATTATTTCAAACTTTTAATATTTTTAATACCTGTATTTTTTATTGGTTTAAAAAAATGGAGATTTGGGTGGATCAGGCCGTGTATTGGCCTGGATGAGGGGAGGTTGATGGGTCGGGTCATGTAGAACATGGCCTATTTATGGGGTGGGCCAAGGCCCGTATGGGCCTATGGACCCATATAGATGTGTGTGGAGAATGAATGTGGGAGTTCATCCTCACAGTAGGATTCTGATCTTGGGATGTAGCCAAATTGTATATAAATAACCGACTATACATCTTCTATTTAGATGTGGGATTCACGCGCATAATCAGTGTAACACCCAAAAATTTTGTGAAATATATATTTTTCAAATTAATTTAATCTTTTTGATATTTTGAATTTCACGCAACACTAAAAAACGTTTTTTATTAATGTACTATGTCTGGATTTAATTATATGTAACACTAAGTAATCATGAACTACACAAAAAATAATGTTTAACATGTTCTACATGGAACACCGAAGTTAGCGTACATTACACGAAAGATTGAATTTCCTCAAGGGCATTCATAACAAGCAAGACTGAGTGTTACCAAACTATAATATATTATTAAAAATATTATTATTTAATATAATAAGATATAAACTAGTCATCAATTTTATGGTTATTAATAAGATTAACTAACTTATGAAAATACATGGTTGAATTCATTAGTTACAAGTGAATGAGAAATGAATATAAGAACCAATTGAATATCAAGCGAATGTTTTTATAGAAAACTATTTTTATTCTCACCAACATATTTTATCGTAATATTTTAAATTAATTAAAATTAGGGATTGATATTAATTTATTATATATATTATATAATCAATAAAATATTTTTGATATTCATTCAATAGATTTTATAAACATAAGATGGGAACAAACCCAATTTCACACATAAAAACCTATATTTTTATTAAAACGCTTTTACCACCTTTTATTGGTGAACCTATTTTAAATCCACTTTTTTGGATATTTTCTAAAGATTATATGTCAAAATAAATTTAATATTTTATGTAGTAACATAAAAATTAGGTGAGGGTGAATTTTTGTTATTTTTCTATGAAGTTTCATATTTTTATTAATAGTGAAAACTACTGAATTTTAATTCAAAACTGCTTTCTCTTCTAATTTATTTATATGGTTAAATTATATTTTTAATTAGTCTTAATATTTAATTATATTAAATTTTTATCAATTAATACTATTTATGTCATTATAATCAATTTCACTTTGAAATTGGGTATAAAAACTTAACAAACTTTTGGATGTTTTTACTTTAAAAGCCTGCATTGTCGTCCCATCAGTGGGATTAAATGTAAATTAATTTATTACAATTATGTGATTGGAATTTGGAAAAAATGATTCCATATTTGGAATCATCATAATTTATAATTTATAATAAGGTCAAATTATTTTTTTTACATCAAATATTAGTGAGAGTAATTAAAATTAATTACAATGATTGAGGTAAAATTAAGCTTAATAAGGGACTAAACCTTAATGTTAAGGGACCAAAATACCTATAAACTTCTCCCAGAGACATTTTATATCAATATTTCTACCATATACCCCCTTTTCTATAATTTGGTCCATTATAGGGTCCACATGACATGGGAAAAACATGGGTGGAATTTATTTTCCCAAAATTTACAAGAGTGCCACTCCTCCTCCGCTAAAAAAATGAATCCTCTCCTCCCACTTCCTCAAACCTATCAAGACACTTAGGTTAATACATGATCGTCCCAATAAAATTCCCAAAATCTCTCCCTTACTCCATGAATCCTCCTTTTTGGAATAAATAAGTCCATGGAATCCCTTTGGTGAAAACCAAAAGGAGTTACTTAAAGAAGAGGTAACATCCTTCCTCAAGCTCCTTTCTTTTATTTTATTTCTCTAACACCTAAAATATACTTATTCAATGATTATATAAAAACACGATTATCTTAAATATACTTATATGTTATTATAATAAGGTTTTGACCTACACTTACACATACTTACATCTAATGGGTAAAAAACTCATCGTTTATATGTACGGCGAACTATCACCACACGAAATGATGATTATTAATTCTTCCTTTACCGCCTCTCCTGGTGGGAATTATTATGGAAAATCTTTTTATAAATAATATATATTATATTTATAATTTCTTTAATATTATTTAATTATTTTTCAACACATATCTTTATCCTTTCCATTTTTTGTAAATATGATATTTCATTTGTGGAAGTGTGGACTACCGCCCCCTCAAAGCGATGTGATTCATTCACACACTATATAGGATGTATTAAGAATGAATTTAATAAGATTATATGATATATATGATATAATATTTCTATTTTAATAATGATATATATATATATATATTTATATATACTTATATGTCATTTACTCTCTATCTTTAAATACGACAATTAAACGGAAACTGTGTCCATACGTACTTACAGCCTATCGTCTCCATGAACGGTGTATTCCATTTCATACTTATATATCCAATATATTATTATAAAAGAAATATAATGAATATAAATGATATTTATACCATGTTTCACATTTTTTAAATCATGATATAAGTATAATTACCAAATATATAACAAATTAAGACACATCTAAAGAACAAAACGGATATTACCCGAAGCGAAACCTTAACACAAAATTGTTAACAACTGAGTAATTTAAATTCATAATAAAACCATATATGGTATTAGATATAATAATTTGTTTATGTTACATATGTATAATAAAATTATATTTATTATATATGAAATTTGTACAAGTACAACGAGAGTCAAGACACAAGGTCAGGTAATTTCATCACACTTTTTATTTCTATGGGATATATGATTTATACACCATTCCTTCCTTTTGTGTAGTGGGCATACTGACCTTGGATAAATTATATTATTCTTATAATTAATTTTATGGGTATTTATATATCCATTTTCTAATCTTTCATTCATTTGTTTTATGTTTCAAAAGATACCATATCAGTGAAGTAATTTTGTCTCAATTTGCCTTCTTTGAGACATGTGCCATGTTGTGAGTCTATATTTTTCCATGAGGTGTATATACTGACTTTGAAATTTTATATCATTAATCTCCTTCAATAATTATATTTTAATTCTCATTTAATTTCATTTTCTTAAATGATAAGTTTGGTTCAAAGTGACCAAGTGGTAAGATTCTATTTAAATGACCTCATCGCTTTTAGATATTGTTAATGATTAAGCTTATTTTGATAAAATATTATGATACATATCTCAATAAAACCCATGAATTTTATTATCCTCTGTTTATTCATGATATATTCAAGTATTGGTACCATTTCTTCACTCTCCAGTACATAAGATAGTTAAAAAAGTGTTTTTAAGAAAGTCTGACTTTACCCTCTCTTCACTCTAAAATTTGTGTTCCTTCAAAACATGTTTTATAAAAAGAAATGTTTCCAAAAATATTCTAATATTCTCTTATTATCATTAAATGAAACTCATACCCTTTTTTTACCTTTTAAAAAACATTTTCTTTTTAAAGAAAGTGATCATCTTATTATTTTCCAATCGAGGCACTTTCTAATATTTTTACGGTGAAAAATGAATGTTCATAATGTATGGATTTACGCATCATCATGACCAACATTCCCTTGAATATTCCTTTAAAATATTGAAAATTTATTCTTTTTAAAAGAAATTTTTTTCCTAATATTCTGTATATTCATTATTTTTAAAGTGGTTTTCAATGAAAATGTTTTTCAAAAATGTTTTATGGTTATCAATTCTTCCTTTAAATATTTTCAAAACTATATTTAAAGAAAAAGGTTTTCAAAAAGGTTTTATGTTTAAAAAATTATTTTAAACATTTTAAAAAATATATATATAACTTTTCAAAAGTATTTTCATAGAAAAAGGTTTTCAAAATGTTTTTAATATTTTTTATAATTTTCCAAGGAAAATGGTATTCAAAATATTTTCAAGATTTAAAAATAAATTTTCTAAGAAGAAAGGTAATTTTCCTCATGAATTATTTTTACAAGATATTTAAAAATTATTTCTCATCTAAGATAACATCTATTGATATTACTCATACCTTTCTATTAAATTATCCAAAGGTTCCATTCGAATTTTTTCTATGAATGATTTATGTTTTGATGGCATGATGTTTATAAAAAATTGTTTTTCTTTTATGGGTTATATGTTTAGGAAACTCATTCCACTTCCATGGGTAATATGCTTGTGAAACCTATTTCTCCTAAATGGGTCATACCATGATAATTTCTTATGAAACCCACATCCTTTCATGAGTTATTCTATAATGAAATGATTATGGAACCTATATATTTTCCATAGTTTATGATATGATTAAATATTTATGGTACCTATTTTATTTCATGGGTTATGATATGATGTTTTTGAAACCCATATATTTTTATGGGTCATGATATGATGCATGTTTTATTATCTTGTGGCACATATATGTATGATTTTATTATATGATAGGTGGGACTAATATCTCCCTCCAATGATTTGGGAAATGATAAATGTTTTATGAGATCAAAGGGTACACAAGAGGGCATCCCAATCCAGAAACAAGAGGGTACATGGCAGGGCATCCCCATCCTGAAACAATAGGGTACACGGGAGTGCATCCTAAGGCCAAAAAAAGAGGGTATACATGAGGTAATCCCAATCCTGAAGTAGTTACACTAGTGATTATCCTAATCCTAACAAGTTACGAAGGTCTTGGTATACCGACTTCACATTGTGTTTTCATATGCTTATGTTTATGCCAAAATTCTAGGTCTTATTCCTATGTTATGATTTCATGTCTTGTGTTATTTATTTTCTTATTATTCATGCCTTATGAACTATAAAGATTTATTCATTGATTCGTGTATGTGATCTTTGATATGCATGGTATGGTTATCTAATGTTATGATCAAATTCTCATTCCCCCATACTCCTATTTATGTTTACATGTCTCCCTTATTTACCCTTACTAAGAATTTGATCTCACTCCTTTTTATGTTTCCATCCCCAGGTTATGAAGACATGTATCAAGTAAGATATGTCTAAGAATAGTGATATTCATTATGAACCTAGTGGGAGATAATATAGCTTACATATGTACTAGTGTTTATGTTTCCATGTTTCCAAAGAAACTAAACTAATATGGTTTTTAGGTGTCTATTTTTGTAATGTATTAAGTATTATAAAAAATTGATGTAATGTCTATGTACATTATAACCAGTTTGTTATAGTTGGTATCATAGAAAAGGATTAGTCAGCCATTTGAAACTAGGATGAGAAAACATTAGTGATATTCCTAGGTATATTTCTAAGGTTATTTCTAGGGATTTATTTAAGCCTAAGTATAAGGATAAGGTAACGTTTAAGAAAATGTTCTTGAATTTTGGTGAAGGATAGAGTGAGTGGTTTCCTAGAAATACATCCCTTTCTGGATACTAAATGTAGATGTGGATCTCTAACAGATGTACCTAGGGGTAACAACTCTTCCAAGTTGTGTCAATCCAGACACGACATACCTTGGTACATGACAATGGTCCTTACTACACACCTGGTTTGACACATATAGGGGATATTCTTTGGAAATTCAAAAACTATTTATGAACCATCATGAAGGAATTAAATAGAATATGACTTTGAATAATTTAGGATAAACTTAAGATTTTGTCGATTTAAAAGTAAGTGTCATTATTTAGACACCTTATAATTAATTTTTCATGATTATGTGGTTTCCTTCTGTTATATGTTTTTCCCACCCTATGAATTCTTGTTTTAGTCAATGGAGAGAACTTAAAGTAATATGGTTAACATTGAATGTTTCATATGTGGAAATTATGGGTATTATGAAAATCGATTTTCCAAGTGGTAAAGGCTCCAGCTTGGTATCCAAATGACCCAGGATCAAATCTGGGTAGGGATAAATTTCCGGGTACTGTACCAGCACTGTGGTAGGAAATATAGATATATTGTAGCAACATAGGAATTATACCAACAAAGACACTATAGAAACAGAGGTACTATAGCAGTAGTGGTATTGTAGCAGGTAATCTAGAAGCCTGGGTATTGCAGCAGTACTATTCAATAAAGGTCCCTTTGGGCCAAAAAATGGGCTTTTGGGGCTTGTATTTAGACCACATGGGATTGGGTCTTTGAGATATGTAATGGGTCTCCCTCTATCCAGTTTTAAAGAGGTAATTTATTTAAAATAATAAATGAGGCTTCATCCCTGACCTTTTAAAAAAATCTCATCATGAAGGTGGTATGGGTATTGGTTATACTTATAAAGATAAAGAGATCGCAAATGACCTGTGAAAGGTATTTGATGTTCTTCTAGTATTGTTTACATTAAACATAAGAAGGATGACTATATTGAGTTTTAGGAAACTTAAGACAGAATTCATATTTCATATTCTATTAAATGGGTATTAAATAATAAGTTGATGAAGCTATAGTAATGGTTTAAGAATAAAGTTCGATGAATTAAGTATTTATGTATTGGAATTAAAATATTATGTTATATAAATCATGAAATATATAATTATTTTCACTAAAAAAATTTATTAAGGGTTGAAAGGGATATATTGAATGGTGATATTTGGATTAAGGGAAGCTAACCCTTAATGTGATTAAGATGTTGAGAAAATTGTGTTTTGCTTGGATAAAGAGATGATTGATTTAGATAAAGAAAACTGTATAACACGGATTACCCTGGATCTGATTACTGATTATCTAAAAAGGTGGTTTATTACATAATTGATGAAGATTAAAAATTCATGTATTTAAAGAATATATATAGTAACCTTTGCAATAAGGAAGCATGCATGTTTTTCAAAAGTATTTATGGTAATTCGGGTTATTACCATGTTTCAAGAGATTATATGATGAGGGTATTCACATGTTTGGAATATGACAACCGAGAGCTACTTTGTGATATATGAGGGTCAATGTTAAGCTGATTTAGTACCATTATTTATAAAGTTTTTGATTTTCATCATTCATAAGGGTTATAAACATAACAATTTATGGAATGTTTAAGTTAAACATCAAATCATGCTTGAGAGATTAAATCATGGTCACACCACATGAGGATCTATGAATATTGGATAACCTTCTCTAAAAACCTTGTATTTATGGTAACTTAAGAGAGATGGGATGAATTATCATGGATCTCATGATCTTTCAGTACTTTAGGAATAAAAAAGTGTCCTTCTTTTCTTAGGGTAAAAGATAAAGTGGAAATATATCAAGATATTACCAAAGGCTGATATTTTAATTATTAAATAGAATTAAATCAAGTAAGTATAACTTCTCATGAAAATTATTTAACCTTAAGGAAAGTATCTTGAAACCTAAACGGTTATCCTATTACCTTCGGTTCTGATGAATCAAATGGTCTCATAGATAATTTTAGATTTATGGCTTTGGGATTGTTATCTTTATCCTATCCAAGTTCTATATCACTCTCCTCCATAACTTTATAGTTAGATTTCTCTTCAATGTCCATGTTTTCACTTTCCATCTATGTTCTCCTATGTGGAAACCCATCTATGTGTGACTCTGAGTAACCTTTATGGTTCCAACCTTCTTTTTTAAAGGTAGTTTTAGTGTTCATTTCTACAATGTGGATTTCTATTAAAGAAAAATAAAATTATTAAACCATTGATAACCCATTTGAATTTCTAGGGTGAAATTAATTTTATGTGGGGTAGAATGTGAAACCCTAAGATTTTTTGAAATATATTTCTTTCAAATTAATTTAATCCTTTTAATGTTTTTCATTTCATGCAACACTAAAAATAGTTTTTTAAGCACTTTATTTGGATTGCGTTATACACAACACCAAGTAACAATGCACTAAACACAACATAATTTTTATCATTCTCTACATTGGAAAACTAGGTTATCATACATTACATGAAAGTTTGAATTTCCTCGATGGCTTCTATAACACACAAGACCGAGTGTTACCAAAATATAATATATTATTAAAAATATTAGTATTTAATATAATAAGATATTACCTAGCCATTAAGTAGATGTTTATGAATAGTATTAACTAAATTAGGAAAATAAATGGTTAAATTCATTTGTTACAAATGAATTATAAATGAATATAAGAACCAATTGAATATAAAGTGAATGTTTTTATAAAAAACTATTTTTATACTCACAAAGTTTTTTTATACCAATATTTTAAATTAATTGCAATTTTTTAGTGATATTAATATAATATATATATATATTATGTCAAATAAAATATTTTTTATATTCATAAAATATATTTTATAAACATGAGATAGGAACACAACCAATTTCACACATAAAAAACTATATTTTTATTAAGATGTTTTTACTGATTTTTAATGGTGATCCTATTTTAAATCCAATTTTTGGATATTTTATAAATATTATATGTCAAAATAAAAGTAATATTTAAAATAGGAACATAAAAAATAGTTTAGGGTAAATTTTTGGTATTTTTATTTGAAGTTTCATATTTTTATGAATAGTGAAAAATACTAAATTTTAATTCAAAAAAAACTTTTAATCTAATATATTTATATAGATAAATTATATTTTTAATTGATTTTAAATTTTAATTAGATTAATGTTTTATCAATTAATACAATTTATTTAATTATAATCAATTTTACTTTGAAATTGGTTATAAAAACATAGAAAACTTTTAGATGTTCTTACTTTAAAAACCTGCATTGTCGTCCCGTCTGTGGGATTAAATTTAAATTAATTTCTACTACTTATGTTGTTGGATTTTATAAAAATGGATTAAATATTGTTAATAATAATAATAATAATATTTAATTTATAACAACTTAAACTTACTTTTTTAACAAAAATATTAGTGAAAGTAATTAAAATTAATTACAATGATTAAGGTAAAATTAAGTTTAATAAGGGACTAACCCTTAATCTTAAGGGCCCAAATGACCTAAAAATTTGTCCAAGATCCATTTTATGGACATATTTAGATCATCACCCCCATTTTATCTATTTTTTTACATTAATGTATCCACTTGACATGGTAAAAACATGGGTGTAATTCCATTTCCCAAATTTTATAAGAGTGTCACTCCTCCTCCACTATAAAAAAGGCCTCCTCTCCACACACTTTTTCACACCTCTAAATCCACCTAGGATCAGACAAGATATGAAAATACCAATTTACAAAATCCCTCCCTTCTTCCTTGAATACTCCATTTTTTTTATAAATCAATCCATGGAATCCCTTTGGTAAAAACCAGAAGGAGTTACCCAAAGAAGTGGTAACAGCCTTCCTCAGGCTCCTTTATTTTATTTTATTTCTCCATCACCTCAAATATACTTAATAAATGATTATTATTGGGAAAAAATCCCTCAAGGAATCATTGAAGAATTTTTGAGGTGATTGTGTTTTTTGAAAAAGTGGACATATGTGTTGTGATTGTTGACAAAGCAAACCATCACATACAAATTTGTTGATAAAGGGGATTTCATGGTGGCATGTAGAGTTCAAGGGTTGTGGTTAACTATTCATGTTTGATTAAAGAACTTATAGTGTCCAAATGCCTATAAATACAGGTTTACCCCCTCTTCATTCGGTAGAGAGTTCAACACTTAGAAAAATTAGAGTTCCCGTCGCGCAGGTGTGGTGGTCGCCCAAGGGGTGTGTGGTCGTGCAAGTAGAGGTTGCGCTCCAGGTGATAGTTGCGCGTACAAGGTGGTATGGGAGATGAAGGAAGAGAGTAGCGCAGGTTATGAGTTGAATAAGGAAGTGTCACGCAAGTGGTTTGGTGACACTTACGTGCCATGTTTTTAAGAATCTCGAAAATTGTTGGTTGCGCGCCAATATTTGTTTGGGTGTAAAAGGGTGTGTGTTGCGCAAGTTTGGTGTTAGAGAAGCTTGTGTCACGCAAGTGATTGAGGTGGACTTTCACGCCAGTTTTGACTTGCGTGCTGAGACTTGTGCACCGGCTTAGATAAGGGCGCCAAGTAAGGTTGTTTCACGACAGTGATTTAGGGCTGCATGGAAGCTGGAAGATTACCCGATACCTTCGGTGCAAAGTGAGATTCATCTTCGGGTGAAATTTGTAATTCAACACTGCATCTACATACAATAGAGGATGCATTCATTAGTGATAATGAAGAGACCTAAAGGTATATAAACTGTGAGTGGATCCTTTCTGGAGCAGTGAGAAAAGGAAGAGGAAGAAGGTGATCCTCTCCACCGGCAGTGATCCAGAGAGAGAGAAACAGGGAGTGACCCTTGGGAAAGCAGTGAGCTAACCCTAAACCTTGTAAAGGCAGTGATCCTAGGAATAAAACTGATCTATCCCAAACCTTGTAAACAATAGTGTGATTTAGTGGATTTGGTACAATGGCACATCGTCGTTGTATGCTCCTTGGACGTAGCCCAGTGAGGGTGAACCAAGTAAAAATCTTTATATATGCCTGCTTACTTCCCTGCATTTCATTTAAAGCATCATCATCAGATAAAGAATAAAATAATTGGTCATAATAAACACACAAGTGCAAAAAAAGTGACCCTTGTAATAAATAGGTCAAGATCCAGTGGGTCAGGAAGAATTTTGAAAAAGAATATCCATACCCTGATTCACCCCCCCCCCTCTCAGGGTATATAGTCCCGTATTGGTCCTAAAAATTATATATTAACACCAATATATTAAATATACTTATATTTTTTTATATTAAATTTTATACCTACACTAACACACACTTTCATCTAATGGGTAACCAACTTACCGTTTATGTGTACGGTGAACTATCGCCTCATGAAATGACGATTGTTCGTTATTCCTTTACCACCAATCATGGTGGGAATTATAATGTAAATTTATTTATATATAATATTTATAATATTTATAATTTATTTAATCATATTTAATTCTTTTACAAAACATATATTTATACTTTCCATTCTGTGAAAATATGATCATTTCGTTTGAGGATGTGTGGACTACAACCCCCTCAAAGTGATGTGATTCGTTCACACCCTACATGGAATGTATTAAGGATGGGTTTAGTAAAATTATATGATATATATGATATAATATTTCCACTATATATACATATATATATATATATTTATATTTATATCCCATTTACTCTCTTTTAATACAATAATAAAACTGAAACAATGTTCATGCATACGTACGGCCTACTGTATCCATGAACGGTGTATTCCATTTCATACTTCAATATCCTATAGATTATTATAATATATATATAATGAATAAAATTATATTCATATCATTTTCTACATTATTTAAATAATGATATATATATATATATTAGGACAAAAGATATAACAAATTAAGACACATGTGAAGAATAAAGTGAATATTACCCGAAGTGAAACCTTAACATTTAATTGTTAACAGGTGAGTAATATAAAGTCATAATCAAACCATATATGGTATTAGATATAATTATATGGTTCTATATAGATTTATAATAAACTTATATTTATTATATAGTAATTTTTTACAAGTACAACGAGATTCAAGACACAAGGTAAGGTAATTTCATCTCACTTTTTATTTCTGTGAGATAAATGATTTATTCACGACCCATTCCTTTCGTGTGGTGTGTATACTACCCATGGATGAATTATATTATTCTTTCACTTAAATTTATTGGTTTTTACATATCCATTTTATGATCTTTATTTCATTGGGTTTATGTTTCAAAAGTTACCAAATCGATAAAGTAATTTTGTCTTAATTTTCCTTCTTTGTGACACATGCCATGTTATGAAAATATATTCCTCCATGAGGTGTATATAAAGACATTGAAATTTTATATCATGAATATAATTCTTTCATGGTATTTTAATCTTCATGTAATTTCATTTTCTTAAATGGGGAGTATGGTTCAAAGTTACCAAGTGGTAAGAATTTATTGAATCAATCCCATTGCTTTTTGAGATTGTTTATCATTATGCTTATTTTAATAAAATATTATGGTCCATATGTCAATAACACTCATGAATTTTATTATACTTTGGTTATTCATGATATATTCATGTATTGGTACCATTTTTTCACTATTTGGTAAATAAGATTATTAATAAAGTGTTTTTAAGAAAGCTCGAATTTACCCTCTCTTTAGTCTGAAATTTGTGTTCCTTCAAACCAGATTTTCTAAAAAGAAAAGTTTCCAAAAATATTTTAATATTATCCTATAATATTAAAATAAATTTATAACCATGATTTAACTTTTAAACCAAAGGGGTTTTTAATTAATCTTCTTGTTTTTTTCCAGTCGAGGCACTTTTATAACCTCTTTACGGTGCAAAAGGAATGTTCGGCATGCACGAATTTACTCACCATAATGATTGAAATTACATTGAATATTAATTTACATGATTAAAAAGTCATTATTTTTAAAAAGAAAATTTTTTCCAAAAATTATAGATAATCATTATTTTTAACATGGTCTTCAATGGAAAATTTTTTCTAAAATGTTTTATTGGTATTAATACTTTAAAAGTTTTAAAAGCTATTTTTAAAGAAAAAGGTTTTCAAAATTGTTTTATGTTTACAAAAAAATTTTAAAAGTTTTAAATATTTCCTTATAAGTTTTAAAATTATATTCAAAGAAAAATGTTTTCAAAATTTTTTTAACCTTCTTTCATAATTTTTCAAAGAAAATGGTTTTCAAAATGTATTCAAGCTTTAATAATAAATTTTCAAAGAATAAAGGGCATTTTACTCATTAAATTTTTTTAAAAGATATTTAAAAATTATTTATCATATAAGATAGAATCTTTTGATGTTACTCATGCCTTTCTGAGAAATGATCCAAAGTTTCCATTCAAATTATTTTCATGAATGTATTATGTTTTGAGCATGAAATTTATGAAAACTCATTTATCTTTTATGGTTTATATTTTTAGGAAAATCATCCCTCTTCCATGGGTTATATACTTGTCAAACTCATTTATAATCAATGGTTTATACCATTATAATTTCTTATTAAATCCACATCCTTTTACAGGTTATTTTAGGATGAAATGATTATAGAACCTATATAATTTCCATAGTTTATGATATGATTAAATATTTATAGTACCCATTTCATTTTATGGGTTATGAAATTATGTTAATGAAACCCTTATCTTTTTATGGGTCATGATATTATGAATGTTTTATTATCTAGTGGCACATATATGAATGATTTTATTATGTGATGGGTGGGACATATATCTCCCTCCAATAAATTAGGTAATGATAAATTTTTTATGATCTCAAAGGGTACATGAGAGGGAATCCCAATACCAAAACAAGAGGGTACATGAGAGGGTATCCCAAGACCGAAACTAGAGGGTAAATGAGAGGTTATAATAAGCCTAAAACAAGAGGTTTCATGGTAGGGAATCTCAAGACTAAAGTAGGTACATGGGTCATTATCCAGAGGCTAACATGTTATGAAGGTTATAATAACTTTTCTCTTTATTTCACAATTTAACTTGATTTATTACATAAAATTTTCACTTGATACAACATAAAATATTGATTGGTATAGTGACTTTTGGGATTAAGAACATTACATAACAACTTAGAATATAAACCCCAACATCTTTATTGAAAACTACTTTTACATGACCACACACATTCCTTCGTACAAAGCCTTGCATCGGATAACCTGAGGACATTCATAAGAAAAGGGTGATATATAAAGCCCAGTAAGGGAGTAAACAAGTCATAACATGAAGAATATAGTACATTCTAGGAAATAGGCATATCAATATATAATAAGAGAGACATGAACATAAAGTCCCAATATATCATGATTAGCATAACATGGAAATGTGGCAACAACATTTAACATGATGTTAGCATGAGCCAAGGCTCATTGCACATGGAGCATGAGTAAAACCTCATTGCACTTTAATTAGAATGATTAAACCCTCATTTAACTTTATTTATCATGATACTAATATTTACCCAATGTATTGGAGTGCTATCAGTGTGCACCCTTTATAAACATTTCATTTCGTGTATAAGTGTGCCACATGGGTCATATAACACAGAATCATTCGACATTATCATTTATTCCAGGATAAAGGGGTGTGGAAAACATAAATTTATGTTCTGAATAAACAAGTACATGTATATAAAGTTGAATACCCTTGATAGAGAAATGGGTATGGTATTCACTTACACGTTGATTTTTGGCATGAGAAATATTGGTGTAACTTCGACAGCATAACGACGTCAAATAGAAATCATAAAATGGGTTGATGAGAGAGAAAGGGGTATCTCATCATATGTACATAAAATGGACAGTAAGGTGGTCATATAGATACATTTCCCAATATACTTAATGGAATTTAGATGCATAATATTAAAGAATTTCTCTAATGAAAATGATAAGAGAGAAATTCCTTGTAGAATTTCTGCATGGTAATGGGTGTGCCTGAGAGGAATTAATGAGAGAGAAATAGGTCTCTTATCATTCAAACATGAGGATTTAAATATGGTGGAGGTTTTAAATCATACCCCAACATTTTTCTTTGAAAATAATATTCATTTTATCTAAATAATTTTCTAAATATGTGAATTTTTACTTTTAAAATAAAAACTGGCATTTATCAAAAATTCACCGATTTTGAAAAAAACAGCTTTCAAACCTTAATAAAAATTAAAATTGTATTCATAAAAAAATTATAAGGCCGTTTATAGTTAATAAAAATTAATTTAATAATAATATTTTATTAAAATATTATTTAATTCAAAAATCCATTAATTCATCAAAATAGATTTCTTAATTGAATATTAACTAAAAATACTATTGGTTCTTTATAATATATTTACAAAGTATAAATAATAAAATGAATGTATATTATATATACAAAAATAATGCACATAATCATATTTCTAGGGTATTGTTACATAACCCCTTAAAACACCCGCATAAGACCTAAGGGTAAGGTGTGCGATGGTGACAGACTCTTGGGGTGGCTCGTATAATATCACTTGAGTGGTAAACTCTATTAACTTCCACTTCTCCCATAGGTAGTTCCGTTCAAGATTAACATGTTTAATCTTGGCTTGGTCTTGGTCAAGAAAGGATTCCAGTGATGCTACCACCTTATTGAGCTCCAAAAAATAGGCTTCATGTGGAGAAATTCTACTGGATGAGGTCATCGCTTCCTTTGTCTGAGTAAATTGGATTTTTTAAAGCCCTGTATTTATACTAAACATGTGATCACTATTTAACTACTATATTAGAAATGGTAACAATTCATAATGGTATTTTAAAATCCAAAAAAACATAAAACCAAGGAATTGAATATGTTATATAACCATTTTACATAATAAGACATTTAAATAGATCAAGAGTAATTTTCATTAATAAAATCTTGGTTCGTTACAATCTTCCCCCCTTAAGAAATTTCTCCCTCAAAATTTCCTTTTACCACACAAAAATAGATGAGGGAAACTCTGCTTCATAACTTCCTCTAATTCCCATGTTGCTTCTTCAAACTTTTGGTTTCACTACAACACCTTTACATGGTGTATTGTCTTGTTTTGTAGAAATTTTTCCCTACGATCTAAGATCTTCACTGGATTCTCTTCCCAAGAGAGGTAATTCCCCAATGGTACCACATATGGATTGAGTACATGTGATGGTTCAGGTATGTACTTCCTCAATAGTCATACGTGGAATACATCATTTACTTGAGATAGGTTCGGTGGGAGTGCTAGTCAATAGGACACGGCCCCAATGCGATCAATGATTTCAAAAGGGCTGATTTACCTTGGACTATGCTTTCCCTTCTTCCCAAATCTCATAACTCTCTTCCACAGTGATATACGGAGGAATACCAAGTATCTGACATCAAAATCTAGGTCTTTTCAACGATTATCAGCACAGCACTTTTTTCGAATCTAAGTAGCTTTAATGTGCTGCTAGATGGACTTAACCTTCTCCGCCATTTATTTGAACATTTCCGGACATAGGATTTTTTTCTCCCCAACTTCATCCCAACATTTCAGTGGTCTTCACCTCTTCCTATAAATGGCTTCATAAGAATCCATTTGGATGCTTGAATGGAAACTACTATTATAAGAGAACTCAACCAGAGGAAGATATTGATCCCATCCTCCTTTGAATTCCATTGAGCATGCTCTCAACATATCCTCAAGTGTTTGGATAGTCCACTCAGATTGGCCATCAGTTTGAGGATGGTAAGTTGTACTGAAGTTCATCTCAGTATTCAGATCATGTTAGATACTCTTCCATAACTTAGAGGTGAATCATGGATCTAGATCGAATACAATCTATAGTGGCACCCCATGCATCTTTACCACTTCTTTGATTTATATATTTTCCAGTTGATCCAATTATAAATCCTCTCGAATTGTAATGAAGTGCAGTCTTTGTAAGCCAATCCACAAAAACCCAGATATCATTGTTTTATTTGGACGTCTTCAGAAGTCTAATGACAAAGTCCATGTCTATGTTCTCTCATTTCCATGTGGTCATGGGTAGTGTTTGCATCATCCTCTTAGACTTCTTCCTCTCAGCCTTCACTTGCAGAGATATCAGTCAGTTCAATGTATACTCAGCGATGTCCTTCTACATGTTATCCCACCAACAATGATCTCAAATATCTTAATAAATCTAGGTGTTTCCTAGGTAAATAAATAAATTATAACTATGTGCATCATCTAAAAGTTCATTCTTTAACTCCAGATTTTATGGAACACATACTCTTTTCCCAAATCTCCCAATTCCTTATTCATTAACATTGAACTTCGTGGATTTCCTTTTTCTAATAGTTTCCACTTTCTTATGAATTCCCACACCATCCTTTTTATCATCCTTTAACCTTTCCAAAAGAGATGGTTGAGCAGTAATTTGTGAAATTATTGATGATGTTCCCTTCTTTATGATTATCATGTCCGTCTTCATCAAATATAAAAAGGTTTGATCCTTTTCAATTCTCATCAATTATGGAATCATTGGGTCCCTTCTACATAGAGCATCATCTACCTTGTTTACTTTCCCAGGGTGGTAATGGATTGAGCAATCATAGTCTTTGATCAGCTCTAACAATCTTCGTTGGTGCATGTTCAACTCTTTCTATGTGAATATATACTTGAGGATTTTCTGATCCATATATATTTCACACTTCTCCCCAAAGAGGTAATGTCACTAAAATTTTAAAGCGATGATTACTACAGCCAACTGAAGATCATGTGTTGGATATTTTTTCTCATGAACTTTCAATTAACCTGAAACATAGGCAATTAATTTTTTATTTTTCATCAACACAAAACCTAGTACCTTCTTTGAATCATCACTAAATACCACAAAAATTTCTCCACTTTGGGGTAGTGTGAGAACAAGCATAGTGATATGCCTCCTTTTCAACTCCTTGATTCTCTCTTTGCTTTCATCACTCTAATAAAACTTTACTCCCTTATAAGTTATCTTGGTAAGAGGGTTTGACAATCATGAGAAATTTCTAAAAAATCGGTAATAATATCTAGCTAACCCTAGGAAGCTATGGATATCTGTTACCGATGATGGCCTCATTCATCCATCAATTGCAGCTGTCTTGAAGGGATCTATTGATATCTCATTTCTTGTGATGATATGATCCAATAATGAGACCTCTTTCAACCAAAACTCACACTTTTTGTACTTTTCATAGAGCTTATCCTTTTGTAAGGTCACGAGTACAGTTCTTAGATTCTCCTAATAGTCCTCCTTGGTTTTTGGGTATATTAAAATATCGTCTATAAAGACTACCAAAAATTTGTCAAAGTAATCTCTAAAGACTCTATTAATCAATTCAATGAAGATTTATGGATCATTAGTAAGTCTGAAAGGCATTATAATGAATTCATAGTTCCCATATCTTTTACAAAAAGCAGTCTTTGGGATATCCACCTTCTTCACCCTTACATGGTAATATCCTGACTGAAGATCCAACTTCGAGAAGTATTGTGCTCCATATAGTTGATTGAACAAGTAATCAATTCATGGTAGAGGATTCATGTTCTTTATCGTGAATTTTTTGATCTCATGATAATCAATGAAAAGGTGCATTGACCCATCCTTCTTGATGGAGAGGACTGGTGCACTCCATGGTGAAGCACTTGGGCATATAAACCCTTTATCCAGATTCTCCAATAGTTGTTTATTTAACTCCTCAAGCTCCACAACAGCCATTCTATATAGAATCTTGTATATTTGAAAGGCACCAGGTATAATATCAATTAAAAATTCAACATCTCTTCTAGAAGGAAGACTATGAAATTCCTCAGGAAACACTTTAGTGAATTCCCTCACAATAGGCATGTCTTCAAGGATGGTTGCTTCCTTATACTGAACCATTTGAGAAAGATATGCATGATCATAGGTCATTAATATCCACTCTTGAGATGATGGTTCTAAATAAGATTCATCCTCCTCCTTGTACTTGTACAGAATAGGGGGTCGATTCGCCATATTGAGAGCGATTTACCTCTCATGTAAATTTATGTTGGATCTATATAAGGAAAGACAATCCATGCCGATAATTGCATCAAATTCCCCAAGAGGGAGTATGATGAGGTTCTATGGATAGTTCAATCCACAAATTATGATAGGGGAGGAGTTATATTCATGGGATTAAATGATATAATCATTTTTTGTTTTCACAAAAATCTTTACTTCCATTATTTGTGGTGGTGTGGGTATTTTTCTACTAAACATTCAGGATATAAAAGAATGTGTAGAACCCGAATTAAAAAGTAAATTTTCTATTCTTGAATGAATAACTAGTGTACCTATTACCACTGCCAATGAGTCTGCACCCTAGTGGTATAGACTCTTACTTGGCATCCAAAAGACAGAGGATCAAATCTGGGCAGGGACTAATTTCTAGGTATTGTAGCAGGGCACTCTAACAGGGTAATGTAGAAATATTGTAGTAGTGGAGGAACTGTAGCGGCGGTGACACTGTATCGGCAGAGGCACTGTAGTAGGAAATGTAGCGGTGGTGGTACTGTAGCAGGTACTGTAGCAGACCAGGTACTATAGTAGTATTATTCACTTAGGGGCTCTTTGGGCCAAAAAAATGGGCTTTCAAGCCTAGTATTCAGGCCACTTGGCCTTGGGCCTTAGGGCTATGTAATGGGGCTCCCTCTTCCTAGTCTAAATAGTTCTTTGCTTTATATAATAAAATGAGGCTTCAGCCCCAACCTTTTAAAAAAAACATACCTATTACCACTTTGTTGTTGGTGTTCACTTTGGTGGTAGTGAAGGAAATGATCACCCTTGTTGTCTTGGAGGTTGTTGGTTGCCTCCAAAAAACCTTGGATTAGGTCACTGGTTTGCAATGTGACCTAGTTCTTTGTAGTCGAAGCAATGAATAATGCATTGAGGGTCGAATAGATTGTTCCTCTCCTCTGTTGTAACCATGGGTTTTTCTTGTTAGTAGTTAATGGCCAGTTTTCCTTCTCTTTTACACTTAATACATTTACTCATCCCCTTCTTCTAATTTCTAGGGTGCTTCTTTCTGCACCTTTGGAATGTGGGGTGCTGGATTTTCTTAGCACCATTGGATTTATCCATTGGACCACCATAACTAAAGTCCACCTTACACTTCTTATTCCTATGATACCCCTGAGATTCAATGATCTCCATTTCGACCTTGAGGGAACATCAAACAATTTCTTCACAGCTCTCGATGTCATGGATCTCTTGGGCTTTCTGTAGGCTAGATTTTATCCCACAAAAGAAGCGATCAACCTTGGATTTGGGGGTAATGACAAAGCCATAGGCATATCATGCAGGCCTTGTGAATTTTTCCTCATATTATCCAATGTATTCATCATCTTTTTTCTTGAGGGAAAGGAAGTCCCTTTCTATCTTAAGTTGGAGGGTGCGAGGAAAATATTTATCAAAAGAGATTTCTAGAAATCCTTTCACTCCAACACCTCAATATCCTCCTCAGGCTTCGTATTTTTGACAAATGTCCACCTTTTATTAGCTTCACCCTCCATATGATAATTATCCAGAAGTACCTTGTCTTATTCAGAACATATAAGTATTGAGAAGATCTTCTCAATGGAGTTGATCCATTGTTCGGCGATTGAGGGATCAGATGATCCATTGAAATTTGGAGGCCTTTGTCTCATGAAGCTCTCAACTACTTCTTTTTCTCTCTTGGGGGGGTTGAATGTTCCACTTGACCCATGTTTCTATTCAAAACTTGAGTTAACTCGGAGAGTATTGTGAAAAAGTTTGTGATTCGTGCTCCCATCGAATTGGGCATCTCATTAGAACAGTCGTCACATTGATCTTTGCATCAGTTGTCATCCCGAGTCATCCTATTAATGGTCATTGGCTAGAATAAAAGGAAAGTTAGGGGTAACACATAAAGGGTAATCCAAAGAAAAAAATGGATTACTTATAAATTACTTTTATTTCCTTAACTTATGAATTTATAGGCTTCAATCAATGTTATCCATGATCTAATTCCCAACATATATTCTTTGGGGAATTTTTTGCATTCCCTTAATAATGTTTCATACTAAAATTATGAATTTACAAAAGCATATCCCCTTGGAGTGTTATAAACAAGAGTGAATAAAGGCATGTTTCGTGTACCAGTTCTCGTTAGAGTCGAGATCAAAGCGGTGCTTTTGGGTTTTACCCCAAGATACATCTAGACAAGAGTCGCCTCTACCTGCTTGTATCCAGAAAGGGATGTATTTTCTTGATAAACCACATACTCAATACTCACCAAAATTTATTGTAAGAACCCGTATCTTCTTTTTCAGGTATGTATTTCTTTCTTGGTTGTTTTTGAGAAAAAAAGGAAGTTTCTAGAAATTTCAGGAGTAAGCGTCGTATACTTTAAGTACATATCGTGTACTCGATTGCCACAGGTGACCATGTACTGGTCAGGTAGTGGCTGAGAACATGGTTGTGTGTGGTGACCTGGAGACTGCCTAAAGTGGAGGCCAGAAAAGGCAAGTGCACGTCGTATACTTTTAAAGAACAAGTCATGTACTTTATTTTTTTCATTAAACAGACCAGGGTCACATCTGATGGATAGAATGCACTTCTTCTCGACCTATCTCATCCAGGAGCATCTATACAACCATATATTTTCTCTGATCCCCTAACTCACCCTCTGTTATCTGAATCGACCATTGTCAATTGCATTAGAATCGCATCGGTGAGTTCTCCTATCTTCTTGAACTTCATCTTCTGATTTCTCCTCTTTCGTGAGATATTCTCGGTTGAATGATTTTAGCGTTTTGTAGATCTACGGAATTCTAGAGTGATTCAAGGCCTGAGGTTCACGTATATCGAACTCACAACACCAAGGTAGGTGGTTTGTGCCTTTCTGTAGTGATTATTTGAGTTATATGTGCAAAAGTTCCCAATACCCTCATTCATGGTATTGTGTGTTTATGATTTTAGCCCTTTTGTTTTCCTGTTATGCCTTGTTTGATTAGATAAAAGTTGATTGTTTGAGAATAGGGTTATATTTTCCATGCTATGGATGTTTTTCCCATGTTTTCTTATTTTTTACCATTTGGTCTTGCCTTTCCAGTTAGGTTGTCACTTTCTTTCCATGACTAGTAATGTTGGGTGGAGTGATTATTAATTGACATGATATGATATGTTGTAGTTTTTTATTCAAGTAGTTATTGAGGTTTACTTTGGCTGAAGATTATCATTTGTGCATGATTGCATTACACGGGGATGTGGCAACTTGGTGTAGTGAGACCATAGGGGAAATTGACATTGAGGTATTTCCTAGAGTGTCTATTTTAATTATCACACTGCGAGACCATAGGGGGATTTACATTGAGTGCTCCCTCAGAGTGTCTATAGTTACGTTACGAGGCCACAGGAGGAATTGACATTGAGTGCTTCCTCAGATTGCTTATAGTTTACCATTGAAAGAATATAAGGGGAATTGACGGTGAGTGCTTCCTCATAGATTCTTTGATCACACATGACTATATAGGGAATTGATAGTGAGTGCTTCCTTAGAGATTCTTTGCTACATCTTCTCTTGTATTGTGAACCAGAGGGGTTAGGCTGTGAGAACTACCCAGAGGGTTGCTTGTAGTTGTTTTTGGTTGATTAAATACTTAAAAGTAAATGTTTGTAAATGAAACTATATGACTATTTACTTTTGAGTACTTCTGCGTTCACTGCTTCTTTTTTTCTTATTACCTTCCATATATATTCACTGACTGCTAGGCATAGATCTTTGGGTGGTTTCCTACTAGGATTAGTCTCACACCCTTTTTGGGTCATGCTTTTGGGACCAAATAGATTACATTACTGTAGGTATAGATAAGGGCAAGAAACCTTCTACTTCAAGTACTTGATTTCTATGGAGTTGGAGAGCATTGGACCAATCTAAGGCTTGTGAGGTTGTAGAGCTATTTACTTTCTTTTCTTTTGTACTTTGGTTTGGTACTTTATTCCAATAGTGTGATTTGTTTGGCAACTTTCCTAGACATATGTATCAAGCATCATTTATATATATGTGTGTGCTCCAATTGTTTGTTACTTCCACTGTTTACTTATTTCATGTTTTACTGCTTTCTCTATTTCTATCTGTTTTACTTCCACTGTGTTACTCTTCCAATGAGGGCATAGTGTCTCCATTATCACACCCAATGCCCTCACTTCTAGTCGGCAGCCTCTAGCGTCTGGGTAAATGTGATTGAGTCCATGTGGCCAACCGAGTACGGGGAACCTCTGGGCGGTTCCTAGAACTGGGACATTATATTTAGGGATGTTTTTATATACTTAGTCTTATCCCTAAGGCTTTCACTAGGGTTTTCTAATTCTAATCCCAAAAATAACTAAACATATCCTATCATACCAACTATAATAACCTTAATCTTTATTTTACAATTAAACATGATTTATTACATAAAATTTTCACTTGATACAGCATAAAATATCTTTAGTTACAGTGTCTTTGGGGATTAGGAACATTACATAACAACTTAGAACATAAAACACAACATCTTTATGGAAATCTTCTTTTACATGACCACATACATTTGTTCATACTTAGCATCGCATGGGATAACCTAAGGACATGCATAAGAAAAGGGTGATCTATAAAGCCTAGTAAGAGAGTAAACAAGGCATGACATAAAGAATATATTACATGCTAGGAAATAGGCATATCAATGGATCATAAGAGAAACATGAACATAAAGGCACAATATAGCATGATTATCATATCATGGAAATGTGGAAACAACATTTAACATTAAGTTACCATGATCCAAAGACCATTGCACATGGAGCATGAGTTAAACCTCATTGCACTTGAATTATCATGATTAAACCCTCATTTCACTTAAGGTATCATGATAATAATCTTTACCCAATGCATTGGAACTCTATCAGGGAGCACACTTTATAAATATTTCATTTCAGGCATAAGTGTGCCACATTGATCATATAACATGGAATCATTCAAAATCATCATTTATTCCATGATAAAAAATGTGGAATACATAAATTTAGGTCCTAAATCAACAAGTATATGTTCATAAGTGTGAATACCCTTGATATAATGGGTATGGTATTCACTTACCTGATGATTTTGGCATGGTAAATTTTGGTGTAACTTCGACGGCATAACGACGTCAGATAGAAATCATAAAATTGGTTGATGAGAGATAAAGGGGTATCTCATCATATGTACATGAAATTGAAAGTAAGGGGGTCATATAGATACATTTCCCAACATACGTAATGGAATTTAGATGCATAATATAAAATAATTTCTCTAATGAAAATGAGAAGAGAGAAATTCCTTATGGAATTTCGGCATGGCAATGGGTGTGCCTGGGAGGCATTAATGAGAGAGAAAGAGGACTATCATCATTCAAACATGAAGAGGTCTGTATGGGGGAGGTTTAAAATCATAACCCAACAATTTTCATTGAAAATAACATTAATTTTATCAAAATAATTTTCTAAATATGTGAATTTTTACTTTTAAAATAAAAACTGACATTTATCAAAAATTCATGGGTTTTGAAAAAAACAGCTTTCAAACCTTAATAAAAATTAAAATTGTATACATAAAAAATTTATATGATCATTTATATTTAATAAAAGGTAATTTAATAATAATATTTTATTAAAATATTATTTAATTCAAAAATCCATTAATTCATTAAAATAGATTTCTTAATTAAATATTAACTAAAAATATTATTTGTGCTTTAAAATCTATTTACAAATTATCAATAATAAAATAAATGTATGTTTTCTATACAAAAATAATTCACATAATAATATTGGTAGGGCCTTGTTACATAACCCCTTAAAACACCCGCATAAGACCTAAGGGTAAGGTGTGTGATGGAGACAGAATCTTGGTGTGGCTCGTATAACATCACTCGGGTGGTAATCTCTATTAACTTACACTTCTCTAGTAGGCAATTCTGTTCAAGATTAACATGTTAAACCTTGGATTGGGCTTGGTCAAGAGAGGAGTCCAGTGATTCTAACTCCTTATTGAGCTCCTATAAATGGGATTCGTATGGATAAATTCTACAAGATGAGGTCATCGCTTCCTTTGTCTGAGTAAATTGGATTTTTTAAAGCCCTATATTTATAATAATCATGTGATCAGTATTCAATGGATATATTAGAAATGGTAACAATTCACAATGGTAATTTAAAATCCAAAAAAACATAAAACCAAGGAATTGAATATGTTATATAACCATTCTACATAATATTACATTTAAATAGATCAATATGAATTTTCATTAATAAAAGTTTGGTTCATTATAATATTCCCCCCTTAAGAAATTTCACCCTCAAAATTTTATTTTCCCACACTAAAACAGATGAGGGTAACTCTGCTTCATCACTTCCTCTGATTCCCACATTGCTTCTTCAAACTTGTGGTTTCACTACAACACCTTGACAAGGTGCATTGTCTTATTTTGTAGAATTTTTTCCCTACGATCTAAGATCTTCACCGGCTTCTCTTCATAAGAGAGGTAATTCTCCCATGGTACCACAACTATATTGAGTAAATGCGATGGTTCAAGTATGTACTTCCTCAAGAGTGATACATGGAATACATCATGTACTTGAGATAGGTTCAGTGGGAGTTCTAGTCGATAGGACACTTCTCTAATGTAATCAAGGATTTCAAAAGGGTCTATGTACCTTGGACTAGGCTTTACCTTCTTCCCAAATATCATAACTCTCTTCCAGAGTGATATACAGAGGAATACCATGTATCTGAAATCAAACTATAGATCTTTTCAATGATAATTAGAATATCTCTTTTGTCGAATCTAAGTATCCTTAATGTACTACTAGATGGCCATAACCTTCTCCACCATTTCTTTGACCATTTCCGGACCTAAGAGTTTTTTCTCCCCAAATTCATCCCAACATGTCAGTACTCTTCACCTCTTCCCATAACGGGATTCATAAGGAGCCATTTGGATGCATGAGTGGAAAATATTATTGTAAGAGAACTCAACCGTAGGAATATTTTGATCCCATCCCCCTTTGAAGTCCATTGATCATGATCTCAACATGTCCTCAAGTTTTTGGATATTCCACTCAGATTGGCCATCAGTTTGAGGATGATAAGTTGTACTGAAGTTGAGCTCTGTATTCAGATCATGTTGAAGACTCTTCCAGAACTTAGAGGTCAATCTTGGATCTTGATCTGATACAATCTATAGTTTCACTCCATGCATCCTTACCACTTCTTTGATTTATATCTGTTCCAGTTGATCCAATGATAAATCCTCTCAAATTTTAATGAAGTGCAGTCTTTGTAAGCCGATCTACAACAACCCAGATATCATTGTTTCCTTTGGATGTCTTCAGAAGTCCAATGACAATGTCTGCGGTGATGTTCTCCCATTTCCATGTTGTTATGGGTAGTGTTTGCATCATCCCCTTAGACTTATTCCTCCTAGAATTCACTTTCTAGGATATCAGGCACTTCAATGTATACTCAGTGATGTCCTTCTTCATGTTATCCCACCAATAATTCTCTCAAGGATCTCAATACATCTTGGTGTTTCCTAGGTAAATGGAGAAATTAGAACTATGTGCATCATCTAAATGTTCATTATTGAACTCTAGATTTTATGGAACACGTAGTCTTTCCCCAAATATCACAATTCCTTCTTCATTAACATTGAACTCCTCGGATTTCCCTTTTATGATAGTTTCCACTTTCTTCTGAATTCCCACATCATACTTTTGATCATCCTTTAACCTTTCCAAAAGAGATGGTTGAGCATTCATTTGTGAAAGGATTTATTATGTTCCCTTTTTTATGATTCCCAAGTACATATTCATCCAATATAAGAAGATTTTATCCTTTTCAATTCTCATCAATGATAGAATCGTTGGGTCCTTTCTACTTAGAGCATCCTCCACCTTGTTCACTTTCCAGGGTGGTAATGGATTGAGCAGTCATAGTATTTGATCAGCTCTAACCATCTTCATTGGTGCATGTTCAACTCTTTCTATGTGAATATATACTTGAGGCTTTTGTGATTCATATATATTTCACACTTATCCCCAAAAAATTAATGTCGCCAAATTTTTAAAGTAATGATTTCTGCAGCCAACTCCATATCAGGTGTTGGATAGTTTTTCTCATGAACTTTCAATTTCCTTGAAGCATAGGCAATGAATTTTTCATTTTTCATCAACACATAACCCAGTATTTTCTTTTATTCATCACTAAATACCATAAAAAGTTCTCCACTTGTGGGTAGTTTGATAACGGGCATAGTGATATGCCTCATTTTAAACTCCTTGAAGCTCTCTTCACTTCCATCACTCCAAGTAAACTTTACTCCCTTCCAAGTTATCTTGGTAAGAGGGTTTGACAATCATGAGAAATTTCTCACAAATCAGCAATAATATCCATCTAACCCCAGGAAGCTACAGATATCTATTACCAATGTGGGCCTCAATCATCCATCAATTGCAGCTATCTTGAAGGGATCTATAGATATCCCATTTCTTGTGACGATCTTATCCAAGAATGAGACCTCCTTCCACAAAAACTCACACTTTTTGTACTTTTCATAGATCTTCTCCTTTTGTAAGGTCTCTAGTATAGTGCTTAGATTCTCCTCATGCTCCTCCTTGGTTTATGAGTATATTAAAATATCGTCTATAAAGACTACCAAATTTTTCTTTGAGGTAATCTCTAAATACTATATTAATCAAGTCAATGAAGATTTCTGGAGCATTAGTGAGTCTGAAAGGAATTATTATGAATTCATAGTGCCCATATCTTGTACGAAAATTAGTCTATGGGATATCCTACTTCTTCACCCTTACTTAGTAATATCCTAACCGTAAATCCAACTTAGAGATGTATTGTTCTCTATATAGCTGATCGAACAAGTCATCAATTTGTGGCAGAGGATACTTGTTCTTTATCATGATTTTTTTGATCTCATAATAGTCAATGAAAATGTTCATTGACCCATCCTTCTTCTCGATGGAGAGGACTGGTGCACCCCATGGTGAAGCACTTGGGCATATAAACACTTTATCTTGATTCTCCATTAGTTGTTTCTTCAGCTTCTCAAGCTCCAAAATAGCCATTCTATATAGAGTCTTGGATATTGGAAACACACCAGGTATAATATCAATTAATAATTAAACATCCCTTCTAGGAGGAATACTATGAAATTCCTCAGGAAACACTTTAGTGAATTCCCTCATAATAGGCATGTCTTCAAGGATGGTTGCTTCCTTAGATTCAACTATCTGAGCAAGATATGCATGATTGTAGGTTATTAATAACCACACTTGAGATGATGGTTCTAAATAAGATTTGTACTCCTCCTTGTACTTGTAAAGAATCAAGGGTTTATTCTCCATATGGAGAGTGATTTCCCTCTCATGTAAATTTATGTTGGATCTATATAAGGAAAGACAATCCATGCCAATAATTGCATCAAATTCCCCCAGAGGGAGTATGATGAGGTTCTCTAGAAAGTTCAATCCAAAAATTATGACAGGGGAGGAGTTATATTCATGGGATTTAATGATTTACCCATTTTTTGTTTTCACTGACATCTTTACTTCCTTGATTTATAGTGGTGTTGGTATTTTTCTACTAAACTTTCAGGATATAAAAGAATGCATAGAACCCGAATTAAAAAGTACATTTTCTATTCTTTAATGAATAACTAGTGTACCTATTACAACTTTGTTGTCAGGGTTCACTTCGGTGGTAGTGATGGAAAAACATCACCCTTTCTGGATTATAGGTTGTTGGTTGCCACAAAAAAACCCTTGGATTAGGGAACTTGTTTGCAATGTGGTCTGGTTCTTTATAGTTGAAGCAATGAACAATGCATTGAGGGTCAAATAGAGTGTTCCTCTCCTCTGTCATAACCACGGGTTTTTCTTGTCGGTAGTTATTGTCCAGGTTCCCTTCTCTTTTAAACTTAATTCATTTACTCATCCCCTTCAGGCAATTTCTAGGTGCCTCTTTCTGCACCTTTGGAAAGTGGGGTGCTTGATTTTATTAGCACTATTGGATTTATCCATCAGACTGCTAGAATTAAATTCCACCTTATGCTTCTTCTCCCAATTATACCCTTGAGATTCACCAATCTAAATTTCGACATTGAGGGAACATTGGACAATTTCCTCATAGCTCTTGAAGTCACGGATCTCTAGGGATTTCTTTAGGATATGTTTTATCCCACCAAAGAAGCTGTCAACCTTGAATTAGGGGTAACGACAAAGCCAGAGGCATATCGTGATGGCCTTGTGAATTTTTCCTTGTATGATCTAATGTATTCATCATCTTTTTTTCTTTAGGGCATTGAAGTCCCTTTCCATCTTAATTTGGAGGGTGCGAGGTAAATATTTCTCCAAAAAATTTCCAGAAATCCTTCCATTCCAATGCCTCAATATCCTCCTCAGGCTTAGTATTTTTGATAAATGTAAACCATTGATTAGCTTCACCCTCCATATGATAAGTATTCAGAAGTACCTTCTCTTGTTCAGAACATTTAATGATGGAGAAGATATTCTCAATGGAGTTGATCCATTTTTTCGGCTATTGAGGGATCAGGTGATCCATTAAAAGGAGGCCTTTGTCTCATGAAGCTCTCAACTATAGATTTTTATTTCTTAGGGGGGTTGAATGCTCCACTTGACCCATGTTTATATTAAAAGATTGAGTTAACTGATAGAGTATTGTGAAAAGGTTTGTGTTTAGTACTCCCGTCGAATTGAGAATCTCATTATGAATTTATAGGCTTCAATCTATGTTATCCAAGATCTAATTGCCAACATATATTCTTTGGGGAATTTTTGTTATTACCTTAATAATGGTTCATACTAAGCTTATAAATTTACAAAAGCATATCCACTGGAAGTGTCATAACCAAGAGTGCATCAAGGCCCATTGTCATGCACCAGTTCCCTTTAGAGTCTAGATCAAAGAGATGTTTTTGGGTTTTACCCATAGATACATCTATGACAGAGTTACCTATACCTTCTTATATCCATAAAGGGATGTATTTTCTTGATAAACCACTTACTCAATACTCACCAAAATTTAGTGTAAGAACTCATATCTTCTTTTTCAGGTATGTCTTTCTTTCCTGGTTGTTTTTGAGAAAAAGGGAAGTTTCTGGAAATTTCAGGAGTACATGCTGTGTACTTTAAGTACACGTTGTGTACTCGGTTGCCACAGGTGACCGTGTACTAGCTGGGTAGTAGATGAGTACATGGTAGTATGTGGTGACCTAAAGACCGCCTAAAGCATAGGCCGGAAAAGGCAAGTTCACACCATGTACTTTTAAAGAACACATCGTGTACTTTTTTTTCATTAAACAGACCGGGGTCACGTCTGATGGACAGAACACACTTCTTATCAACCTATCTTATCCAAGAGCATCTGTACGACTACAGATTTTCTCCAAGCCCCCGACTCTTCATCTGTTCTCCAAATCTTCCGTCGTTGATTGTGTTGGAATCACATCATTGAGTTCTCCTTTCTTCTTTAACTTTATATCCTTATTTCTCCTCTTTCATTAGATATTCTTATTTGTCTGATTTTAGCATTTTGTCGATCTATGGCGTTATTGGGAGATTCAAGACCTGAGGTTCACGTATATTGATCTCACAATGCTGAGGTAGGTGGTTTGTGCCTTTCTGTAGTTATTCTTTGAGTTATATGTGCAAAAGTTCCCAATACTCTCATTCGGGGTATTGTGTGTTTATTGTTTTAGCCCTTTTATTTTCCTGTTATTCCTTTTTTGATTGGATAGAGGTTAATTGTTTGAGAATAGGGTTACCTTTTCCAAGATATGGATGTTTTTTCCTTGTTTTCTTTGTAACACCCCAAGCTTACACGGTACGCTTCTCTTTCAATAATGCAATAGCTTGTATTGTACGCAAGTTCGAGATTCTAACACAACGCGACCAATCAAAGTAGCTGTTATGAATAGTAATACCCACTTTTTGAAATTATATAAATTTTATATTTAAAAATGGACTTCATTTTTGGATTTAGAATATCTAAATTATCCTATGTTGAATTTTTGGTATTTTTCCGAGAACTTCCAATTTTCGATGAATAGTGAAAAATACTTAAAAACAACATTTTTAATCAAAATAATTTATAGTGATAAATTTTACTATTGAGTGGTTTTAAAGTATAATTAGAATATAATTTTACTATTTTATCAAATGGTGTTCATTAGAATTAATTTTACTTTGAAATTGGACATAAACAATTGTCAATCTTTTGATTGATATTGTTTCTTAAAAACACGCTATTTGTTTTGACAATGGGAATTAATTATAAAATTAATTAATGAAAATTATATGTTTTTAGTTTTGTAAAATAGACATCATTTTTTAATTCAGAATATCAATTATAGTTTAGGGTGAATTTTTTGTATTTTTCTGAAAAACTTCAATTTTTGATGAATAGTGAAACCACTAGGTGGTAGTTAAAAAACTGATTTTTCGTTTAAATGAAATTTTACCACCTCTGTGATTTTAATTTCAAAAATCTTACATACATCATTTTCATTGGGAAGTAAAATGTGGTTCAATGGGATTAAAATAATTTTTGGTGAATAGTAACTTTTAAGTTCTATTAATCGCGATTAAAGGTAATTAGTGTAATTTAAGGTAAATATAATGTTATAATAATATGAAATTACCTTTACACTTTTCCTACCCCTATTTTATGAGTCATGGACTACCAATACAATCCATGGGTCAACTTGGGGACCCCATGGAGCCACTTGGGTAAGAAAATGACATCAATAACTTTTTATTTAAAGTAAAAATAAAATTGTCACAAACCAGTGTTGTTTTACTAAAAAAATTATTATATAGGGTTATATAAGTTAAATTTTAGACTATAAATATTAATTGTAAAGATAAAAATATTTCCTACATCATGGTAATTTTTTTATAATTTTTAGACATTAAATAAATAAATTTATTTATGACACCATGATGATGCAGTGATTACCTCATTAACGAACAATTTAAATAAAATGAAATGATAAGGTACAATATAAGCCTTAAAATTGTCTAAATCCTATTGTGTGGGTGGATTTAGAACCCTTATCACCTTATCCTAGAAATATATTATTTTTGGACCTTTAAAATCAGAAAATCATTTCATAATAATGTAATATTTCATGACTTTCCAAGAGTGCCCCTCCTCTCCTCTTATAAAAGGCCCCCACCTCTACCACCTTATTCATACCTTAAAAGCCATTTGGCTTGGCCAAACTCTGCCCAAATACTCTCTAAACTTCCCTATATTACTCATAGAAGCCTTAATTTGGTCATAAGTCTTCCCAAGGAATCCTTTGGATCAAATAAAAAAGAGTTACCCGATTTTAAGGTAATGTCTTCACTTGTGTTCTTTTGTTTTATTTTGCTTCTCCAACCCCCTAAACTATTTTTATTCCTTTATTTTGTAACAAAACCAGTATCTTCAATATACTAGGATGTTTTATGAGAATTATTATAGCTACACTTACACACACCTTCGTCTAATGGTTAAAGAACATATAGTTTCTGTGGATGGCGAATTTCTGCCTCACGAAACGATGATTGTTCAATCTTCCTTTAACACCTCTCATGGTGGCCATTAAGATGTCACTATATTTATATGTGATATATATTATGTTTATGTTTTCCTTATGATTTTGTATTTCTCATTTATGTCATACCTTTATGATTTCCATTATGGGTAAACACGATAATTTCATTTTAGGAAGTGCGGACTACTGCCCCCTCAAAGTGATTTGAATCGTTAATTCCATATGTGGGACGTATAAAGGATGGAGTAAATGATATTATATATGATATTATACTGGAATTATAATATACCTTTATATCATTATTATTTCATTTCATTAAATACAAAATATAAATGAAAGTAGTGTTCATGCGTACGTACGGCTTACCGTCTCCATGAACGGTGCATTTCATTTCTTACCTCTAAATGTTATGTAATATTATAAATGCATGTATATAATAGATATATATTATATATATTATATCTACATCATGAATATAATTATGGATATAATGGATATTTTACCACATGAACAACTTGTAATTATAATAAGTTTATTTTGACTCAAGTACCAAAGATCGACAAAACGACCGTTATTAACTTAAATAATTACATAATGTTCATAACATGGTAATAAGTGATATAAAAGGAATAAGGAACTTTAAAAAGGTTCTTAATTAAGTAGAAATTAACTCTAGTTTATTATTCAGGAGGTTAAATAATGATCGAGTCAAGTCGGGTACGAGGTAAGGGAATTCATCTCAATCTTCTTTCATTAAGGCATATTTTGTTTTATACACAACTTTCCTTTATACGGTGTATAAACCCCTTTTACTTTTAATTTTATTCAAAAGGAATATTTTTATACAAAGCGTTTTTACTAAACGACAAAAGGAATGTTTTTTCTTACGTATGCGGCGACAATGACTTCTCTGCCGCCGCGACCATTATTTGAGTTTCGACATCCTCTACAAGCCATAAATATTTTTTTAAATGAAAAATAAATACCATTTTTTACTTTTCTTTTATTTTTGTATTGAAAATGGTTTTGATAATGTTTTTATTATATCAATGTGTTCTATTGATATCTTGTTATTGAAATGTGTAAATGTTATGTTTCCTTTATTCGTGTTTTATGTGATATGATTATGTTATGGTTTATGATATGTTTAAACCTGCTCATATGAGGAATGCATTGGACTTAATAAGTGATGGGTGGAGCTCGCTATATCTCATCAATGCATCGGTAGGTCTCATGAAACAAACTAGTGTCTTAGCACGAGGCCTTGACAAAATCTTATTTGTAGTCTTGGCATGCGGCCTTGGATATGTGGTTATGATAGTATGGCATTATGCATTCCATCATTATGAAAGTGGTTATTGATATTGCATGTGATTATTAGACTAGTAGAATATCCATGTGAGTAAACAAATGGCATTATTTTATTTTACTTTTTCCATATTATGTTGAAGTTAAAGTTTAAAAGGCTTTTGTTTTAGTTATACATTGCCTTAAATGTTTATGTTTATTTATGAAAGTTTCCGCTGTATTCTTATCCTTACTGAGCATCTGAGCTCACCCCTTTCTATGTTTTATTTTTCCCAGGATGTGAAGAAATATTTTATGACTGACCTGCTGGGATAGTATGAAGGGGATATGAGTGTGGACTATAGAGACTATGTTATTGTGATTTTTTTCACTTTATGATGTAATGTAACATTTATGAATGTATCTAGTGTTTCCAAGGCTACTAAACTAATCGGTCTTTCGAGACTTGATCTTTTGTGATCATGCCAATGTTAGGTAATAATGCACCGACTCTGGGTAACTGGGTTCGGGGCATTACATGCTTGTTTTTGACCGTTTGGTCTAGCCTTTCTTGTTAGTTTACTGCTTGCTTTCCATACCTAATAATGTTGGGTGGAGTGATTATTAATTGACATGACATGATATGTTGCAGTTGTTTAGCTAAGGAATTATTGAGGTTTACTTTGGTTGTTAATTATCATTTTTGCATGATTGCTTTACACGGGGCTATGGCAACCTGGTGTAGTGAGACCATAGGGAAAATTAACATTCAGGGCTTTCCCAGAGTGTCTGTTTTAGTTATCACGATGCGAGACCATAGGGGGGATTGACGTTGAGTGCTCCCTTAGAGTGTCTATAGTTATGTTACAAGGCCACAAGTGGAATTAAAATTGAGTGCTTCCTTAGAGTGCATGTAGTTTACCATTGAAAGACTATAAGGGAAATTAATAGTGAGTTCTTCCTCATAGATTCTCTGATCACACATGACTATAGGGGGAATTGATGGTGAGTGCTTCCTTAGAGAGTCTTTGCTACATCTTCTCTTGTATTGTGAACCAGAGGGGTTAGGCTGTGAGAACTACCCATAGGGTTTCTTGTAGTTGTTTTTTTTCGATTAAATACTTAAAAGTAAATGTTTGTAAATGAAACTATAGAACTGTTTAATTTTGAGTAATTCTATGTTCACTGCTTCTTTTTTTCTTATTTCCTACCATATATATTCACTGACTGTTAGGCATATATCTTTGGGTGGTTGCCTACTGAGGTTAGTCTCACACCCTATTTGGGTCATACTTTTAGGCCCAAACAGATTTCATTACTGTAGGTATAGATAAGGGAAATCACCCTTCTACTTCAAGTACTTGATTGTTGTAGAGTTGGGGATCATGGGACCAAGCTGAGGCTTGCGATGTTGTGGATCTATTTACTTTTCTTTCTTTTGTACTTTGGTTTGGTATTGTATTCCAGCAATGTGATTTGTTTGGATGCTCTCCTAGATATATGAATCATGCATCATTTATATGTGTGTGTGTGCTCCAGTTGTTTATTACTTCTATTGTTTACTTGTTGCATGTTTTATTGCTTCTGTTATTGCTATCTATTTTACTTCTATTGTGTTACTCTGCCAATGAGAGCATAGTTTCTCCACTATCACACCCACTGCCCTCGCTGCTAGTCAGCAGCCTCTGGTGTCCGGGTAAATGTGGTTGAGGCCATTTGACCAACCGAGTATGGGGAACCTCTGGGAAGCTCTCGGAACTGGGAAGTTACATTTAGGAATGTATTTATTATACTTAGTCTTATCCCTAAGTCTTTCACTAGGGTTTTCTAATCCTAATACCAAAAATAACTAAACATATCCTATGATACCAACTATAACAACCTTTCTCTTTATTTCACACTTAAACATGATTTATTACAGAAACTTTCCACTTGATATAACATAAAAGATCTTTAGGTCCAATTTATTTGGGCCTTAGGAACATTACATAACAACTTATAACATAAAACACAACATCTTTATTGAAATATTATTTAACATGACCACACACATTCCTTCGTACTTAGCATCGCATGGGATAACCTGAGGACATACATAAGAAAAGGGTGAGCTATAAAGCCATGTAAGGGAGTAAACAAGGAATAACATAAATAATATAGTACATGATAGGAAATAGGAATATCAATGGATCATAAGAGATACATGAACATAAAGGCATGATATATCATGATTATCATAACATGGAAATGTGGAAACAACATTTAACATTATGTTAGCATGATCCAAGGCTCATTGCACATGGATCATGAGTGAAACCTCATAGAACTTAAATTAGCATGATTAAACCCTCATTTCACTTGAGGTATCATGATAATAATCTTTACCCAATGCATTAGAGCACTATCTGGGATCACCCTTTATAAATATTTCATTTCAAGCATAAGTGTTCCACAAGGATCATATAACATGGAATCATTCAAAATCATCATTTATTCCACGATAAAGGAATGTAGAATACATAAATTTATGTCCTAAATCAACAAGTACATGTGAATAAGGGTGAATACCCTTAATATAATGGTTATGGTATTCACTTACATGATGATTTTTGGCATGGGATATTTTGGTGTAACTTCGGCTGCATAACGACATCAAATAGAAATCATAAAATGGATTGATGAGAGAGAAAGGGGTATCTCATCATATGTACATGAAATTGATAGTAAGGGGGTCATATATATACATTTCTCAGCATATGTAATGGAATTTATATGCATAATATAAAAGAATTTCTTTAATAAAAATGAGAAGAGAGAAATTCCTTATGGAATTTCGGCATGCTAATGGGTGTGAATGGAAGGAATTAATGGGAGAGAAAGAGGTCTCTCATCATTCAAACATGAGTAGGTCTCTATGGGGGAGGTTTGAAATCATACCCCAACAATTTTCATTGAAAATAACATTCATTTTATCTAAATAATTTTCTAAATATGTGATTTTTTACTTTTAAAATAAAAACTGACATTTATCAAAAATTCATGGGTTTTGAAAAAAACAAGTTTCAAACATTAATAAAAATTACAATTGTATTCATAAAAAAATATACGATAATTTATATTTAATAAAAATTAATTTAATAATAATATTTTATTAAAATATTATTTAATTCAAAAATACTTTAATTCATCAAAATATATTTCTTAATTGAATATTAACTAAAAATACTATTTTTTCTTTAAAATCTATTTACAAAGTATCAGTAATAAAATGAATGTATATTATCTATAAAAAATAATTTAGATAATCATAATGCTAGGGTCTTGTCACATAACCCCTTAAAACACCCACATAAGACCTAAGGGTAAGGTGTGCGATGGTGACAGACTCTTGGTGTAACATCCCAGGTAAATAAAGAATATGACATTTCATATTTACCCATATTTGTGAATAAAATATTTAAATGACTTTAAAGGGGACGCTATGCTCGATGGCGTACCCAACACGCAACAACGAGTTTCTTGGGAATCTTACGTTGCACTCTAATAATAAAATAATATTATTTTAAATGGTAGTTAACATGTAGTCGTTGTAATGGCGGGAATGGATAGAAATAACTGAAATATGATTATATATGTTTTTAAATGTTTTTACAATTATCCAATAAAGGATAGAGGCTTAAAATATGGAAAGAATTCAATTTTAGGCATATATGCCCTAGTTTTCACTAAAGGTTCACTTATCGCCTTTTGATGGCGAACTGTCATTAAATATAGTTTTGATCACTCTTATACATTCTTTTGGACCAAATAAAACTCTTATTAAGAATCGGGACATCAAATTTTACTTTGTGTAAATTTTTGGTATTTTTCTGATAAAGTTCATTTTTTTTAATGAATAATGTAAAATGTTGTATTTTAATTCAAAACCTCTTTTAAATATAATTTATTTATATGATTATATTATCTTTTTAATTGGTTTTAAAGTGAAATTAGAAAATATTTTTACCATTAAAACCAATAGTGGTCGTTGGAATCAATTTCACTTTGAAATCGGACTTAAACTAGTGTCAATCTTTTGATACTTATTGTTTTATAAAAACACGCTATTTGCTCTGACAGCGGGAATTAATTATTAAATTAATTAATGTGACTAATATGTTTTGAATTTTGTAAAACGGACTTCATTTTTGAATTCGTAATATCAAATATAGCTTAGGGTGAATTTTTGGTAATTTTCTGAAAAACTTCAATTTTTGATGAATAGTGAAACCACTAAGTGGTACTTATAAAGACTGATTTTCCGTTTAAATGAAATTTTTCCATCATTGTGTTTTTAATTTCAAAAATCCGACATACATGGTTGTCATTAAGAAGTAAAATGTGGTTCAATGGGATAAAAATAATTTTTTGGTGAATAGTAACTTATTAAGTTTTTAATCGCGATTAGTGGTAATTAGTATAGTTTAAGGTATAAATAATGCTTTAATAATATGAAATGACTTAGACACATGTCCCAACCTTATTGGTTGTGTCATGGCCGACCATGACAATCCATGGGCCAACTTGGGGACCCCATGGAGCCACTTTAGTTGGAAAATGACTTTAATATATTTTTATTTAATGTTAAAGTGAAAATGACACAAACATAATATGTTTTACGAAAACAATTTTTAAGTGGGGTTATACAAGTCCAAATTTTGATTATAAATAGTCATTGGAAAGATAAAAAGATTTCCTATATCATAGTATTTTTTTAATAATTTTTAGACATTAAAGAAATTTAATTATTTATGACATAATAATGATGCAGCGATGACATCATTATTTGACGATTTAATTAAAATGGAAAGATAATGGAAAATCTACAACCTACACATGTCCAAAACCAATTGGATGAGTGGCTTTAGAAGCCTTATCACCTTATCCACGAATTCTATCAATGTGGGACCTTTTGAAACCGAAACACATTTTCAAATAATGTAATATTTCTTTACTTTCCAAAAGTGCCCCTCCTCTCCTCTTATAAAAGGCCCCCACCTCTACCTCATTCCATACACTTCTCAAGCCTTTGGCTCGGCCAACCCCTGCCCATTTGCTCTCTCCACATCCCTCTCCTCATCCTAGAGGACTCCCTTTGGGCAGAATCCTTTCAAAGGAATCCTTTAGGCTTAAATCAAAAGGAGTTACACTTTTAAAGGTAATTAATTCTCTCATGTTCATTTGTTTTATTTTGCTTCTCCAACCCCCTAAACTATTTTTATTTACTTCTTTTGTAACAACAACAGTATCTTCAATATACTAGGATGTTGTTATAATATTTATTCTATCTACACTCTCACACAACTACATCAAATGGTTAAAGAACATACGGTTTCCGTGGATGGCGAAATTCTGCCTCCCGAAACGATGATTGTTCAATACTCATTTAACACCTTCAAAGGTGGCCATTATGATGTCACTATTTTTATATATGATATATAATATGTTTATGTTTTACTTATGCTTCTGTATTTTTCATTTGTGTCTTACCTTTATGGCTTCCATTATGGGTATACGCGATATCTTCATTTTAGGAAGTGCGGACTACCGCCCCCTCAAAGTGATTTGATTCGTTAAAAACCATATGTGGGATGTATAAAGGATGGAACTATGATATTATATATGATATTATACTGTAATTATAATATACCTTTATATCATTATGATTCCATTCTATAAACAATGAAATAGAAATGGAAGTAGTGTTCATGCGTACGTACGGCTTACCGTCTCCATGAACGGTGCATTTCATTTCTTACCTCTAAATGATTATGTAATGTTATAAATGCATTCATGTACTGGATATATATGACATATATGATATCTACATCATGAATACAATTCTGTTTATAATAAACATTTGGCCACACGAACAACATGTAATTGTAAGAAGTCCACTTTCGACTTAAGAACCAAATATCGGCAAAACAAATATTATTAACTTAAATGATTACATTATGTTTATGACATGGTAATAAGTGGTATAAAAGGAATAATGAACTTGAAAAAGGTTCTTAAGGAAGTATAAATTAACTCAAGTTTATTATTCAGGAGATTAAAGAATGATCAAGTCAAGTCGGACCCGAGGTAAGGGATCCTACACCTCTCTTTCTTTTTAAGTACACTCTTTTATGTCATTCCTTTTAAGCTCATATTTCTTATGATTGGGATGTTCTTTTATATTAATACTACTGTACTTATTATTTTCATATTATGAGAGACCCTATTTCCTCTCATCAATCCATTTTGGAAGTTTTGAGTGGCGCCGTTAGGCTGCCGAATTTTCGTAAGGGATTTTTCATCTCACTTTTATTCCCGTGAGATTTATGCTACATTTTCCACAAATTCCATTGAGTGGTGTATGTACTGCCCATTATTCTACTCTTTGTGTAATATACTTTCGTTTATGAGTATTTACATCAATGATCTATTGTCCTTCTTTCATGGGGTGTATGTTTTGAAAGATACCCAAGTCGGTAAGGGAACCTTTCGCCCTCCTCTTTTTTAAAAGACTTCTTTTGTTGGGTCTTTTAATTTACATATTGTTATGTTGGGATATGTTCTCATATATCCTTATTGATGTAAATTTTATGTCCAAGTTATGAGATACACTTTTTATCTCTCATCAACTCATTTTGATGTGATGCCGTTAGGCTGTCAAGGGAACTTTTTAACCCAATTTCGATTTCTTTGGGTTCAACATGTAGTCATTGAATATGTCATCTATTGAATATGTGTGAATGACATTTTATTGTTTTACACTTAATATCCACTTATATTGGGTGTATTTATATTTGTCACACATATTTTTGAGATTTATTTGTCCTTAATTTAAGGATACCTTCTTTATAAGGGATTTCATCACATTTGACATTTCTATTGAGGGTTCATTGTTGTTATGCACCAATTCACTCTTATATGGTGTATATACTGTCCTTTGGAGTATTATATCATGAATCCATTTATTCTCATGATACTATAAAGTTCTTGCTAAATGTTATTCCTCAATTGTTGTATTCAAGTGTCTCTAATTTTGGTAAAACCCCTTTAACCAAAATATCGTTTTAAATATTTTAATTATTTGTTCTTGTTAATATCCATGTTTTCAAAATGGTTTTAAGGATTTATTTATATGGATATTAATGGTTTAAAATTTTAAGCTTCAAGGTGGTATGGGACACTTTGATTCAAAAATCTCTTTATTAAATGTTTTAAATGGTTTTGGAAATGGTTTCTTTTTGTATGGATTCATTATTTCAAAATACTAAAATGTTATATTGTGATTGAAATGTGGAAATGTTTTGTTTCCTTTATGCATGTTTTATGTGATACGTTTATGTTATGGTTCTTGGGCATTGTTATGAAAACGGGTGGTTCCGTGATAAACTAAGGGCGGGTGAGCCCGATATAGCTCTCCAATGCATTGGGTAACGCGAAGGAGTGAAACGTTAAGGTTTCTCCGAAGAGATTTTAGGGAATATACTGTGATGGGTATTCCAAAACGTAACCAAGAGGGTTACTCCCTACTTAATAATGTTATGAATGCCTCAAGTTACCTTTATGTCTTATGTTTTCTATGATTTATTCATGATTTGATATGCCTATGTTTTATGGGTAAAGTATGAACTCATTCTTATGTATATGTGTACCCATGTTTCCTTTCCATATTTTTTCTATCCCTTACTGAGCTTTTTGTGCTCATCCCAAGTTTTTGAAATGTTTTTCACAGGTCAAGGGAAAGGTACATGATGTGATGATAGTGTCAAGGATGTGTCAAGAAAGAATCCGTGTTATATTTTAAATATGTTTCCGTTGATGGGAAGGATGAATACTGTCTTTTATGTAACCACTTTGTTTAAATGTGGAATGTAATGCAAGTTTCATGATCTAATTCTCTAAAACTCTAAACCTGAAAAGATCCTCAATGTGTAATCTTGTAATAACTCAAGATTAAGTAAGGTTTAAGGCTGGGGCCTTATACTTGGGGTGGCTCATATAACACCACTCGTGTGGTAATCTCTATTAACTTTCACTTCTCCCAAAGGCAATTCCATTCGAGCTTAACATGTTGAAGCTTATCTTGGTCTTGGTTGATAGAGGAGTCCAGTGATGCTACCTCCTTATTGAGCTCCGGCAAATGGGCTTTGTATGGGGAAATTCTACTGGATGAGGTCATCTATTCCTTTGTCTGAGTAAATTAGATTTGTTAAAGCCCTATATTTATACTAATCATGTGATCACTATTCAACAACTATATTAAAAATGGTAAAAATTTATAACGATATTTTAAAATCCAAAAAAACATAAAACCAAGGAAGTGAATATGTTATATAACCATTTTACATAATAAGACATTTAACTAGATAAAGAGGTATTTTCACTAATAAAAGGTTGGTTCGTTACAATATTCCCCCCTTAAGAAATTTCTCCCCTGAAATTTCCTTTTCTCACACTAAAACAGATGAGGGTAACTCTACTTCATCACTTCCTCTGATTCCCATATTTCTTCTTCAAACTTTTCATTTCACTATAACACCTTGACATGGCGCATTGTCTTATTTTGTAGAAATTTTCCTTACGATATATGATCTTCACTGGATCCTATTCATAGAAGAGGTCATTCTCAAATGGTACCACATATGGATTGAGTACTTACGAGGGTTTAGGTATGTACTTTTTCAAGAGTGATACCAGGAATACATCACGTACTTGAGATAGGTTTGGTGGGAGTGCTAGCTGATAGGACCCTGCTCCAATGAGATCAAGGATTTCAAAAGGGAAGATGTACCTTGGACTAGGATTTCTCTTCTTCCAAAATCTCATAACTCTCTTCCACAGTGATATATGAAGGAATACCATGTATCTGAAATCAAAATCTTGGTCTTGTCGATGATTATTAGCATAGATCTTTTGTCGAATCTAAGTAGCTTCATTGTTCTGCTAGATGGCCTTAACCTTCTCCAACATTTCTTTGACAATTTATGGACCTAGGAGTTTTTTCTCCCCAACTTCATCCCAACATGTCTGTGTTCTTCACCTCTTCCCATTAAGGGCTTCATAAGGATCAATTTTGATGCTTGAGTGGAAGCTATTATTGTAAGAGAACTCAACCAGAGGAAGATGTTGATCCCATCCTCCTTTGAAGTCCATTGAGTGTGCTCTCAACATGTCCTCGAGTGTTTGGATAGTCCACTCAGATTGTCCATCAGTTTAAGGATGATAAGTCATACTGAAGTTCAACTCAATATTCAGAGCATATTGGAGACTCTTCCATAACATAGAGGTGAATATTTGATCTCAATCAGATACAATCTATATCGCCACTCCATGCATCCTTACCACTTATTTGAGGTATATCTGTTCCAGTTGATTCAATGATAAATCCTCTGGAATTGCAATGAAGTGCAGTCTTTATAAGCTGATCCACCACAACCCAAATATCATTGTTTCCTTTGGATGTCTTTAGAAGTTCGATGACAAAGTACATGGTGATGTTCTCCCATTTTCATGCTGTTATGGGTAGTGTTTGCATCATCCCCTTAGACTTCTTCCTCTCAGCCTTCACTTGCTGAGATATCAATCACTTCGATGTATACTCAGCGATGTCCTTCTTCATGTTATCCCAATAATAATGCTCTCGAAGATATCAATACATCTTTGTGTTTCCTAGGTAAATGGAGAAATTACAAATATGTGAATCATCTAAAAGTTCATTCTTTAACTCCAGATTTGATGGAACACATAGTCTTTCCCCAAATCTCACAATTCCTTCTTCATTAACATTAAACTCTGAGGATTTCCATTTTGATGGAACACATAGTCTTGTTAAATACATATATTTATACTTATCATGTGATCATTGTTCGACAACTATATTAGCAATGGTAACAATTCTTAATAGTATTTCAAAATCCAAAAAAACATAAAGCCAAGGAATTTAATATGTTATATAACTATTTTACATAAAAATATATTTAAATAGATCAAGAGTAATTTTCATTTATAGAAGTTTGGGCCATTGCAAAGGTCTTAGTATACAGCCTTGATAAAGGGGTTTTATATGCTTATATATATTCCACAATTCCATATCTTATTCATATGTTATTCTTTCATGGATTATGTTCTTTATTTCATTATGATTAATGTATTATGAACTAACAATATTTATTCCATGATTCATGTTTTTGATATTTGATATACAGGTTATGGTCTTATAATGTTATGATCACATTCTTGTACCCCTATTATCATTTTTATACTTACATGTCTCCCTTGTTTACCCTTACTAAGCATCTGATCTCACTCCTTTTTTTTTTCCATCCCCAAGTTATGAAATATGTATTAAGTGAGATATTTCTAAGAAGGGTGATAGTCATGAAGAAGCTAGTGGGAGATAAAGTACCTCACCTATGTACCAATGTTTATGTTTCCATGTTTTCAAAGGCACTAAACTAATATGGTTTTTTAGCATCTGTTTTTGAAATGTATTAAGTATTCCACAAAAGTGATGTTATGTCTATTTTAGTTAAGATCGAGTTGTTATAATTGAGACCTTTATCACTGCTATAAATTTTTTTGATAAATTTTACCCTTTATCAACACTACAAATAATGTACTGATAAAGGTACCCTTTATTAGTTCTTATTTTAGCACTGATTAAGTCTACCTTTATCAATACTTTTTTATAGCACTAATAAAGGATACTTCTATATATTGAACATTTTATAGTATTATTGGAACACAATATTCTCAATTCATGAAAGATATTCAATTTATCCCATAAAGATATCCCCCCTTTAATACTCCTACTTGAAAACATTTCTTCAAAACTTGGGGAAAGGAAACATAAGAAAGGGTGAGATCAGATGCTCGGTAAGGGTAAATAAGGAAGATATATAAGCATAACATGAGAATAAAATTTGAAAATCATACCCTACATGACAATTATCATAATCTTGAGCCATGGTATAAATTTTAAAATTTCATAAGACATGAATCATAAGGGAATAAGATAACATTATCCATGAGATCATAACATTGGCATAAAAAAAAGAAATGTGGCATACACATATGCATTGAAAATCATTTCATTAGTAGTAGAGGCTCATTTCCAAAACTTATTATTGAATTCCATGGGTGGATAAACCTCCTAGGTGGGACAAAACACCATACACTATGGAAACCCTTTCCTCATAGTGGAATGAGTTCACTCCATACACTATTATCGTAGTCAAGGTTGACTCCCAACACTATTGTAGTGTAAAAAGTACCTTACTGGACCGAGTTAAATCCTTATTCTAGTAATGTATATATCATGAGATATGAATCTTTACTCAATGCATCAGAGGGAGATATAGGTCCCACCCATATTTGGTTATAATGTGACCACCATCCTTGATTATAACATAACCACCATCACATAATAAAAATCATACATATGTGTGCCACAAGATCATAAAACATTCATTGTATCTAGACCCATAGAATAGAAAGTGGGTTTCATAAGCATTGTATCATGTTATAACCCATAGAATAGAAATGGGTCTCATAAAAATCACACCATCATAAAAAATAACCGTTAACAAAAATAATAAGAATGGTATCCTTAGATCATATCCCCATTAAATCATAATTAACCTCAAAGTATTTCATATGATATGGAGAAATATTTTTAAATAAAAATCACATGGAACATTTCTTGAGGAAGATAACTTTTCTTTGAAAATAACTTTTTAAAACATCAAGCAACTAAGAAATCCATTTCTTTGAAAATAAAATTGAAAATTTATATAGAAAACTCTAAAAAAAATTAAAACATTAATTGTATAAAATATCCTTTCCTCTTTGAAAAAAACTTTTTAATACAAAAAAATAAGAATAATTTTCATTTTAAAATCATTTAATTTAAATCTAAATTTTTTCCAAAAATTAAGTAAAAATTTTCATTGGAAAGAAATTTGAAAAATTACAATATATGATTGAAATTATTAAGAGGTCATTATAGTGGGAAATAATTTTCATGTAGTTCATGTGAAAAAAAATAAAGATTCTTTTCATATTTTCGATAAAATCCAAATGGGAATTGTTTCGAAAAAGACATGAAGATTCATTTCCAGAAATTTTTGTAAAAAGTAAAACATGGGTAAAAATGTATTTTAAAAATCATAGGATAATAGTAAAACATTTTTTTAAATAGTTTTAGAAAAAATTATTTTTGAATAAAATGAATTTATGGCCGAAGAGAGAAATAACATTGGATTATTTTAAAAATGTTTTCTCAATTATTTTAAGTACCAATGAGTTGAAAATTGTATTATTACTTAAAAATATCATGAATAACCATATGATAATAAAATTAATGAGTTTATTGAGAGATTAATTGTAATATGTTATCATCAGAAACATAATCCTAAATAATCATGATAAATGATGGAATTGTATCATAAAATCTTTACCACTTTTATATATTTGAATCATATGCTCCATGAATAAATAACATAATATGAAACTTAAAATATCTTGATTATAAATAAATTCATGATATTATATTTAAAATTTTCTATATATACACCTCATAAAATAGTATAGGTGCATCACATAACATACATCTCAAAGAAGGAAAATTGAGACAAAAATCCCTTGTCGCATTGATAAAATTGGAACTGTAAACCCCATGAAATAGATATCCTAAAATGGTTGTATAAATAAAAATAATTTTCCTGAAAATATTAATAAAATAAATTCATGGTAATTATATATACTACATAAATGAAACATGTGGTGAATATGGAATTTGTATTACAGAAAATAAAAGTGATGTGGAAATCTCTTACCTTAAGACTTGACTTCAATCATACATGTTAAAACCTAATGTATAATAAATTTAAGTTTATTATAGATATATTATATAAAAATATTTATATATACCATACCATATATTGTTTTCTTATTACTTTTTATTAAATTTTTATAATAATTCCATATTAAAGTGGCATTTTGGGAAATAACTACTTTGTTTTTCATGTATGTTTTGACTTGTTATTTTTTGTCCTTTTAATTAGATCGTGGTTTAATAATATCTGTAATTTTAAACATGATATAAATATAATAAATATTCATTATAAATGTATTTATAGTAAATAAAAATATTTATTGATAGAAAATGAAATACACTGTTCTTGGAGATGGTAGGTCATATATACACATAAATGTTGTTTCAATTTTCTTGTTGGATTGAAATAAAGAAAAGTAAATGATATATATTTTAATTACCTAATAATTCTTATGTCATATATATCACATATTTTTATTAAACTCATCCTTAATACATTCCATTTAAAGTGTGAACGAATCATATCACTTCATGGGGCAATAATCTGCCGTTCACACGAGCGACGTTATCATATTCCCACAAATTGAAGAGTATAAAGGTATGTATGATATAATAATTTCATAATCATAATAAAAAATTAAATATCCTATAAAAATAATAAATTCATCATTATTTCTAGCCTTGATAGGTGGTAATGGAGAAACTAATGACATTGGTTCGTGAGGAAGTAGTCCTCCATACACATGAATGGTGATTTCATAACCCATTTGATGGAAGAAGACATGGTTTTAGATCATAAACATAAGATAAAAAATCTAAGTATATTTAAGATAATAATTTTATTATATAATCATGTTTTAATAATAATTTAAGTTAGTGGAATAAGAAATAAAATAAAAAAACTTATTGAATAACTTTACCACTTCTTTGGGTCTCCTCATTAGATTTGCACAAAAAGTATTCCTAGGTTGAATTTATGCCAAAAATAAGGCTTATAAGATGAGATGGTGGAATTTGGGAAGTAATTTAGGTAAATATTTTCTTACCCAAAATGGTTTTAATGTGTGAAGAATAAATGACTGTGGGTGGCCTTTTATAATGAGGTGAGTGGCACAAGTGTAGTTTTTTGAAAAGAGAGAATTTCACCCATGTTTTTTTCACAAGGCTCCAATAATGGACAATTATTGATTATATAAGGTATAAGGTCTAAATATGTCCATAAAATGGGTTTTTGAAAAGTTTTGGATTATTTTTAACCCTTATCTTTAATTTTAATGCCCGGTAAACCCATTTTTACATTAACCGCAATAATTAATTTTTCAATTTTTTCACTATTAATTTTGTTAAAAAGTTAAGTTAACCTTAGCAGATAATATAAATTATTTTGATTTCAAATATGGAATAAATTTTTCCAAATTTAATTCACAGAATTTTAAAATTTTAATTTAAAATTAATCCCACAGACGTGACGATAAAACAGGTTTTCAAAGAGAAAATGTCCAAAAGTTTATAATTTTTTTATATCAAAATTAAATATGAAAATGATTCCAATGATATAAATTTGATATATATATATATATATATAATTGAACTATTTTAAATTTAATTTTAATTTAAAATATAATTTAACTTTATAAATAAATTAAATGAAAAGGCAGTTCGAAATTAAAATTCAATATTTTTCACTATTCATCAAAAAATTAATCTTTTCATAAAATTCTCATAGATTTTCCCTAATATAATTTTTAAATTTTGATTTAAAAAAATTATTTTATTTTTTCAAATAATTTTTATAAAATTTTCAAAAACTAAATTTTAAACAAAACCCATTTGTACAATGAAAAAATGGATTTTCAAGAAGTGTATTTTTTTCCAAACGCAAGATGATTTTATATTAACTCTATGTCTATTAATAATAATTGTATTAATATAAATTAAAATTTATTGATATATAATATATACGTTTATTTTAAAACATTTAGAATTAGGTATTTTTTTAATTAATGAAAATTGAGAAACATTATGCACTTTAAAACAGTTTTCTGGAAAAAAACATTTTTTAACCCAAAAAAACATATAATAAAATCCAATCTAAATTTGATTAAAAATTAACTAATTGGATTAAATATTACTAAATAATAATTATTTTACTTTAAAATATCAATGGTCATTTAAATTACATAATTTATTGAAGTGAAATTATATTTTTACAATTATCTGTATATTTTTACTATTCACTGAAAAATCCATGTTTTCCAAAAAAACCCAAATTTCACCGTAAATTAATTGTCACACCCCTATTTCTACATTTATTTTTATTTTATTATTTCTTGGCTTTGGTTACTCGCATTAAGGTTTGGGCTGAGTCTTAGTTTAAAATTTTTGACGTTTAATAATTTTAGTGGGTTTTTGACCCGTGAGCAGTCACCGCACAGTGGGAGATAGTTGCACGGTAGGATAGGGTACCTTTTCAAGTGTCTAAAATTTAAAATAAATGATTTTTTATGTTAATAAAATTATTTTAATGTTTAAAATGTAATAATAATAATGTTATTTTGTAGATAAAAAATTGTTATTATTAAGAATTGTTAATGATATTTTTATTATTTAAAAATTGTTGTTAATATAATTATTAATAAATTTTTATTAATATTATTATTCTTATTAGTATTATTTTAATTATCATCATTATTTTTATTTTCATTAAAAAATTTATTGTCATTAATAATATTATTATTATTATTATCGTTATTATTATTATTATTATCATTTTTATTATTATTATTGTTGTTGTTATTGTTTTTAAGAAAAATGTTTAAAGTTATTATTAAAATTATTATTATTGTATTAATGGTATTATTGTTATTTTATTATTATTTTTACTACTCTTATTGTTGTTATTATTATTATTATTAGTTTTATTATTATTATTATTATAAGAAAATGAAAAAAAAACTAACCCTAGCACTACCCCCCCCCCCCACCCTCTGTGCGAGCTGCCTCCCATGTTACACACACCCCTCCTACTTCCAGCTGCCACCCTACATCTCCCAACACTCTTTCCCTCCCCTCCCCGACCTCCCATGCCCTGGTCCTCCTACACCCCACCTTCCCCCGTCCTCTCCCCAGCCAACCTTCGGCCTCTCAACCGCCGCCTCACCTCCTGGCCCCCTCGCCCCACTACCTGCCGACCAGACCCCCTCAGGCCTTCTCCTGGCTAGTAGCGAATCCTTCCATCGGCTCACAACCCATTCTGTCTGGCTTACTCTAGCCACCTAACTCCCTTCCTCATCCGCACCTTCTGCGTCGTCACCTGTGCACAGCATCGCACTAGCCCTCTGGCAGCCTAAACCCCCTTCTCCTGCCTACTCCGGTGACTGATCCCCCCATCCGGTGAAAACTACCCCGGTTCTCACACCTCCACACCCTCACCATACTCCCAGCCTTCCCTCATCCCTCTTCCATCAAACCATCTCCTTTGCTTCGTCCAGGGACACACCCAAACCCCCCTACTCTCTCTTGTGACTCACACCGACGAACCTGCTCCAGTCTGCAACCGACCTTCCTTTATCATACCATCCAAACCCCCTACTCTGGTATTTTTATTTATTTATTTATTTATTTATTCACTTTTTCTTTTCATTTCGTCTTTTGTGTATTTATTTAATTTTTCTAAATCCTAATACCACTGTGGGTTGTGTGTCATATGTTTTTATCACTGTTTAGCATGCACGGTTGTCCCGCGAGGAATTGTTCTTCTTTCCGTCAGAGTTTTGTTGCATCCGTGCATGATTTTAGGTAGGTGAATTCACATGGTTTTTTCTTTCCGAATCATTCCATTAATACTTTCTTTCTTTCAATTAATTTTTATTTTAATATGTTTCGTACCTTAACTATGCTTGCGAATAGTTTTTGGATAGTGTATCCTATTAATGAAATTTGTTAGAACTAGTTTTTAAATCATGTTGGTGGGTTGGTATTTTCTTTTAAGTTACTGATTAAATTCCATTTTAGAATTTAAAAGATAGAAATATGGTGATTTTTATGGTGTTCTTACTCTTCGTGAATTTCTGGTAAACTGGTTGAGTCTCTTGATAGCATTCCATAAATTCTGCAGGCAGTTTATTAAATTGTGTGAAAGTTTCCGAAACGTATTTTGGTAGGTCCTTGGAGTTTGTTTTCTTTCAAAAGAGAATTTAGATTCTTTATTTTGTGGGAATACTTATTGTGCTACTTAGAAGTTTTTTTTATGGTTTAAACAATTGAGTGATTTTAAATCATGTTTTGAAATAATTTTGTTGTGTGTTTGATTGGGTCAATTTATGGCTTGGTGGTCATTTTGAAATTTTTTAAAAAGATTTATGTGGTGGTCTTGGGGTTGTTTTATTTTTTTATAAATGAAGGAGATGATAGAACATGGTTTTAAGATAATTGGTGTGTTTTTAGGAAATGGTTTTCAAATGTTCTCTTTGGATTGTACTAGGCTATTGGATGTTGACACAACCATGATTTCACTAGGTGAACACATGGACGTATCCTCAAATGAAGATGGAATTTGTAAAATGATATTATCTATAAACCTCAGTTTCCTAAATGAATTTTTTGTTTTCAAATAAATTGTGTCCCCTAGTGTGGTTTCTAAAGAGGGTTTTAAATGAGGTTTTATAGAGTATTTCTCCATGTGTTTTGGAAAACCTGGTTTTTAATGGGTTCTTTAAGGTTTGGCCATTTGGTTTGAAACACATTTTGGTGTGGGTTGAAAAGTGTGAAGGCATATTTGGTAACTGGGGAGTGTTCAAATGTGTGTTTGGGAATTAAAGGCCCGTTTTTCTCTTCCGACTCATGGGTGAAAAGTGTTTCGGTGTGAGTATGGGTTTGGTTTGGAAGGGAACAGTAATTTTGTGAAAATGTTTCTTTCTTTCTAAATGATGTTGGGTTCATTGTGTGGTTTCTAAAATGTTCTGAAATGAAATCTTTGATCATATTCTGTTTGGATTTGTAAAATCAAAAGTTGTGTTTGTGTGATGTTTTGGGTAATACTTTTAGACATGTTGAGTTAAAGGTTTATTTGTCACTTTTAACTCAAGGGTAATGTTGGTACTAACTTTTAAAGGAGATTGTGTTTTGGAGAAAGTGTATGCCTGGTTGGAAACTTTGAGTATTTTATGAAATGGTTTAAATGTTAAATGGTATGGCAGCCTGGTTGGAAACTTTGTGTGATATGAAATGATTGAATATGTATATGGGTTTCTCCTATCTATGGTAACCCTTTATGGGTGAATACATAGGAAGCATCTGTGTTTGGGGTAGGCAAGTGCAGTGAGATGAGTCACGCATGCGATGGCCTCCAACTTACATAGTATTATGATAACAACCATGGGTTCTTGGGTGTCTTTTAGTTGATCAAGTGATGGTTCCTTATCAGCCCTGATTAGATGGGTTGTTACCCACTGGTAGGTATAGAGGCCAGATGGGGAGTGTCACTGGTTTCTTTTACTACGAGGGCAGCAATTTGGTTATAGACTTAAGAGCTTCACCATACGCTGGCAGGTGGTTCCAAACTGAGTATATCTAGGGGTCTTCTAGGGATGTTTAGGATCACCCATGGATACTTAATTATTTTCATTTCTTGTTTACTTTCTGTTGTACTAGTTTATTTCTAGCTTACACTCTACACCTATTTTACTTTATCCCAACTTTGGTATCATTTGTTTTGGGTTTTGTTTATAAAATAACAAATAGTGTTGGAAATTGTAGGTATTGTATGTGGGATTTTCCTTTAAACGAGAAAAAAATTTCTTATTTTAAAATGTGAAAACCTTACTTTTATATTGGTATTTCAAACTTGTGTTAATGGATTGTTTTGGGAAAGGAGACGTTGGATTATGTGGTTTATCTTAGAAACCATACTAATAATTTTAATTCTCACACATATTCTATCATTTCATTTTTAGGTTCCCTTTTCTCAGGTTCTCTGGGATGAGTTTCTCATTATTGGATAAAGGTCGACCTTTGGTTGGGTGGTGACCTGGAAGGTCATGCAGAGGTATGTGCGGTTTTACTTTCTTTATGCTACTAGTTTTATTATTATCGTCAGTTTTTATTTCTCTGTTTACCCTTTTCATGGGAAAAATCATTCCCAATGGTTAAATTTTGATTCCTGACACTAGTTTCCAGCCCGTGGGGATCAGGAATGCCCCTTGGGCCATGCTGCAGAATGTCTCGGGTGACCGGTTCAGGGTTGACCCTGGGTGGTTCATGAAAAAATGGTATCAGAGCATTCCCTTGTTATTTGGGGTGTATGGTAGATGGAGATTTGGACTGTCATGAATCGATAGGTAGGTATAAAAAGGACGTTATGAACCCTCACCCGTTATGAACCTTGAGTCACCAGGGGTAGTTTGGGGATTGAGTCGTTATCTCATTCTGGTTTGTTTTATATTGATGGATGACAATAGAGGCAAGTTGATGTTACATCATGATTTCACATGGAGTAGTGACCCATGTGGAGTCCGAGTATATGGTTTAAGTTCTTCCTAGTTGTTGACACTTACTTGGGGCATGGCCCACTACCATTTCTCTAGGTTAAGCATGACTACTAGTCCCTCACTCTGGTAGTTTGATGCAAGTTGAGTGTCATCTTGGTTTTGGGTGGTGTAAGTGCACTTTTGAAAATGAAAAAGGGTTTTGGAAATTAGAATTATTTATTTTAAATGTCTTTAAATTCATGAAATGGGTTTTAAAACTGAAATCTATTGGTCTAAAAATATGTTTTTTTCTTGGAATTGCTAGAGAAATGGTTTGGGTGCAACCTAAGGTACTCTTTATGAATGTTCTCACATGTGAGGGAATGCATGGGAAGTGTGTCTTGGTACGTATAGATGAAATCAGAAGAAGACATTTGCAATGTTTCATGGGATTACTGGGGTATGTACTTGGAATTAAAGGCTTGACCTTGTTTTTCTAAAGGGATTTTAAAAGGAGAAATGATTTTGTAAATTGAATTTGGTTTGAAAAGTGGGTTTGGTATTTGGAAAGTGGCCTTGAAAGAAGGAGGTTTTGAAATATAAAATGGAAAAGATAATTTTGGGTTGTGTTTGTATTAGTTTTTTTTGTTGAGCTGGTTTTTTTGGATGAAGTCACTTTCAAGGATGTTTCTTCGGTTTGATATAGGCTTTAGATTTTTATTTTATATGTTTTTTAGAAAATTCTACCCAAAAAGGTCCCCAAGGTTTCTGATAAGTCATGCCTAGTTTTTGGTCCTTCTCAGACATTGCCTATCCTTCATGGGGATTGGGGTCCATTTGAGGCAGTAGAGTGACTTGAAGAGGTCGAGCACGTTTTTAGGGTATTGGGAACTCTCGAAGCTCTCAGAGTCTATGCTGTTTTTGGGTCTGTTCGAAGGTCTAGTACTGGACAAATGGGAGTTGTTTTCCCCACCATCAATTCAAGTTGGGATGATGTTGGATGTATTTAAATCCATCTTTGTCCAATGTTTTATACCTTATGAAGTGAAGTCAAAGAAGATGGAAGAGCTCATGCGTATTCAATAAGGCCAATGGACGGTGAAAGCATATGTTGACCATTTCAATCAACTTGTGTCCTTTTCTCTGGAGGTAGCGTCACATGATTTGATGAAGACTCATCTCTTCATTGGGGGTCTTTGTCCATAAATCAAGGAGAGGTTCCTCCCTTTTAGGGACCATCATTTTGAGAAGCTAGTTCATGAATCATTCTTAGCTGAGTTAGTATCCAGAGTGCAGATGGTTGAAAATCCAGCGTATCCAGTTACTAGTGAAGCTTCCCCATCTAGCAAGAAGGGTGTGCCAGAGGGACTTGTTTCTAAAGATTCTTCTACAGTGGTTCTAACTTCAATTTTATCAGACCATTCAGTTGTGTTCCACTAGTGTGGACGGTTCGGGCATGTGAATCATATATGTCGCATCCCTCTGAAGATGTGTCATTATAGCAGTTTTCGGGGTCATCTAGAGAAGTTGTGCAGGAAGCATCGCCTAAAGAAGACACTTTGACTAGAGGATTCTAGTGCCTGACTATGAGGAAAGATATGCTTCAGCCATTAGATCCCCAACCACAGGCCTTGGGGTGAAGCTCGCGCACAGTCAGGTGTTGCTGGAGGTGTGAATCCTTGGTTCGAGTTTTGTGTTCTATATTGGTAGTGAAACATTTAAAGTCTTTTTGTTCTTGTTTTTCTACTCTTAAAGTTTTGACATTGTTATAAGTTTATTATTTTGTCGTGAAGTTATGATGGAATCGTTCTATTATAATCCAATCACTCCTGGTTGTGTGGATGTGGTTTTCTCAATTGTTCGTTTTTCTTAAAAGTGTGTTTGGACCTTGTATGGGTTGATGTTGGTTTAGTTGAGTTTTCATTGATATTTAAGTGCATGTGGAAGAATCGATGTTTTTTTGTTATGCTCAGGTTCACTATTTAGGTTGAGTTGTACTCAGAGGTTTTTTTCTAGTGTTGGAGGTTTTTGGTCTGATTTAAGAGTTCCAAGTTTCAATAGAGGTTTTGGTTCACTCATGTAATAGAAGTTAGTTTGGATCAGTTGGGAGTTCCCACGTTGCCCCCCCCCCCTTCCTGGGGTGGTATGTTTGAGTGTTAAATTTCTTCACTAGTTGATTTCTTGTTGTGGGGAGAACCCTATCATGTTCTCCAATTCTCTTGTGTGGTGGTTTCTTTTGGTTTCAATCAAGCATGGATTCTTGTTTTGTCTATTGTTCGGCTAGGTGAATTTCTAGAGGTAGAAAGTGTCTGTGGTGGGGAGAATTGTCACACCCCGACTTTTAAATTTATTTTTATTTTATTATTTCTTAGATTTGGTTACTCGCATCAAGGTTCAGGTTGGGTCTTAGTTTAAATTTTTTTACGTTTAATAATTTTAGTGAGTTCCAGACCTATGCTTGGTCACTGCACGGTTGGCGGTAGCCATGCAATTGGCTCGGGTGCCTTCGCAAGTGTCTAACATTTAAAATAAATTATTTTTTATGTAAATAAAATTAGCTTAATGTTTAAATCATAGTATTAATAATTTGATTGTGTAGATACAAATATTGTTATTATTAAGAATTGTTAATGATATTTTTATTATTTAAAAATTGTTGTTAATATAATTATTAATAAATTGTTTTTAATATTCTTATTCTTATTATTATTATTTACATTATCATTATTATTTTTATGGTGATTACAATTTTTATTGTCATTATTCTTATTATTACTATTATTATCATTATTATTATTATTTTACTATTATTTTCATTATTATTATTATTATTATTGTTATTGTTTTTAAGAAAAATGATTAAAATTATTATTAAAATAATTATTATTGAATTAATAGTATTATTGTTATTTTATTATTATTATTTTTATTAATTTCATTTTTATTATTATTATTTTAGGTATTATTTTTATTATTATTATAAGAAAATGAAAAAAAACTAACCTATGTGCTTCCTAGCATCCACCCCAAACCCTCTGCGAGAGCCGCTTCCCACACTGTGCACACCCCTCTTTCTTCCAGCCACCACCCTGTATCGCCCAGAAATCTGGACCTCCACGTCCTGGCCTCCCACACCCCGGTCCTCCAGCGCCCCACCTTCCCACATCCTCACCCCTGCCAACCTCCAGCCTCCCGATTGCTGCCTCACATCCTGGCCCCTTTTCCCCACCACATGCCGACCAAACCCCCTCTAGCCTTCCCTTGGCTAGCAGTGCCTCCTCCCATTGGTGCACAACCCCTTCTGTCTGGCATGCTCCAGTCGCCCAACTCCCTTTCTCGACTGCACCTTCTACATCATCACCTATGCATAGCGGCGCACTAGCCCTCTGGCTGCCTCAACCCCCTTCTCTCGCCTATTCTAGTGCGTGAGCCACATGCCCGGTGAAATCTACCTCGATTCTCACCCCTATGCGCCCTCACCGCACTCCTAGCCAACCCTCATACCTCCTCCAGCCAACCATCCCCTATGCTCTGGCCAGTGATGCACCTGAACCCCCCATGCTCTCTCTTGTGACTCGCACCAACGAACCTACTTCAGTCAGCAACTGACCTTCCTTAATTTTGTCGTCCAAACCCCCTTCTTTGACATATTTATTCATTCATTTATTTACTTATTTATTTATTCACTTTTTCCTTTCATTTCATCTTTTTTTTCTTTATTTAATTTCGGTAAATCCTAATACCACCATGGGTCTTGTGTTATGTGTTTTTCTTGTTGTTTACCAAGTGTGGTTAGCCCGCGAGGGATTGATCTCCCATTTGTTGGAGTTTTTCTGCATCCACGCTTGATTTGAGGTAGGTGAATTATTGTATTTTTTTCATTTCAAAGCATTCCATTAATACTTTCTTTATTTCAATTAATTTTTATTTTAATGTGTTTTGTAACTTAACTTTTCTTGCGACTAGTTTTTGGATATTGTATTCATGTTGATGAAATTTGTTAGAAATGCTTTTTAAGTCATGGTGGTGGGTTGGTATTTTCTTTTAAGTTGTTGATTAAATTATAGTTTAACATTTAAAAGATATAAATCTAGTTATTTTTATGTTGTTCTTACTATTTGTGAATTTTTGGTAAACTGGTTGAGTCTCTTGATAGCATTCCACAAATTGTGCATGCGGCTAATTAAATTGTGTGGAAGTTTGTGAAAATTATTTTGGTAGGTCTTTGGTGTGCCTTTTCTTTCAAAAGAGTATTTCGATTATATATTTGGTGGGAATCCTTATAGTGCTACTTAGAAGTGATTTTTTATAGTTTAAAAGATTTATCAAATTGTGTAAGTGATTTCAAATCATGTTTTGAAATAATTTTGGTGTGTGTTTGAATGGGTCAATTTATGGATTAGTGGTCATCTAGAAATGTTTTAAAAATATTTATGTGGTGGATTTGGGGTTTTTTTATGTTTTCTAAATGAGTGGTATGGTATAACATGGTTTTAATATAATTGGTGGGTTTTTCAGAAATGGTTTTCAAATTTTATCTTTGGATTTTAGTGGGCCATCGGATGTTGACACATCCATGAGTTTACTCGGTGCACACATGGAAGCGTCCTCAAATGAAGATGGAATTTGTAAAATGATATTCTCTATAAACCTCAGTTTACTAATTGGATTTTTGGTTTTCAAATAAATTTAATCCCCTTGTGAGGTTTCTAAAGAGGGTTTTAAATGGGGTTTTATAGAGTTTTTCTCTAAGTGTTTTGGAAAACATGGTTTTTAATGCGTTCTTTAAGGTTTGGACATTTGTTTGGAAACACATTTTTGTGTGGGTTAAAAAGAGTGAAGGCCTATTTGGTAACCTAGGAGTGTTCGAATGTGTGTTTGGGACTTAAAGGCCCATTTATATCTTCCAAATCATGGGTGAAATTTGTTTCGTTTTGCATTTGGGTTTGGTTTGAAAGGGAATGGTAATTTTGTGAAAATGATTCTTGATTTCTAAATGATGTTGGGTTCTTTTTTTGGTTTCTAAAATGGTTTTAAATGAAATATTTTATCATATACTATTTGTATTTGTAAAAGAAAAAGTAGTTTTTGTGTGATTTTTGGGTAATAATTTTAGACATGTTGAGTTAAAGGCTCGTTTGGCACTTTTAACCCAAGGGTAATGTTTGTACTAACTTTTAAAGGAGATTGTGTTTTGGAAAAAGTGTTTTCTTGGTTGGAATCTTTGAGCATTTTATGAAATAGTTTAAATGTTAAATGGTATGGAGACTTATTTGGAACCTTTGTGTGATATGAAATGATTTAATATGTATATGGGGTGATCCTATCTACGGTAAACCTTTATGGGTGAATACATAAGAAGCATCCGTGTTTGGGGTAGGCAAGTTCGGTGAGATGAGTCACGCATACGAGGGCCTATTACTTATATAGTATTATTATAACCACCATGGGTTCTAAAGAATCTTTTAGTTGATCGAGTGATGGTTTCTTACCAGCCCCGATTTGATGGGCTAGTACCAACTAGTAGATATAGAGGCTATATGGGAAGATCCACTAGTTTCTTTTGTCACGAGGGGGGCCAGTTGGTTATAAACTTAAGAGATTCATTATACTCCGGAAGGTGGTTCCAAACCGGGTACATCCAGGGGTGTTCTAGGGATGTTTAGGATCACCCATGGTTACTTAATTATTTTCATTTCTTGTTTACTTTCCATTATAATATTTTATTTTTAGATTGTATTATACACCTGTTTTACTTTATCCCAACTTTGGTATCATTTGTTTTGGGTTTTGCTTATAAAATAACAAATGGTGTTAGAAATGCTAGGTTGTTTATGTGGGATATTCTTTTTAATGAGAAAAACTATTTTCTTGTTTTAAAATGTGAAAACCCAAACTTTTATATTTGTATTTCAAACTTTTTCTAATGCATTGTTTCGGGAAAAGAGATGTTGGATTCTGTGGTTTATCTTGTAAATGCTACTGAGAATTTTAATGCGCATTCCTATTCTATCATTCCAGTTGCAAGTTCCCTTTGCTCAAGTTCTCATGGCTAAGTTTCTCATTATTGGAGCAAGGTCAGACTTTGGTTGGGTGGTGACCTAGAAGGTCGTGTGGAGGTATGTGCGGTTTTACTTTCTTTCTGCTGCTGGTTTTATTCTTATTGTCTGTTTTTATTTATCTTTTTACCTATTTTTAATTTTCCAAATAATTACCAATGGTTAAATTTTGATGCCTGGAACTGGATGTCATCCCATGGGGATCATAAATTCCCCTCAGGCCATGTCGCGGACCAGCTCGGGTAACCGGTTTAGGGTCAACTCGGGTTAGTTTGTGACATTAATTTTAATTCAATAGTTCCAAAAATGAATTTCATTTTATAAAAAAAAATCTAAAATATCTGTAAATTTATTATAAAATTTTCTCATAAAAATAAAAAAAAATATTTTTAAAGAAAACCTATTTTTGATAAATATAATTAATTTAATAAAAATTGAATTATTATTTACATAGAGTTTATAAATAAATTTATATTTAGTAGGGAATTTATATGAATATTTCATGAAGTGGTTAATATTATTTATAATTTCCTATTTAATGTCTAGTTTAAAATGATAATATTTAAAATAATATTATTTCATGGTTCACTGAAGCTCGGTGTCGTGTGTCATGCACTCTATCAAAGAAACTATTTGTTTTGTGTAATGAAAACTATATAAAAATTTAAATTAATTTGAAAAACATATTTCCCAAAATATTAAGGTGTTACCATATAGAAATTTACTAAATTTTCATGTTAAGGAAGGTTGTTTTTACATACATTTACCAAATCCCATAGTCATAGTAAGTCCCAACGGAAAGTAGAGTTCTGATGGATTTCAACATTGCAATTGGTGAAAAGGGTTTATCATTGTCAATGCCTTGACGATGTTTTTTTTAAAACCAATCATTCCTTATAGGAACTGACTTTTCCTTCCATATTCTATTTCATTTTGAATTCCCATTTTCAAAAAATAGGCTTTACATCCACTAAATGATCTACCAAAATCTAGACTTGGTTTTAGTACATAAAATTCATTTCATAATTCATGTATTCTTACCACTTAGAAACATCTATGACACTTACTACTTCCATGTATGTTATAGGATCATTATTATCAACTAATAATGATTCACCATCCTTGGTGACTAGAAAATCATATCGTTCTGGTTCTATAACCTCTCTTGTACTCCTATAGAGTCCTTGTGTCTCTGGAACAGTTTCTTCCATGGGTCTTTGTAAAATATTTTCTTGTACCAGCTCTTTTATACCTTGAGACTCAACTTAATTAATGTCTATCTCACTCTCAATATCTATTTTAGATATGTTCTCCCTCTTAAGTAATATAGCATGAATTTCCACTATTACATTTTTTGTATGAGGAGTCGTATTGGTAATATCCCCTTATTTCTTTTGGGTATCCTACAAAGGTACACTTTCTTCCTTAGGGTGAAATATTTTTACCTAGAGAGGCCTCAAAAAACACTTCACAGCCACATAAATGTAAGTATGTCAATGCGGGTTTCTTTCCATTACATAAATGGTATGGTATACTATATTCTTCTTTAGTTGAAACTTGGTTTAGTATTTTTATTATTATTTGTAATTCATATCCCCAAAAGGATAATATAAGACTCTCATGACTCATCATTGATCTCACCAAGTCAAAAAATGTGTTGTTAATTCTTTCACTTACACAGTTCTACTTAGGTGTTTAAGAAGGAGTGAGTTGATATAGGATTCCAAACTCTCGTAAGTAATCAATAAAGTCTTGGTTAAGATATTCTCCACCATGGTATAAACAGAGCTTCTTAATCTTCTTACCAAGCTGGTTCTCAACATCATTCTTATATTCCTTGAATTTATCAAAATAATCTGACTTATAACTCATTAAGTAGACATATCCATATCTACTAAAATACTCAGTAAAATTTATGAAGTATGATTTCCTACCCCTCTTCTCAATATAAAATGGTTCACATGCATATGTAGTAACTAATTCAAGAATCTATTTGGCCCTTTCAACTTTTTCACTAAATGGGGCTTTGGTCATTTTAAATTATAAAAATTCATGACAATAACCACAAGGTTTTAGTTCAAAAGAATATAAATATACATCTTGGTAAAATTTAGTCAAGATATTTTTGTTTACATGACCTAGCTAGTGATTCCATAATTGGGTGTGGTATGAATCATGTGAAGTAGTTTTTTTATTTATTTTCATTACTTGTTTTGTGTAATTCAACAAATAAAGTCCATTATTTAGAGGCACCTTACCATAAAAAAATGTTATATTTATAAAAGAAGCAACATTCATTTCCATATTCGAAAATAAATCCATACATATCATGTATGGATACATATATAATGTTTTTGGTAGGTGATGGCGCATAATAAAAACCTTTCAAAACAAAGATCATTCTGGTAGGCAACATGAGATGGTATTCCCTAATAGATAAAGAATAATTTTTATCTCTATTGGATATTGTAAGATCTACCTCCCTTTATAAAATCTTTATGAGTCTACTTGGTTCTTTTATTTTAATAAATATATGAGAAACAAAAGTTATATCTAATAATTAATTTATAGAAACATATAAATTACACTCGATAAAAAATGCACCTGAATATTCCCCTAGCTTCTTTGGATGGGTTCAGGTATTCTTTTAGTGGTCCTTTTTGCCACATGGGAAATAGATATCATTATATTCCCTTTCTTAACCTTTGATCTTCCTCTCTAGGGAAGTGCATGAAGAATATTTAGTATTAAACCCCTTCACTTGTCCTTTCCATTTGTTCACCATAAGGAAGGAAGAATTTTCACACTTCGTATCCTTATCTACTTGGAAAATAAAGGTAAGAAGATATAGGAGAGACTTATCAATGTTTTTCATATTAAAATTAAAAAAAAACTAGAGAATATTAGAGGGAGTGAGGTGATAATGAGATTGGTTCCCAGTTCATTAGGGAGGTTAAACCCTAGAACCTCTAGCCACTCAATGTAACTAATGATCTTGACTACATGAGGCCCAAATAGGGAACTTTATCCAAGTTTTCTCTGAAATAGTGACTTAGATATATGAAATTATTCCATTATATCTCTCTCCTAGTAAATACCATGGATGTACATAATCATGATATACATATCAATGTTTTTGTGAGACTTCATGAGTCCACTAGACATAGTTAAAAGAATAAAACATTTTACATTGACTGTGTTACTCAAATGTTTTTTTAGACAAGGAAATCTTCATTACTCACTTATTTATCAAGAATATCGGGCAATGAGGATTCTAGAATATAAGGTTTTCATTCAGGGTATCTCACAAAACTAAGGCATCTAAACCACTCTTGTAAGTTACTACCAGTTAGGTGGTTGTCTTTCTCCAAAATTGATCATAGGGATAGTGTGGATGAAGATATTTCCATTTTATTCTAAAATTAAAATAGCATATTATTAGTACATTTTCTTGATTAAAAATTATGTCACAAAAAATAAATTTATTAAATTTATTAAATATCCTTCTATTTTATCAAGTCCTAATATCCCTCACCATTGAACTCAAAATGTATAGTTATTTTAACATTCTTGTGGAAAGGATCCACATTCCCCTTCAAATAACCCCAATGAGGGTTGTTCAAGATACTTGAAGGTATTTACATTGGTATGTCCTCACAAACTATGAGATTACATCTCCTTGATCCATTGAGTGGACTATCCTATCTTGAAATCTGGACTTGGATTTCCTCAACACTTGCCTCCAATTTACATTAATTCTAGAGAGGGGTACTTCTATTGATATAAGATGGTTAAGTCAACCCATAACCTTTATAAGAACTCCACATTAAATTTAAGTGTCCCAATGAGGGTTGGTCAAACAGTTAGGTCTAAAGATTTCATTCCTAATCAGGTAATGGAAGTCCAAGTCTGACTTAATATTTAATTGAGGGATGTTATTTATTATGATTAAATTTTATCTTGTTTTATCCTTTACATATCTTATTAATATTAATTGGATGTTACTTAATTAATTAACCATGTTGGATAAAACATTTATGTATAATTATTTTATTTAATATATATATTTACACATTAATTCATTTTCATAAGTGATCATAGCCTTGCATCCATAAGATAAATAATTTCAGAGAAAAAATAATTAATTAATTAAACGACTCATTCATGAGCTTTATCTAATGGTTGATTTAATGAGAGAACATTAAATCAACTTTTTTACTTAGGTTAAATAACTCATGCTTTTGGTCTTGGCATGAGTTACATCATTCCACATATCCACATGTTTAACACTTGGTTTGGAATAATTATGGCTCCATCTTGAACTGTCTCCATGCACCACGGGAAACTCCCTTAATTAAAAATATTTATAACTCACACATGGATGAGGGGAAGAAAAGGATTGGTTAAAGGGTAATTACATAAATATACTTGGACACATAGGTCCTACATAATATTAGAGTGAGGGATGACTTGTAGGACATCAAATTTAATTTAATAATAAATAATTATAAACCCTTGAAATAAATTAAATTAAATTAACTCCACCGCATACATTGGTATAAGTCAAGGTCATAAATGTCCATACATGCAATTAATACACAAAAGTAAATGTCTAAAATCTATTTTTTTTCATTATTTAGTATTAAGATAAGTGTTATTATATTAATTAATTAATTAATTAATTCCATTTCATCTTAATGACCATACAAATTCATTTGGAGATAATAATTATTAAGTAATTAATGAAAAATAAATGGCATAACTAACAGTTTCAAAATTTATTACAATAAATTAATTGAACATTTAAAATTCTATAAAAAACATATTAAATTTTCAAACACTTAAATTGATAGTCAAATAAGTAAGGTTTTAATGTTTCAATTTTCAATTTAATGTAATTTAATTATGCTAGTGATTTAGAGACTACATGGAATGTACTATCTAGTTACACTCTATATACCTTTGTTGCCATGTATCTTCTTTATATGTGCCTGAGATAACTGACTGGGTCTTCGGTGTGTAGATCAGACGATTAAATAATGTCTGAAAACTGGCTTCACACTATGTGATCTAAATTTCATGTGCTCTTTCAACCCTCTGAAAGACTTGGCGTGTTCTCAGGGGAGAGACTACACAACATGTGCACTCCAGCTACACTTCATTGATATATAATGTTATTTTTCTAAATAACTCATTGTGTATATTAGATTCTTGAATTGATAAATTACATGTAATTTATACCGCATACATGTCATGTATATCATAAATTCTTTGAGGTGTCAGTATTACACAGTTTGACTGTGTATAATGACCACACAGATTGCATAATTTATACTGATAACCCGTGTAGACTACACGTCATGTATTCTAATACAAAGTGTATAATCTGAAAACTATGTACTAGTTTTTCTAGTCAACATGTGGTGTACACCATGTGTAATAACTACATGGCATGTCATGTATCCCACAGTATGGATTGGTGTAGTGTACTAGGGTACACAGTGTGTACTTCCAAGTACACATCTTGTAACCCTATCTTACCAACCAAAAAATGGTAGTTCCTGATGGCATTTATGGTCATTCTTCATAAATTATTTTACCTTTAATAAAATTAAACACTAAATTAACATGATTAATATGTCAATAGAAATTTAATTTAAATCATATTAAAGAAATAATAACAAGAAATGAAAATTCAACCACAATTGCATAGAGATCTACAATCAAATAAATAATTATAAATTAAAATGTGGCCCCTCTTATACCACTTTTTGGTTCTGGTAATAGTGGAAGCATGTGGTTTTTAGTGATATATTAAAATTGCTTTTAATATTTGAGTTTCTTGAAACCATGACTGAGGATCTTTCACGTCAAATTTAAAATTAATTTATTTGATATTAGAAGAAAAGATTGCCTAGGCTTAGGGTATTTATTCAATGTGAATTTTGATCATCTAAAAAGACCATTTTAGATTTTTTTTTATTATGCTGTGATGATCTGTAACACCCTGATATTTTTATATAATTTTTATCTTTAAATAATTTGATTTTATCGGTAGCCTGTGTTGCATACAACACCGAGTTTAAACAAATTGTGATATAATATTAAAATATTAACAAGACCGTTATAAAATAACCATTGAATTGGAGGGTATTAATATAAAGAAACATATTAAGAAATATATTTATTAATTCTTATGAAATAAACACTTAATTTTTTAGTAAAGCCATTTTCTTCTCCAAATATAAGTTTTAATCAAAAAAAGTCTTTTATTTCTTTCTATGGGAAAAAATATAATTAATTTTTGAAACTTTAGGAAACGTATTTTCTAAAATTAACTTCATTTTTTAAATCATAATATCAAAATTAACCTATGCTGAAATTTTTATAATATTCTGAAATGGTTAAAATTTTTTATGGATAGTAAAAAAATATAGTTTTTTTAAATATGGTATCTTTTGTGATATCATCAAAGCATAACTACAATATAAAAATTTATTGAACTTATGATAAGTCTAATATATGATAATATAATGAAAATATTATACCAAAAATAAATCATAACATATAAATTAAAAATTATTTCATGATAATTATAAAAAATCATTTTTAGTGTCGATGTAGTGTCTGCGCAGTACTGAAAAAGGAAAATTTGGTGCCTTGTAGATATTATTTTAGAGGTAAAAATTATTTTCAAAAAATTATTATTAAATTTAATTCAAAAATTATTATTTTTACTGATAGTTTTATATTTTTGACTTATATAACATAAATATTATCCAAATGCTTGTGCAATGATTTTGTAAGGCTAGAAAAGTCAAATTAACAAATTAAATAAGTTGTCTTGAAATGGATATAAGTAAATATAAAAAATGAAAAAATATAAATCACTATATTGAGACTAATTAATTTATTTTTATTATATTAAATTATTTTTAGTTTTTATATATGAAATAATTAACTTAAATGTGTATGCAACGATAACGCAATGCTTGTGAAAGCAGAAGAAAAATCAATAAAATGATTTTAATTAAAATTATAAGAACCATTAAAATGACCTAAAATTTTGAATAAATATTATTTTATGATTACGTTTATACCCTAATAATAATTGTGTCAAATTTAGGACCTTTTGGACCCACCTAGTTGATATTAGGTCCCATATAGTATTTTATTTAAAATAATGTCAAACTTGTAATACTATTATTTTTAATAATTATAAAATTTTTAATATATGGTTTTACAGAAGAGATGTTAGACCATAAATATTATTTTTAAATAAAAAATATTTATATTCTTCTTGTAAATTTATTTTTAATTTTTAGGGAAGTAATAAATACCTTAAATTCTTACACAATGATGATGCACTAATTATTAAATTAATAGAAAAATCAAATAAATGATATTAAAAATATTAAAATAAATATAATTAGAGATAAATAATATAATCCAAGAATTTATAAAGAGTAAAATGAAATTTATATGATATAATAAAATAATTGGTTCAAATTTTACTCTTCATTTTGATGTTTTTAAAGTCATAGTAATGAATAGTATCAAATTTGGCAATAATGATATTTCATGAATATAACATTTTACTAAAATATTAAAAATCATAAAAAATATTAAATAATTACAAATGAGATAATATATAGTATAAAATTTCATCCCATGCACATTTAGAGGCTATTTGGAAGCTTTTGTCTCTATAATGGTCTTATTATATTTTAATATTTTGAGAAATTCCTAAAGTGACCCTCACCTCAATTATAAAAGGTAACCCCGTCCTTTACTTCATTTCACCACCTTGAGAATTCTGGCTTGAGAATCCTCTAGCAAAATATCTTCTCCTCATCCCTATACACATTCTAGTATTCTTGGTCTCACCAAAAACCAATTCTATGTGCCTTAAGAAGTTTCTCAAGATAACAATATTCAAGAGATAAAATCCTCCTCCATTCTCTTTTAAATTATTTATCTCTTATACCTTATCCTCACCCCCATATAAAAAGTTAAAAGATAACTCCAAGTGAATATATATACTTTAATATTATTTTTTTAATGGAATCTCCATCATAAAATCTCTTCTCTTATCTATTTATTCTTAAAAACAAAAACATCGTCCATGGTATATCGATTCCCTGCATTCATGGATGAAGAGTTTTCATCTACACTTTCTTAACAGGTCTAAATTCACATATAATTATTTAAAATAAACTATATATATATATTATATTTTCTCACATTTATAAATTAATATATTTCTATGAAATTAAATAAAATGAAACTAGTTTTTGATGGCTGAAAAAACCACCAAAACAAACTAAACTTTTATCATTAATTTTTTTTCAAATGAATCATCCTCGTATCAAAATAAAAATGATATATGGTACCATTTAAACTTTTTTAAGTTCATAAATACAATTTAATTTCACTTATATATTTTTATTTCCATTCTAAAATAACTTCTATAATTATACACAAGTTAACCAATCCTAAAACCGTGAAACAAACGCTCCCACAATGACGAAAGTGGTCTTTATAACTCATTGAAATAGTCATGAATGAGCTTAATAAAATTATAATAAATCAAATACATGTGTAAGAGGTTATTAATTGATTAATTAATTAATATAATTTTGTTATCCCTGACATTAAGTAAAATTACAAAACGCATTTAGACATGAGGTAAGGGATCTCTCTGAATCTCCATTTTTCCTTTGGGTTAGGATTTCTCTCTCTTTACCCCAATTTATTTGTTAATTATTCTTATATACTTATTATAAATTTTTTTTATATTTTCTAAACATATGTATCAATCTCAGTTATTCCTTATTTATGGTAAATACATGTTTTAAAATGTTATCTTCTCAATTCATATTGATAAGAAAGCCCGATTAAATGGAACTTCTCTATTTATTACTCACTTTCAAGTACACTCCATAAAATGTTTTAAGAAACCCAATTATCTAAAATCACTCATTTTATCATGAAAACTTTTTAGTTATTTTCTAATTTCATGTAAACAATTCTTCCTTTATCCTCTTTAAAGACTCTTTAATATTTTCCATTAAACCTCACTAAAGTGTCTCGTTTCTAATGTTTTTAAAACACTATTTTTCATATATTCACTTCAATTGGAAATCATTATTAATGATATATTATTATTTTATGGTTTTTTAGAAATTATTTAATCCCTTATTTCATGGATACCATTTTTATACACCCTTTGGTTATTTCTTATGACATGATTATGAAACACATTTCTTTTTATGGGTAAGACTTATGATTATTTCTTATGTTTGATTTATTTATGAGGCACACATATTCACGTACATGTTATGATGGGTTCACCTATATATCACTCCAATGTATTTTGTAATGTTTTAGTTTCATGAGACGTTATGTATGGGATTAGGGAGTAAACCTAATCCATTATAGGACTTGTCCACCATGTGATATAGTCTTGGCAGTTGTCCTTAACTCATGTTTATGTAATGTTATATATTGATTCCACATTACAATATTTTCATGATCATATTATTCCATGTTCTATATGTTATGCTTCTATATGTTTATTCGTGATCCATTCCTTTTATGTTATCATGTTATTCCTTGTAACTCATGTTATATGCCTTATTCCCTTACTGGTCTTTTTAACTCATCCCTTTTTTCTGTGTATTCCCCATGTTGTCCTATACTATTATAGGATCTCAAAGGGAGTTATTAGATCATTATGGAGATAAATAAAATGATGTTTTATTCTAGTTTCATTCTTTCTAATTATGTACCTAGTCTTCCAAATACACTATACTTTTATATCCTTGGTTTTTATTTAATGAATAATTATGCTAAAATTTATGTAATAATTTGTGTAAAAGGATTGGGTCGCTATAGTTGGTGTTAGAGAATGGTCTAGTTATTTTTGGGTATTAGGACTAGAAAACTACAGAAATAACCCTAGGTATAATTATATTAGCATGTATAACTTAGATTTAATCTTAGGGAATCACAGGTTAGGATATAATTTTCATTTATAAGTTTATCCTTCTATGTTCATAAATTCCTTTTTTATATGATTATTATCTAAGTATTCAATCACCCCTAATTTTATTTTCCCTTTTTATTTAATTGATAAAAACTTGTGAAAAAAATGAATGTGATAGGCAACGTGATGATTTCCCTAATGAGATACCAAACTTGATGGGAACAGGAGCTCAGAATATCATGATTGTACTAGCTCAACTGGCTCAAGTTATGAATAATTAATTTTATCTTGTGGAATTACATACTTATACTAAAAAAGATAAAGTTGTGTTCATATCCATTATGTGATAAATTCCTCCTATATTTAGTTTATCTTCTAATCCCCTCATTGTGGAATAGTGGATTAACTCTATTGATAAGATATTATTTGTCCTCTAGTACTCAGAAGAAGATAAAGTCATGCTAGTGATCAATCATTTTGATGGGGAAGCTGATTAGTGGGGGAAACTGATCCAAAACATGAATTCTAAAGATGAAATTGATTCCATGGATTGGGAAGAATTTAATAAAATGTTTTTAAATAAATATTTTCCCCAAACTCTTTGTCTTGAGATAGATAGGGAGTTCCTAAACTAAAGCAGAAAGAAGATGAGTCTATTTATATAAGGAAAATTCACAAGGCTTTCATGATATGCCTTTGTCTATTTTATGAACACCAAAATCAAGTTGGATCAATTCTTTATATAATTAAAGTTAAGTTTACAAAAATCATTGGTGATTTGAGACTTTTACATCTATGAGAAGATTTTTTGTTGTGCCCTTAAAGATGGGATGGATATTAGAGACAATCATTGGTCTCATGGGATAGAAGATAATAATAGAAATATGTAGTTTAATATTGGGGGATAAACATAAAAATTCCATGGAGTAAAGAAAACCTAATATCTATCATTCTAGGAGTGTGGGAATAATCATCCTGGGAACTATATAAATGGAACTAGGAGATGATTCAAATGTGGAAGAGATGGGCATCAGGATAATCATTTCTCAAGGGATATGAAGAATTCCACTAATGTGGATGAAGAAAATAAGGTTCGGGTCAACATCCAGCCTATAGTATAGTGTTTCGACTACGAGGAAGATGAGCATTATGGGAGAAAATTCCCTTATCCAAGGTTTGTAAGAGACAATCAATGAAAACAACCTCCAAGCTAGAAAGGAAGGGTATATGCTATAACTATTACTGAGTTAGAGCCTAAAAATGTTTTGTGATAGGTACACTGGTTATTCATTTAAGAATAGTTAATGTACTATTTGATTCTAGATATATGAATTCTTTTATATCTTGTAATTTTAGTATAAATATTCAAACACAACCTCAAAATATGGAAGTTGAGTTATCTATGAGAATATAAAATGGGGAAATTATTGATTCTAAAGTATATAACTCCTCCCTATTCAATGTTTTTGGATTGAACCTCGCATAAAATATCGTCTTATTTCTTTTGGTGAAGTTTGATTCAATATTGGGCATGGGTTGGCTATCATTATACAAATCCAACATCAATTTTCGGGAGAGTAGATCACTCTTCACATGTTGAGGAATCCTCCAATTCTATACAATTGTTAGGAGGATAAATCCACTTCTTAATAATAAACTCAATTGTGGATACCATGGGGTGTGTTGGTCCTCTTTGTCAAGAAGAAGGATGGATTAATGCGCCTATGAATTGATTATATGAGCTCAAAAATCATGATAAAGAAAAATTATCTCATTCCATGGATAGATGACTTGTTTGATCAACTTTGTGGGGATAAGTATTTCTTGTTAGATTTTGTGTCCTAAGAACCAACAGTTTGTACTTTGATTACGTGAATGTACACTTATTATATATTTTTCATTGTTCAGCATGACTCTAATATAATAATGTCCAGGAATATTTGTTGCATTGATAAGTTCATGTAAGATCCTCGCTATGATGAGAACCTTAAAATGTCATAACAATATTCTTAAATAAGGTTCTACGGTTGTATTACATACTATGATAGGACACATAGTATACAGACTGTCATGTGCGAGTAATCGTAAGAAGATGAGACTCTATATCATGGAGTTCACACTTGGTAATCTCCAAGATGGGAGATTATGAGAAGGGACCCACTATTAGTAATTCTTCATGTCTTGGTGTCATCAGACATTGTTATCTATGAGCATGTGTAATGGTCCTTAGACTGAAATATTATCATTAACTCATGTCATGACTCGCGCACTTAGATTTACTGACGAAAACTATCACGAAGATAGTTGGCGGGAAGTAGGGTACGTTGGGTGCGTCATGAATGACATGTTGTTAATGAATAAGTCGAGGAAGGATTTGTCCCTTACATATTTATGGAAGTACATATCTTGGGCCCTTTGATTGAAATAGAACTGTCACCCAAATTCCATGTCCATGGTGTAACGATGAGTTTATTTCTGGAAGTCAAAGAATGACAGATCAAGCATATAGGTTTATGACACTACCATGAAACATAATTCATGAGATATTGAGAAAAAGAGATTAAATTACACAGTAAGCATTCATATAAGGTGACACGTCAATGCGGTGTCAACTTCTTTCTCTTAGGTTCCTTGACCCGTTGTTAGACAGTAATCTTGGACTTTAGGCAAGTCCACCTAATTCTAACGAGAAATAGTCCTAGAGGTTCACACACAAAGTGTATACAAGTATCTCAAGTAGAATAAATATTATTCCCATATGTGGTTTAATAATTATTTATGGAAGCCTAAATCATTTTAATGTTTGAGGAATAATAAAATGAAAACAAGTACACTTCGTGTATTAATGATTACACATCGTGTAGTTTTTATTTTGGAAACAAGTACAGGTCGTGTATTATTGAATGTACACACCATGTAGTTTTCATTTTGGAAAGGAAATAAATAAATGAAAACAAGATATACACGCCTTGTACATTGAATGTACACACCGTGTAGTTTTCAATGAAAAACAAGTACACGTCGTGTATTTATGATTACACACCGTGTAGTTTTTCCAGTTGGGATTTTGAGGAAATAATGTCATTTTATTAAATGATATTTATTATAATCAGTGTGGGCTCATGTCAAGGAATTAATGACTCGACATGGGGTTTTCAAAAGAGTTAATGAAATAAATAAAATTCGTAACATGTTTATTTATTGTCATAACTTTACAACCTCAAACCCGATTATAAATATCCTCACAACCCCAACTCTTTTCTGAAGAGAATCATTGTGCACAACAATTATAGAGAATTCCCTAAAGACCAAGAGAAATCCTTCCTCCAAGAACACTCTCAAGACTGAGAGAGATCCTCCTCCATCGGATCAAAATGATCTAAGGCGGACAATGCAAGAAAATGTTTCTCCAAGATAGCACCCGGAGAATCCTTTGGCGACATCCAGAGATACGTGGTGCACCTGTGGATCACCGCTAGAGGAATTCTACCCTTGGCTTCTAGGATGCAACGACGAATCACATCAGAATGTGATCAAGAATATCAATGAAGAAATAACATCCAAAAGTTACTTCTTTTCAATTAATTAAATTAATTATTATCAACCTATGACGGTCCTCATTTGTGGTTCTAGGACCATCCTTCTTATTTGTCTATTTCTATGATTCGATCCGTGGGGACTGGCATTTATCATCGTATTGATCCCGGATTGATCATTGTTAATGAAAAAAATCCAAGTGGGAACATCCACCCACGCGCTTCCACTGCGCTCGGAACCATCACTTGGTATCAGAGGGAGGTTACAACGTTGATTATAGTTATTTAATTTTTGTTGATAATTTACGCATTTATATTTGATTCAATTCAAGATAAATCATTCTATAAAACTGAATGAATGAGATCTATTCTTCCTCTTGCATATCTCAATTTACATCACAGAAACGACCTTTTAATTTTGATTTTAATTAAAATAAAAAAGAGGAACTCATCTGAAGGATCCACTCTTTCTGTCTATACAACACAAGAATACACGGCGTGTAGTGAAAACTACAGGCCGTGTACTTAGGTTAAACGAACCGGTACTGGTCCACCAAACCACGCCATATAAATTGAGCATGCCTAAGTATTTATTACACCGTTTTGACCAGAATTGAATGGCACATGGAAACCAGAATACACAGCATGTACGTTGAATCAACACGTCGTGTAGTTCGATCTGGTCCATGTGAAACTGTGTACATGGAGAAGTCGTGTTCCACGTACTCAGTATTGCCAGGCCAGTAACCATGTAACAAGGAATTACACGCCATGTTAGATTAATCTACATTCTATGTACTCTAAAATTTCTAAAGTACAGAAAACATGCCAAAGCCTCCGGCGTGTACTTTGGATAAAGGGTGAAAAATACACGATGTGTAATATGTCCTACATGCCATGTACTTTCCAGAAATGGAATTTCACCAGGTTTCCTCCAAAAGTACAAAGACCTATACAAAGAATATGGATGAGAATAATCTCAAGGAAATTATGAAAGGAATTTAAGTTAAAGAATTGATTAATTATAAGATCATAATTAATTAAATTCAAACGCGACTTATCTTGAATAACAGAACGATTAAAAGAATTTTAATATGCGTAAATGTCGTTGCATGCTATGGATGATAATGAGCTAGACCAAAGACCCTTTGTATGTGTGTATAGTTTCATTTAAATTTTTTTAATTTAAATTCGTTGGCCTGCGAGCCTTCTTCCAATAAAATGTAGGGTCGACGTGCCCATGGTTTCTTTAATGTAAACCCCATGTAATGGAGGATCTCCCAAGCCAGAGTAGGCAGTTCAAAACCCGAAGGTGAGGTGAAACCAACCTAATAAGATACAAAGGTGGATAGGTGGGAGCTACAAAACACGAACCATCAGGTTCAAGGTGTTTTTTCCCTAGGTCAGGGTTAGCTTATCAAAACCGCTAGATAAGATAACCAATACAAGCTCTGGATCATTCCATATTATTTTATTTCTGTCTGATGGAATGGTTTGTTTATTATGTATGTGTTTTCATGATCACATAATTAATGAAATAAATAAGCATGAAAATATGGAATAAAATAAAAAACGGACTATGCGTAAACATTATCAGAACATGGTTAATCACTTAAGCAAGCATCACTTGATATTAACAAGGATGTGATAATAAAAAACTACGAATAAAGAATAAAATCCCTCAAATACAATATTAAGTTAGACCAAGCCTTATGTTACTTGATTAAGGGAAAGACTCAATAAAACTATGTGTTTGACCAACCCTTGTTGGGACACTTACTTTTATAAATGAATCTCTTATGAAAGTTTTGGGTTGACTTAAACATTTTACATCAAGAGGAGTAGACCTTTATAGACTTGTTGTAAAATGGAGGCAAGTGTTGATGAAATCCAAGTCAGGATTTCAGGATTGGGGAGTCCACTCAATAGATCAAGGAACTGTAATCTCACAGTTAGTAAAGACCTGCCTACCTAAATACCTTCAAATATCTTGACCAACCCTTGTTGGGGTTATGCGAATGGAAATATGGATCCTTCCCACTAAAATGTCATGGAAATTGGACATTCTAAGTTCAATGGTGAGGGCCATTGGGTCTTGATAAAATAGTAGGAGAATTAATAAATTCATTTATTATTTTTCACAAAATGTAATCAAAAGGTACTGATAAATCTGCTCTTTTAATTTGTATAATAAATATGAAAAACCCATCAACCACATTTTCTCTGCGATCAATTCTGGATAAAGACAATATTCTCACCGGTAGTAACTTTCAGAATTGGTTTAGGTGCCTTCGGGTTATCCTATGCCATGAACGAAAGTTTTACGTGCTAGAGTCCTCGCTTCCTGATTCTCCCGCCCAAGGGGCAAGTGATGAAAATTTTCTGGTCTATGATCAAAATTCGAACGATGCACTCGAAATTCAATGTTTGATGCTATCATCAATGTCTAGTGAGCTCATGAAGTCTCATAAAGACATGGATGCCTATAGAATGCTCGAGAACCTCCATGGTCTATACCAGGAGAGAGCAAGACAGAAAAGGTTTGAGATCTCCAAGGTTCTATTCCAAAGCAATCTTGGAGAGGGTGCCCCATCTGTGCCTCATGTAGTCAACATCATTGGATACATTGAGAGCTTGGAGGGTCTAGGGTTTAAACTCCCCAAAGAATTGTGTATTGATCTCATTCTTGCATCATTCCCCCAAATATTCTCTAACTTTTTTGTAAATTTCAACATGAAAAACATTGAGAAGTCTCTATCTGATCTCTTTATACACATTCACCAAGTGGACAATGATATGAATCATTAAAATCCTTATATACTTATGGTGAATAAAAGTAAAGGGAAGGAGAAGAGATTTAATACCAAAGATTCTTCAAGTACTTTTAAGAAAACGAATATCAATGGTGAGGTAAGAGAACAGGAGGCTGTTTGTTTCACATGTGGCAAGAAGGTCCACTGAAAGAAAAACTACACCCAGCCAAGGAAGCAAGGGGAAGCTTCAGGTGAATTTTTTATCGAATGCAATCTATCTGTTTCTACTAATTTGGTATTAGATACTTCTTATGGTTCTCACGTCTATATCCAAATACAGGAACCAAGTAGATTCAGAAAGATTGACCGAGGTGAGGTGGATCTGCGAGCAGCCAATAGAGCCAGACTCATTGTTGTAGCTGTCAGAGACTACCACCTCACATTTCCTACTAGGATGGTATTGGTATTTAAAGGATGTTGTTATGTACCCTCTGTAACCAAAAACATTATTTCATTATCCAGATTAGATACTTATGGATTCATCTTCAAGTTTGGAAATGAATGTTGCTCTTTTTATAATGATAGCATTTTTTTTTGGTAGGGAACATTTATATAACGGTCATTATGTGTTAGACTACACAAACCAAGTAATGGAAATCGATGAAAAAGTTAATTCACATGACACATACCACACCCAACTTTGGAATCACCAACTAGGTCATGTTAATGAGAAACATTTGAAAAAATTACATCAATATGGGTATTCAGATTCTTTCGAACTAAAACTACTTGGTGTATGTCATGCGTGTCTACAAGGCAAAGTGACCAATGCCCCATTTATTGGGAAAGGTTAAAGGGTTAAAGAGATTCTAGAATTAGTTCACACAGATGTGTGTGGACCATTTCCAATTGAATCAAGGGGTGGGTTCTAGTACTTCAGAACTTTTACTGATGATTTTAGTAGATATTGATGTATTTACTTAATGAAGTATAAGTCAGATTCTTTTGATCAGTTCAAAGAATAAAAGAATGAAGTTGAGAACCATATTTGTAATAATATTAAGAAACTCCACTCAGACAGAGGAGGAGAATATCTTAATCAGGACTTCATTGATTTCTTACGGGAGTTTGCGATTCTATCTCAACTCACTCCTCCATACACACCTCAGTGTAATGGTGTAAGTGAAAGGAAGAACTTCACCCAATTGTACATGGTGAGATCAATGATGAGTCATGCGAGTCTTCCATTATCCTTTTGGGGATATGCATTACAAACAGCAGCACACATACTAAACCAAGTACCAACTAAATCGATAAATGGTATTCCATACAAGTTATGGAGTGGAAGAAAAGCCATGTTATCGAATTTACATGTTTGGGGTAGTGAAGAATTTTTTAAGGCCTCTTCAGGTAACAAACTTTCACCCCGAGGTACAATGTGTATCTTTATATGATATCCTAAGGAAACAAGGGGATATTACTTATACAACCCCTCAGATAAAAAGTTTACAGTGGAAGGACACTCCATATACCTTGAGAGGGAGCACATATCCAAAAGAGATAGTGGGAGCAAGATAGACTTCGATGAAGTCGAGGCTCAAGATACACATGAGTTGGTACAAGAACAGATTCCACAAATCCCTGTGGAAGAACAATCTGTTCTAGAGACACAAGAACTGTGTAGGAGCATGAGAGAGGTGAGAGAACCATAACGATATGGTTTTCTTGTCACTGAGGATGGTGACTCGTTATTGGTTGACAATGATGATCCTCTTACCTACAAGGAAGCAGTTGAAGGCACAGATGTTTCCAAGTGGAAAGAAGCCATGAATTATGAAATGGATTCCATGTACCAAAACCAAGTCTGGATTTTGGTGTATCCTCTAGTTTATGTAAAGCCTATTGGTAATAAGTGGGTATTCAAGAAGAAACTGGACATGGAGGGACAAGTCAGCACCTATAAAGCACGACTGGTTGCAAAAGGTTTTAGATAGCATCAAGTAATTGACTATGATGAAACCTTTTCATTGGTTGTGATGCTGAAATCCATCAGAATCCTATTGGCCATTGCTTCTTACCATGACTATGAAATTTAGAAAATGGATGTCAAAACAGCATTCCTTAGCGGGAACCTCTAGGAAGATGTCTACATGAAACAACCTGAAGGGTTTGTGACTCCAAAGGATGTCAACAATGTATTCAAGTTATAGAAATCCATTTATGGATTAAAGTAAGAATCAAGGTCCTGGAACATTCATTTTGATGAAGCTGTAATAGAATATGGATTTTTAAGAATGAATGTGAGCCTTGTGTCTACAAAAGGTTTTGTGGAAGTGTAGTCATTTTCTTAATAGTATATGTTGATGACATATTACTAATTAGAAACAAAGTACCTATCTTGCAGTCATTTAAGGCATGGTTGGATAAATGCTTCTCTATGAAAGACTTGGGTGAGGTATCATATATTCTTGGGATCAATATCCATTATGATAGATCCAGGAGAATGTCAGGCCTGAGTCAAATTACATACATTGACAAGATACTGAAGAGATTCAATATGGAACATTACAAGAGGGGATTGTTTCCAGTGTCACATGGAATTCATCTTTCCAAGAAAATGTATCCTCATACACGTGAGGAAAGAAAGAAAATGTCAAGGATCCCTTATGTAACCATGATTGGGTTAGTCATGTATGTTATCCTATGTACGAGGCTAGATGTTTCTTATGCATTAAGTGCGGTAGGCAGATATCAAGATGATCTAGGAGGCCGCCATTGGATGGTAGTCAAGACTATCCTTAAGTATCTGAGGTGTAATAAGGATATGTTCTTGGTTTATGGAGGAGATGAGGAACTAGTCATTATAGGAAATGTAGATTCTAGTTTGCAAACAAATCAAGATGACATGAAGTTGCATACTAGATACATATTCAGTTTGAATTGAGGTGCAGTGAGCTGGAAGAGCTCAAAGCAAAGTGTGGTGGAAAATTCTACAGTGGAGTCTGAATATATTGCAACTTCTGAGGTAGCTAAAGAAGCATTATAGATGTGAAACTTCATCCAAGAGTTGGATTTTGTACCTAGCAGTAAAGATCCTATCACACTATATTGTGATAATAATGCAGTGGTGGCACTTGAAAAAGAGTCAAGGTCACATCAGCGGACCAAGAACATACTTCAGAAGTATCATCTCTTGAGGGATTTTTCTCAGAGAGGTGAAGTTGCAGTGAGCAGAATTTCCAAAGAAGACAATGTGTCAGACCCCTAGACTAAAGACTTGACTCAGCAGAAAAACGATCATCATGTGAGGTCTATCGGAATAAAAGTCATAGGCAGTTGGCTCTAGTCCAAGTGGGATTTTTTTAGAGTTGGTTTCCTAAGAACCAATTGTTTGTACTTTGATTACGTGAATGTAAACTTATTATATATTGTTTATTGTTATGCATGACTGTAATATAATAATGTCCTGGAATATTTCTTGCATTAATAAGGTCATGGAAGATCCCCACTATGATGATAACCTTCAAATTCCATAATAATATTCTTAAATAATGTTCTATGGTTGGATGACATACTATGATAGGACACATAGTATACAGATCGTCATGTGTGAGTACACGTAATAAGACGAGACTCTATCTCATAGAGTTCTCACTTGGTAATCTCCAAGATGGGAGATTATGAGAGAAGACCCACCAGTAGTAATTCTTCATGTCTTGGTGTCATCCGACATTGCTATCTATGAGCGTGTGTAATGGTCCTTAGAATAAAAGATTATCATTAACTCATTTCATGACTCACGCACTTAGATTTATTGACAAACTGTCACGAAGACAATTGTAGGGAAGTAGGGTACGTTGGGTGTGTCACGAATGACATGTTGTTAATGGATAAGTTGAGGAAGGATTTTTCCCTTCCATATTTATAGAAGTAGATATCTCAGTCCCTTTGTTTGAAATAGAACTGTCACCCAAATTCCATGGCCATGGTGTAACGATGAGTTTATTTCTGGAAGTCAAAGAATGACAGATCAAGCATATAGGTTTATGACACTACCATGAAACCTGATTGATGGGATATTGAGAAAAAGGGGTTAAATTACACAGTAAGAGTTCATATGAGGTGACACATCAATGCGGCGTCAACTTCATTCTCTTGGGTCCCTTGACCCGTTGCTAGACATTAATCTTGGACTTTGGGCAAACCCGCCTAATGACAATGAGAAAGAGGCCTATAGGGTCACACACTAAGTGTATCCAAGTATCTCAATTAGAATAAAGATTATTCCCATATGTGGTTTAATAATTATTCATGGAATCCTAAATCGTTTTAATGTTGGAGGAAGAATAAAATGAAAACAAGTACACATTTTGTATTAATGATTACATGTCGTGTAGTTTTTATTTTGAAAACAAGTACACGTTGTGTATTATTGAATGTACACGCCGTGTAGTTTTCATTTTGGAATGGAAATGAATAAATGAAAACAAGATATACACATCGTATACATTGAATGTACACACCATGTATTTTTCAATGAAAAACAAGTACACATCGTGTATTTATGATTAAACTCCATATAGTTTTTATAGTAGGGATTTTGAGGAAATAATATCGTTTTATTAAATGATATTTATTATAATCTGTGTGGGCGCATGTCAAGGAATTAATGACTCGACATGGGGTTTAAAAAATATTTAATGAAATAAATAAAATGTGTAATGCGTTTATTTATTGTCATAACTTTACAACCTCAAACCCAATTATAAATATCCTCACAACCCCAACTCTTTTCCTAAGAGAATCGTCATGCACAATAATTCTGGAGAATTACCTCAAGACCGAGAGAACTTATTCCTCCAAGAACGCTCTCAAGATCGAGAGAGATCCTCCTCCATCATATCAAAATGATCTAAGGTGGAAAAAGCAAGCAAAGGTTTCTCAATGCTATCACCGGGAGAATCATTTGGCGACGTCCAGTGATACTTGGTGCACGTGTGGATCACCGTTAGAGGAAGTCTACCCTAGGCTTCTATGACGCAATGACGAACCACATTGGAACATGATCAATAATATCAACAAAGAAATAACATAAAAAGGTAATTCTTTTCAATTAATTAAATTAATTATTATCAACCTGTGATGGTCCTCTTTTGTAGTTCCAGGACAATCCTTCTTCTTTGTCTATTTCTGTGATTTGTTCCATGGAGACTGGCATTTATCGTCGTATTGATCCTGGATTGATCATTGTCAATGAAAAAAGTCAAGTGGGAACATCCAACCATGCGCTTCCACTACGCCCGGAACCTTCATTTCTCTAAGGTGTAAATTTGGTCAGTATATCACAAAGTAAAGGTGAAGAAGGAATATATTTCCAAGTCTGCCTTTTGAATGAGGTATGGACATTATGAGTTCATATTAATTCCCTTAATATTCACTAATACTCTAGTAATATTCATGGAATTAATGAATAGAGTCTTTAGAGATTACTTTGAAAAAAATTTGGTAGTATTTATAGATGATATTATAATATACTCTAATGGAAAGGAGGAGCATCAGAAGAATTTTAATACTATTCTAAAGGATTTGTGAAGGGAGAAACTTTTGCAAAGTACTATGAAGGTGAGTTTTTTATGGAGGAAGTATCATTCTTAGGGAATGTTATCACTAGGAAAGGGATACCTGTGTACCCTTCTATGATAAAGGAAATTGAGGAGTGGCCCATAAAAACATCTATAATAGATATACTTAGTTTTCTTGGTCTATCTGGATACTATCAATGATTTTTGAGTAACTTCTCCCAATTTTCAAACCCACTAATCAAGATGAATCAAAAGGGAGTAAAAAAATTTGTACCAATGAATGTGAAGAATACTTCAAATAGTTGAAAAAGAGGCTTATGACTAAATCAATACTTACACAACCCACAATTGGAGAACACTTTTTGGTATACAGAAATTCATCAAAGAAGGACTTAGGAAGTGTAATGATGAAAAAATATAAAGTAATATCATACACCTCAAGGTAGCTGAAAATTCATGAGCATATCTATCCCATGCATGATCTAGAGTTGGAAGTTATGATCTTTGCATTGAAAATATAGTGGCATTATCTCTATGGGGAGAAGTATGATATATATATTGATCACAAGATCCTAAAATATATATTCACATAGAAGTAGCTTAATAAGTACCAGTGAAGATGGTTAGATCTCATCAAAGATTATGATTTCTGAATCCACTATCATTCTGCTAAAGATAATAAAGTGGTAGATGCTCAAAATAGAAAGGATCCCATAACATTATCAATGATAAGAATTTAGAAGGATTCAATATTCTTATAATTAAAAAGTATGGATACGGTAATCATAAGTTAAGGAATATCATCACTCATTTCTTAAACAATTTATCAACCATCCCTTATGGATAAGAAAAAGGATTCTTTCAGAAATGATATGAAATTTTACAAGAATGTAGAATCTATCAGAAATGGGAAATCCTCAAAGTTAAAAATTTATGAGTAAGGAGTAATAATATTTGGTTAATGACTATGTGTACTATAAAATATTAAGATAAAGAGGAATATTTTGAATGATGCACATAGATTGACCTTCCAATCCACCCAGGGATCAGAAATATGTATCAGGATATCTAAGGGCATTATTGGTAGGACGATATGAAGAAGGAGTCACTGAATATACATCAAAGTTCCTGATATGTCAGTAAGTGAAGGATGAAAAACAAAATTATAAGAGGATGATTCAAGAATTACAAATACCTACATGGAAATGTGAAAACATCCCTATGGAATTTTTCACTAGACTTCCAAAGAAATATAGAGGAAATAATGATATATCAGTTATTGTTGACCATATTACAAAGATATCTCACTTTATTGCAATTATAGAGGACTTATAACTTGATTAAATTTCATGTATATACATTAGATAAGTGGTGAGGCTACATGGAGTGCCATTATCAATTGTAGCTTATCGACATATGATATTTACCTCCAAATTTTGGAAAAGTTTCCAACAAGATTTAAACTCTAAACTAAACTTTAGTATGTCCTATCACCATCAAATTGATGGTTGATTTAAGAAGACCATTCAGACACTATAATATATGTTGGGAGAATTTTCAATGGACTTCAAAGGAGGATTTTATCATCATCTTCCACTGGTTGAGTTCTCTTACAACAATAGTTTCCATTCAATCATCTAAATGTCTCCATATGAATGCCTTTATGGGAAGAGATGTAGCACACCTACATGTTGGGATAAAGTTAGTGAAATAAAGATTCTAAAACCTTAAATGGTCAAATAAATGGTAGAAAGGGTGAATGTCATTCAATAGCACATCAGGGCTTCCTAACGTCGCCAAAAGAGCTATGCATACAATCATTAAAAATACTTAGAGTTTGAGGTTAGAGATAAGTTATTCATCCACATATCTTCATGTAATAGAGTCATGAGATTTAGGAAGAATGGAAAGCTAAGTCCCAGGTATATATACCCCGTTGATATTCTTGATCACATTGGGGCTATAACATTTCTACTAGAACTTCCACCAAATATGTCCCAAGTACATGATGTATTCCACATATCCCTCCTGAATAAGTACATACCAAATCCTTCACATGTACTAAATTCAGAGGTGGAATAGTTGGAAAATTATCTCTCTTATGAGGAATATTCAGTAAAGATCTTAGACCATAGAGATAAAGTTCTATGCAATACGACAACTCACCGAGTTAAAGTACTTTTGAGGAACCAAAAATATTATGAGGCAACATTTGAACTGGAGGAAGCAGTGAAGGAGGAGTACCCACACATTTTTTCACCTTAGTATGTAAAAAAAATTAGGGGCATAAATTTCATAAGGGGGGAATAATGTAACACCCTGATATTTTTATGAAATATTTCTCTTTAAATAATTTGATTTTTTTCGGTATCTTATATTGCATGAAAGACTGAGTTTAAAAAACCGTGATATAATATTAAAATACTAAAATTGTTGTTATGGAATAGTCATTGAATTAGTGGGTATGAATATTAATAACCATATTATGAAATATAATTATTAATTATTAGGAAATAAAAACTTATTTTTTAGTAAAGTGATTTTATTCTTCAAATATAAGTTTTAATCAAAAAATGTCTTTTATTGTTTTCTATGGGAAAAATAATTATAATTAATTTTTGAAACTTTTAGAAAATTTATTTGATAAAATTAATTTTATTTTTTGAAATAATAATATCAAAATTAGTCTATGGTGAAATATTTAGAATTTTCTGAAAACTTTAAATTTTTTATAAATAGTTAAAAAATATATTTTTTTTAAATACGGTATCTTTTGTGATATCATAAAAACATAAATATGATATAAAAATTTATTAAACATATTTAAAGACTCATTTATTATAATATAATGAAAATATAATACAAAAATAATTCATAACATATAAATTATGAATTATTTTATAATAATAATACAAATCATTTTCAGTGTTAATGCAGTGGTTGTGTAGTATTAAAAAGGTTGAATTTGGTGCCTTATAGATGTTAATTTATAGGTAACAAGTCTTTGAAAAAATTTAATAATAAATATAATTCATAAATTATTATTTTTAATTATTTTTTATAATTTTTTACTTACATAACATGAATCTTATCCAAATGCTTGTGGAATGTTTGCACGTGGCTAGAAAAATAAAATTAACAAATTAAATAAGTTTTCATGACATGAATATAAGTAAATATACATAATGAATCAATATAAAGTAATATATTCATCGTAATTAATATATTTTTATAATATTAATTTATTTTTAATTTTTATATATGAAATAATTAACTTCAATGCTTATGCAGCGTTGATGCAGTGCTTGTGCTAGCTGAAGAAAAATAAAAAAATAATTTTAATTAAAATTATAAGAACAATTAAATGATCCAAAAAATTAAATAAATCATATTTTATGAGTAATTTTCTACCATAATTATCCTTGATTGAATTTAGGACCTTTTTATCTAATTAGTTGTCATTAGGTCCCTTATATTATTTAATTTAAAAGAAAGTCAAACTTGTCCCACTATTATTTTTAATGAGTATAACTTTTTTAATATATGGTTCTATGGAAGAGATGTTAGAACATAAATAGTCTTTAGAAATATAAAAGATTTTTATTCTTCATATAAATTTATTTTTAATTTTTATGGAATAAATAGAGACCTTAAATGATTACACAATTATGAAGTAGTAATTATTAAATTAATGGAAAAATCAAATAAATGGTATTAAAAATATTAAAATATACATAATTTTAGATAATTAAGATTATAAAATAATTATATATAATAATATGGAATTTATAAGATATATTAAAATATTTTTTTCTAATTTTACTATTTTTTTATGTTTTTAAATTCATAGTAATGAATAGTACCAAATTTGACAATAATGATATTTCATGAATATAACATTTTATTAAAATATTTAAAAATCATAAAAATATTAAATAAGGCCAAATGTGATAATATATGGTATAATAGTTTATCCCCTATACATTTAAAGGATATTTTGAAGATTTTTTCTCCATAATAGTCTTATTATATTTTAATATTTTGAGAAATTCCTAAAGTGCCCCTCAACTCAATTATAAAAGGACTCCCCTTACTTTACTTAATTTCACCACATTTAGCCTTATATCTTATAATACTCTAAAAAATTATTTTCTCCTAATCTCTATCCACATTTTAGTTTTTCTGGTCTCACCAAAATTCCAATTCCAAGTGTCATAAGGAGGTTCTCATGAAGATAATATTCAAGAGGTAAAATCATGTTTCTTTCTCTTTTATATTATATCTATATTCTAACTTATCCTCACCCACCAATAAAAAGTTGAATGATAACTTCAGTGTCATATAAATACTTTAGTTTTATTGTGTTAATGGAATATTAATCATCAAATCTCTCCTCTTATCCTTTTATTCTTAAAACTGAAAGCATCGCCCATGGTATGCTGATTCACCACATTTTTGGATGATGAGTTTTCATTTCTGCATTCATGGAAGGTTTTAATGAACTTATAATTGTATAAAATGAACTAAATATAAATATTATATATGGTCTCACATTCTAGAATTAATATATGTCCATAAAATTAAAAAAAATCAAACAAGTTCATGATGGTCGGAAAAACCTCCAAAATGAACTAAACTTTTATCATCAATTTTTTACCAAATCAATAATCCTAATATTAGAAGAAAAAAAAGATATATTTGACCATTTAAAATTTTTGAGTTCATAAATAAAATTTTATTTCACTTCTTTAGTTCTATTTTTATTCTACAAGAACTTCCATAATTATACAAGTTATCAAATCACAAAACCATGAAACAAATACTCCCAGAATAACAAAAGTGATCTTTATAACTCATCAAAATGGTCATAAATGAGCTTAATAAAGTTATAATAAATCTAATACATGTAGAATAGGTTCTGAATTAAGTAAGTAATTAATATAATTTTATTATTTAGAAAATTAAGTGCAATTTTAGAACATGTTCGAGCATAAGGTAATGAATCTCTCCAAACATCCATTTCTCCTTTGGGTTACACTTTCTATCTATTTACCCCAATTTATTTCTTAATTATTATTATATACTTATTATAGTTTTTTTATATGTTCTATACATATGTATCTGTAGAGCCCACTTTGTGTATGGATTTTATTTTTTTTCAACTAATTGATATTGGTTTTCAATTGTGTTCAATGAGATAACAAGATCTCATTGATGTTAGTATGATGAAGTAGTTCCAAAGTTAATGGAGCTTGGATAAAGTACTCTCAAGTCTTAATATTCCAAGAAACATGTGAATGGTTTGAAGACTTTGAGTTTCAAGGTGATTCTTGGAGAATTTTTATGGATTTATTTGATGACATTGGATGTCATGTATGAATAATTATCCTTGTAAAATATGATGATTCTTTACTGATTTGTATTTCATAAATATAATAAGTTGTTTGGAGAACTTTTGATGCAATAATTTTGAAGAAAATTGGGAGAAAAGGTGTTTCCAGTCATATTCAGGTTTGATTGGAAAGAAATATATTGCTAGAAGATAGAAAAGTTACAATACTTTCCTTGGAAAACCTGATGATTCTAACGATGATCAATCAAAGATTATATATCATGACAGATAAGGTTAGTAATGAAATAAATAACCAAGAAATAGTTTAAATTTTTTTGTTGAAGCATATTTTTAAAGTGGCATCATTTCCCAGTTTTTGCCAAATTTTTGGGCCTCAAAATCTGAAGCTTTTTTTTACAAAGGGAGATTTTATACAAAGGAGTTCACAAAGAACAGTTCTCAGATCACAAAGAAAAGATCATAGACTGCATAAGAGGTACATGGAATGGCGAAGTAAAATCATCAAATGAAGGTTTCTACATAGCAGTGCTATGTAGACCGCGAAGCGCACTACCTGAACCACGTAGGGAAAACAGTTCATGAGATAATTTCAGATAATGGGAGGAATGATTTTCATGGGAAGGATTTCATTTGTGGATAAGAGGTGATGATCCATTTACATATAGAATCGGCCACCGCAAGGAAAGGTTTAATTATCTTTACATACCACATAGCACAATTCAAGGTGAAGGCTATCCCGCATCAATGTTTTGGGTAAATTGGATTAGTGTGATTGGTGTATTTATTTTCTGATATAATAGACTTGAATCCATTCATTATGTAAGAGGGAATTTTATTAGAGAATATCATCAATAGTAAAATTTAGGTTAATTCTAAAAGAGTTATCATGGAAGAATTCCGTCAAGGATAATTGTTATTGTGGAAGACTTCTATGAAGGAAAGTAGTTCATAGAGGAAATATTCCACTAATGAGGAAGCTGTCTGGGGAAGGAGTTTTTTGGGGAGAAAAATATCACAAAAGAAAAAGGACTGTGGAGGAGATTTAGTGTACAGATTGAAGGTTGTTCTTGGAATGAACGTAGTTCATAGAGAAAATAGGGGCTACATATCATAGGTGGCTCGTGAGGCATCAACAATCCGTGGAAGAAGAGGCAATCTATGGAAGAGAGGACGGTTTTTGGAAGCATGGGAAGATAGTAGAAGAGAATACAGTTCGTAGAAGAGAGGTAGTACGTAGAATAAGAAATGGACTACAGAAGAAAATGTTGTATGTGGAGAAAAAATTAGTCTACAAAGAACTACATGTCGTGGTGCAAGGAATTTTGTGAAATAAATAGTATAGTTCACAAAGAAGAAATGTAGAGTACATGTTATAAGTGTTTACACCCACATTATGCTTTGTAAAGAAGATGATCTGTGGAAAATCTACACATGTTAAACTCACAATATTTTATTGATTCATGAATAATGGTTCAATGAACCAGTACTTGGGTATAATACCCCCATTGTGTGTCCAAGAAGAATAGAGTGTGCGCATATAAAATATTTATTATTATTTTGGGAAGATTTATTGTGATGATGATATGTTGAGCTGATCATTATTTTTTTAATAATCACAAAGAAATTTTGTGATTCTAATAAGAATAATAAGAATATATCTCAGTGCAGTTGGACTTACACTAAATAATAAAGGTAAAATAAGATAAGAAGATATGTTAACCAAATTGATATTAGTTGATTATAATTTGGGTTAGAGAAAATATAGTATTCATAAGTCCACGACACATTCATATTATTAGAACTAATAGAAGAATAAGATTTTTCAACTATCAAGTTTGTTTTTTGGAATAGATAAGAGTAGTTTCTTTCATGATACTATGCAAGTAAAAAAGTGAATAAGAATGTTGTGGAAGAACAAAGTAGAACTGTGACATCAGACAGGACTCAATTGGTGGACTTTCTTGGTGTTACAAACCCTCTTCAACAAGGAGAAGAATGTCTTGGGAGGCAGTATAAAGATCCATCCAAGTACTTTAAAATAAACACTATTGGATTGTTTTCATTGTGGTACACGAGTGAGCTATTAGATTGTTTACATAGTGCCACATGAGTTTAAGGGTATATCCTAATCGTTGTATTCCACATAAAAGTATTATTTTCTAGTGGATTGTGTGGTATTGGATTTTTTCCAAACCATACCAAGTACATATATAATCTTGTTGAGTAATAAACCTTGTAAAAATATCACATGATATCATCACTAATTTTATATACTTGCATGTGAGAGGGAAAATAGAATAAAAGAATCAATATCATAATATTTCTAAGAGGTATAGGGATAAAAAGTTACAATTGGTTTAAAAAGTATGTAATACTGATTCACCCCCCCCCCCCCTCAATGTTAGGAATATCTGAAATTGCACCTCTCAGTATCAAGCTCAATTCATCCTTCTTTGATGAGAAATACATTTTTTAAAAGTTTATGTTGTCAATTCCTCTCTATAAGCAAGCCCGATTAAAGGGGACTTCTTCGTTTCTTACCCATTTTCAAGTAAACTCCATAAAATGGTTTAGGTCACCCATGTTTTCAAAAATAAATCATTTTATCACGAAAAACAATTTTATTTTATTTCTAGTTTTATGGAAACAATTATCCCTTTATCCTTTTTAAAGACTCATTAATATTTTCCCTTAAATTGCACTAAAGTGTCTCATTTCTAATGTTTCATAAATAATCATTTTCGTTTATTCAATTCATTTGGACATAATTATTAATTATATATTATTATTTTGTAATATTTTTAGAAATGATTTAATCCCTTATTTCATGAATACCATTATGATACACCCTTTGGTTATGCCTTATGACATGATTATGAAACCCATTTCTTTCCATGGGTAACCCTTATGATTAATCCTTATGTTTGATTTCTTTATGTGGAACACATATGTATGTACATATTATATTGGGTGCACCCAGATAGTGATCCAATTCATTGGGTAATTTTTTAGTCTCATGAGATGTTATGTATGGTATTAGGGAGTAAACTGAATCCCATATGGGACTTTGTACACTATGTGATACAGTCTTGGTAGTTATCCTAGACTCATGTTTATGTTATGTTATATATTGTTTCTAAATTCCAATATTTCCATGATCATATGATTAAATGTTCTATATTTTATGCATCTATATGTTTATTCATGATCTGTTCCTTTTATGTTATCATGTTATTCCTTCTAACTCATGTTCTATGCTTTATTCCCATATTTATTCCCTTATTGGGATTTTTTTCTCATCCCTTTTGTATATGTATTTCCCAGGTTATCATATGCAGTTATAAGAGATCAAAGGGAGTTGGGAGATCATTATGGAGAAAAATAAAATGATGTTTTATTCTAGTTTAATGCTTTCTAATTATGTACCTATTCTTCCAAAGACACTTGAATTTCTGATCCTTGGTTTGTAATTAATGGATAATTATGCTTAAAATCATGTAATAATATGTGTAAAATGATTGGTTTTCTATAGGATACCAGGATAGAATCCCTCTTTTAGTGGTCCACACATGATCATTTGATCTCTAAGAAACGTTAATCAATCTTCGGGTGCTAGCATAGTGAATCGATTGTCTTGTGTTTTTTGTGTTGATCATTCATCCTTTGGTCTTGAAGGAATCTCTCTGGGATTTCTCATTCTTGAGAGGGTGGGAGAAGGGGGAATCAATAGAGAATTAATTTTGTGCAAGAATTATCTATTTTTATTACATTGATCAGTTTTTTCACACCCTACACAATATACAAAACTGTCTATTTATATATCTAGTTTTTAGGTTAAAATAATTATTTGATTGCATGTCATACCTAAATAATATAATAATCTTTAATAAACCCCATGACACATAATAATAATATTTTTATTATTATTTTACCACATTCCAACTTTCACAATAAAAAATATTATTTAACCATCTTGTTATTTAATATTTTTCACCAAACATGATCTTTTTCTATTCAAACCCCTCTAGCATTTATTAAACACCCAAATAAATATTTAATTAAAATATTTATTTCATCAATAAATATTTTTGATCAATAAAATTTGAATAAAATTATCCCTCAATATTGAGAATAATATTTATTCAACTAATTAAATTTAATCAAGATCATAGGTAACACTTAGTGTGTGGCCCTCTAGGATTCTTTCTCATTGTAATTGGGTAGGCTTTCTTAAATTCAAAAATTACTATCTAGAAATGGATTAAGGAACCCAAGTGAAAAAACTTAGTTTCTCAATGATGAAACCCACATAATAATTCTTATTGTATAATATAATCCCTTTATTGTAATATCTCATTAAGCAGGTTGCACATCTATGTCACCAAACTATATGATCAATACATCATTTTTTTACTATCTGAAGTAAACATGTCATTACACCATGGCCATGGAATTTAATGATATGATTATATTCCAATCAAAGGGTTGAGATATCAACTTCCATAAAATTTGAAGGTAAAAATACTTCCTCGACTTATCCATTAATGGCATGTCAATCGTGATGCACCCAACATTCCCAACATCACCATGAACATATGTCATCATGGTTTTCATCAAAAAATATAAGTGTATGATTCATGACAAGAATTAATGATGATATTAAAGTCTAATGAACATTAAAAATTCTAATAGATAGGAATATATTATGAAACCAAAACATGTGGAATTTCTACTGGTGAGTTTATTCCCATAATCACTTGTCTTGGATATTACCATGTGTGGACTTTATGAGAATAATCCTCGCCATCTTACGAGTACTCGAACCTAACATTATATGTACTATATGTCCCATTATAGTACGTTATCCAACATCAGAACATTATTTAAGAATATATTCCTATAACTTCAAGGTTCTCATCATATAAAAGTACTAATATGACCTTATGAATGTGATGTATACCCTATAATGTTATTACATTAGATTCATGAAAAATAATGAACAATATGTAATAATAATTTTTATTAATATTCAACAGATTCAATATATGTGTAATAAAAGTTTAAAAAGTTAGAACAAGGGAAAAAAATCCAATAGCATTAAAACATGTTTCCCATAATGGATTAAGCACATTTACTTTTGTCTCATAACATATCAATCACATCAACTTGTTTCCTATAACAGATCAAGCACTTCGACTTGTTTACCATAACTATCTCATTAGATCTAATACTTTACCCAATGAATTGTAGGGAGATATAAGTTCCACACATCACATAATTAAAACAATACATATGTGCTCCAATGGATCATAAAACATTCATCATATTAGAATACAAGAAATAAATTGGTTTCACAAACATTTCATTAAAGCATAACCCATGGAAAAAGAAATTGGTTTCATAAAAATTTTATCTCTTAATCATAAGAATAAACCATGTAGAAAAAGAATAAGGATGGGATCCTTGGATCGTATACTCATTAGATATTAAGTATCATCAAATCATTTCATATTATATATAATTTATTTTTAAATATCACTTGGAATAATTATTTGGGAAAATAAATTTTCAATTTTAAAATCAATCATTTTTTTTAAAAGTTGTGAACTTATAAATGAAAGAATTTTATTTTCAAATAAACTTTTAAACATATAAATAAAGCTTCAAATAATCGATGTGTCATGAAAATAGAAAAATATTCTCATATCGTATAATTTAAAAAAATGTCCCTTCCATATTTTTGTTTGAAAAGACACAAAGTACCTCAGTTGGAAAATAACAAAAAGATTCCTTTCAAAACATTTTTTTAATGTAAAACATGGTTAAAAATGATTTTAAACAATTTTAGGATAATTTTAAAAACCTTTTTTAAATATTTTTTGAAAACATGGACATGTAAGATAAATATTCCCCAGTGGATAATTAAACATAAATGATCTTTAATAATTATGAGATTATGAAATAAATCCTTACCACTTTGGTATATTTTGATTTATAAACCCCATGAAAGAAATAACATAAAATGAAAACATAAATACAATGAGTAAAAATAGATTAATGATATAATATATAAAAGGATAAATATATACACTACAAAAAATAAATAAGTGGTGAATATTACATATGTATCACAGAAGTAAAAGTGAGATAAGAAACCCTTACCTTGAGTCTGAATCATGACGTACATTATTTATCTTCTTAAATAATAAAATTATTTTAATTATATACTTGATTAAGAACATTTTTAATGTTTATTATTACTTTTATCTCACTTATTAACAAGTTATGTCAATTACTTAATCATTTATGTTTTTTATGATTTTTGAGTGATATTTGTTACGTAAGTACAAAATGACTTTGGAAGGTTGAATATGGTCAAATAGGTGATTATTTCATAATATAAAGAATAATAATCACAAAATAATTATAATTTTTGTACATTAATTATAATTTTAAATAAAAATATTAAATATGGCTTTCAAAAATGAACTTACGTTACAATCATGAAGATGGTAGGTCATACATAATCATGAGAAACATTTCCATTTTTCAGTGATCATTATAGAAAGAAGGTGAGTATTATTTTATCTTTAAATGGTGATATTAATATAATATATATAATATTAATTATTTAAATATACTTATATATATCATTCATGTGATGTGGTGACGAAAAATGAATCACATCGCTTTGTGGAGGTGGTAGTCCACACATATGAACAAATGACATTATCATTTTTCAGTGCATGGAATGGTAAGAAGGTAAATGATATATTGAATTTTTAAAGTAATAAATATGTCTTGAATATCATATATAAACATTAATTCCAACATTATAACCATTATTGAGTGATGGTAATGGAAAATAAATTACATCGGTTCACGAGGCGGTAGTCTGCCGTACACATGAACGATGAATTTTTCTCCCATTTAATAGATTTTTTATATGAATATAGGTCACTTTTTTAACATAATAACATATCATAATATGGATTATACTATTTTTATTACTTTATTGTGGTTTAATAATATTCTAAGGATGTGTAAGAAGAAACAAAAATAAAACAAGCGGATAAAAATTATACCTCTTTTTTGGAAAACTAGTTTGATTAACCCCTTAAGCCAAGTAAGGTTGGTTTTATGCCGAAAATAAGGCTTATAAAATGATTTTATGTATTTTATTAATGTATTTTGGAAGTTATTGGTCGATCAAAATGGGTTTTTAAGTGTGAAGTAATCATAATAAGAGGTTCTCATTTATAAGAGAGGAGAGGGGTACTCAAAAAATTTCTGAAAATATTAAATTAATATAAATTAATATTCAATTAAAAAGGTTAAAAAGAGATTTATTTCAAATATAATATTATTATTGGAATAAATAATACCATACAACAAAAAATAGAAAAATTTTGACTACATTTATACCCGTATCTTTTGTTTATAACCCTCATTTAACCCCTTTACCTCTTACCATGATAAAATGAACTTTTACTCTTTGAGGGTCAATATTGTTATTATAAAATTAAAAATACCCATAAATGGACCATATTAATCACTTTTATGAATTTAATATTTTTTTAATTTTATATAATTTAATAAAATATTATTTACTATAAAATATCCATAATGTCAATTTTTAGAACTATTCATTACTTTGACTTTAATAATGTTAAGACAACATTAAAAATTTGAAAAAAAAATATTACGTCCCTAAAATTTCATTTTCATATATAATTTTATTTATTACATTATTTATCTAAAATTATATTTATTATAATATTTTTAATATCAATTATTTTATTTTTATTAATTGAATAATTACTACATCAATGTTGTGTAAGAACTTAAGGTAATTATTTATTCACTAAAAATTAAAAATAAATTTCCATGATGAATATAAATAAATTATATTTTAAAATAATATTTATAGTCAATAATGACCTCTATATAACCCAATGTTAAAAATATTTTAGTTATTCAAAACAAGAGTGTTTCATGTCTAAATTTTATTTAAATAAAATATTATAAAATTCATAATCTCGTATAAGTGGCCCCAAAAAGTCATAAATTACACCCTTGGATTATTATGGTAGAGATATAATCATAAAATATTATTTAATCAAGTGTTTTTTTCATTTAATAGTTCTTATCATTTTATTTGTAAACTAAATTATCTGATTTACCCCTAATCGTAGTAATAAAATTACTAAGTTTACTATTAATATTGACCAAAATTAAAAGCTTCCTAGTTACTAAATTTGGAATCACTAATTAAAATTTTGGAATCAATTTTTTAAAATTAAAAATATATAAGTTTCATAATTTAATTTAAAATTAGACTAGAAAAATACAACGAAAAACAGTTTTTCAAAAAAATGTCCATTTTTAATTATAAAATGATTTTATACAAATTATAGTATAAAATCCATTTTAAGATCCATAATTGGATTATGTTAAATCAATATAAACTAATTAAAAGTTTAAACTAATCCAAAACATAATTTTACCTTGTAAATAATTTAAAATAAAATATGGTTTTCAATAAAAAAGTATTTTTTTAATATTCATTGAAAATCGATATTTTTAAAAAAATTATAAAATATTCATTTAAAGATAATTTTAACATGATGATTTAAAAAATATAGTTAATTTTTTCCAATAAATTATCTATAACTTCTAAAAATTAATTATAATATTCACTCATAAAAACTAGAAAAACTAATTTTTGAACAAAAATGTATTTTTGAAGAATAAAACGACTTTAATAAAAATTAAGAAATTATTTATTGAGAATTATTCAATAAATTTATATAGTGTTGTAAATTTATTTTTTTATAAATAATTTATTCCAATTCATACCTTCTAATTTAATATCTAGGTTAGAACTGTCACATTTAAATAATATTTCATTGTCTGTTTATGCTCAGTGTTGCACATATTGCACACTATAGACTTTATGATAAAAATATTGAAATATTACAATGAGTCCCTCAGACTAATATAAACATCACCTAAATAACCTAAATCTATAATCAATGCCCCAAAGTGCCAAACCAGCCTAAAGGCACCAATAGAATCGATCCTCAAACACGAGTTCTGAAACCTCAAGAAAGTGGAATAGAACCTCAAACACTCAAACCTCAAGAAACAAGGCTAAAAATTATCATCCATGTCATCATTGGATCATATATTCATTAAATTACCCAATTAATCTAAAATATATAACCTTATAATATGATATCTAGGTCGATAATAAACTTACAACCCCAACTCGAGCCTCGTAACTCATAACCCAACCCACATGAGGATTCTGAAATAGAACCACAAAAAAAACCTCCCACCAACACTTTCATAGATCAAAAACTCCATCTAATGACCTATAAAGGATAAAAGTATGTCACCATTGTGATCCATGTGGAAAAACAAAAATAATGGACTTATCATGGGTCTAATTTTTACTCTAGGTTGATAAAATAGGTAAAATTCCTTAAAAGGGAAGTACACAATGTGCACCCCATATACACAGCATGTACCCACAACCATCAACGTTGGACATTTACTTTATTCCAACCTAGCATGTAATTATAAATTACTCAGTGTACACTTACCCTATATAGAATTCACTTCTCATGGGGTACCTGCATGTGTACCCTACTTAAGGTATGGCCAAGTACCCCACATGGTCCCTAGCCATATATTGTACACAAACATTGGTCATGTGCCTCACACAACCATGTTCCCACAATATGGGGTGTCTGGACATTCCCAAGGCCACACCCTAAGTCATACCACATGCCATGTAACCCCTTATTCCTCACCTCATCTGAAAGGAAGAACATGTTTCATGTGTTCTCTGAACTATGAGTAGTGTAAATGGTTTTCCCAAACAGAAATCCCTTGAGAACTTCCCAAAACCTCTTATTTCACTCCAAAACACATATATCAACCTTATAGATGTCCCCAATAATAATTAAAGGACTTTAAAAATTAAAAAAATGAATCTAGGTGGATTAGGGATAAAAACTAAAAAAACTTCCTTCGGGCATAAAACGCTGAAGATTCACATCGAATCCACTCCACACACACACTAAAATCTGATATAGTCCTAGAAGATCTCCCTCATGGAACCTCATCCTCCATATCCCTCTTATATTCCTCTCCCTATCTTGGTCATGTGACCCACAATGGGGGAACAACATATGCATGAATCCAACAAGATTAAAGAAAATAAAAAAGTAAAAAAAATGAAAAAATGAAAAAGAAAATAGGCCCATCCCTAGTGCCTGTAATGGAATTATGAATCCCCTAAGAAAAACCCCCCATTATAGACTCAATAAAAAAATCTAAATCTAAATCTAAATCTTCATTCAAAAGATATCATTGAATGAAAAGGCATGAATATATTATTATTTTGTTAATTAAAAATTAATATTCCATGAAAATTATAATGACTTAGATTTCCACCAAAATCCTATCCTATAGTAAAAACACTATTCTATTACCAATAGAGTTGATAGAAAAATTATATGAGATCATATAATAGGAAAAAAATCCATTTTCCCCTAAAACAATCCCTAGAACAAAAGGCTCAAATTCCACCTGATTTTCTCAACCTGTAATGATGAGGTTCATTTCAAATATATACTCATATAGACCATACATGATCCAAAACGTAGTATGTGGAATGTATGAAGGTGTTACCCTCAACTGGTGATAACCTAATCTTAGATAAATCATTGAAAATACATGGGTTCCTCTAAACTAGTCAAACTGGTCGTTAATTCATGGAAAGTGGTGTCACGTTTTAACTTTTATCTTATTCAACTTCTGTGATTTGACACAAAAATGAAATGAACTTTCCACCTTCTTATAAAATAGGACCATAGAGACCCAAGGGGACGTGCTCATCCAATTGAAACCATTAGGATCTGAGTCCTTTAACTAAGCCTTAATCTCATAACGCACTACTAGATTCATCCAATAAGGCATAATTGAGATGTGATGAGTTCTCAGAATGAGATCGATAGTGAACTCAACATATCTTTTAGGTTACAATCTAAATAATTCATCTATAAAAATATCCTGAAACCATTCCACTTTGGGTGGGAAAATATCTCATGGTGCGTCCCCATTATCCGTCATCAAACTGGAACCCTATATCATAAACACACAAATTTTCTACCATACAGGTCATGTGTGACCTCCCTCTTACTACCATTCTCTATTATAAACATACTCTCCACCATTAGGATATGACAGTAACACTCATAAATGGTAAGATTTGATGAAACCTTGGTATGGCACTAACTAGTCCATCACAAGTATTATATTGAATCTGGTTATTTCTAACATGATGAAGTCCCATAAAATTGGTAACCTCTAATATCTAAGGAACACTCCCTACAGTAGTGAATTCCCTATGATTTCACTCCAAAAAGAATTTTGATAAACATCCCCTGTATATATACTCTATATCTAACCCTGGTATTTCCATAAACCGAACTGATATAGAAGAATTTGAAGCACCTATCTCAAATAAGGCACAAGACAATGTAGAATTCATAGTATCGTACCTCTGGTGGTTGAAGGTCAAATATCTTAACCAATAATAACATGAAAAACTTCATAAATATAGCTCATTCAATGAACTTGAACCCCAACCTATATCCCCAAAATAACACTACCTTACCGATGTGGTTGTTCCTATCCTAGAGCACCGCATCTTCTACCCTGACCCATATATCCAGTTAAACTCTAACTACCCATCTTCCATGGTGTATCTGATCCTTCTCTTAATCCCTACACATGTCCTAACACTCTATCATTAGCTAATCCTTGATCCTTACTCGAAAACTTCTATGGATTCCCCATCCTTCCATAAAATCGACACTCGAAAGATATTCTAGGGCATTGGGTTCAGGTATGGCCTCATTTACTACACTCATAGAACATGAGAATCTGGTCCCACAATGATGAGGGAGGAAACCCGCTTCTCTAATAGATTAATCCATTACCACCCTAGAATGACTCCTCAAAAAAACACTTCCTACTACCTGTATACTTGGTATTTAATCCCCCTATGGAAGTATACTGCCCCAATACTCTTCCCTAACCCAAGTTACTCTCCATAATCAAGGCCTAGTTCATAGCATTAATAAAAGTTGGGAGGTGGATCACATTAAGGTGAACTCATATATCATACTTAGACCATCTTCAAAACACATGTCCCTTTCCACATTATCCCCTACTATTATCTAAGAGAAACACTATAAATCAGTAAAACAGACAGTATAATCAAATAGAGACGTCCATGTCAATGTCAGGTGCATGAACTCACATGCATGGTTCACCCTTTGAGTCTCTAAATATAATTAATCAAATAATAGTGTATAAAAGTCCTTCCAAGATTTTCCCACATAGTATTCCACTTGGACCAAAATATCTCACTAGCACTTCACTAGACCGTGTATCATATACACTAAAATCTTCACACTCCTCTATAGGGGTGTATCCAAGTGTTCTAAAATCATTTGGATGGACTCAATTCAGAACTCATCCAATTAAAGATCACTATCCCTTGAAAATATCAGTGGGTATTATAGCTGAAAATCCCTAGTCAACTCAAACATAATTGATGCATCTCACAGAGCCTCTCTCTCCATATTTGTCATCACTCGCAATAATATCTCTTGGATTTGATCATCTACTACCTTCCCTGGTTCTGTATGAGGTTTTATCCCAATAACTTCAGGGGTGTGCTCATCAGCACCTTTCTGTAGCTCTATTAGGTTTCATCGTAGAGGAATTTTTCTAAACTTCCATACCCACATCATTGAACATGTCACTACAATAGTTATTGAATAAATGGTATAAGAAAAATGATAACACTCACTACATTCTGCTATTTTCAATATCTCATATAATAGAAAACTCATAACACAGGTTCTCTCACTAGACCCAAACTACCAATACACAGGTTCAATGTCATACATGCATAAGGAAATAGCTTTATGTATCATCTTTTTCCCTAGTAATCAAGATTTAGTGCTTAATTATTACATTGGTACAAGATACAGGGAAATTAAATATAAAGAATAGATCAATTTAGAAGTATTGGTAAATTATATATATACATTATTTCCATATTACCTTATAAAAATAAAACATAGCATAAAAAAACATTATTTCATACTTGAAGATCATTCAATGATTCCTTATTCATATCCTAGTGAAAGGAAAGAAAAATAAAGGGTGATCCCAAATGTCTAATAAGGATTTCATACAACATAATCTATCATGACTAAATAAGGCATATTTAATTTGGAATAGTGGATAATCAAAACACATTTCATTCAATTAATATCATTAATTATAGTACATCCATGGATGATATCAACATAAAAAGAACATGTATAATAGTGAATAAATTCTATATAAATTAAATGTATAAATCCAAATATCCATGATCTTACTATCAATACCTCCACCAAGATATCATGAATATTACCATCAAGGCCTTGGCCAAGACACTTACATTATATAGATAGTTATACACCGTTTACCTAACTAATATGGCTAACTGTATTATCTCATGAGAGATGTTGATGTATTGAAGGCGATGGATCCCAGAAGTCATCGAGGCTTGGATGTGGGTATGATGGGGGCGATGGAGCCCGGAAGGCGTAGAAGCCTGGATCATCGGGACGACGAGGGTGATGGAGCCTGGAATTCATGGAAGCCTGGAATGTCGGTATGATAGAGCGATGGAGCTCGGAAGGCATAGAAGTGTGGAAAGTAGGTACGATGGGGTGATGGATCCCGGAAGGGGTGGAAGCCTGGAGCGTCGGTATGACGTGGGCGATGGAGCTTAGAATCCATTGAGGCCTAGACGTTGGTAAGACATGGGAGATGGATCCTAGAAGTCATTGAGGCCTAGACATTGGTATGATGGGGAAATGGATCCCAGAAGGCATGGAAGCCTGGAAATCCATCTCACAATGTAGAGAGACTGGATCATGGAATTGATCAAACTGCACCCATTATTAGTTCTTCATAGAAAGGCCTGGATTTGACATGGGGAGGGCCTCCATGGAGGATTTTTTAGATTCATGGGGAGGACCTTTGTGCCGAATGGAAGTGGTGTGGGGAGGACCTTTGTAGTGGATTTTGGTGGTGATGGGGAGGACTTTGGTGCCTAATGATAGTGATGTGGGGAGGACCACTGCATTGGCTTCTGGTGCTTTTGGAGATGCACCATTGGATTGTGGTGGTTTCCCCTTATGTGACCCATGAGGGTGGTGGAGTTAGCGAGGATCTTATGGAGTCGAGGGAGGATTCCCTCAGAAAGGCCTCTTAAGGCGGCAGAGTTAGTGAGGAGACAATAGAGTCAAGGGCAGATTCCCCTTGTACGGCCTCTTAAGGTGGTGACGTCAGCGAGGAGCCGATGGAGTTGGGGTAGAATGCCCACTTTGCATCCTCTTAAGGTAGTGACGTCGGCAAGGAGCCGATGTAGTCGGGGGAATATGCCCCCTATGTGGCCACTTAAGGTGGTGGGGTCGGCAAGGAGTTGATAGAGTCAGGGTGGATGCCCCCTATACAGCCTCTTAAGGCGGTAGATTCGGCATGGAGCCGATGGAGTTAGGGTTAGAATCCCCTTGTGTGGCCTCATAAGGCAGCAAAGTCAGCGAGTAGGAGATGGAGTCGGGGCGGATGCCCCCTGTGTGGCCTCTTAAGGCGGCGGAGTTGGCGAGCAGCCGATGGAGTTGGGAGGCAGATTCCCCATGGGCGGCCTCTTAAGTCGACGACTACGGCAAGGAGCTGATGGAGTCGGAGGGGATACCCCCTACATGGCCTCTTAAGGCGGCGGGGTCAGTGAGGAGCTGATGTAGTCTGGGCGGATTCCCCCTCTACTACCTCTTAAGGTGGTGGAGTTTATGAGGAGCCAATGTATTTGGGGGTGGATGCCCCCTGTGCGGCCTCTTAAGGTGGCAGAGTCGGTGAGGAGTCAATGGAGTTGGGGTGGATGCCCCCTGCACGGCCTATTAAGGAGGCAGAGTCGGTGAGGATCCAATGGAGTCAGGGCGGATGCACCTTGCACGACCTCTTAAGGCGGAGGAGTTGGCAAGGATCCGATGAAGTCGGGGGTGGATGCCCCCTACGTGGCCTCTTAAGGTGGCGGTGTAAAGACCCGGAAATTCCATGTAAATTTTTTTTAAAAAAATTATATGGAAATATTTGAGTCTGTAGTTTTTTACGGAGCATGATTCCAAGGCACGTGTGCTCGGAATGAATTTTTGAACTTTTTTTAGGTACGTTCAGTAAAAGCGCAAGAAGAATTTTTTAACTTTTGAACTGGTGCTCGTAATTGAAATCTGAGGACACCATTGAACTCGCAGCGTCGATATTCTCTTAAGGAGACCTTCACCTCAACCGTAGTAGTTCGAGTGTAACACCCGAGATTTTTACGAGTAATATTTTGTTTTTATATAATCAAAGGAATCTTTCACTACACACTTTCTTGGCTTACTTTACACGCAATCACGACCTTCCTCGATAGCTTGCGTCGTACGCAATACTGAGTTTCACTAAACAACGATATGCTATTAAAATATTATTAAAACTAGCCGTTATGAATAGTAATAACCACTTTTTGAAATTTTATAAATTTTATTTTTCAAAATGGACTTCATTTTTGGATTCGGAATACCGAAATTAGCCTAGGGTGAAATTTTGGTATTTTTCTGAAAACTTTCAATTTTTGATGAATAGTGAAACCACTAAGTGGTAGGTTAAAAACTGAATTTTGCATAAAACTTAATTTTACCGCTTCTATGAATGGAATTTCGAAAATCCGACAGACACGGTTGATATCAGTAAGTAAAATGTGGTTCAATGAGATAAAAATAATTTTTTGGTGAATAGTAATTTTTTACTTTTTTTACCGCGGTTAATAGTAAATAGGGTAACTAAGGGTAAATATGATATTACTATTACCCTAACACATGCCCTAATTCTATTGGACAAGTTTAATTCGACCAAAAACAAACTTAGGAATAAAATATGACCATTTAGGCCCACTTGGGTTAGATTAGGACATGTATTATTAATTTATTTAAAGAAGTGTTAAAATAGTTAAAATCAAGTTTAATAAGTAAATCATTTTTAATATGGGGTTATAAATAAGATAAATTCGACTATAAATATTCATTAGAAAGATAGAAAGATTTACTACATAATGGTATTTTATTTATAATTTTTAGACATTAAATAATTAAATTTATTTATGACACAATTATGATGCAGTAATTATCTTATTTATGAAATATTGACATAATTGATGTTATAAACACCAAAATAAATGTAATTTGAGACTTTTTATGAATTCCACTAATTTTATAGGTTACTATGATATATTAGTGTTGATTTAATAAACTTGGTTCGAACATATAATTCGGTTATGACTTTCAAAAAAATCATATATCAAATAGTGTCAAAATTGACACAAAATAGTTTTTAAATCAAATATTATATTATTAATTGTTATTTTATTCCTAAAAATCTAAGGTTCGTCCAAATGACTTAGATAAGGATATATATATTAATAAAAAAAATTAGGGTTCTTTTGGCTTGTTATAGTAAGTGTATTAACCATATAGTGAAAGAAAACAAAAAGACACAGTAAAAGTTAAATTATTTAACTTAGAGTTAAATCTAATTGATAAGGTTAAAATAATATCCTAAACTTGTCTAAATCCTATTGGTTGATAGGATTTCGACCCTTCCCCACTTTAGCTTCGAAATAAGACCCTTTGGAACCATTATAAACCGATTTTGACTTTAATATAACATAATATTTTGAGATATTCCTAAGGTGCCCCTATCCTCCCTTATAAAAGGGCACCTCCTCCCCCTCCTCCTCACACCAAATTGCGCACTCAAGCTCGGCCAACCCCTACCATTTTATCCTCTCCACTTCCCTATAATAATCCTAGAGGTCCTCGTCTTCTTCAAAGACCAATATTAGTTCCCTAAGTGGAGGATTCAAAGAAGCGTTCCAAAGAAGAGGTAATATCCATTACTGATCTTTTCAATTTCTTTCTTCTTCAACTTCTTCTTCATTAGTTGTTTCATGATAAAGTAATAACATCAGTATTAATTACATACTGATATGTTATTATAATTATTAAACAACCCTAATTCACCTCCTATCCATCCTACGGAAAAATGAAATCACCGCGCGTGCGTACGTACGGAATACCGTCTCCACGCAGTGGTGTAATCTATTTTCCACCACCACCTTACAAGGATGGGTATAATGGTGTAATGAGTAACTATTTATGATTATTATAAAGTAATATTGATACTGAAATAATATATATATATACTCCAATACAATTCCACGATCATAGGAATGATATCATCACTCGTGTGTACGTACGGAATACCGTCTCCACGATGTGAAGCGACTCGTTCTACATGATCATCATTACATAATAATTATATAAATGAATTGAATGAATAAATATTATATATGTTACACTAATACCATTCTGGATATAAGGTATCTATAACCTTAAAATAAGAATAAGAATTTATTCGGCAAAACACGCATAAGAACAAAAGGCAATAAAGACCCGAGTAACAAGTAACAATGAAATATTACTAACAAGAAGCTAAGAATATGACCATATATGATATAATATCAATATGTATGATTCTGGAATAAGTCAATAACATTATTTAAACCATTATACAGGAGCTTCGGACACGTACAAAGCAAATCGGACCTAAGGTAAGGGAAATATCACAATCTCATTTTTATCCGAGATTGTTTATTCGTAAGTATTTACTGGGGTGTATTTTATCATCCACATCCATGTTTCATCAATATGTAATATTATTTCCATCCACCTACAATTGTTTAAATCCATTTTTACCCTTCGGTGAGTTTTTAGTAATATGTATGAAAGGAATCTTTTGTCGTTTTTCGTACGAGGTACTTTTTGACTTTTCCGACAAAAGTACGAAGAATGTTTTTTTTAACTTATACGGCATGAATGGATTTCTAAAAAATTATTTCCAAGAAGATTCCTTTACAAGTATTCAAGTTTATTTTTAATCAACTTCTTTTATTTTAAAATTGTATGACATGTTAAGAAAGGAAAAGTGTTTTTGAAGTAGAAAGGATATTTTCCTCAAGAATGAAGTTCAAGTATTTTATCAAAATTATTTTCCATCTAAGATAATAAAAGGGTTCTGTTTTTATCCCTATTATTACATGGATTTGATTATGTTGTGATGGAAACATTTTATGAATTCCTTTATCTTATATGAATTGTTTTATGATGTCATGTTGTTTAAGAATCCCATTTTTATTACATGGGTTATGCGATGATGTATGATTTATGATTATGTGGCACACATAAGAAAGGATTCATTATAAGATGGGTGGGACCTATATCTCCCTCCAATGCATTGGGTAAAGATTTTATATCTCATGAGATAGACATGGCTGGAACGGTAGGTTATACCGGTTCAGTGAAACAGGACTGAAACGAGGGTTACTCGATTCAGAAAGGGACTTTGTCCACTAAGATAGTCTTGGCAATGAGTCATGACTAACAAGAAATGATTTTCCATGATTATGTGTGCATGCCACAAAGTTTCAAGTTTCATGTTATGATTATGGTGATATCATTTTCACTTCTATGATTTATTCCATGTTAAGATATTATGATCTCTTTTGCAGGTTATGATTTTCAAAAAGATATGATATGATTTTTAGTTCCTTTATTTGCCCTTGCTGAGCATTTGAGCTCACCCTTTTATGTTTTCTTTTCCCCAGGTCAGGAAGATGGATATTAAGTAGAATATGCTAAAAGGGACCCTAGATATGATGAAATAAATGGGAGACACTGTAGAAGATTTATGAACCATTTGTTTATGTTTCCCAGTTTCTAAAGACACTATACCTATACGGTCCTTTGTGGTTTTTTCATATGTTGTAATAAGTGTGCTACAATTTTGAAGTATTAACAATGTATGTAAAGTATGGGTCGTTATAGTTGGTATCAGAGGGAGGTTATAGTCAACCTTTATAAACTAGGATGTGAAAGCCTTAGTAAGAACCCTAAGGATAAGTCTAAGCATAGAACACAATCTTAGTGTTTTAGAAATGGCCATGAATACCCTAGGATAAGACCTTAAGTGTGAAATTTTATTCTTGATTATGTGGTTTTCCTATTATAATTAGTGTTGCTCACAATATTCTTCTTGGTTTTAGTCAATGGCTGGAACCCGAAGGAACTGTGTTAATGCGGAATGCGATGGGCAATGCAATGATTGTCCCCCTGAGCAACCAAACGATATGGGAGCTGGAATGCAAAATCTTGTAGCCATGCTCACACAACTTTCTCAAGCTATGAATCATGCAGGACTTCCAAACGAGCAAAGGAAGAAGCAACATTCTGTTGAATCCTTCATGAGGCAGCGTCTGCCTTCTTTCAGTGGGTATACTGATCCATTAGTTGCTGAACAATGGATTAGTACTACTGAAAATATATTTTCAGTTCTTCAATGTTCTGAACATGATAAAGTCATCCTAGCAGTGTATCGTTTGGAAGGAGATGCTGATCAATGGTGGAATCTTATTAAGAATACGAGGCAAAGGTATGAAATTGAGTCTATGGAATGGGACGAGTTCAAGAACTTATTTGTCAATAAGTACTTCCCTCGTATTCTCCGAACAAAGATGGAGAAAGAGTTTCTTGAACTGAAGCAGAGGGATGATGAATCTGTTGGTACCTATGAAGCAAATTTTACAAGACTTGCAAGGTACGCTTCTGGTATTATTATCCAACCTGAGAGTAAGATCGATCGATTCTTTAGTGGCTTAAAACCAAGTCTTCGAAGGGCGTTATCCATAAGGGACTTCAATAGCTACGAGGAAATCGTTCGATGTGCTCTCAAAGTCGAGATGGAGATTGGAGTAACCCATCAGTCACATGGGTTTGATAAGAAGAGGAAGATTGAATTCAAAGGAAAATCTAAAGAGCACACTGAAAAGAAGATGAACTTTCCCTTATGCTCAAAGTGTGGAAAGAAACATGGAGGGAGTTGTCTTAAAGGGACAAGTAAATGTTTTAAATGTGGAAAGGAAGGTCATCGGGCATTTGAATGCTGCGATAATGGGAAGAAGATGTCTAATGATGCAAACAAAGGAAGGGATACACAGAATGAACCTACTACACTTCAATGTTTCAAGTGCAAGGAGATGGGGCATTATGCCAATCAATGCCCAAATCCAAGGGTTGATGATGATGGTCGACGTCAACAAAATCTTAAGGCTAAAGACAAAGGAAATTCACATGCAATTTCTATCAGCAATGTGGAATACGATAACGAAGTGGTGAAAGGTAAACTTACCATCCACTCTAAAGTAGCAAATGTTTTATTTGATTCTGGATCCACCCACTCTTTTATTTCTGAAAAATTTTCTAAGGGTATCACCGTATTACCTCAACAATTAGAAGTTGAGTTATCTGTGACAACACCTAATGGCACAACAGTCGCATCAAAAGTTTATAATTCTTCTCCGATCGAAGTTTGTGGGAAAGTGCTTCCTGTAAATATTGTGATCCTTCCTTTAGTGGAATTTGATGTGATTCTTGGCATGGATTGGCTTTCTCTACATGGATCTCATATCAATTTCCAAAGAAGGGAAGTCACATTTCATATTCCAGATCAATCTACGATCGTCTATCGATGCAAGGATGAACATAACCTTCCAGTGGAAATTCCTTCCATCTTATGGGTCTTGATACCACTAAATGAAGGTTATTTATCTCAAATGGTTGGTGAGAAACTTACGATTAAGAATATGCCCATCGTACAGGAGTTTGATGATGTCTTTCCGGAGGAATTACCAGGTCTTCCACCAAATTTAGAAGTTGAGTTTTCAATAGAACTCGTATCGGGTGCTTTGCCTATTTCAAAGACACCTTATAGAATCGCCCCAATTGAGTTGCAGGAATTGAAGAAGCAACTCCAAGAGAATATTGATAAGGGATTCATACGCCCTAGTGCATCACCTTGGGGAGCACCTGTTCTATTTGTTAAGAAGAAAGATGGATCAATGAGACTCTGCATTGATTATCGAGAACTTAACAAGATCACTATCAAGAACAAATATCATCTCCCACGCATTGATGACTTATTTGACCAACTACGCGGAGCTCAATACTTTTCCAAGATTGATCTTCGTTTAGGGTATCATCAATTAAGGGTCAAAAGGGAGGATATACCAAATACGGCTTTCCGTACAAGGTATAGACACTATGAATTTATAGTGATGCCATTTGGTTTTACTAATGCCCCTGCTATCTTCATGGATCTAATAAATAGAGTCTTTAGAGACTATCTTGATCAATTTGTGGTAGTCTTTATAGACGATATTCTTGTCTATTCAAAGTGCAAGGAAGAGCATGAAGATCACTTGAGAATTATATTGAAGACCCTGAGAAAGGAGAAGCTTTATGCCAAATTTACCAAGTGTGAATTTTGGCTTCAAAAAGTTGCATTTTTGGGTCACATAATCTCAAAAGAGGGGATATCTGTGGATCCAGCAAAAACAGAGGTTATCGAAAGATGGTCAAGACCAACAACAGTAACTGAGATCCGAAGTTTTCTTGGTTTGGCTGGATATTATCGACGTTTTGTAAAGGATTTTTCACGATTATCTAATCCACTCACCAAGTTGACTCGGAAAGGAGTTAATTTTGTCTGGACGGAAGAATGTGAAGAGAATTTCAAGGAGTTGAAAAGAAGGTTATCCAGTGCACCAGTGCTCACACTACCTTGTAGTGGAGAAAGGTTTGTGATATACAGTGATGCATCCAAGAAGGGATTGGGGTGTGTTCTTATGAAAAATGATATGGTGATAGCTTATGCCTCAAGACAGTTGAAAATCCATGAGCAAAATTACCCAACACATGATTTGGAGTTGGCTGCGGTAATCTTTGCATTAAAGATTTGGAGGCATTACCTTTATGGTGAAAGGTGTGATATTTATACTGATCATAAAAGTTTAAAGTATATTTTCACACAAAAGGAGCTGAATATGCGTCAAAGAAGATGGTTGGAGCTGATTAAGGATTATGACTGCTCAATCCATTACCACCCTGGGAAAGCAAACAAGGTGGAATATGCATTAAGTCGACAAGACCATGCTAGTTTATCCATGATTAGGATCACAAAAGATCCAATATTTATGGATTTACAAAGGATGGATCTTGGAATTATAATGGAAGGGGAAAAATCTTATCTTTCTCAAATGAATGTTCAACCATCTATACATGTGAAGATTAAAGAGGCACAGAAAGAAGATGTAGAGTTACAAAAGAAGGTGAGAAATGTTCCTGAATTCAACCTCAATTGTGATGGGATAATAAAGTTCAGGAATCGGGTTTGTGTTCCTCCCATCCCCGAATTAAAGAAGGAGCTACTGGATGAGGCTCATAGTTCATCATTCTCTATTCATCCTGGAAGCACGAAGATGTATAGGGACCTGAAAGAGTACTTCTGGTGGGATGGCATGAAAAGAGATGTTGCTGAATATGTCTCTCGATGCTTGGTTTGTCAATAAGTTAAAGCAGAGAGACAAAAGTCTAAGGGGATGTTACAACCATTACCCGTACCCAAATGGAAATGGGAAAACATCACTATGGACTTTGTCACAGGACTTCCTAAAACATCCAAAGGCAATAATGCTATTTGGGTCATAGTTGATCGTCTTACAAAGTCTGCACACTTCATTGCTATTAGAGAGGATTTCTCTCTAGATCAGCTTGCCAGGATATATGTAAAGGAAGTGGTAAGATTGCATGGAGTACCACTTTCTATTATATCTGATCGGGATCCGAGATTTACCTCGAAGTTCTGGCGAAGTCTTCAGCATACTCTGGATACAGAGTTGAGTTTCAGCACTGCTTATCATCCTCAGACAGACGGTCAGTCTGAGCGAAAAATTCAAACCCTAGAAGATATGTTGAGAGTTTGCTCTATGGATTTCAAAGTAGGTTGGGATCAACACCTACCTTTGGTGGAATTTTCTTATAATAATAGCTTTCACTCTAGTATACAGATGGCTCCTTATGAAGCTCTCTATGGAAAGAAATGCAGGACTCCAACTTGCTGGGATGAAGTTGGGGAAAGAAAGCTATTAGGACCTGATCTCGTTGATGAAATGGCATAAAAGGTCAGATCTATTCAACAACACATAAGAGCAGCTCAGAGTCGACAGAAAAGTTATGCCGACAACCGAAGAAAAGACCTAGAGTTTGAAGTGGGTGATAAAGTGTTCTTACGAATATCTCCCTGGAAGAGGGTTATGAGATTTGGAAAGAAGGGGAAGTTGAGCCCTAGATATATCGGTCCTTTCGAAATACTGGATCGTGTTGGAAAGGTAGCTTACCGATTGGAGCTTCCACCGAATCTCTCTCAAGTTCACGATGTGTTCCATGTATCTCTCCTGAGAAAGTACATACCTGATCCTTCACATGTACTCAGCTCAGAAGTTGTACCGCTGAAGCAAGATCTTTCTTATGAAGAACAGCCGATAGAGATTCTGGATCGTAGCGAAAAAGTCCTACGAAACAAGACCACTCGCTTGGTGAAAGTTTTATGGAGGAACCACCAACTTGAAGAAGCTACGTGGGAGCTTGAGGATATGATGAGGGAGAAGTATCCTCATCTGTTTGTTACAAAGTGACGAATTTCGAGGGCGAAATTCTTTTTAAGGGGGGTAGAATGTAACACCTGAGATTTTTACGAGTAATATTTTGTTTTTATATCATCAAAGGAATCTTCCACTACACACTTTCTTGGCTTACTTTACACGCAATCACGACCTTCCTCGATAGCTTGCGTCGTACGCAATACTGAGTTTCACTAAACAACGATATGCTATTAAAATATTATTAAAACTAGCCGTTATGAATAGTAATAACCACTTTTTGAAATTTTATAAATTTTATTTTTCAAAATGGACTTCATTTTTGGATTCGGAATACCGAAATTAGCCTAGGGTGAAATTTTGGTATTTTTCTGAAAACTTTCAATTTTTGATGAATAGTGAAACCACTAAGTGGTAGGTTAAAAACTGAATTTTGCATAAAACTTAATTTTACCACTTCTGTGAATGGAATTTCGAAAATCCGACAGACACAGTTGATATCAGTAAGTAAAATGTGGTTCAATGAGATAAAAATAATTTTTTGGTGAATAGTAACTTTTTACTTTTTTTACCGCGGTTAATAGTAAATAGGGTAACTAAGGGTAAATATGATATTACTATTACCCTAACACATGTCCTAATTCTATTGGACAAGTTTAATTCGACCAAAAACAAACTTAGGAATAAAATATGACCATTTAGGCCCACTTGGGTTAGATTAGGACATTTATTATTAATTTATTTAAAGAAGTGTTAAAATAGTTAAAATCAAGTTTAATAAGTAAATCATTTTTAATATGGGGTTATAAATAAGATAAATTCGACTATAAATATTAATTAGAAAGATAAAAAGATTTCCTACATAATGGTATTTTATTTATAATTTTTATACATTAAATAATTTAATTTATTTATGACACAATTATGATGCAGTAATTATCTTATTTATGAAATATTAACATAATTGATGTTATAAACACCAAAATAAATGTAATTTGAGACTTTTTATGAATTCCACTAATTTTCTAGGTTACTATGATATATTAGTGTTGATTTAATCAACTTGGTTCGAATATATAATTCTGTTATGACTTTCACAAAAATCATATATCAAATAGTGTCAAAATTGACACAAAATAGTTTTTAAATCAAATATTATATTATTAATTGTTATTTTATTCCTAAAAATCTAAGGTTCGGCCAAATGACTTATATAAGAATATATATATTAATAATAAACAATTTAGGGTTCGTTTGGCATGTTATAGTAAGTTTATTAACCATATAGTGAAAGAAAACAAAAAGACACGGTAAAAGTTAAATTATTTAACTTAGAGTTAAATCTAATTGATAAGGTTAAAATAATATCCTAAACTTGTCTAAATCCTATTGGTTGATAGGATTTCGACCCTTCCCCACTTTATCTTCGAAATAAGACCCTTTGGAACCATTATAAACCGATTTTGACTTTAATATAAAATAATATTTTGAGATATTCCTAAGGTGCCCCTCTCCTCCCTTATAAAAGGGAACCTCCTCCCCCTCCTCCTCACACCAAATTGAGCACTCAAGCTCGGCCAACCCCTGCCATTTTATCCTCTCCACTTCCCTAGAATAATCCTAGAGGTCCTGGTCTTCTTCAAAGACCAATATTAGTTCCCTAAGTGGAGGATTCAAAGAAGCGTTCCAAAGAAGAGGTAATATCCATTACCGATCTTTTCAATTTCTTTCTTCTTCAACTTCTTCTTCATTATTTGTTTCATGATAAAGTAATAACATCAGTATTAATTACATACTGATATGTTATTATAATTATGAAACAACCCTAATTCACCTTCTATCCATCCTACGGAAAAATGAAATCACCGCGCGTGCGTACGTACGGAATACCGTCTCCACGCCGTGGTGTAATCTATTTTCCACCACCACCTTACAAGGATGGGTATAATGGTGTAATGAGTAACTATTTATGATTATTATAAAGTAATATTGATACTGAAATAATATATATATATATACTCCAATACAATTCCATGATCATAGGAACGATATCATCACTCGTGCGTACGTACGGAATACCGTCTCCACGATGTGAAGCGACTCATTCTACATGATCATCATTACATAATAATTATATAAATGAATTGAATGAATAAATATGATATATGTTACACTAATACCATTCTGGATATAAGGTATCTATAACCTTAAAAGAAGAATAAGAATTTATTCGGCAAAACACGCATAAGAACAAAAGGCAATAAAGACCCGAGTAACAAGTAACAATGAAATATTACTAACAAGAAGCTAAGAATATGACCATATATGATATCATATCAATATTTATGATTCTGGAATAAGTCAATAACATTATTTAAACCATTATACAGGAGCTTCGGACACGTACAAAGAAAATCGGACCTAAGGTAAGGGAAATATCACAATCTCATTTTTATCTGAGATTGTTTATTCATAAGTATTTACTGGGGTGTATTTTATCATCCACATCCATGTTTCATCAATATGTAATATTATTTCCATCCACCTACAATTGTTTAAATCCATTTTTACCCTTCGGTGAGTTTTTAGTAATATGTATGAAAGGAATCTTTTGTCGTTTTTCGTACGAGGTACTTTTTGATTTTTCTGACAAAAGTACGAAGAATGTTTTTTTAACTTATACGGCATGAATAGATTTCTAAAAAATTATTTCCAAGAAGCTTCCTTTACAAGTATTCAAGTTTATTTTTAATCAACTTCTTTTATTTTAAAATTGTATGACATGTTAAGAAAGGAAAAGTGTTTTTGAAGTAGAAAGGATATTTTCCTCAAGAATGAAGTTCAAGTATTTTATCAAAATTATTTTCCATCTAAGATAATAAAAGGGTTCTGTTTTTATCCCTATTATTACATGGATTTGATTATGTTGTGATGGAAACATTTTATGAATTCCTTTATCTTATATGAATTGTTTTATGATGTCATGTTGTTTAAGAATCCCATTTTTATTACATGGGTTATGCGATGATGTATGATTTATGATTATGTGGCACACATAAGAAAGGATTCATTATAAGATGGGTGGGACCTATATCTCCCTCCAATGCATTGGGTAAAGATTTTATATCTCATGAGATAGACAGGGCTGGAATGGTAGGTTATACCGGTTCAGTGAAACAGGACTGAAACGAGGGTTACTCGATTCAGAAAGGGACTTTGTCCACTAAGATAGTCTTGGCAATGAGTCATGACTAACAAGAAATGATTTTCCATGATTATGTGTGCATGCCACAAAGTTTCAAGTTTCATGTTATGATTATGGTGATATCATTTTCACTTCTATGATTTATTCCATGTTAAGATATTATGATCTCTTTTGCAGGTTATGATTTTCAAAAAGATATGATATGATTTTTAGTTCCTTTATTTGCCCTTGCTGAGCATTTGAGCTCACCCTTTTATGTTTTCTTTTCCCCAGGTCAGGAAGATGGATATTAAGTAGAATATGCTAAAAGGAACCCTAGATATGATGAAATAAATGGGAGACACTGTAGAAGATTTATGAACCAGTTGTTTATGTTTCCCAGTTTCTAAAGACACTATACCTATACGGTCCTTTGTGGTTTTGTCATATGTTGTAATAAGTGTGCTTCAATTTTGAAGTATTAACAATTTATGTAAAGTATGGGTCGTTATATCGAGGGTGGAAGTTAGTTTTTCTGTTTTTTGTGGAAGAATAAAAATAAAATAAGTAACATTTTATTTTTCTTTTTGAAACCTCGCTTTTTGAATTTTGTGGTGGGAACCACCCAAACACCTCTTAATGTGGGAAAATCTTTCAACTCTCCTTGGTTAATTGTTCCAACATCAATTAATTAATAATGCAAACTTCAATTAATTAATTATGCCAATTTTAATTAATTGATAGACTTATTTTTATTATGTTAGCTCCTCATTTCCTTGGGGAAAATCATTGGCAAAGGAGGGTAGGGAGAACCATGGAGAACCAGGAAGAACTTTCTACAATAAAGAACTCTTCTCCTTCGATGAACTTTTATCCAATGAAGAACTCTATAGAAGGATCTCCAATGAGGAATTTCTTCAATGATGATGAACCGACTATCATCTCTCTCACTCGTCATTGACATCAACGAATCTTTGAGGTAGGGATTGTTGTTTCGATTACCCCTTACCCCATTCTTTTCGTTCTTCTTGAATCAATAACAACTATGTCGCTTGCTACCATTCTAACATGGAGGGTGCGGGCCAAAGGAACATGGTCTGACCCCTCTACAACCTTTCTGGATTTTGGTGGTGTTGAATTGATGGAGACGTCCCGACACGAGTGCGGGAGTCTTCAGAACGAAGATCGGGCCACCGGGGCACACCCGGTGACCCAAGGACTGTCGTCGGTGACCCTGTCGGCGACCGGCCCCGGTGGGACTCAGGAGCAATGGCCGGCACTCCAGTCAGCTGCGAAGATGGTGGTGGCGCGACCATACCGCTGGAGAAGGGCTGCGGTGGAGCAAGGGCGGTGCCCGGTGCACGGCCGGCCACGTGAAGGGGGTGGCGGTGCGCATCTATGCCACCGACGTGCAGGGGCTACGGCACAAGGCTACGGCGGTGAAGGAGGGGTGGCTAGCTCACTTTCAGCCACCTGTGGTGGCACGACACGTGATTGCACCGTGGAGGAGGGCTGGTCGTCCGGCCAGCCGGGGAGCCAAGCGGGATCCCAAGTCCCGCGTGCCAGCCGTTGGTGCTATGCTACACCAGTCGGTCAGCCTCCCAACCTGAACGTCTTGGTCGTTCGAGATACCCAAGAGGCGCCTCACCCTTGGGAAGTGGATAGGATGGACCCCACTGCAGGGCCACCCAGCCGTGGGCCAGCGGCGGGCCACCTAGTGGGATGGGTCGCGTCGGTAGGTCGGGCCACGCTGGCAGGCCGGACTAGACCCAGGGCTGGACCCAGGCTGGGCCGGTTCGACCCGAACCAGGTCGTGTTAACCCAGGATGGGTCGGTCTGACCGAGTCGGACTGGACCCAGACCAGCTTCGACCCCTTTCCGCTCTTTCGGCCATAACTTGAGCTACAGGTGCCCGTTTGATGAATCATCTGTGGTGCCAGAAACCTTGGATCGAGATGGTCCTTTTGGTATACCCCACTTGATTTTTGGATAAAGATGGTGTATGACTGGGTTGGATTGAACACAAATCCAACCGAGCCCTTGGGACTAAAAGGCCAATAACTTACAGACCAGGTGTCCAATTGACGCACCGTCTATTGCGTTGAGACCCCTATTATGTGGATGTTCTTTGGAATACTTCTTTGTGGGACTTCATGGTAGTTGGAGTATAGACCTATGGATTGAGAAGCAGACCCTCACAAAATCAAGTGATCTTAGTGCGGGAGACCTATAGCTGGCTGTAACATGAGAAAGGGATCCTATGTCGGTTTATGACTTGGGATCCTACCTGGGTATATGTTTGAGGATCCCACATGGATCCGCTCTAGGAATCCACATAGGACTACTCTAGGATCTTCTGTGGGTCTGTTGTACTAGGATCCTACATGGGTATGATGATTTAGGATCCTACGTGGGTCTGCCTCTCAACAGAGTAAGATGATTTATTAATTACATCAAATCATCTTTACTATCGTACCTAAGTTATACCTAGTTTGAGCTAAGTCCTTACATTTGTGGTGATACCTTTGTGGTATTCTTCTTTGAGGCCAAACCATTGTGGTACTTACCTTCGTGGTGATACCTTTGTGGTATACATCTGTGTGGTGTTACCTTTGTGGTAATTACCTTTGGGGTGTTACCTTCATGGTAATCTTTCCTCTGTGGAACAGTTGAGATTTGGGATTTTGAGTTGGGCCTTGTGTTTCCTCATGAATGAGATGGGTATACTTTATAACGGAGGTATATGTATGGGCATATACCTAAGTAGGGTTGACTATTGTTTCCATGATTTTTGGTTTATACTTTGTGGATTTTGTGAGACCTTTGAGGGTCTCAGGGTCCCTACTGAGTATTGTTATACTCACCCCTACATGGGCTACGCCCGCACCTTGTTGTGTATTGTGCAGATGACGGACAATGCTGATGGAGGATGAGGGTACCAAGACTGGAGGTAGCTCGTAGGTGGACATTAGACAAGGTGTACCATAGGGATGACCTTTAGAGAGTTTTACCTAACCTTCAGGTAGGATCCTTGGCTGGTGTCCACTGGAGTTGTTTCAGTTTTACCTATACTTTTCAGTTTACTTGTACTTTTCAGTTGGGCTTGTATTCTGGCCCCTTTTTCTTTTTGTACACACCCTATTTACTATGTAGTTTCACTTTGTTATTTTATCTTGCTTTGTGCTTAGTTGTGTGAGTTTTCAGGTTATAAAGGAAATGTCTTCCTGGTTTTATGGAATACACCTTTTGGTGCTAGTCTCCAACCCCTGGCCTATGGAAGGCGGTCTTGGGGTAGTCACGGCACGGGCCCAGGGGGATGGGTCCTGAAAAATTGGTATCAGAGGAGTCAGTTCTATCGTATAACATTGGAATCTAATATTTTAACGATAATAGTGTTAAGTTTTATGAGTGTGGGTATCATTTTAGGGAAACCAATGTTGGTGCGGCGGCCGACGTATCCATACACCAGGACCCTAACTTCTGATTTCTGACTCAGTGCACAAAAACAAAGATTGCGTGTGTGTTTTTAAAAGTTTTCTTTGTGATCTCTTTCATTCAGCTCACCAGGTATAACTTATTGACAGTGGCGCACCTATTTATTTTTAGGATTCCTCTACATAGATAGCCAGCCAGGGTTCTGGGTATAGTACACGATGATAGCCCACCGAGCGACGAGGACTCGGTATAGGGCCCTCTATCAGTAGAGGCACCAGCATAGGCACCAGCAGTACCATTACCCTTTGGGCCACTGATGACACAATCCCCAGTACTAGAGAGTTAACGCCTCTTTAGCGTGTTTCATGAGTTCTAGTTCCAAATACCACCCAGGTTTAGGGGTGATATGGACCCACAGGCAGTTGAGGATTGGCTGGAGGCCGTGGTGAGGGTCTTCCGACTGGTAGGGACACCAGCTGATCTCGTGGTGATCCTTGCTGCCAGCCTTCTACAGGAAGCAGCAGGAAGATGGGTGATCTTGATGCTTCGGGTTCACGATGAGGTGACACTTCTTTGGGAAAACTTTGAGAGCCTATTTTGGGAATATTTTGTCCCAGGGAACCTTCGTGCAGTGTGCATACAGGAGATTCTTCATCTGCAGCATGATTGTGGCTCAGTACTCAGTGAGGTTCACCGACCTCTCACGCTACTCCACTGATATGGTGCGGGACCCATTCTTTAGGGCCTATACCTTCAAGTAGGGACTCTGGCGGGAGATCAGGGCTTTGATGATTTCTCTCAGTATCCAGACGCAGGCGGGGGTGTTAGAGAGAGACCTCTTAGTGGAGATTTTTCTTACTGAGCAGTCACCAGCTGCGACACCCACCATCGGACGTCACGTAGTGGAGTATTCTGCAGCTGGAAGTAGACATATTTCACAGAGGTCCAAGAGGACCAGACCTATAGGTGGATGATAATAGTATTCAGAGTCGGTTGTGCGGGGTACCCGAGACAGATCCAGTCATGCGAGGATCAGGTAGTGTTACGCATGTGGCGGGTAGGGTTACATGGCTCATGACTGCCCAACCCATTGTACAGATGATCAGAAAACGGTCGAAGGACTGCCCAGGGAGAGACAGAGGTTCGACCGAGGAGGTCTGTAGGGAACAGGCAGACATGGCATAGGAGTTGGTTGTGCAGTTGGCAGTGGGCAACGATTCAAGGTGTTACTGCCACCACCAATAGGTGGTCCACCCCAACCATAGGGAGTAGGTGGATATGGGCGAGCTCATCTCCAGGAAGCTGAGACCTACAACTATGGAGCTCTGGAGATGATACGAGGTATGATCTTTGTCTACTCCACCTTATCTGCATTACTTATAGATATAGGGGTCGGTCATTCTTTTATTTCCACTGCCCTCGTTCGGAGCTCGAAGATTCTTGTGGAGTTGTTGGCTTGATCCTTACGGCTAGAGACTCCTATGGGATAGGATTTGATAATTACACACTGGTGTCGGTATTGTGAGATTACATTAGGAGGTGAGAGCTTCAGCTGGGATCTCATAGTAGCGGCATCAAGGCCTTACGACATCATCTTGGGTATGGACTGGTTATCAACATCCCATGCTCATATTGACTATATTGGGCACAAAGTGTGGTGTGTACGCACGGATGGAACTAGTTTTACCTTAACCGGCGAGAAGGGATCCTTTGTAGTATAGGATGGAATTTCCCAGAGGAGAGTGCAACCGATCACTCAGCAGTTGGCTTGCCTTACCCTCAGGGCGGTTGATGTGGTGAGTCTGAGATATCCTATAGTGGTGGACCAGTACATGGATGTATTCCATGATGATGTTTCGGGTCTACCTCCTAATAGAGAGGTGGACTTTTACATTGACTTGTACCTCGGGACATCACTGATATCTACACCAGCGTATTGGATGGCTCCCACGGAGCTTCATGAGCTACAGGTACAGCTAGAGGGCTTACAGTAGAAGGGGTTCATCCATCCCAGTGTTTCTCCTTGGGTAGCCCCAATTTTGTTCCCCAAGAAGGAGGATGGGAGCTTGAGACTTTGTGTTTACTATCGGCTCCTAAACCAGGCGACCATGAAGAACAAGTACCCACTCCTGAGGATTGACGGCCTCTTTGATCAGTTGAAGGGAGCATGGTGGTTCTCGAAGATAGACCTCAGATCAGTCTATCACCAGCTCCGAGTACGAAACAAGGATGTGCAAAATATGGATTTCAGATGTTGGTACGTCCATTATGAGATTTTGGTCATGTAATTTGGTGTGACCAATTATCCAGCAGTGTTCATGGGACTCATGAACAGGATCTTCTAGCCATACCTTGATCGCTTTTTAGTAGTCTTCATCGATGACATTATGATCGACTCAACTACTGAGGAGGAGCATGTCTATCATTCACTCCAAGAGCACCAGCTTTATGGTAAGCTCTCGAAGTACCAATTATATATTCGAGGGGTTCACTTTATGGGACATGTCATCTCATAGTCTGGATTTGTGGTGGATCCAGCAAAGACTGAGGCGATACTTTCTCAGGAGCCACCCAAGAGTGTGACCGAGGTATGGAGTTTCCTGGGTTTGGCCAGATATTACTGGATATTTGTACCAGATTTCTCCAGAGTTGCAGCACCTTTATCAGCGTTGAAGAAGAAGGGGAAACCCTTCATGTGGTCAGAGAGATGTCAGCGGAGTTTTCAGGAGCTGAGGTAGAGGCTGACTAGTGCCCCCATCTTGAGGCTTCTGGAGGAGGGCGTTGGGTATGTAGTCTACTATGCCGCATCAGGGACCGAGATCAGATGTGTCCTGATACAGGAGTGAGCAGTTATCGCATATGGTTCTTGACAGCTGTGACAGAAAGAGCTGAACTATGCTACCCATGACCTTGAGTTAGTAGCAGTGGTCTTCATTTTGAATATTTGGCGACACTATCTGATGGGTGAGAGATTTATGGTCTACTCTGATCACCAGAGTTTCAGGTATATCTTCTCCCAGAATGACCTGAACCTGAGATAGTGACATTGGATTGAGTTCCTCCAGGACCATGACTTCGATATATTCTATACTCCAGGTAAGGGGAACATTGTAGCAGATGAAATCAGTAAGAGATCTGGTATAAAGCTTCTAGGTGAGGTGACGGAGCAGCTGGCCGCTTTTCAGATATCCTTTTTGGATCAAGATGGAGCATATTTTCTTTAGTCTCATACAGTCACTACCCCACTTCTTCTGCGATTCAGGGAGGCGCAGCATGGGGACACTGACTATGATGCTCGACGTGTTCAGATATCCACAGGGTAGGCACCTGGTGGATTTTTTAAAGGTGAGGAGAACGTCATCTTCTTCAGAGGACGTATCATGGTACTAGTTCTACTTCGGGAGGAAGTGTTGAGGGAGTTCTATATGTCCCCTCTAGTGGTACATCCAGAAGTGGAAAATATATACCAGGACCTCCGATGACAGCACTGGTGGCCGAGAATGAAGAAATTAGTAGCAGAGTTTGTCTCTCGGTGCCTCATTTTCTAGTAAGTGAAGGAGGAGCATTAGGTACCAGTAGGCTTAGTTCAGCCTTTGGAGGTCCCAGAGTGGAAGTGAGATGGGATATCCATGGACTCCGTGACATGACTTCCACGTACATACAGGGGAAATGATTCTATCTGGGTGATCGTCTACCGACTCACCAAGTCAGCCCACTTTCTACCAATCAGAGAGCAGGGTTCAGTAGAGAGATTGGGATGCCTCTATGCACAGGAGATTGTGTGGATAGATGGAGTAACCTCGATGATTTTCTCCAATCGTGATGCGCATTTCACTTCCCAGCTATGGAAGGGGTTGTAGGAGGCTTTTGGGATGCAGCTTCGTTTGAGCATCACCTTCCATCCTTAGATGGATGTCCAGACTGAATGGAACATTCAGACCCTAGAGGATATGTTGCGTTCCTGTGTCCTCAACTTTGGTCATATCTGGGAGGATCACTTTCCCTTGGTAGAGTTTTCATACAATAACAGCTATCACTCCACCATTGGGATGGCACCATTCGAGGCTCTGTATGGCCGACCTTGCAGATCGTGTTTGTGATCGACTGACCTAGGGGAGTCAACACACATGGGACCAAAGATGGTACGGGCTACCATAGAGAAGGTGCAGATTATCCAGGAGCGGATGAAGACTACATAGAGCAGGCAGAATATTTATGCCGATAGAAGACGTAGACCTCTGGAGTTTGAGGATGGAGACCATGCCATTCTACGGGTCTCACCTCGATGAGATTTGCAGAGATTTGACCAGGGCGGAAAGTTATCTCTGAGGTTCATCGGACCCTTTCAGGTCCTTAGCAGAGTTGGTGAGGTGGTTTACTGCTAGCACTTCCCCCTTAGTTGCACTGGGTGCACGATGTTTTCCATGTATCCCAGCTAAGGATATACGTGCATGACCCATCTCACATCATCAACCACGGCGAGCTGGACATCAATGATGGGGTGACGTTTATGGAGGTTCCAGTAGAGATTAAGGATCAACAGGATCGGGTCCTTCATGGGAGTTTGATACCTTCAGTGTATGTACATTGGTAGTAGGAGAACCTCTAGGAGAGCACGTGGGAGCGGGAGGCTCAGATTCATGCTCAGTACCTTCTACTTGTTTTCCTAGTTTTTGTGATGTGGCTTTTGGGGAAGTGAAGCCCTGAGGTGGGGAGAATGTAAAGAACCAAAAATTCCATGTAAATTTGTTTTTTAATTATATGGAAATATTTGAGTCTACAGTTTGATAGCACGTGATTCTGAGGCCCGGTGTGCCTAGAATGAATTTCTAAACTTTTTTTTCGGTGCGTTCAGTAAATGCATGAGTATCATTTTGTAAATTTTGAACCGGTGCTCGGAATTGAAATCTGAGGACACCGTTGAACTCGCAGTGCCAATATTCTCTTAAGGATACCTTCACCTCAACCGCAGTAGGTCAAGGGTGGAAGTTAGGTTTTCAGTTTTTTGTGGAAGAAGAAAAATAAAATAAGTAACATTTTATTTTTCTTTTTGAAACCTCTCTTTTTGAATTTTGTGGTGGGAACCACCTGAACCTCTCTAAATGTGGGAAAACCTTTCATCTCTCCATGGTTAATTGTGCCAACTTCAATTAATTAATTGTGTCAACTTCAACTAATTAATTGTTCCAACTTTAATTAATTGATAAACATATTTTTATTATGTTGGAACCTCATTTCCTGGGGGAAAATCATTGGAAAAGGAGGGTAGGGAGAACCCTGAAGAACCAGGAAGAACTTGCTCCAACGAAGAACTCTTCTCCTTCGACGAACTTTTCTCCAATAAAGAACTCCATCGAAGGATCTCTAATAAGGAACGTCTTCAATGAAAACGAACCAACAACCATCTCTCCCACTCCTCACTAACGTCAACTAATCTTTGAGGTAGGTATTGTTGTTTTGATTACCCCATACCCCATTCTTATCATTCTTCTTGAATCAAGAACAACTATGTCGCTTGCTACCATTCTAACATGGAGGGTGCAGGCCAAACGAACATGTCCTGACCCCAATGCAACCTTTGTGGATTTTGGTGGTCTTGAATTGATGGCGATGTCCGTAGACGAGTGCGAGAGTCTTCGGAATGAAGATCGGGCCACCGGGGCACACCTGGTGACCCGAGGAATGTCGCCAGTGACCGTGCATGGGATCGGAAATGGTGAGAATCTGGAGCAGCAGTCAGCACTCCGACTGGCCACGATAGTGGCGGCGGCATGACTGCGCCGCTGGAGAAGGGTTGAGGCCTGTCGGCCATGAAAGAGCAAGGGCGGCGGCCGATGTACGACCGACCGCGTGAAGGGGGTGGCAGCACGCATCTGTGCCGCAAGCGTACAGGGGCCGCGGCACGAGGCCGCGATGGTGAAAGAGGGTCGGTCAGCTCACTGTCGGATGCTAGTGGTGGCGCAGCGTGTGACAGCACCACGGAGGAGGGTTGGTCGTCTGGTGAGTCGGGGAGCCAAGCGGGACCCCGGGTCCCGCATGCCAACCGTCGGCACCACGTGGCGCCGGCCGAACGGCCACCCAACCAGAACGACTAGGTCATTCAGGATACCCAAGGGGTGCATCCCCCTTGGGTGGCGGTTAGGGAAGACCCCACTATGCGGCCACCCAACTACGAGCCAGCCGCTGGCTGCCCAGCACGGACCGCCCAGCGCGGGCCGCACCACGGGATGCCTAGCGCGGGCCGCCCAGCGGGCCGGGCCGCATCGACGGGTCGGGCCGTGCCTAAAGGCCGAACCTGGGCCAGGTCAAGTCGGCCTAAACCAAGTCAGGTCAGCCCAGGCCAGGTTGGGCCGGGTCGGTCCTACCAGGTCGAACCGGACCCGGACCAGCTTCAACCCCTTTCCGCTCTTTCGACCATAACTTGAGCTATGGGAGTCCATTTGATGAACCGTCTACGGTTCCAGAAACCTTGGATAGAGATGGTCCTTTTAGTATACCCCACTTGAGTGTTGGATAAAGTTGGGTTATAGCTGGGATAGGTTGAACAGAAATCAAACCAGGCCCTCAGGACTAAAAGGCCAATAACTTACAGACCGGGCATCCAATTGACGCACTGTTTGTTGCGTTGAGACCCCTATTATGTGGAGGTCCTTTGGAATAATTATTCATGGTATATAATGGGAGTTGGAGTATAAACCTGTGGCTTGAGGATTGGACCCTCCGAGAATCAAACAAGCTTAGTGCGGGAACCCTGTAGCTGGCTATAACATGAGGAAGGGATCACATGTTGGTATATGCCTTGGGATACTACGTGGGTCTATGTTCGAGGATCCCACATGTATCTGCTCTAGGAATCCATGTGGGACTACTATAGGATCCTACGTGGGTCTACTATACTTGGATTCTACATGGGTATGATGATTTAGGATCCTATGTGGGTCTGCCTCTCAACAGAGTAAGACAATTTAGTAGTTACATCTAATCATCCATACTGCCATACCTAAGTTATACCTGGTGTGAGCTAAGTCCTTAAATTTTTGGTGATACCTTTTTGGTATTCTTCTGTGTGGCCATACCTTTGTGGTACTTACCTTCATGGTGATACCTTTGTGGTATACTTCGTTGTGGATTTTCCTTTGTGGTACTTACCTTTGGGGTGTTACCTTCATGGTAATTTTTCCTCCGTGGAACAGTTGAGCTTTGGGATTTTGAGTTGGGTCTTGTGTTTCCTCATGAATGAGATGGGTATACTTGATAACTTAGGTATATGTATGGGCATATACCTAAGTAGGGTTGACTGTTGTTTCCATGCTTTGTGGTTTATCATTTTTGGATTTTGTGAGACCTTTGAGGGTCTTAGGGTCCCTACTGAGTATCGTTATACTCACCCCAGCATGGGCTATGCCCGCACCTTGTTGTGTCTTGTGCAGATGACGGACAACGCTGACGGAGGACAAGGGTATGAGGACTGGAGGTAGCATAGAGGTGGACATTAGACGAGGCATACCACAGGGATGACCATTCGAGAGTTATACCTACCCTTCAAGTAGTATCCTTAGCAGGTGTCCACTGGAGTTGTTTCAGTTTTACCTGTACTTTTCAGTTTACTTGTACTTTTTAGTTGGGCTTGTATTCTGACCCCTTTTTCTTTCTGTATACACCCTTTTTTACTATGTAGTTTCACTTTGTACTTGTATCCTTATTTTTTCTTAGATGTGTGAGTTTTCAGGTTATAAAGGCAATGCCTTCCCAGTTGTAGGGAATACGCCTTTCGGTGCTAGTCGCCATCCCTTGGCCTATAGAAGGAAGGCTTGGGGTAGTCACGGCTCGGGCCCCGGGGGAAGGCTCGTGACAGCAGGGTCGGCGAGGAGCTGATGGAGTTGGGTCGGATGCCCCCTATGAGGCCTCTTAAGGCATCAGAGTCGGCGAGGATCCGATTGAGTAAGGGGTGGATTCCCCTTGTGCGGCTTCTTAAGGTGGCGGGGTCGGCGAGGAACCGATGGAGTCGGGACGAATTCCCCCTGTGCAGCCTCTTAAGGCAGTTTAGTCAGCATGGAGCCGATGGAATATAGTCTCCACACACCCAATGGTACTCATCCTCCCACATATGAGTGAGAGAGGATTCACATGGGTGTTGCCTCAATTTTCCTAACATACTTTTTCTAATCGTTGTTGAAGTAGAAGAGATTCACGTCCGGTTCACCATTTTTGTTTCCAATGCCTTCATCGGGGTGCACATCCATCTCTTTTGTAGGACGCGCAGCTGTTTCCCCACATTCCCACTTTCCAAAGGCAGGTAGCATCCATCGCTTATTTAGGGGCGTTTTCTCCTTGATCAAAATGGGATGATGGGATTTCAGTTCCTCCTTCCATGGATTCCTCCTCAGAACTCATCACCTAGTCTAGGTCTTCTTCATAGATTTGAGTCTTGGTTCATGAATCTCGTTACCAGTGCCATATCTTTGTGGACATCAGTTAATTACACTACTTTTTTCAAGGCATTCCATGGGGTCTTGAAATGGTATCAACCTTTGGTCTGAGTATATGACAACATCAGGCATGTTGAGGCATCTCTTGATGCGTGGACATTGGGGAACATGTATTCTTCCTCATAAGAGGGCATCTCAAGGGCACAAAACTTGAGGCATCCCACATCGATCACAGGGTATCATATTCCAGAGGCATGTCTCTGAGGTTTTCCTTATCTTCCCATGCTTAACATGGGGTATGTCTCGATTTTAACATCTTGCAGAGACGTTTATGCCAAAGGTGTGTCTTCTGAGGTTTTCCTCAGGCATCTCATGTTTAACATGAGGTAGGCCGAGAGTTTAACGTCTTGCAAAGATAGAATGAGAGTGATCAAGACATCCCATAGAGATGGATGAGATTGGTATATACCTAGGAGGGAACACCTAGAAGGTTTACCAGATGGGTGGATTAGAACTCCCAATGAGTATGGATCCGAGGTGGTGTGTCCCATAGAGGGAAGATATCACATCATGAAGGATGATCTAGAAACCACTGAGGGGTGATCAAAAAGAGTGCACCCCTAAATGGGGAACACCGGATGGATAGGTCATAATGCCCAATGAGAGTAGACCCTAGGTGATGTGTTTCATAAAGGGAAGATTCCCCACCATGAAGGATGATCTGGACACCACTGAGGGTGGATCAAGGAGAGTACACCCCAGAATGGGGAACACCAAGGTTTACCATTGGTTGGGATTGAACCTCGTGGAGGTTTCCTACGTACCCTTTGTAGAAGATAGGGATCAAAACCCATGTAGTTTAAAGGGGTGATGAATTAGTTTGTACACAAAGGATAATGACCCGAAGGCATGTTGGGGCTTACACATGGATAGTAGCCCATCACAAGAGGGACGCTCTTAGGTGGATGGTTATGGATTGTGCGGGGCTTATGCGTGGTTAGATTCCCAATTGAATGGCATGATCCCACTAGGATGTGGTGGCCTAGGTAAGAATCAAGATGGATTATGGAGAGTTTAATGAAGTGGAGGGGAATGAGATAGAACCGTCGTGAAGATGAAGGTAGTGTTGGGATTGAGCCTCAGAGAGGCTTCCTGCGTGTCCCTGTGTAGGGAATCAAAGTTTGCATAGTTCGATGAGGCAATGGGAAAAATGAGGAGGTGTCCCTTGAGAATGGATGTATGGATGGGAGTGTAGGATCGGGGTGTGTGCAGAGGACAGCGGCCCAAAGGAATATTGGGGCTTACGCATAGTTTGCAGCCCCAGTTGGTATGATGCTCGAGGGGCGGACTAGAGATTTGGGTCCCAACAGGGGATGATAATGGCTTACCATTGATTGGGAAACACAATGGATTATTGTTGGTTGGGTTTGACAACATCTTACCTCTGATTGGGATTCCAATGACTTACCACTGGTTGGGGGATCACAACGGCTTACTGTCGATTAGGAGAGACAACAGCTTACCGTTGATTGGGAGACACAATGGATTACTATCCTTGGGGTTGTATATCTGGGATGTTTCCTACATACCTTTCCTAGGAGACAAGGATCAAAACCCATGTAGTTTGAATGGGTACAGTTTAATGTCTTGCGGGATGAAAAGGGGGTGTACAGTTTAACGTCATGTGGGATGAAGGTGAACCGGTGTGAAAGGGTTGGGACAAGTAGGTTTTGGGATTGAACCTCAGGAAGGATTCCTACATACCCTTCCTAAGAGAAAAGGATCAAATTCCACATAGTTTGGGATGGTTTGGTGAACTGACGTGAAGTGTTCGGGACTGATGGTTGTTGGGCTTGAACCTCATATAGGCTTCCTACATACCTTACCTTGGAAATGATCAAAATCCGCGTATTTTGGAATGGTTTGGTGAACCAATGTGAAGTGGTCAGGACCGATGGTTGTTGGTATTGAACCTCAAGGAGGCTTTCTATGTACCTTACCTTGGAAAGGATCAAAGTCCACGTAGTTCAGGAAGTTTGGGGCTTACGCGCTAAGATAGTCTATAGAGGAAACAGGGGCTTATGCATGGTTAGTAGCCCAAGGAGATGGATATTGGGACTTATTCTAGGATGGAGGCCCGTGTGCCACTATGGAGAGGCAATGGTGAATGAGGCTTACGCATGGAAGATGCCCGAGTGCAGCTATGGAGCGGCAATGGTGAATGGGGCTTATCCATAGAAGTTTCCCAGGTGTATCTAAGGAGTGGTGATGGTGGATGGGGCTTACGCATGGAAGTTTCCCTGGTGCCTCTATGGAGAAGTAATGGAGAATGGGGCTTACTCATGGAATCTGCCTGGGTGCTGCTAAGGAGAGGCTATGGTGGATGGTTCTTATGCTTGGAAGTTGATCGGGTGCAGCTAAGGAGCAGCAGCGATGGATGGGGCTAATGCATGGAAGCTTCCCGAGTGCCACTATGGAGAAAAAATTATGGATGGGGCTTACACGTGGATGTTTCATGGGTTCCTCTAAGGAGTGAAAATGGTGGATGGATCTTATGTGTGGAAGTTACCCAGGTGCCGCTAAAGAGCGGCAATGGTGGGTGGGGCTTACGCTTGGAAGCTGTTCGGGTGCCACTAAGGAGCGACAATGGTTGATAGGGCTTATTCATGGAAGTTTTGTGTGTTCCACTAAGGAGCGGCATTGATAGATGGGGATTATGCATGGAAGCTGCTCAGGTGCTGCTATGAAGCGACAATAGTGGATGGGGTTTACGCATGGAAGCTATTTGTGTGCTGCTAAGTAGAAACATTCATGGATGGGGCTTACGCATAGAAGCTTCTCGAGTGATGATATGGAGCGAAAATAGTTGTTGGGGATTATGCATGGAAGTTTCCCGTGTGCCACTATGGAGCGGAAATGGTGAATGGGGCTTACGCATGGAAGTTTCCCGGGTGCCGCTATGGAGCAGCAATGATGGATGGGGATTATGTGTGGAAGATGGCCAGTGATGTCTTTCTCATGTCTATCCATGAGGGAATCCCAAATCATTGGTGGGTTGAGACATATAATTGAGTTTTACACCTATTCACTACTGCACAAGTGGGATAACACCAAGGGCATTGGGATTAGTCCGAACAAAGGGGGGTGAAATGTGTAAATCACATGCCTGATATTGGGAATGTGGTGAGGGTGGCATGATGATGGTGGATAATTGTTGACCGTGTTCAAAACACAGAATCCATATCATGTTAGCCTGAAATGGGGACAAACAAATGAGGGTTGACTGTTGACCGTGTTCGAAACACAGGACCTGACTCGAAGTGTCGTCCAAAGTATTCTGGGGCGTTGGCCCAGAACGGTAGGTGAGCCGAGGTGGCATGGGACTAGGCCATTATGGGGTCCCTTGAAACATGAAAGAGCATAAAGATCTGAATATAGGACATGCAAATCATGAGTTTTAGTGATAGAATGTTTGAATGGATTCCAAAGCTCGTGAAATTACGCCACTATAATCATGGAATGAGGCATCTTATGCTTAGCACATGAGGAATCTCTTCTTTGGAACAAGAGGCATCCTATTGTTGAATGATATGGCATACTACAGTTTAGTCATGTATAGTGGACTATTTCCATCTTATTCTTGGAGCATAAGGCATCTCTTTTTTAGAACAAGAGGCATCTTATATTTGTCACATAGGGTGTACTACAATTTATAGTCATGTAGAGAGTACTATTGGCATCTTATGCTTGGTGCATAAGGTATCTCTTTTTTGGAGAAAGAGGCATCCTATATTTGTCACATAGGGAGTACTACAGTTTATAGTCATATAGATAGGACTATTGGTATCTTATTCTTAGACCATAAGGCATCTTTTTTTTGGAGTAAGAGGCATCCTATATTTTTCACATAGGGAGTACTACAGTTTATAGTCGTATAGATTTGACTATTAGGAATGAGGTTCCTAGAAATGGCTGGTGTTGGGACTTACACAAGAGCGACCCTTTCTGGTTCAACCTGGCCTTGGAGACAAGTGATAGGGTTAGGAAGAGTCGCTTGAGGAATTGTTCGAGTCAAGGTACTCAAGGATTTGGAGATGAGAATCTCAACTCATGACATTTGAAAGGGAACAAGAGGAATATGTCGACTCAAGATATTTTATTGAGTTTGGAGTAGTATCTCGAATCACCGTATTCCATAGGTAGAAGGTTGGTGTGCATAAGGGAGCAATGGAAAATGCGGACGTCCCGACCCGAAAAGTTCAAGGTGCGACTCTCCATTTTTCATGGGGGTTAGAGAAGGAAGCAAAGGGACCGACCTAGAGGTCCAGGACCGTAGCCTAGCACTGACCCCAAGCAAGGGTGTGGGGGCCCAGCCCCCGCGGTACAGGACAATGGGTGAGAAGGTTAGTGCTTCGCAAAGGATAGGGATTCACGAAGTAGCTTCACGGTGGAAAGGTTCTCGCGGAGCATGGGTTCTCACAAAGAATCCTCAAAAAGGAAAGGCACTCACGGAGCATGGTCTTGTGGATCATAGGATCTTGCGGAGCTCAAGGTCTCATGGAGCTCAAGGTCTTGTGGAGCAAAGGGGCTCATGGAGAAAAGTGGCTCACAGAGCAAAGGGGCTCACGGAGCAAAGAGGCTCGTAGAGAAAAGTGTCTCAAAGAGCCTAGAGAAACCCGAAGGAGCTCTCTCCTTTCCAAAGTGCAGATCCCTTTGTGAAGGGCATCACTTCGCAGTGCTCGGGAGCTTCACAAAATGGGAGATTGGCTGATGAAGGGGCAGCATGACCATACTTATGGAGGGGGTGATCTATCTATTTATAAAAAATGGAGGTTGGAATAGCACGTCGTAGATCACAAATGTGTGTTGTGAAGATACAATGGTGTCACAAAGGAAGTTGTGCTCCGCAACCAAAGGGAGTTCCCTCAAGTTTCACTTAATCATGGATTTGACTGTCATCGGCCTTCTCGGAACACACAGAGGCTCTAGTCAAGTTCCCTCAAGTTATTTGTAACCGTAGAGTCGACGATCACATCCTTTGCGGCACTCACAGAGGCTCTATTCAAGTTCCTCTGCTTCGCGATCGCGGAGGGAGCTTCGTGAATGGGCTCTGTGAACCAGTTTTCCAGCCCAACTTTAAATGTCCATAACTCCTAAATCATTACTCCATTTGAGATCTACGACTAGTCAAATTTAATCTTATGAAATGAACTATGATCTTGTATAATGTATGGAAACATTTAGAATATCTTGGGGACAAGTTTTCTGGTGTCAACAAATACCCCCCCCCCCAAGAACGGGGTCCAAAGAGGATGAGGAGGGTGAGGCGGAACACGTTCTGAGGAAACATCTAAGTAAAACTCCTTCCTTGGGGTCCACTTTATCTCAATAACATTGAGGAAAAAGACAACTAAATCTCTATGCCCGCATGATCCATGCTCAGTGTAGGAAACAAGAGATAATAGAAGGTCATTTGCCAATAAAAGAGTACTAAACAGCGGAATATGTGCTAAGATTGGAATGGTACATTGATTGAAATTTGGAGTATCCTAAAAGAGAGGTGTCATAGCTGGAGAACAGGGGTCTCTAGATAGCTGACTTTATTTTCCAACCATGCTCTAGTGCAAGAGCATGGTAACACCAGGGGCGTTGGAATGAATCCGAACAGAGGGGAGTGGAAAGTGGGAATCACGATACCCAAAATTTGGAACACTTTAGAGATGGCATGACAATGAAGGATAACTATTGTCCGTGTTTGAAACACATTATCCCTATTGTGTTATCCTAAAATGGGGAAAACAAATTAGGGCTAACTGCTGACCATGTTCAAAACATGGGGCCTGACTCAAAATTTCATCCATTAGTCTTCCCGAACATTGGCCCAGGATAGTAGGCAAGCCATAGGCTGAGAATCCATATTTTTAGGGGGTTTCTTTAGACATGAAGATGGATGAGGATCCAAATAAAAGGTTACACAAAGTGTGGATGGTGGGGTGATGGGTTGTTAGAATGGATTCCAACACTCTTGAAATTACGCCATTGGGGTGGGAACACATAAGCTGGGCATATCAATCTGATCATGGATCAAAGGTCTATTCCAAACAGGACCTCTCAAGTAAGGACCTGAAATGATTCTGGGGCTGGTTCATAAGGAAAAATTCCCAGACGCCGCTACTTATCCCATGAAGATGGGAATCAATCCAAACATAGTTCTTGAGCACAGTGTGGTCAGGGACCAATGCTGATAGGAGGGATCCTCCTTGGCGAGGAAGATGACGCATCCCATAATTAACATGGGGCATCCTAAACTTGTTTAGGGTAGGGTACATAGTTTAAATTCTTGCGTCGAGGATATGTATACCGAGAAAGGAAATGTGTGGTGTGGTACATACCCCAATGTGAATGAGGACCATAAGAGTCCACACCACACCACACGCTCTCGGTAGAATCCTTAGGTCAAGGGACTGAAGGTCAAAATTGGGATGGGCCCAAGATGGGTTGTCTGGTTGTTCCTATGTATCCCATGAGGATGGGAATCAAGCCACATGTAGTTCTAAGAGTGAAATTTAACATCATGAAGGGTTAAGGAAATGTGTAGTTCGGCTACACCAGTATGCATCCTACTGAAACCACTAAGCCCAAGTGAGTCTTTCATGATGTGGGAAACAAGGATTAGTTATGGTACTTTCCTAGTACAGGGAGACACACATTAGGGTAAATGGGATGCTAGGTTAATGACATCCCAATAATATCGACCAGTCTACTTAACTCACCTAGATGCATGAAGGGGTAAAGCCGAGTATGTTGGAGTTCCACTTGAACATAAGGGAGTGGAAATATGTGAATAATGATGCTCAAGATTTGGACCACAATGATAGCGGCATGATGATAGAGGATAACTACTATCTATTTTTAAAACACAGTATCTATTTCGAATTATCCTGGAATGGGGACAGAAAAATGAGGGTCGGTCGCTGACCATGTTCGAAACACAGGACCTGTCACAAATGTCATTAGAGTTCTTCATGGGTGTTGGCCCAAGATGGTAGGTAAGCCAATGTGGCATGATACCAGTCCATAAAGGGGGTCCCTTTTAGATGTAGAAGATGATGGGGATCCAAATAAAGGTATCATAAAGCATGGACATGAAATGAGGGGATGTTTATGTGAAAATTCCGCCCCTTGGAATCTTTGCCACGCTGCATTTGAGTACGCTAATGTGACATTTCAGATAGAGGATTTTGTATCCATTTCCAAGGACAAGGGTCTTGGGGTCACAGAATCCTAACTTAAGGTCATATAGTATACCATTAATAGGGTACTAGGTTTGATGGACTGTGCACAGGTCGGCCAAGTAACCAAACCCAATGTGTAGTTCCCATAGGGAGATATTAGTTTAGGTTCATAGAACTTAGACCAGGTTGGGAAAAGACTAGGGAGGAACATGGTGCAGCTATTGAAAACCTCAACATTAATGAGAACCCAATAGGTACTCACCACACCACTTGTTCCCAAAAGATTTCGAGCCAAGGGGCCAAAAAAAGTGGGTAGGATTTTAGATTCCTAGGGCTGGACCCACATACAGAATGTCTGGGCATTCCTACATATCCCATGAGGATGGGAATCAAGACACACGTAGTTCTAGAAGATTTCATGCAGTTTAACATCATATGACAAGGATGCAAAGAGATCTTAGTTTTAGGGTCTTAGATCTCAGACCATAGAGAAGCGAGACTCTTCCAAACAGGCGCAAACCTCAACCAAACCCCTAAGCTCATGTGAGGTACACTCGATGTGGGAAATAAGGGAGGATAAGGTCTTTGCAACACATGGAATACACACAAAGGGTAAATCAGTGTGGAGCCCTGAATGATGCCTCACCGTGGCTTTGTCCTAACGTGAAAACGCGCACTGAGGGAAAGCATCAAGAGGGTTGAAATTCCACATAGAAATGATGGAGTGGGAAAAGATATGAATCATGTGACCAATATTTAGGGATTTATGGGGGTGGTGTGATGATGGAGGATAACTATTGACCATGTTCAAAACACAACATCCATATCATGTGACCTTAAATGGGAACAAAAAATGAGTGTCAACCACTGACCATATTCACAACACGGGACTTATATCAATTTTTCATTCGAGATCCTTGAGGATGTTGGCCCGAAATTATAGGATAGACCTTAGACTGAGCATCCATACCATTCAGGGGCCCATTTGGATGTGAAATATGATGAAATCCCAAGTGAAGGGGAACATGAATCCTAAAAATTGGCGATAACATGTCTTGTAGAATCCAACACTCTAGGTCCTGAACCAGCGTGCTCCTAGGAACATCATTGAACTTCCAAAGTGGGTCGAGGGGCCCAACTCAAGAGAAGCTAACACAACAAAGATGAGTATAGGACAGGGGGATGAAGAGATCTCAGGAGAAAGAGGTACATGACGCAGTTGTCACAAACCATTCATGAACGAGGATGTAAGCTCATACCACACCATATACCCCTCTCCTGTAAGAATGTAGGACATGAGGCCAAGATGATAAGTAGGTTTCTAATAAATGGGGTTAGACCTGAAAGCTAAATGTTCAAGTAGTCCTTTGTATCCCATAAGGATGGGAATCAATCCACACGTAGTTCTGGAGTATGTTGTGCAGTTTTATGTCATGTGGAAAGGATGCAGATAGGGGAAAGGTATATCAATGAGGGATGTGTACGGCACGATGAGTAACCTGACATGAATGAGGACATAAGATCATACCACACTATATAGTCACAAATGAGAACTTGGGCTAGGGGGTCGATAAGGTTGAGGGATCTAAGACGGGAATTCCCAACCAGTTTTCAGTTTAACATCTTGCGGTGAGGATGATGGTTCTCTTAGTTTAAGGTCATAGGGCTCGGACCGTAGATGCCTAGTTTAAGGCCTTGTGTGTGGGATAGATGGGTATAAAGGATGAATCATTGTTCCTATTATGTGGGAGACCACAGAATGACAACAATGATTGAGGATAACTTTTGAACATGTTCGCAACACAGTATTTGTATTGTGTGACTAGGGATGGAGAAAATAACTAAACATCGACCGCAGAACATATTCGCAACATGGGACTTGTATCAAATTGTCGCTAAAAATCCTTGAGGATGCTAGCCCAAAATGATGGGAGAGCCCTGGGGCCTAGCATCCCTGCCGTTCGGGGGTCCTTTTGAATGTGAATGATGATGGAAACCCAATTGATGGGATGCACAAATCATGGTGGGACCTGTGTAGTTTAACGTCTTGCGGAAAGGATGACGGATGGAGGGGTGCCTCAAGGGGATGTATACAGTGTGGCCAATAAAGCCCGATGTGGATGATGACATGGATTCCACACCACATAGCACAATCCTAAATGAGAATTTGGGCCAAGGGCCTAAAAAGGTTGAGGTACCTGACACTAGCCCAAGGATGGGAAGTCCCAGCCAGTTTACAATTTATTTTCATACTGGAAAAGTGATGAGTGGTTTTACATCCTTCAGATTGGATAGATCACACAGTTTAACATTTCAATGAAGACAGAACATTTTAGGGTTATGTGGGACCATATACAGTTTAACATCATGCGGGATGAAGATGATTAGTTTAAAGTCATGCAGGATGATAATGAGCATTTTAACGTCATGATGGATGAAGACGAGCAGTTTAAAGTTATTCAGGATGATAATGAGCAGTTTAGCATCATGAAGGATGATAATGTAGTTTACCATCATGCGGGACAATAATAAAGTTTAATGTCATGCAGGAAGAAGGTGACTAGTTTAAAGTCATGCAGTATTATAATGAGTAGTTTAACATCATGACGGCCGATAATTTAGTTTAACATCATACAGGATGAAGATGAAAAGTTTAAAGTAATTTAGGACGATAATGAGTAGTTTAACGTCATGACAGACGATAATGCAGTTTAACGTCGTGTAGGATGAAGATGAGCAGTTTAAAGTCATGTAGGATGATAATGAGCATTTTAACATCATGACAGATGATAATGAATTTTAACATCATGCAGTACAAAGATGATTAGTCTAAAGTCATGCAGGATGATAATGATCATTTTAACATCATGATGGATGATAATGCAGTTTAACGTCATGCAAGACAAAGATGAGAAGTTTAAAGTCATGAAGGACGATATTGATCAGTTTAATGTCATGACGGATGATAATGAAATTTAACGTCATGCAAGATGAAGATGAGAAGTTTAAAGTCATGCATGATGATAATGATCAGTTTAATGTCATGATGGATGATAATGAAATTTAACATCATGCAGGATGAAGATGATCAGTTTAAATTCATGAAGGATGATAATGAGCATTTTAACATCATGATGGATGATAATGCAATTTAATGTCATGTAGGATAAAGATGAGCATTTCAAAGTCATGTAGGATGGTAATGAGTAGTTTAACGTCATGACAGATGATAATGCAGTTTAACATCATGTGGGTTGAAGATGAGCAGTTTAAAGTCATGCAGGACAATAATGAGTAGTTTAACATCATGACGGACGATAATGCAGTTTAACGTCATGCAGGATGAAGATGAGTAGTTTAAAGTCATGCAAGATGATAATGATTATTTTAACATCATGATGGATGATAATGCAGTTTAACGTCTTGTAGGAAGAAGATGAGCAGTTTAAAGTCATGTAGGATTATAATGAGTAGTTTAATATCATAATGGATGATAATGCAGTTTAACGTCACACAGGACGAAGATGTTTGTGTCACGTAACCATATCAATACAAATCCTACCAAAAATAATAATCCCATGTTAGTTATTCTCGATGTGGGAAACAAGAAATAATTATTTTATTTTCCTGACACATGGAAGCATACAGAAAGGGGAATGGAGATGTCGGGCCGAGAATATCCCAGCGACACTGGCCCACTTTTTCAATTTGCAAATATGTATAGAAGGGTAACACCAAGGGTGTTGGTGTTCTACCTAAACATATAGAGGTGAAAAAAAAGGTGAATCATAGAATTTGATATCTAGATCAGAATGATGGTGGTGTAACGATGGAGTATAGATGTTAACTGTGTTTGAAACACAACATCCATATCTTGTTACCATGGATGAGGATAGACAAATAAGTTTTGACCGCTGACCATGTTCGAAACATGGTATGTGTCACAAAATATCATCTGAAGTCTTATGGGGCGTTGGACCAAGACGGTAGGTGATCCAAAGTGGCATGAGACTAGGATGTTAGGGGGTCCCTTTAAACATGAAAGAAGGAATGGATCCAAATAAAGGGACACTACAAAGCATAGATATGGAATGGTATTACGTCCATTTGGATTCCAACACTCTTGGTTCTACACCACAATGCATCAGAGCATGTCAGTGTGAAGACATTGTTGGACTCAGAGTAACATCCCCTAGTGTTGCACATAGTTTAAGGTCTTATTTCTTGGACCAAAGGTTCTTAGTTTAAGGTCATAGAATTTGGAACTAGTTCATAGTTTAAAGTCTTTTATATTGGATGAGTGGTGGCTGGCTTTTAAGGTTACATATCTTTGACCAAGGAAACTATAGTTTTAGGCTGCATAGCTTTGACCATGGTTGCTGTATTATTAGGCTATGTAGCTTTGACCAAAATTTTGTACAGTTTTTTGTCAAGTGACCAAGACATTTCCCTAGTTTAACGTCATGAAACCAATATGATAGTCGTTATGCAGTTTAATGTCGTGCAACTAGTACGCAGTTGTTACATTTTTTAACTTCATGTAACTGGGACATGAAACCGTAAGGATTTTTTTGGTAAATGGATGGTCATATCTACCCCATTCTAATGGTTTAGGATCCTTTAGGATGAGGGGGGAATCCATATGATGGGATTACCCTAAAATTACCCTAGCATATACATGGAAGTTCTCCATGCCTAAGTGGGGAAATCCCATGGTGAGCATTCCAGAAGTTAGTTTTGGGGCCGCAGGGAGGAACTATGTGGTCGATCCAATGACATAGTTTGGATGACACAGAGTGTCCCAAGGGTGACAAGGTTGATATAATTCCCTCAGTCTGGTGGGGAAACAGAGCCCAGAAAGTGTGGATACCTGGATCATTGGTACGACAGGGCGATGGATCCCAGAAGGTGTAGAAGCCTAGAACATTGGTATGATGGGGAAATGGATCCCGAAAGGCGTAGAAGCCTGGAATGTTGATATGATGGGGCGATGTAGCCAAGAAGGTGTGGAAGACAACAATTTCAGTACGATAGAGTGATGGAGACCGGAAGTTTTCGAAACCTGGAACATCGGTACGATGGGGTGATGAAGCCCGGAAGGTATAAAAGCTTGGAACATTGGTTCTATGGGGTGATGGATCCCAGAAGACGTAGAAGCCTAGAGCGTCGGTAAGACAGGGCCATGGAGCCCATAAAGCGTAGAATCCTGGAACATTGGTACGATGGGGTGATGGAGCCCGGATGGTGTGGAAGCCTAGATGTTGGTACGATGGGGGCGATGGAGCCCGTAAGGGTGGAAGCCTGGACATTGGTATGATAGGGCGATAGAGCCCAAAAGGCATGGAAGCCAGGATCATTGGTACGACAGGGGAGATGGAGCTCGGAAGCCGCTGAGGCTTTGATGTCGATACGATGGGGTGATGGATCTCGGAAGGTGTGGAAGCCTGGATCGTTGGTACGACAGGGGAGATGGAGCTTGGAAGGCATGGAATCCTGGAACATCAGAACAACAGGGGCGATGGAGCCCGAAAGCCATCGAGGCCTAGACGTCGGTACGATGGGGCGATGGATCCCGGAAGGTGTGGAAGCCTGGAACATCGGTATGAAGGGGTAAATGGATCCTAGAAGCCATCAAGGCATGGACGTCAGTATGATAGGGGCGATGGATCCTGGAAGGCGTGGAAGCATGGATCGTTGGTATGATGGGGGTGATGGATCCTGGAAGGCATGGAATCCTGGAACGTCAGTAAAACAGAACGATGGAGCTCAGAAGTCGTAGAAACCAAGAACCTCGGTACAATGGGGCGATGGATCCCAAAAGTCATGGAAGCCTGGAGAATTGGTACGATGGGAGAGATGGAGCCTAGAAGCTATCGAGGCATGGACTTTGGTAAAATGGGGGTGATGGAGCCCGAAAGACATTGAGACCTGGACGTCAGTACGATGGGGCGATGGATCCCGGAAGGCATAGAAGCTTGGATCGTCAGTACGATGGGGGAGATGGAGCCCATAATGAATGGAATCCTAGAACGTCGGTATGACGGGGGAGATGGATCCCGGAATCCATCAAGTCCTAGATGTCAGTACTATGGGGGTGATGGAGCCCGGAAGACATTGAGGCCTGGACGTTGGTACGATGGGATGATGGATCCCAGAAGGCACGAAATACTGGATCATTGGTACGATGGGGGTGATGGAGCCTAGAAGGCATGGAATCCTAGAACTTCAATACAACATAGGTGATAGATCCCATAAGGCATGGAAGCCTAGATTGTGGGTACGACAGAGCGATGGATCCCAGAAGGTGTAGAAGCCTGAAACGTTGGTACGACGAGGCAATAGAGCCTGAAAGGCATGTAATCCTGGATCGTCGGTATGATGGGGGTGATGGAGCCCCGAATCCATTGATGCCTAGATGTCAGTACGATGTGTGAGATGAAGCCCAGAAGCCGTCAAGGCCAGGACGTCAGTACGACAGGGCAATGGAGCCTAAAAGGCATGGAATCTTGCCAATCCATATCACAATGTAGAGCAACTAGAGTATGGATTTGATCAAACTTTTCCCATTAATGTTTATTCATAAAAAGACATGGATTTGACATGGTGAGGGCCTCCATGATGGATTTTTTAGATTCATGGTGAGGAACTCTATACCAAAGGGTAGTGGTGTGGGGAGGACCTCCATAGTGGCTTCTGGTGGTGATGGGGAGGACTCCCGTGCCTGGTGATAGCGCTGTGGGGAGGACCTCTGCATTAGCGTCTAGTTATTTTGGATATGTTCCATTAGATTCGGGTGGTTTCCCCTTATATGTCCCATGAGGGCAGCGGAGTCGGTGAGGATCCAATGGAGTTGGGGGGGATGCCCCCTATGCTTCCTCTTAAGGTGGTGGAGTCGGTGAGGAGTTTATGGATTCAGGGGGGGCAGATTCCCCCTACATGGCCTCTTAAGGTGGTGATGTTGGAAAGGATCTGATGGAGTCAGGGAAGATTCCCCCTACGTGGCCTCTTAAGGCGGCGACGTTAGCAAGGAGCTGATGGAGTCATGGGTGGATACCCCATTTCCGGTCTCTTAAGGCGGCGGGGTCAGTGAGGAGCTGATGGAGTTGGGGCGGATGCCCCCTACACAGCATCTAAAGGCGGAAGAGTCAGAGAGGAGTCGATGGATTCAGGGGAGGATGCCCCATGCACCGCCTCTTAAGGTGGCAGATTCGGCGAGGAGATTATGGAGTCGGGGTGGATTCCCCCTTCGTGGCATCTTAAGGTGGAGGCATCGGCGAGGAGCAGATGGATTCGGGGGGCGGATTCCCCCTATGTGGCCTCTTAAGGTGGTGACATCGGTGAAGAGATGATGGGGACTGGGGAGGATACCCCGTGCACAACCTCTTAAGGTGGAGAGGTTGTTGAGGAGCCAATGGAGTTGGGGTGGATGCCCCCTCCGCAGCCTCTTAAGGCGGCGGAGTCGGTGAGGAGCCGATGGAGTTGGGGCGGATGCCCCCTACGTGGCCTCTTAACACGGCGGAGTTGTCTAGGAGCCAATGGAGTTGGGGTGTATGCCCCATGCGCTGCCTCTTAAGGCAGTAGAGTTGGCCAGGATCTGATGGAGTTAGGGAAGATTCCCCCTGTGTGGCCCCTTAAGGAAGAGGATTCGGTGAGGATCCGATGGAGTCGGGGGAGGATTTCCACTGCGTGGCCTCTTAAGACGGTGGGGTAGGTGAGGAGCCGATGGATTCGGGGTGGATGCCCCTTGCGTGGCCCCTTAAGGCGGCAGAGTTGGCAAGGAGCCAATGGAGTTGGGGGGAGGATTCCCCCTGTATAGCCTCTTAAGGTGGTGAGGTTGGTGAGGAGTCGATGGAGTCGGGGTGGATTCCCCCTATGCAGCCTCTTAAGGTGGCGGATTCAACAAGGAGCCGATGAACCATAGTCTCCACACACCCGATGGTACTCATCCTATCACATATGAATGATAGGGGTTTCACATGGGTGATGCCTCAATTTTTCCGACATACTTTGTCTACTCTCTATTGAAGGAGAATAGATTCACGTTGGGTTCACCATTTCTATTTCCGACACTTTTATCGGGGCGTGCATTCGTCTCTTTTGGAGTATGTGTAGCTGTTACCCTTCATTCTTGCTTTCCAAATGTAGGTGGAATCCATTTCTTACTCAAGGACGATTTCTCCTTGATCTAAATGGGATGATGGGATGTTGGTTCCTCCTTCTTTAGATTCCTCCTCAGAAATCATCGCCTAGTCCAGGTCTCCCTCGTAGATTTGAGGTTTGGTTCATGAATCTCATTACCAATGCCATATCTTTGTGGACATTGGTTAATTACACTACTTCCTTCAGGGCATTCCATGGGGTCTTGACATGGTAGCAACCTTCGTTCGGAGTAGATGACAACATCAGGCATGTCGGGGCATCTCTTGATGCGTTCACATTGGGGAACTTGTATTCTTCCTCATAAGAGGGAATCTCAAGGGCATAGAACTCGAGGCATCCCACATTGATCGTGGGGTATTATATGCCATAGGCATGTATCTGAGGTTTTCCTTAGCTTCCCATGCTTAACATGGGGTATGTCGTGAGTTTAACATCTTGCGGAGATGGTTATGCCAAAGTTGTGTCTTCTAAGGTTTTCTTCAGGCATCTCATGTTTAACACGAGGTAGGCCGTGAGTTTAACATCTTGCGGAGACGGAATGAGAGTGATCAGAATGTCCCATAGATACAAATCAGATTGATACATCCCTAGGGGGGAACACCTAGAAGGTTTACCAGATGGGTGGATTAGAATGCCCAATGAGGATGGATCTAAGGTGGTGTGTCCAATAGGGGGAAGATATCACACCTTGAAGGATGATCTTGACACCACTGAGGGAGGATAAGAAATATTTCACCCCAAAATGGGGAACACCAGATGGATAGGTTAGAATGCCCAATGAGAGAAGACCCCAGGTGGTGTGTTCCATAAAGGGAAGATGCCACACCATGAAGGCTGATCTGGACACCGCTGAGGGCGAATCAGGGAGAGTGCACCCCATCATGGGGAACACCAAGGTTTACCATTATCTAGGATTAAACCACATGGAGGTTTCCTATGTACCCTATATAAACAACAGGTATCAAAACCCACATAGTTCTAAGGGGGGATGAATCGGGGTGTACACAAAGGAAAATGACCCGAAGACATGTTGGGGATTACGCATGGATAGCATCCCATAACAAGAGGGATGCTCTTGGGTAGATGGTTATGGATTTTTCGGGGCTTATGCATGGTTAGAAGCCCAATTGAATGGCATGATCCCACCAAGATGTGGCATCCTAGGTAAGAATCAAGATGGATGGTGGAGAGTTTAATTAAGTGGAAGGGGGTGGGATGGAATCATCGTGAAGATTATGGTAGTGTTGGGCTTGAACCTAAGATAGGCTTCCTACGTATCTCTGTAAAGGGAATCAAAGTCTGCGTAGTTCGATGAGGTTATGGGACACCTGAGGAGGTGACTCGTGAGAATGGACGTATGGATGAGAGTAAAGGATCAGGGTGTGTGAAGAGGACAACAACCCAAAGGCATGTTGGGGCTTATGTGTGGTTAGCAGCCCAGGTTTGTCTAACCCTCGAGGGACAGACCAGAGATATGGGTCCCAATAGGGGACTATAATGGCTTACCATTGATTGGGGAACACAACATATTACCACTAGTTGGGGTTGAAAATAGCTTACCGCAGATTAGGGTTCCAACGGATTACCACTGGTTGGGGGATCACAATGGCTTACCGTCGATTGGGAGACACAACAGCTTACCGTCAATTGGGAGACACAATGGCTTACCTTTGATTGGGGTTGTACCTCGGGGAGGTTTCCTATGTACCTTTCCTAGGAGACAAGGATCAAATCCCACGTAGTTTTAATGGGTACATTTTAACGTCTTGCGGGATGAAACGGGGGCATACTATTTAATGTCATGCAGGACAAAGGTGAACTGATGTGAAAGGGTCGGGACAAGTAGGTGTTGGGATTGAACCTTAGAGAGGCTTCCTACATACCTTTCCTAGGAGATAAGGATCAAAGTACACACAATTCAGGATGGTTTGGTGAATCGACGTGAAGTGGTCAGGACTGATGGTTGTTAGGCTTGAACCTCACAGAGGCATCCTACATACCTTGCCTTGGAAAGGATCAAAGTCCATGTAGTTCGGAATGGTTTAGTAAACCAAAGTGAAGTGGTCGGGACTGATGGTTATTGGTCTTGAACCTCAGGGAGGCTTCCTACATACCTTTCCTTAGCAAGGATCAAAGTCCACATAGTTTAGGAAGTCTAGGGCTTATGCGCTAATACGGTTCATAGAGGAAATAGGGGATTATGTGTGTTTAGCAACCCAAGGAGATGGAGATTGGGAATTACTCTAGGATAGAGGACCATGTGCTGTAATGGAGTGGAAATGGTGAATGGGTCTTATGCATGGAAGTTTCCTGGGTGCCGTTATAGAGCGGAAATGATGAATGGGGCTTACGCGTGGAAGCTTCCCAGGTGTCTCTATGGAGCGGCAATGGTGAATGGGGCTTACGCATGGAAGCTGCCGAGGTTCTGATAAGGAGTGGCTACGGTGGATGGGGATTACGCATGGAAGATGCCCGAGTGAAGCTATAGAGAAGGAATAATGAATGGGGATTACACATGGAAGTTTCCTGGGTGCCGCTAAGGAGTGGCGACAGTGGATGGGGCTTATGCATGGAAGATTCCCAGGTGCTACTAAGGAATAGTGATGATGGATGGGGCTTACGCATGAAAGTTGCCCAGGTGCTGCTATAGAGCAACAATGATGGTTGGAGCTTACATGTGGAAGCTTCCTGGGTGCTGCTAAGGAGATTCAATGGTGGATGGGGCTTACACATGGAAGTTGCCTGGGTGCCACTAAGGAGCGACAATGGTGGATGGGGATTACGCATGGAAGTTTCCCATGTACTGCTAAGAAGAGGCATTTATGGATGGGGATTACGCATGGAAGCTACCCAGGTGCCACTATGGAACGACAATGGTGGATGGGTATTATGAATGGAAACTGCTAGTATACCGCTATGTAGTGGGAATGGTGAATGGGGCTTACACATGGAAGCTATCGGGTGCCACTATGGAGCAGCAATGATGGATGGGGATTACACGTGGAAGATGCCTAGTGATCTCTTCCTCATGTCTGTCCATGAGGGAATCCCAAATCATTGGTGGGTTGAGACATATAATTGAGGTCTACACCTATGTGCTAGTGCACAAGCGGGATAACGCCAAGGGAATTGGAATCAGTCTGAAAAAAGGGGGATGAAATTTTTGAATCACATGCCCGACATTCAGAATGTGGTGAGGGTGGCATGACAATGGAGGATAACTATTGACCATGTTCAAAACATAGAATCCATATTTCATTAGCCTGAAATGGGGACAAACAAATGAGGGTTGACTGTTGAGCATGTTCAAAACACCAAACCTGACTCGAAGTGTCATCCACAGTATTCCAGGGTGTTGGCCCAGAACGGTAGGTGAGATGAGGTGGCATGGGACCAAGACATTAGGGGGTCTATTCAGACATGAAATAGGATAAAGATCTGAATGGAGGACACGCAAATCATGATGTGTAGTGATGTAATGTTTGAACTGATTCCAACGCTCATGAAATTACACCACTATAATCATGGATTGAGTCATCTTATGCTTAGAACATAAGGAAGTGCTTATTTGGAACAAGATGCATCCTATTATTGAATGATAGTGTATACTATAGTTTATAGTCATGTATAGTGGACTGATGGTATCTTATGCTTGGAGCATAATGCATCTCTTATTTAGAGCAAGATGCATCCTATATTTGTCACATAGGGTGTACTACAGTTTATAATCATGTAGAGAGAACTGTTGGCATCTTATGTTTGGCGCATAAGGAATCTATTGTTTGGAGAAAGAGGCATCCTATATTTGTCACATAGGGAGTAATACAGTTTATAGTCATATAGATAGGACTATTGGCATATTATGCTTTTAGCATAAGGCATATCTTGTTTGGAGGAAGAGGCATCCTATATTTGTCACATAGGGAGTACTACAGTTTATAGTCATATAGATAGGACTATTAGGAATGAGGATCCTAGAAATGGATGGTGTTGGGACTTATGCAAGAGCATCCCTTTCTAGTTCAACCTAGCCTAGGATCCAAGTTATAGGGTTTAGAGGAGTCGCTTGAGGAATTGTTCAACTCAAGGTACTTAAGGAATTAGAGATGAGAATCTCAACTCACAAAATGTAAAAAGGACCAAGAGGAATATGTAGAATCAAGGTATTTCATGGAGTTTGGAGGAGTATCTCGAATCATGGTATTCTATAGGTGGAAGGTGGGTGCGCATAAGGGCACAATGGAAAATTTCGACATCCCAGCTTGAAAATTTCATGGTGTGACTCTCCATATTTCATGGGGATCAGTGATGGAAGTGAAGGGACCATTCCAGAGGCCCAAGACCATAGCCTAGCACTGATCCTGAGCGGGGGTGCGGGGGTGCAGTTCCCATAGTATGAACCGGTGGGCGCGAAGTTTGGCTCTTCGCAAAGGATAGGGATTTGTGAAGTAACTTCACGGAGGAAAGGATCTTGCGGAGCATGGGGTCTCAGGAAGTAGCCTCGCAAAGGAAAGGCGATTGCGGAGCATGGCCTCGTGGAGTGCAGGATCTCATGGAGCTCAGGGTCCCACAGAGCTTAGGGTCTCGTGAAGCAAAGGGGCTCATGGAGCAAAGCGGCTCACGGAGAAAAGCGGCGTACGGAGCAAAGTAGCTCGTAGAGCCTATAGAAACCTAAAGGAGCTCTCTCCTTCGCAAGGGTTGGAGCTCTTTGTGAAGGGGATCACTTCACGGTGCTCAGGAGCTCCACAAAATGGGAGATTGGCTACCCAAGGGGTGGCGTGACTGTGCTTATGAAGGGGGTGAGCCGGCTATTTATAGGTAATGGATTTTGGTGGAGCACACCACATAGCACAAATGCACACTATGAAGAGACAATGGAGTCACGAAGGAAGTTGCGCTCCACAACCGGAGAGAGTTCCCTCAAGTTTCTCATAATCATGGATTCAACCATTATCAGCCTTCGTGGTGCACGCAGAGTATCCGGTCAAGTTCCCTGAAGTTCTTCGTAACTGCAGAGTCATCCATCACGGCCTTCACGGCGCTCGAGAAGGCTTCGGTCAAGTTCCTCTACTCTACGGTCGCAGAGGGAGCTTCGCAAATGGGCTCCGCGAACCAGTTTTCCAGCCCAACTTCAAATGTCCATAACTCCTAAATCTTAAATTAGTTCAGGCTCTATGACTAGTCAAATAAAAGCTTGCGGAATGGACTATGATCTTGTATCATGTATGGAAGCATTTGAAATATCTTGGGGACGCATTTTCTAGTGTCAAAAAATGTAATTAGAATATAAAATATTTAACAATTAATTATACATTATAATTGTCAAATAAATCCCTAGTTCACTATAATTTGTCCAAAATATATTACTTTAAATATTTTTAAAATTATTTATTTGATTTTTCTACTACTTTCACAGGCATTGTGTCAGCATTGTGTAAGCATTAAAAGAAATTATAATATCTCTAAAAATTCAAAAAAAAATCATAAAAATAATTTATTCATATTAAAAATTCATATTTAGAACCATTCATATATTCTTTTTATTTTTATGAAAATATATTATAGATATTAAAAGAAATAGAGTGGCATTTTGTATTGTTTCATAGCTTAAAATAATATAAAGGTTATAATCAAAGGAAAGTGGTACCAAAATGACATATTTTATAAGTTATAATTATTATGTTAGAATTAACCTCATTAAATTAAATAAATTCTCTTGTTTTTCTATTTTTAAGACCTTATCCCATTATTTTATCCTTAATTAACCTATTTTACCTATTGTCATGGTGAAAGACTTTTACCATGGTTATTGTTCAATATAAATAAAAATGAAATTGACCTATTTACCATATTTTAAAATACTAAATATAAATATGAAATCTATATTTCAAAATTCAATTCCTATAATTTTTAGAAATTTATTTTAATATAATTATATGAAACACATTGAAAAGATTTTCTAAAAAAATGTGTTCTTAAGCATAAAAAGAACTTATACCAAAATAAAATATAATGTTGATTCCTATGGAATTAATTTTATTATTTTTAATAAAATTTATGTTATATTAATTTAAAATTAAATAAAAAATATAATGGGCCTTGTAAATTACTTGATTTAATGAAAATAAATGACAACTTTTCAAAAATCAGCATTTTTCACTATTCACTCAAAATCAATATTTTCAGAAAAAAATATCAAAAAATAATACTAATCCTATTATGAAATTATTATTTCAAAAGTGATATTAATTTTTTCAAATATAATTTAAAAAACGGTATAAATTAATAATAATATACACACACAAAATACAATTAAAACAATTTTTGAAGAAAATAAATTTTTAAAGCATAAAATGAATTTATTATCATTAATTTCCAAATAACCAAAGTTAAATTAATGTTAATTCATTAAATTATATATATAATATACTTTTTTAATTAAAATAATTTATCAATATTAATTAATTTAATCTATTAAGATAAAAAAATGCACACATAAATATAGTTTTATTACAAATATCTCTTTTACCTTCAAAAGATTGTCTTCATTTCCAACCAATTAATTAATAAATATATGATTGATTATTACTTTTATTAAGGAAAAAATTATACATATATTTCAAAATATTTTTATTCATATTCAAAATCATCAAGCTAATAACTTGGTCATAATGGTCATATTTATATAATAGTATATCATGATTTGTTTAAGCTTGGTGTTGTGTGTGGTGCACACTATCAAAAATAGAGTTCTTTGAAAATAAAATATAAACAAAAATATTAGGGTAATAAATTCTCCCATCCTTATAGAAATTTCACCCTCATAATTTTAATTCTTCTTTTCTAAATAGAAAATATCATAACATAGTAATGAAATCAGATATATATTTTATCATGAAAATTAATTTCTGGGTTATGAACAAGAAAAATATTATACATATACCTCTATAAGAATCATACTTGAAAATAATTTTCTTAAAATATACATTGGTATTTTAGTGAAACTATCCACATAAGACTTCACATATTTATCTTCAGTTTGATTAAGTTTGAGAAATTCATTTACCATTAAGATAGAAAATATGATAAAATTTACTTACATGATTTCTTCCCATTATATAAGTCTGATTTAATCCTTTTATGTGCACCATCATGATTAATGTTTCATTAATGAAGCATTAAAATAAAATTTTAATTGACTATATGATCTATAAAATGATGAAAATTTATTCCTCCTAACTAAAAAAATGGTAGCTCAAGTTAAAATAATAACCAATATGAATAAACCAATATAAAAATTAATATCAATAATCTTAATAGTAACCAAATATCAATTTAAAACACATAAAATATGACTGATCAAATTTGAACCCAAAAATAAGAATGTTTTGATCACTTATTCTTCCAAAATCATCTCATTTTTCACCAAACAACCTTTAACAGTCGAATATGTATATTCTATAATTAGATATTACAAAATATATTATTTCAAAAATAACCTAATTGACCATGATATAAACTAAAATACTATAAAATTCACTAAGGATTACCATATCATATCACATGATAACTTTAAAGTTCATCTATACATTCTTCCAAAAATATCACATTGTCATACAAATCATTTTTTGGGGTGATTGATACCATTCAATATATGTTTCCCAAATTTAAATTTTCTAAATTTTATATACAACTAAATATTATTAGAACAATAATTTGGTGTTTTATCTTAATACTCATACCAAACAACTATTGATAAATACCACCACATCATAATCATGTATTCTCTAATTTAACTATAATTACCCTTCTTTCATATCCTTAAAGGTTACATTCATCCATGGGGGATATTATTTGATTGTATTTTGTCTTATAAAGATCAATAGATATTTCATCCATGGATAAAATATTTCTAAGAAAAGAAACATCCTAAAATCAACATTAATAGTTACCAAATTTCTCATATAACACCTTTTCCTCAATAAATATTCTCAACTGATTCTCATTCTCTTAATAATCCTTGGATTATTTCCAGGTATCATCAATAAATACAACAATGAAATTATTAGGGTCATCCTTGAGTCTTGGTAAATTAGTTTTCATAATCCCCAATCTAATTATAGTTAAAGTACTAAACATTAGTATATTATTTCTTGGAATCTCAATTATGAGCATGATATCATTTTTCTCCACACATGTAACAAACTGCCATTCTATTTGAGAATTTAACCAAGTGATTCTTCTAACATTCTTGATATGTAGTATCTTGAATATTTTTCCTTCCATGGTATTTATCACCTAAACTTCCATGAAACTTTATTTTTTTTATTTCATGTGTTAGGAAGTTCGGTTATGTTCAAATTGTTTTTTATAAATCAAGATAGTTTATTATTTATAACTATAAGATTATTCAATCTAGCTTATTTCCACTTTGGTTTCTCCATATGGGAAAGGATATTAATAATAACTTGAGTTATTGTCCCTAATAAATCACAAAACAACCCGTATTACCCAACTATCTATAACCTAAACCAGTCTTAACATGGCTTGAAGGGAGTTACCGATCCCCATGAGCTGGAAACAAGCACCTGGGAATCAAAAAAAATATTTGGGAACAATTTCTCAACAAAGACCCTATAAAAAGATTTTATAAATATACAAAATAATGTCGGTATACAAAAACAAATAAAATATAATAAAGATACAAACTTTATGTAAAACAAGTTATAGTGTATAAAGATAAACCAAAGTACTCAAAAATTATCCAGTCCCAACTTTGTGTGACATTATGAGACCACCAGAATCCCACACCTTGATAACAAACAAACTCGCCACCCCCTACAGTGCCTTGACCTTGCTTGTATCTGATATAACAATATCTACATACACCCAAAGATTTATGCAGGGTGTAATAAAAATATCCCAATAGGATCCCACCAAGTGTTTCATAAGTATACTTTATACAATAAACTAATTGTCCAAAAGTAAATAAAAGAAATATATGAGATAAAATTCTTCACCATTTGATACAAAGAATGGATAAATCACCCCTTTTCATAATTTTTAATAGATACCAATAAACAAGTTTCCAAATAATTTCTATATACATTCCAAATAAACATTTCAAAGATAATAACTAGAGAAAATAAGCCCATGAGTATCAATAATTACAATTAAATGAGGATCCTCATAACAACATCATGATTAGTAGGCCACTTGATATTCACATTAACCTATAAAAATAGGTCTAGGGGGTAAGAGTTTACTCTCGATAGTGGCTCCATGACACAAATTAGAAAACTTGGTGCACACATTAACCTAAAAAACAGTTCTAGGAGGAAAGAGTATATACCAAAGGATGTATCCCTCCATCATCATCAATAATATTTAGTTTTACCACATTAGTGTCACACAAAGAAAATTTCATATTTTAAACCACACAAAATATGATTTGAAAAACTCTTATTTAATAACCTCAAGGGAAAAATCCATTTTCAAAACCATAGATAAAACCACCACATATTATAAAAACATTATACATTCCCTTTAAAAACCATTTCCAATTTAATTCCATGATTCATTCTTTATAATCATTTTATAAACCCAATTCAAAGAGTACAGAAGAAAGGTTTGAAGAAAAAAATCCCAATTATGAAACCACCAATCTTGAAATACTTGGAATAAAAATTCTTATAGGTAAAAAATAAGAAAAGATGATCCAATGGACTTAGAAATATATAAGGGATCCTATATCAAGATTTCCCAGTCAAACATATCCAAATTGACACGTTCTTTAATGAGTAAAATCAAAGGGAACACTTAAGACCACAATTCTTGAGAAATACACCATAATGATAGACGATCCAATAAAGTCCCCTCAATTCCTTAATGGATCTATAAAGAACTAGATTAGAAACCTAGATCCAATAATTCCCATTATTGATGAAGATGATCCATAGATAGAAACAAGAGGAATTGGAAGAATAAAGGGATACAAGACCTAAATGGGGATCAACTTACCAAGAGAGGACTATGAATTAGATTGGAGATTCAGTCCACCAAGAAATTAGGTTGGGAGAGCTATAGATGTATCAAGAGAGACTATATGTTTAAATAAGTCAAATTAGTATCAAAATAGGAGGATTCATGAGTTAAATGGGGGTTTCATATGGAGAATAATATTGTTATTTCCCACTACTTATCATCCTATATTGGCACCACCAACTAGCTACTAGATACCGCTAAATATTCAGTTGTTCCATGTAGAATTATTACACCCTTGGAAACCCCATTGGTTTTATGGTGGGATTCCTTCAGGAATCCCATTATACCAGTATTACATCGGCTAAATGGTGGGTATCACCAGCTTACCGATGGAATTTCTATAGGAAACTCCTACAATTAGTATGCCATCGGATTTCCAGTGGTACTCATTGGCTAGTTGGTGGACTACCTATAGATTTTACAGCTACACCTACAGGTCTACACTTATGAAAAACACATATGAAACCTCTTGACCTCTCAAACATGAGTCAAAAAAATTACCTTGACCATTCCTTTTAACTAAACTAACCAAAACAATCAAAAAAACTAGAAACAACTGAAGGAAGGAGAAAAAATAAAAACATGTGTAGAGTAGTACCTGAAAACAAAATGGGGATGTTATAATTATTCCAAAAATATTTATTTCTATGTCAATAAAGATATTCTAAAGAAGGTTTATTTTTTAATATATTAGGCCAGTAATCCCTTATAAAATTATCCTTCTCCCAAGTCTCATGAGAATCAAAACCATATTCCATAGAACTCAAACCAAAGGGATATAATTACCATGTAGAACATTCAATTAGGAATAAATAACTCTAAGCAGTTGCTCATTCACTAACATAATTGGTTCTATATTGAGTTCTTCCCAATTCAAAACATGATATGGGTTTTGGATAATACTTTTTGAGTTTATAAACAGGAAAAAATTTGTGTACTAAGATAAATGAGGTGGTGAATCCAAGTTATATGCTACCTTTTCAAGTTGTTCAATGTTCTCAAATAGACCCACATACCTAGGAGAGAAATCCCATTACTTTATAAGACATCATTGACCCAACCAAGGATATATTTTCTATAATACTAGATCACTAACCAAAAACTATAAAGGATTATGACATCGATCTTCATAATACTTGTACTATCTTTGAGCCATCACTAAATGTTGAAAAACCAACTATATATTCTCTATTGTCTCCTAAACCAATATCATTCCAACCAAGGAAGATTCTCCAACCTCATACCAATAGAGATTAAATCTGAAAGGATATTCATACAATGCTTTGAAAGGTCTCATTCTAATGGATGATTGGTAACTTTTATTATAATAAAATTCAACCATACCCAAATGGTTATCCCAAGAACCTCCAAAATACAATACACATGTAAAAATCATATATTTTATAATATTATTAGCTATTTATATCTTACCATCTATATTATGATGATATGTTGTTCTCTAAAGGTTTTAGGTGTATAAGAAGTGCCTTTTTGGGTGTTAGATTAAAATTTATTTTAATTTAGAGTTTATCAAAACCCCAATAAAGGATTTTTCACATTAATTTTATAATTAATTAATTTATATCTAGATGAAATTATATACCTAGTATTAAGATATTTCTTCATTAAATATTTTTATCTTTCAAAAACCCTTTTGTATTACCTTTTCTGTGCTTTAAGGATTCAAGTGTATAATCCCTCTAGTAGTGATCCACATGTGCTCCTTTGATCTCTAAGAAAATCCAACTGATTTTTTGGTGCTGGCATAGTGAATCAATTTTCTCGAATTTTTCATCATGATCACTCCAATATCCTTTAGGCTTGAAGGTTTTCTTCTTATTCTTGATAGAAAAATAGGAGGAAAATTCAAGAGGGATAAGTTCATTGTGTGCAACAATTCTCAATTCTCAATTTTTGATTAATTCTACACAAAATACATGGCCATATATTTATAGAGATAGGGTTTAGGTTAAAATATTATTTAATTACACCTTGGACCATATATTATATAATAATATCTATTAAACCCCATCCCAAAATAATAATATTATTATCTTCATTATTTTATGGAATGCACCAACATATAGAATGATAAAATATATTTACTGGATTGTAAATAAATATTTATCAATAGATATGGTCTTGGTATATTTATCATACTTGAAATTTATTAAATACTTGAATAAATATTTAATTTAAATACTTCATTAATCGATAAATATTTTCAATTGATAAAATGTGAATAAAATTATTCCTCATTCCTGAGAATAATATTTATTCTATTAATTAAATTCAAATAGAATTTAATCTAGATCAATGAAAACATTTAGTGTGTAGCCCTATAGGATTCATTATCAATGGAATTAGATGGGATTGCATAAATTTTAAGATTAATATCTCAAAACAGGTCAAGGTATTCAAGAGAATGAACTTAAAGATGCAAGGATAACAACTATATATGAATGCTCATTATGTAATATAATCCCTTTATTATAATATCTCATCTGTTAGGTTGAACATATGAGTCATCAACCTATGTTTTTGATACATATTTATTTGAATATCTGAAATAAACATATTGATACACCATGTACATGTAATTTAGGGTGATGGTTCTATTCCAATCAAAGGGATAAGATATCAACTTTCATAAATATTGAATTGAAAAATCCACCCTCAACTTATCCATTAATAATATGTCATTTGTGATGCACCTAATGTACCCTACCTCATCATGAACATATATCATCACATATTTTGTCAGAAAATATAAGTGTGTGATTCATTAAATGAATTAATGATAATCTTAAAGGACCATTACACACACTTACAGAAAGGAATATCTGATGACACAAAAATAAGAGGAATTCCTACCAATGGGTCTATTCTCATAATCTCTCATCTTGGAGATTAAAAAGTGTGAACTCTATGAGAAAAAGACTAACCCACTTATGAGTAATAAAACCTGATATTCTACACACTATATGTCCCATCATAGTATGTTACTTAAACATAGTAATTTAGTTAAGAATATTTTCATGGCATTTCAAGGTTCTTATCATAGCGGGGAACTGTTATGACCTTATCAATGAGACATATACTCTTGGATATTATTAAATTAAAGGCATGAAGAATGATAAAAAATTGTAATAATATTTTATAAATATTCAAATCATCTAATATACATTTAATCAAATTACTACGAGTTGGTCCTAGGACACCAACTCTAACAAACTTCCACTTTGACTAGAACCAACTACCTATGACTTTTAGCCCTCTAGATATCACATGATAATCATGTTTCTACTGAGTCAAGTATTTAGTCAAGGGGACTTCTACATTTTCCACTATAGATATTATTCTCACTGCAACCTCTCCTCTTTGAGAAAAATCCCTCATGAGATGATACTTCTGAAGTATGTGCTTCCTCTACAGATGCAACCTTGGCTCCTTTATGAGATACACCACTAAAGTATTATCACAATAGAGTGTGATAGGATATTTACTTCTAGGAACCACATAAATATCTTGAATTATGTTTTTTACCCAAACTACTTATTTACCTACCTTATAAGCCACAATATACTCAGACTCTACTATAGAATCGGTGACCATAACTTTCTTTGAGCTATTCCATCCCATAGTAACTCAATTAAAAATGAATATGTATCACGTTTATGATTTTATATCATCTTGATCTATTTCAAAACTATAATATGTATATCCTCTGATGACTAGTTCCTTATCTCCTATATATACTAAGAACTTATCCTTAGTACACCTTAGATACATAGGGATATTTTTAAATGACATCCAATGGTAGTTACCCGGGTCTTCTTGATATCTTCCAACTATACATAATATGTAAGAGATATATATCCTAGTACATATCATAACATACATGAATGTATCAATCATAGATGCATATATAATCCTTTACATTCTTTTTCTTTCTTGTTTTTACTGAGGACACTTTTTCCTATAAATTTGAATTCCTTGTGACACTGGAAATAATACACTCTTGGATTTTTCCATACTAAAACTATTCATTATCTTTTCAATATATATACTTTGAATTAGGCCAAGTGGCCTCTTAGATCTATCATGATGGATCTTGATCCTAAGAATATATGATGCCTTGCCTAAGTTCTTCATGAAGAATCATTTATTCTACCAGGCCTTAATATACTCTATGACTGGTATCTCATTTCTAATGAGTAATATGTCATAAACATGTACTATTAAGAAAACAAACTCACTCCCACTAAACCTTTTATATACACAAGGATCACATTCATTTTTTATGAAATACAATTCTAGTATGGATTCACCAAATCGAATGTTTCATGACCTAAATGATTTCTTTAATTCATAAATGGATTTTTTTAAATTTTCATATCATATTGGAATCCTTTAGAGTCATAAACCCTTTGGGTTTTGTCATATAGACATCTATATGAAGGTTCCTATTAAGGAAGGTTGTTTTGACACCCATTTTCCAAATCTCATATTCATGAAAGGCTACAATAGCAAGTAGAATTTTGATGGATTTTAGAATTGAAACTGGTGAAATTTTTTTATCATAATCAATGCCTTAACATTTTTTAAACACTTTTTCAACCAGTCATTACTTATAGGTACTAACTTGTCCTTACATGTACATTTTCTTCTTGAATACCCATTTTCAACCAACATTCATTACATCCACTGGGGGACCTACCAAAATCCAAACATGGTTTTGATATATGGAATCCATTTCAGAATTCATGGCTTCTTTCCACTTAGAAAATTTGGTGCCACTTACTACTTACTTGTAGGTTATAGGATCATTATTATATATCAATAATGATTCACCATCCTTGGTGACTATAAAACCATTTCATTCTAGTTCTCTAACTATCTTTTACTCCTACATAGTACTTGTGTCCTTGGAATAGCTTCTTCTTCTGTGGGGTTTTGTGGAATCTATTCTTGTTCCATCTCTTTTACACCTTGAGCATAGACTTCATCTAAGTCTATCTCACTCCCAATATATATTTTAGTTATGTTCTCCTTCTCAATTAATATATAATTTCTTTCCACTATTAACTTTTTATATGATGGTTTGTATTGGTAATAACCCCTTGTTTCTTTGGGGTATCCTATAATGGTACACTTTGTGCCTTGGGGTGCATGTTTGTTACCTGAGGAGGCCTTAAAAAACAATTTACAACTTTTCACATGTAAGTATGAACACAAACATTACTTTACATTCCACAATTGGTATGGTATAACATCTACTACTTTATATGGAACCTGGTTTAGTATTTTTGATAATGTATATAACACATATCCCCAAAAGGATAATATAAGACTCACAAAAATCACCATTAATATCATCATGTCCAATAAGGTGTGATTCATCCTTTCACTTACATCATTCCAATGAGATGTAGAAGGGGTATTGAGTTGAGATAAAATCTCAAACTCTCATAAATAATTACTTAATTATTGATTAAGATATTTCCCACCATGTTCTAAGAAAAATTTATTAATCTTCATACCAAGATGGTTCTCAAATATATTCTTTTAAAATTTGAATTTATCAAAAGAATCTAGATTATACCGCATCAATTAGGTGTGTCCATATCAACTAAAATCATCAGTAAATGTTTTGAAGTATGATTACCCACCCCTTTCTTCAATAAGAAATTTTCCACACACATTAGTATTAACTAATTTAAAAATATCTTTATCCATTTCACTTTTTCCACTAAATGGGGATTTGGTCTTTTTTCTTGTAGACATACATGACATGCACCAAGTTATTTTAGATCAAAATAATATAAATATTCATCTTTGTGTAATTTAGTCAAATTATTTTCATTTACATGACCTATCTAGTGATGTTAATGTTGGGTGTGGTATGATTCATCTGAAGTAATTTCATTATTGATTTCCATTACTTGGTTTGTATAATTCAAAAACAAAAGGCCATTATTTATATTTCAATTTCCATAAAAAATGATATCTTTATAAAATAAGCAAAATTTATTCCTAAACTTGGAATTAAATCCATCTGTATCTAGTATGGAAATAAAAATAATGTTTCTGGTAAAAAAAATCACTTAATAAAAACCTTTTAAAACTAATATCATTCCAGTTGGAAACATGTGGTAGTATTCATAGATAGCTATATCATCATGTTTAACTCCATTTATTTCTCTTAACTCTACCTACCCTTGATAAATATTTTTAAATCTACTTGGTTCCTATATTTGGAAATATATATATATATGTGTGTGGGGGGGGGGGAGGATAAAAAGTTATATTTAATACCCAATATTTAAAAATAGATAAATCTCACTCAATAACAAATGCACCTTAAGCTTCCCATTTCTTATTTGGCTGGGTGTAGTTTTTTTTCAGTGCCCTTCTTTTCATATGAAAAACAAATAGCATCTTGTTCCCTTACTTGTCCCTTGATCTTCCTCTTCTTATAAGGGAGTGAAAAATTTGCAGGCTTAGATCTATTTGCCTTCCCCTTACATTTTTTGACCATAAGGATGGAAGTATTCTCATAATTTATCTCCTTATCTACTTGGTGGATAAGAGTAAAAATATATGGGATATACTTCTTTATGTTGTTCATATTAAAATTTACAATAATTCTTGAGAAGCTCTGAGGTAGTGATCCAAGAATGAGATAATTTCCCATCTCTTCAGTGATTTTAAACCCTAGAACCTCTAGACTCTCAATATAGATAATGAGGTTGACTAAATTAAGTCTATATGGGAAAAAATATCCAAGAATATATCTAAAAATAGCCTTGGATATCTCAAACTATTCATGTATAGATCTATCTTGGTATAGATCATAGAGATACTTGAGAATTCTATAAGCATCAATTTTTTCATGAGACTTCATGAGTTCACTAGACATAGATGATCATGTAAAACATTAAATTATGATAGAATAATTAATATTTTTTTCATATACAAGTAACTATTCATCACTTGCCTCTTTAGAAGGAGGATTAGGCATTGAGGATTCTAACATGTAAGATTTCTATTCATGGCGTAGCACAACCTGTAGGTGTCTAAACCACTCCTAGAATTTTTTTCTAGTGAGGAGATGATATTTCTCTAATATAGATAATGTGGATAATGTGGATGGAAAATATTCCATTTTCTATAACTATAAAATATAATATTATTAAAACTTTTCTTGATTACAAATTATATAAGAAATAGTAATAATTGATTTTATTAAATCCCCCACTATTTTATCAAGTCCCAATACCCCTCACTATTGAACTTATAATGTATAGTTTCTAAGAAATTATAGTGTCAAGGATCTATATTCCCATTCATATAACCCCAAAAAGGGTTAGTCAAGCTACTTGAAGGTATTTAGGTAGGCTGGTATTTGGAAACTGCAGGCTTGCATCTCCTTGATCTGTTGAGTGGACTCAACAATCATTACATTATTATTTGTATTTCCTCAACACTTACCTCAAAGTTAAATCAAGTTTAGAAATATCTACTTATCTTGATGTAAGATGGTTAATTCAGTCCATAACCTTTATAAGAACTCCATGCTCAAAGTAAGTGTCCCAACAAGGGCTAGTCAAAAACTTAGTTCTAAGTATTTTATTCTTAATCAAGTAGTAAAAGTACAAGTCTAACTTAATATATATTTGAGGGATTTTAAGTTATTATACATAAATTTTTTCTTGTTTTATATTTTACATAACTTATTAATATTAATTGGATTTTACTTAATTAATTTACCATGTTGGATAAAACATTTATGCATAATCCATTAATTTAAATTTTTTCTTTACATTTTAATTCATTTATTTATGTAATCATGGTCTTGGATCCATAAAATAAATAATTCATAGGAAAAAATAAATAAATAAATAATGAATAGATCATGATCATATATAATGTTTTATTTATTGAGAGGAAAATAAAACAACCTTTGACCTAAGGGGATAACTCCTTTTCCAGTCTTGGCATGAGTTGCAGAATTCCACATGTTCACCTATGTATCACCTGAGTTGGCATCATAATGGTTCCATCATGATCCACCTCTATGCACCTTGGGATACTCCATTAATAAAAATTATTTATAACTCACATATAAGTGAGAGGAACCAAAGGATTGGTTAAGGTGGGTTACATAAATAACCTTGGACATGTAGGTCCTGCATAATAATAGAGGGAGGGTTGAATCACAAACCATCAATTTAATTTAATATTTAATTATTTAAAAACCATTCAATAAATTAAATTAAATTAAATTAATTCCAACACATACAATGGACTTGGTCAATATTTTTATTGGTAAAACATGAAATGAATATGAATAATTAACTATTTAACATTTAATTATTATTTTTTCTTTATTATTAAGATAAATTAACTTGAATTAATTAATTAATTAATCAATCAATTAACTAATTTTCCTCCATCTTAATCACCATATGAATTAATTTTGAGATACCCATCATTAATTGAATTTATGGAAAATAAACTATAGGACCAGTAATTATAGATTTATTAAAATAAATTAATTGAACATTTAAAATTTATTAAAAACATTATTAAATTAACAAAAAAAAACTGGTGAAAATCAATAAAATAAGTTTTTAATGCTGTAATTTTTAATTTATTGTAATTTAATTATTTCATTAATTGGGAGACCACATAGCAGGTACTGTCTAACTACACGCTGTGTACCTCAATTGTCTTGTATCTAGGCTACACACTTGGGGATTTAGTATATACATTAGCTAGACTACACAGTGTGTACTAACTAGCTACACGTTATGTGTTCCACATGTTGTGTTCCTGAGATTTATATCTGGGTCTTTGACATTCATTTATATGGATTACACAGCATGTAAAGGCTAACTATATGTCATGTGGTCTGAATGTCATGTGTCCATGTAACCCTCTAAAAAACTCAGAGTGTTCTTGGAAGAGATACTAAATGACATGCATAGTCAAGCTATATGTGTATTTAGGATGTGGTAAATAATGAACTACACACCGTCTACACTTCAAACACATCGTGTATACCATTAATGTTATATCCTATCAATGTCACGCAGTTTGACCATGTATAATGACCACACAGATTGTGTGAATTTCACCACTAACTTTTCTATACTACATGGTGTGTATGCCAGTTACATGTTGTGTAATCTGAAATGTTGTGTGTTGGGTTGGCCCAGTCTACATATGGTGTGAAATTAATGCTTTGTGTGTAATTAAATGCTTGACATTTCATGTATCCCACAACACGACTAGTTGTAGTGCACTTGGGTACACAACATGTAATTTGGGTACACGTAGTGTAGTATTATGCTATCTATCCAGATTCCTCAACACTTACTGATGGAATCTCCAAGAATTCTTCATCTATTCTTATACCTTTAATAAAATGAAACACTGAATGAACATGATTAATATACTGATGAAATGTTAATTCAAATCATATTAAAGAACGAATAATATAAAATGAAAATTTAACCAATATTGTGTATAGATCAACAATCAAATAAACAATTATAAATCTGAAATGTGGATGCTTTGATACCACTTCAAGGTTTTGGTCATAGCAGAAACGCCTTTGGTGGGTGTTAAATTAAATTTTATTTTAATTTAGAGTTATCTAAAACCTCAATAGAGAATATTTCACATTAAATTTATAATTAATTTATTTAGATCTAGAAGAAATGATTTACCTAGGCTAATGATTTTTCTTTGTTGATGATATTGATCTTTTGAAAACCCTTTTGGATTGCCTTTATTGAGTTTTAAGGATTCAAGTGTAGAATCCCACTAGTGATGATCCACATGTTCTATTTTGATCTTATATCAATCTTAATTTATTTTTGAGTGATAGCATGGTGAATCAATTGTCTTGTGTTGTTCATCTTGATCACTCTAATATCCTTTAGGATTGAATGAGTTCTTGTTCTTGAGATGAAGAGAGGAGGAAAATTCAAGAGAGATAAGTTTGTTGTTCTCAAGAATTATCAATTTCCAATTCATCATACACAATATACATAACAATCTATTTGTAGAGCTAGGTTTTAGGTTTAAATGTTATTTAATTACATGCCAACCCTTATATAATATAACAATATTTATTAAAACCCATGAAAAAATAATAATATTACTGTTATTATTATTTTATGTCACGTTTCAACCTGAACGTCAATAAATAATATTTCCCAGCTTGTAAATAAATATTTATCAATGGATGTGGTCATAGTCTATTTATCCTCTTATAAATTTATTGAATCCAAAAATAAATATTTCATTTAAATATTTCATTCATCAATAAATTTTTTTGATTGATAAAACATGAATAAAATTATTCCTTAATCTTGAGAATAATATTTATTCTATTGATTAAATTAAAAATAATTTAATTAAGATTAATGGAAACACTTAGTGTATGAACCTCTAGGATTATTTATTTTTTGGATTTAGGTGGGATCACCTAAATTCCAAGATTACCATTTAGCAATGGTTTGGGGAACCCAAGAGAAAGATATTAATGTTTCATTGATGAAAACCACATATGAACACCCACTTTGAAATATAATCCCCTTGTTACAATATCTCATAAATAAGGTTCCACATTCATGTCATCAACCTATGTGCTCAATAAGTCTTTCTTTGACTATCTAAAATGAACACGTCAATACACCATATTCAAGGAATTTAGGGTGATGGTTATATTCCAATTAAAGGTCCAAGATATCAACTTCCATAAATATGGAAGGGATAAATCCTTACTCAACTTATCTATTAATAACATATCATTCGTGACATACCCAAAATACCCTACCTTACCAAAAACATATTTCATCATTTTTTTTGTTAGAAAATAAATAATTTTGAGTTAGGAAATTCATTAATTATAATCTTAAATTTTAAGGACCATTTCACATGCTAAATGGATAGGAATATCAGATGACACAAAAACGTGAGGAATGCCTACTAGTGGGTTTGTTCTCAAAATCTATCTTCTTGAAGATTACCAAGTGTGAACTTCTTGATAAGAATAACCATCCACTAATGAGTACTCACACCTAAAACTATACATACTATATGTCCCATAATAGTATTTTATTCAACAGTAGAAATTTATTTGTGAATATTTTCATAGAATTTCAAGGTTAACATCATAGTGGAGAACTGTTATGACCTTATCAATATGAAAAATAATCTTGGATATTATTATATTTATTTAATTTAGAATGATTAAAAATATATAATAAGATGTTATGAATATTAAAATCATAAAATATATATGCAATAAAAGTACAAACAGTTGTCATAGGACAACAACTTTAACATGCTAAACCTGAACCGAGTTCCCATTGGCTCCCGGAGGCCCTTCCAAAACCATGAGGTAAAATGGGGGTCCCTATATGAGACAATTTCCATAGGGATCCCATTTATTCTCACAATATATTTCACATACAACATTCCTAGTTCCTCCACTTAAGTGGTTTCATAGATCGATGTGAAATAAGATGATTTGGTCAACTGATCGATCACCAAACAGATTGCATTCTTACCTCAAGGAGTTCTAGGTAAGCTATTAATGAAATCCATTTAAATATCACTATATTTCCATGTTTACATGGTATGTGGGTATAGAAAAATGGAAGGCTTCTAGTGCTCATCATTAATCTATTGGCATGTAAAACATCGAGACACAAAGTCTTCCATGTCTTATTTTATACCAGGACACCAAAACCAACACTTCATGTCATAAAACATGTTTGTGATGCCAATATGGACAACCCATAAATAATGATGATGATATACCGACATGTCCTTTCTCATATATGAAGGGATAACATATTAGCTCCAGAAGAAAATAATACCCTCGAAGGAAAGAGACCACTCTTCAATGGTCTTCCCATAATATAAATAATCCTTGAAACTTTGGAACTCATTATAACACCCCAAGATTTCATACTACTTTATCTCATTAAAGTGATTCAATAGCTTGCGCTACACGCAACACCGAGTTCGAGCGCACCACAACTTACCAAACTAGCCGTTCAAAAAGCGGTTATGAATAGTATTAACTACATTTTGAATCTTATATACTCTATGTAATTTTAACACCCATATTATGTGTTTCTTAGATATAATATAAGAATAAATTCAATTTTTTATAAAAATGAAGTATTTTTCAAAAATGCAATTTTACCACCTACTAATGGTGAACTTTTTTAAATGAAATATTTGAAACATTTATATTAAATTTGACAAAATAAAATTCTTATTTAGAATTGGGATATAAAAAATTATTTTGGATAAAGTTTTGGTACTTTTCTGATAACTTTCATATTTTGATGAGTAGTGAAAAATACTATGTTTTAATTGAAAACAACTTTTTTAATCAAAATAATTTATAGTGTTAAATTATTTATTTGAATGGTTTTTAAGTTTAATTAGATTATATTTTTATCATTTAATAAAATTTATATCATTATAAGTAATTTCACATTTAAATTTGACATAAACACATGTCAATCTTTTCATAGTTTTTACTTTTTTTAAAAACCACTTTTTGGTTTTGACAATGACAATTAATTTTAAATTAATAAATACAACTTATATGTTTTTAATTTGGTAAAATATACTTCATTTTTGAATTTGGAATATCAAAATTAGCTTAAGTAAAATTTTTGGTATTTTTCTGAAAACTTTCAAATTCTGATAAATAGTGAAAAACACTCCGTTATTATTTAAAACCGACTTTTTATTTAAATAATTAATTATTTAAATTTATTTTAAGTCAAAATAGATATATAATACCTATATAAGTTCAATGTAATTTATTGGAGTCATTTTATAATAAAATTATATGTATAAAATTTTATTGAACTTTTTAACGTTTTTTACCCACCTTCTAGAAGCATTTAAAAATTTGCATAAAACTTAATTTTACCACTTCTGTGAGTTGAATTTAAAAAATCCGAGATATATGGTTGGTATCAGTAAGTAAAATGTGATTCAATAAGATGAAAGTAATTTTTGGTGAATAGTAACTTTTGACTTTTATTTACCACGGTTAAAAGTAAATAGGGTAATTAAAGGTAAAAATGATATTATAATTACCTTAACACATGTCCTAATTCTATTGGATAAGTTTATTTAGAAAAAAAAACCTTAGGAATAAAATATGATCCTTTAGGTCCACTGGGATGATATTAGGACATTTATTATTTTTTTATTTAAAGAATAGTTAAAAGTGTTAAATTCAAAGTTTAACAACTAAACCATTTTTAATATAGGGTTATACATAAGATAAATTTAACTATAAATATTAATTATAAAGATAAAAATAATTCCTACACCATGTTATTTTATTTATAATTTTTAGACATTAAATAATTAAATTTATTAATGACACAATGATGATGCATTAATTACCTTATTAATGAAAGAATCAAATAAATGGTATTATAAATATTAAAATAAATATAATTTCAAAGTTTTTATAAAATCCAAGAATTTTATAGGTTAATATCACATGTTAGGGTTGATTCAATGTATCTTTTTCGAATTAATCAAGTTTTTATAACTTTTACAAAAACCAAAAACCAAATAGTGTCTAAATTAACATAAATTAATTTTTAAAACAAATACTATATTATTGGTTGATATAATATTCCTAAAAATATAAGGTTCTTCCAAAGGGATTAAATAATATTATATATTTCATTAATGAACCAATTTAGGTTCTTTTTGAAGTTTAGAGTAAGTTTATTAACTATATAGTGTAAGAATACAAGAAGACACAGTAAAAGTTAAAATATTTAACTAATAGTTAAATCTAAATGATAAGGTTAATATGGTGACCTAAACCTATCTAAAAACTATTGATTGAGTGTTTTTAGATCCATCACCACCTTATACTATAAATAAATAATTTTTTGATCCATTAGAAACCGAAAATTATTTTATTATAAAATAATATTTCAAGCTTTTCCTAAAGTGACCCTCACCTCTCTTATAAAAGGGTACTTCCACTTCTCTTAATTCCACACCTCCAAAGCCATTTGGATTGGCCAAACCCTACACAAATATCCTATAAAATATCCTCCATTAAACCTAGAGACCTTACTTTTATCATAAAGATAACCTAAGTATCCCTTTTGATCAACTCAAAAGGAAACACCCGAAGAAGAGGTAATAATTTCACCACCCTCTTTCAAGTTCTTTTCTTCTTCCACTTCCGCTTTATTTGTTGTTTCCATACCAAAATAATAACTCCAATACCTTCTACATAATATGATGTTATTATAAATATGGTACAACCATATTCATTATTCTATCCATCCTATAAATGAAAAGGTCACGATACGTGCATACGTACGGCTTACCGTCACCATGTTGTGGTGTAGTTTGTTATTCAAACACTTAATTATTTGGATGGGTATAATAATGAGTATAACTGATTTAAATAATAAATATAACATGTTAATGATTATTTATATATGATATACCATCCAATTACATATTATTTCACCATCAATATAATGATATTGTCGCTCGTGCATGCGTACGGATTACTGTCTCCACGGCGCGATGAGATTCATTTCCACATTCACCATTCAATGATGATTATAAAAATATATATTTTTAATAATTATGTAATATATTACATAATAATTCTAATTAATATATATATATATGTTTACTTACATATATATTATTCACTTACTTCTATTCAATACGATATGAAAACAGAAACAGCGTTTATGCGTACGTACGGTCTACCATCTCCATAAATGGTGTTTTCCATTTCATATATCTATCTATTATACATATTTATATTCTAAATATATATGATATATAAATCATGTTTTATATTCTTTAATTATTTAAATCATTATCTAAATGATACGATCAATAATAACAAGTTAAAACACGTACGATAAAGAAAGCGGTTATTACCGAAAATGTTAATTTAACATGGAAATCATTATTAAATGGGTAGTATAAAGTCATAAATGAATCATGTATGATATAATAAATATTAATATGGTTCTGGTATAATTTAATAACATACTATGGTCATTATACAGGAGGTTAAACGTACCGTCGACCAAAGGAAAGTGCAAGGTAAGGGTTAATTTCACAATCTCTTTATTATCCGAGGTTGTTTTTACGTAAGTATATACAAGGAAATATTTATTATCAATGTCCATGTTTCATAAAAGAGTTTTAAAAGGGATTATTTTTAAGGGACTTTTTTACTAAAACATCATTTTAAATGTTTTAAATATTTATTCTTCTAAACCTTTCTCATTAATGTCTATGTTTTCAAAATGGTTTTAAGGATTTATTTATACGGACATAAATGTTTTAAAATGTTAATTCATTAAAAAGTTTTAAAGTGGTATAGGACACTTTGATTCAAAACAATATTTTAAATTATGTCCTTTATAAGTTATGTTACTTTTAAATGATTTCATGAAAAAGGGATATTTCTCTCAAAGATTTTTACTAATCATTTTCAACTATGTCAACATCCTTTACGGGATATTATTCTTGACCGAGGTTGATTTATTATGATACAAATATTCTATATTATATTGAATTTTTTGTGATATATTTGAATGTGGATGTTTTATTTTTATACCATTTATTCTTTAGGGTTAAAGTATTGACATTTTGTATGCTATTTTTAATAGGAATGTTTATGTTATGTTTCAACCTTTTCATATGAGAAATTTATTAGATTTAGTAAGTGATGGGTGGAGCCCGCTATAGCTCCTTGGTGCATCGGTAGGTCTCATGATACAATTAAATTTGGAATTTTCTGAGGCCTTTACCAATTTTATATATGGTTTTGGCTGAGGCCTAAATCTTTTTTAGACGTCTTGGGCGAGGCCTTGACGAAATGCTTTAGAATTTCTGGAATTACACATTCCCTTATTATGAAAATATTATTGATGGTTCATGTGGTTATTCGATTAGTAGAATACCCATGACTATGTTTTATTATGTCATTATTTACTCATCTCATATTCCTACCATAAAGTGTTCATGTTTATTATTTGTATAGGCATTTGTTTTAAATTAATCACCATGCCTAATGTTTATGTTATCTTCTACTGTATATCTTACCCTTACTGAGCGTTTGAGCTCACCCCTTTATTATGTTTTATTTATCCAGGATTCCAAGAAGTGTATTATGATTGATAAGCAGGGTTGATATAGGGGATTAATGGAATTATCAAAGGATCATTTATGTTGTGTTTTATTTTCTAAGGTGTAATGTAATGTTCATATATGTAATATATTTTCCAAGACTACTAAATAGATCGGTCCTTCGGGAATTGATTCCTTGTAATCATGCCAATGTATTAAAATAATGCATTGACTCTACAAAACTGAGGTAGGGTCATTACAGTTGGTATTAGAGGAATTTTATTACATACCTTGGAAACTAGATTTAGAAAAACACTAATTAGAGAATGTTACCCTAAGATAAACTTTGAGGATTAGTATATAAGAACTTCCTAGAATTGTGGTAATGTAGAGATTTTGTGTATTTTCCATGCAATACATCCCTATTTGGATACGAGCAGGTAGAGGCAGCTCTGGCATAGATGTTCCTTGGAGTGAAAATCTGACAAGGAGTTTAGGGCTTGAATCGGGGTATCCTAGTACACAACAATGGGACTTGTTTCACTCTTGGTTATGACACTCCTGGGGGATATGCTTAGGATAATTCACATTTTCATTACAAACCATTATGAAGGATTTAGGAGTAAATACTTCTTAAAAGAAAACATTTTATTATTATAGATTATATGCATAATATTTTTAATTTATGTTAGGTATTTTACAAGTTTATAATTATTCATTGTAATTCATAAACTAACCTAGTGTATGCCATTATTTAGAAATGGTGCCTAGTATAAGGAATGAGAATTCCATCAATACGCATGATCGAAAGAATAAGAAAGATCATATCTTTCATAGTATTAAGCCAACATTTAAAATGGAAATAGTCTCCCACGTATTCTCATCATATAAAGAAATAGTATCATGTGTTAATAAGATAAGTAAAGAATTCACTGAGTCTTATGGCTTTGAAGGGAATTAAGATAAGAAAATTATAGAAGAGACAAATATGGATAAAGGGAAGAGGGGAAAGAAGGATTTTCCCATATGTGATAACTGTGGAAAGAATCACCTTGGTAAATGCTTGAACGGAATGGGAGTTTTTATAAGTGTGGACAAAAAGGACACCATGTATGTTATTACAAGGGTAAGAAAAAGGTTTCAAATGTACAATGATTCATATGCAAGGAGTTGGGACACTACGTGAATCAATGTCTAAATCATCAGAGTATGCCCCAAATGATTTTATTGGATAATAATCAAGTTATGATACTACCACAGATGAAGAGGAATAACTTGTTTTATTATGTTGTTATTAAAGAATTATTTCATTTGAGAGTTGTATCAATGATGTGCTGGTTATATGAATTATGGAAATAAATAAGGATTTTACTACAGTACTATTTCATTAAGGATTTGAGATTTTATAGTACCAAGTAAAGTGACATAGTTTCAGGTTAAACTTTTTGAAAAATACATGGTTGAAGGAAAGGTAAACCATAATATAGTCCTGATACTAAGTTAGTGATTTTGGAATAAGATATGGTCAATTTGGATAAATTATATTGGATACTCTTGACTACCTTGGAACTGATTAATGGTTTGTTTATTCCATCATTGTTGGAATATTCAAAAATTTTGGATATAAAGAATATATCTAGTATTCTATAAGGAATAAGGGAGCATGAATGTAATAAATAATGTTTTATGGTAATTCAGTGTGTTACCGTGTTTTAAAAGAATACATGATGAACGTATTCATATGTTATTACGTGGAAAAATAGATCTTCATTTTGTTTACCTTCCTTACAAATTTTCGACTATGAGTTTGGAAAAAAGTATTTTGGATAAGTATAAAGGTTGGAATGGATTAAGTTTGATGTTGGATGCTATTATTAATGTTAAATAATTTCTTAACATTAGTTTTGGATTGTTATAAAAAGTACAACCCAGAGGTTGGGCGGAAACCTAACGCGTCCGGCAAGGGCACGAGACTTGAACCCGCAATTGAAGAGAGACAAGGGTGCATCACCTACCACTGGCCTACATGATGTCCTGGTTTCTATAATGTAGTTTTTTTAAATGGTCTTACAGATAAATTATAAATTCATTTTTTTGGAACCCTATAAGATTAGGATAAATAGAATATTTTTGAATTCTATTATCTTTTAGAGTGAAAGATGAGTTTGTGGTTGGAATTAGTTGAAGGATGAAACTCTATTTTTCAAGTATATATATATATATATATCCTCCTATTCTATGAATAAATTAATTATTAAACTTTAGGTAATTGATCTTAAAACCAAAAATGTGTTACCCTAATACCATATGTTTTATTGAACCGATGATATTTTACATCATCTTAGATTGATGACTTTGAGGCCCTCGATTTTACACTTGTTTGTGATTGATGACCTCAATCACTCCCTATAAATATTTACGTTTTTCCTCAAATTATGTGTCTCTAATTTCCACCAATGTTCTCCTAATCAAGATCATAATTTGGTGGTGACTTTTTCATTTCCCTTTCCCTCTTCTTAAGACTAAATTTTATTAACCCAATTTCTGATGTGGGTTTTCCGCAAAGGTATTTTACTATTTTTAACCATTTATTTTTGAAGAACAATTTCAAATTGCGAGGAAGAAATTTATTGAAGGAGGGGATAATGTGACACCCTAATATTTCATAGTACGTTATCTCATTAAAGTAATTTAATAGCTTGCACTACACGCAACACAGAGTTCAAGCACACCACAACTTACCAAACTAGCCGTTCAAAAAGAGGTTATGAATAGTATTAAATGAATTTTGAATATTATATACTTTATATAATTTTAACATCCATATTATGTGTTTATGAGACATAATATAAGAACAAATCCAATTTTTCAGATAAAGAAAGTATTTTTCAAAAATGCAATTTTACTGCCTACTAATGGTGAATTTTTTTAAAATGTAATATTTGACACTTTTATGGTAAATTTGAAAAAATAAACTTCTTATTTAGAAGCGGGATATAAAAATTTAGTTTGGACAAATTTTTGGTACTTTTTTGATAACTTTCATATTTTAATGAATAGTGAAAATACCATGTTTTAATTGAAAATAGATTTTTTAATTGAAATACTTTATAGTGTTAAATTATGAATTTGAATGGTTTTTAAGTATAATAAGATTTTATTTTTATCATTTAATACAATGTAGGTCATTATAAGTAATTTCACATTTAAATTTGACATAAACACATGTCAATCTTTTCATAGTTTTTACTTTTTCTAAAACCCGTTGTTTGGTTTTGACAACGGGAATTAATTTTAAATTAATAAATGAAACTTCTATGTTTTTAATTTGGTAAAATATAACTCATTTTTTAATTGGTAATATCAAAATTAGCTTAGGTTAAATTTTTGTTTTTTTCTAAAAACTTTCAATTTCTGATGAATAGTGAAAAACATTGCATTATTATTTAAAGCCGACTTTTTATTTAAATAATTATTTATTTAAATTTATTTTAAGCCAAAATAGATATATAATACCTATATAAGTTCAATGTAATTCATTGGAGTCATTTTATAATTAAATTAGATGTATAAAATTTTATTGAACTTTTTAACGTTTTTTACCCACCTTCTAGGAGCATTTGTAAATTTGCATAAAACTTAATTTTACCGCTTCTGTGAGTTTAATTTCAAAAATCTGAGAGACATGATTGATATTAGTAAGTAAAATGTGGTTCAATAATATGAAAATAATTTTTGGTGAATAGTAACTTTTGACTTTTATTTACCGCGGTTAAAAGTAAATAGGGTAATTAAAGGTAAAAATGATATTATAATTACCCTCACAAATGTCCAAATTCTATTAGATAAGTTTATTTAGAGAAAAATAACCTTATGAATAATATATGATCCTTTAGGTCCACTTGGATTAGATTAGGACATTTATTATTATTTTATTTAAAGAAGAGTTAAAAGTTTTAAATTCAATGTTTAATAACTAAACCATTTTTAATATAGGGATATACATAATATAAATTCAACTATAAATATTCATTAGAAATATAAAAATATTTCCTACACCATGGTATTTTATTTATAATTTTTAGACATTAAATAATTAAATTTATTTATGACACAATGATGATGCAGTAATTACCTTATTAATAAAAGAATCAAATAAATGGCATTATAAATATTAAAATAAATATAATTTCAAAGTTTTTATGAAATCCAAGAATTTTATAGGTTAATATTACATGTTAAGGTTGATTAAATGTATATTTTTCGAAGTAATCAAGTTGTGATGACTTTCACAAACACCAAATACCAAATAGTGTCAAAATTGACATAAATTAATTTTTAAAAAAAAATACTATATTATTTGTTGAAATAATATTTCTAAAAATCTAAGGTTTGGATAAAGGGCTTAAATAATAATATATGTGACATTAATGAACTACTTGAGGTTCTCTTGTAAGTTTAGAGTAAGTTTATTAACCATATAGTGTAAGAATACTAGAAGACACGGTAAAAGTTAAAATATTTAACTAAGAGTTAAATGTAAAAGATAAGGTTAATATGGTGAGCTAAACCTTTCTAAAACCTATTGGTTGAGTGGTTTTAGACCCATACCCACCTTATACAAGAAATAAATTATTTTTTATCCATTATAAACTGAAAAATAATTTATTATAAAATAATATTTCAATCTTTTCCTAAAGTGACCCTCACCTCTCTTATAAAAGGGTACTTCTCCTTCTCTTAATTTCACACCTCCAAATACATTTGTCTCGGCCATACACTGGCCAAATATCCTCTCAACAATCCTCCCTTCAACCTAGAGTCCTTAATTTGATCAGAAAGCCAACATATGGAGCCCTTTTGATCAACTCAAAAGGAAACACCTGAAGAAGAGGTAATAACTTCACCACCCTCTTTCAAGTTATTTTCTTCTTCAACTTCCTCTTTCTTTTTTATTTCCATACCAAAATAATAATTTCATTACCTTATACATACTGTGATGTTATTATAAATATAGTACAACCATATTCATTATTCTATCCATCCTATAAATGACAAAGTCACCATACGGCTTACCGTCTCCACGTCGTGGTGTAGTTTATTATTCAAACACTTCACTATTTGTTTGTTATTCAAAAAATTCATTTTATAAAACTAATTTTTCCCTAAAACTGGATAAAAAAATCATCAATTTTATTTAATGGATATTTTTTCTTGGTGGTTACTCAATCGAGCTTCTAATAATTGATCCATAAGAAAAGAGTCACATTGGACTTTTTGGAAAAAGGAATAGAAGATTTCAAAGGTGACACACTTAGGTGTATAAATCACTTGTATCTCAAATCATATAACTAAAATTTTGTCTCTTTTAAATTATATAGAGTCATATGATAAGAGTAAATCTACATTGATTGAGTTTTGTGCACTAATTCAATTGATAACTCCAACTCCTACTCTGGAGGAAAATCTATGAAGTCGTTGGGAAACACATATGGAAACTTTTTTACTACTGAATGAAGTATAACACTACTAAATTTTTGTTCTAACTCAAATATGTACAAAATCATAAACTTACTATGATTTTTTATAGATGGACCTACGCGACTAGAACTTGGATCCTATTCAACCTGAAGCACATGGGATCTTCCATCATAAATGGTGAAATACACTCACTGATGATTAAAAATGATATAATACTTGTGGGAAATAAACTAATACATCTTAATAATTACATAAAATAGGTCCAAGTCAAGATCCAAGAAATCCAAAACCATATCTACATCACACATAAAGAAAGAACACAATGAACATTAGAAACCCTACACCTTCTTCTTTGATGGAGGCATCTTCAATTACATAATGAATAGAATTAGTTCCATTGGAAGTTATAGAAGGTCCACCATATGATTAAATACAAAGGATTTAATGGATCTTTTATCAAATAAAGTAGTATCTAAGGTATAAGCAACAAAAATTGTACCTGTCATAGTCATGGGACCTGTATCAACTTCCACTAGAAACTCCTCAATTGTGTATAACTACTTCATTTTGGAGGAATATGGATAGAAAATATAGTTTTTAAAGCATTTGGATATAGCATATATACTATAGGTTCTAAAAAAATTATACTAGAGTGAGTATAATATAAATCTTGACCAAAATATTACAAGTGACCATGTTACCCACACGAGTTTCAAACCTTAGGAGGTATGGGGAAAAAGAAATTTGTGTGTCCTATCTGGCCACATTGATAAAATTTCAAGACACTAGACACTGATTATGGTCTAATAACATATCTCTGAGAAGAAACACCTCTATTTCCCCATACAAAACTCACTCTAATTCCTCTTTCCCTTATAAGAACCACTGGATTTACCACTAGAGGAAAAATGAACTTCGATCAACCCTGACTTACCTGCTAAGTCAAAATATTCCATCAAGGCCCTATCCACCACCACAAAATTGGTAGGTAGCTTTAATATGAAAACCTGTGACTAGATATTAGATTGAAGATCCATATTAAGCCTCTAAGTCTTGATTTTCTCATTAGAGTCAACCTCATAAGAGAACATGGAGAGCTGGGAAAAGTGATTAGCATACTCTATCACTGAACAGTTCTCATGTTCAAGTTTTAGAAACTCTATGGATTTCTACCTGGTCATAGATTCCTAGTAGAAATACTCAGTAAATATGATCATAAATTCTTTCCACTTCAAGCCATAATTCTTCTTATTAAATGAAACTGAGTTTCACCACCTTTTACTTGAACCTTAAATTTTGAAGATGATGAACTTAACTTTGACTAAGTATTTAGTCTCTCGGAATTTGAAAAACCTATCAATATTTCCTAAACAATACTCTTCCTCCTAAGGATCATTTTTAACTTATAAAGATGGTGATTTATGGTGAAGAAATGCTTGGTCCCGATTCCTATCCTCATCTCTTTGAGGTTATTCCTCCCTAGATTGAACTGGGGAAAGTTCCATACCTTATTCCATAGATCATACCATGAACAACATTGCTTCAATCTAGTTCTAATAAATGGGAGGTTTTTTCTATCATGGTTCATCAACAACACCCTCCTAAGGAATCTCTAGAAGTATTATGGGGGGTATGGCACCACACATTAATAGAAAAAGAGAAATAATAAAATCAGATCCATGAATCAATTCTAGTTTATAATAACATAAGTCAAATGTAATTATCAAGAGATAAAAAAAGAAATTATGGGATTAAAACACTCTAAATCCCAAAAGATACATTTCCCAACAACTTTTGGTTGGTTAAGGCTCATAATGATGATATCTAGAAAAAAAATCACTCATATCCTACACCTTAAGTCCCCAAATTCTTATCTCCTATCAACCAAGAAATCCCAAAAATTCATACTGATGACGAAAAAAACAAACTACCCTTTGATGACAATTTTTCACAAACCAACCTAGATTACCCAATTATCCATAACCTAAAGTATTCTTGATATGGCCCAAAGGGTTTCCCTGATCCCCATGGGCAAGGGACATGAACCTGGGAATCAAGAATAATATTTTGGAATTATTTTCCTATAAAGAACCTATAAAAATATGATATAATGATACAAAATAATTTAGGTATAACAAAACAAATACAGTAGAAGAAGGATACAAACATTAGGAAAAACAAGTTCCAAGGTTCAAAGATCGACCAAATTACTCAAAAATCACTAATTATCAACTTTTTGTGACATGATGTCGCCACAAAACTTCCACACTCCACTAACAAACAAACCCACCACCACCCTAAAAATCCTTTCCCTTAGCTATATCAGATAAAACAAGATCTATATACACCCACAGGTGTATGAAGGGTGTGAAAAAAATATCCTAGTAGTATCCACCAAACTTTATAAAATAAACCAATTATGATCGGGGAAATAAAATCAAGAAATATGATACAATTCTACCCAGTTTTATACAAATAATGGATAAATCATACCTTTTCAAAATTTTCAAAACTTTATAATAAACAAGTTTCCAAAAAATTTAAATAAACATTTTAAATATAATCACTAGAAAAAAATCCCATGGGTATCAAAAATTCCAAGTTAGTGAGGATCCTCATAATAATATCATGATTATTAGGCTATCTGGTGTGCATATTACCCTAGTAGAATAGGTCTAGGGGCAAGAGTTTTCTCTTCTGAGTGGATCCTTTATAAAACTTTGGAAACCTTATGCACACATTACAATATAAAAATATTTTTAGGGGTAAAGAGTTCATCCTGGAGGATGGATCCCTACCTCATCATCTATTACATTTGGGTTTACCACATTAGAGTCATATAAATGGGATTTAATCTTTAAAACTACAAAAAAAAATGCTTTCAAACAATTTTCATTAACAACACCAAGGGAGAAATCAATTTTCAAAACCATAGCTAAAACCACTACATCTTAAAAAAACATTACTCATGCCCATTCAAAACCATTTCCAAGTTAAGGATATAATTCATTATTTCCAATCATTTTAGAAACCAAATTCAAAGAGTAAGTTAGCAATGTTTGAATAATAAATTCTAATTATTAAACCACTTACCTTGAAACACTCAAAATCATAATTATCATGGTTAAAAAACAAGACAAGAAAATCTATGGGCCTTAGGAATCAATAAGGGATCCTAGATTAAGAATTCCCAAAAAAAATGTCAAAATTGACATGTTCTAGAATGAAGAAAACCAATGGGAACACTTACCATCACAATTCCCGAGCAACGCACTACAAGGATTGAAGATCTAATCAAGACCCCTCAATTATACAAGGAATATATAAATAATTGGATTAGAAAACTGAATCCTACAATTCCCATCATTGAATAATTTTTTTCATATAGATAAAAAGAGGAATCATAATAATAAAGTAATCCAAGACCAAACTTGAGATAAATTACCATGAGAGGACCATGACTTCAATCGGAACTTCAATACACTAAGTAATTGGGTGAGGAGAACCAAATATGTCTTAAGAGAGCCTCTAGGTTCAAATAAATTGAGTTAGGAATGAAGTAATTGTATTAACAAATTAAATAGAGGTTTAGGAAGAGAAAAATATGATACTACCCACTACTTACTGGCCCAAATCGATTCCACCAGCTAACCAATGGTTTCAGGAAGAGAACCTAAACCCCTAGAAACCCCACCGACTGGATGATGGGGATCTTATAGGAATATAATTCCTATAGTTTGATTCTATAAGGCTGATGTACTTCCTATAGGAAACTATGGCCATTATGTCTCTAGTTGGAAGATGGATCTCTCTGGCTAGCTGGTGGACTAGATATATATTTTTCTAACTACAGGTCCAAGTCCACACTTATTCCAACCACTTGGTATACCTATTTACCTCTCGAACAAGATCCAAACCTCACCCATGGCCCAGAATTATAACTAAGCCAACCAAAACATTAGTAATAAACTAGAGATGTCCAAAGGAAGGAGAATAAATAACAACATGGGTATAGTGGTACATAGAAACAATAAAATGATGTTAAATAATATGTCCTTAATATTACTAGCTCCAATACTCATTGTATTAACATACTTAGTAGGGTAATACCTATATTAACCAAGGTTGCTAATTTAATTCCTTCCTCTAGGCACTATCCTTAAACAATGGTACTCACTTAGTTAGCCCAAATTCATCATGAATATTGATTCATGGAAAAAATTCCCAAAAAAGTTCTCAAATAATCTAAGAAATTATTGTAATGATTTTGTTAGTTATTTTATTTTAAAATCTTATTCTCAAAGGGCCAACTAAACTTCCTTTAATACCAACTATAGTATCCCTAACTCAAATAACAGAAAGGCAGGTCTTACTTATTACATTAGTAAATGATAGAATGGATGGAACCATGAAGGATCAATAATTTTAGAAATCTTGGTAAATTAAATACATCCATGATTTCTATATTACATTATAAAAATAAAAATATAATAAAAAAAATATTGAATCATTGAATATCATTAAAATAATCCTTCTCTATATCTTGGGGAAAAGAAATAAAAAAAGGGTGAGCTCAAATTCTCAGTAATCATTTCATATAACAGAAGCTAACATGATTAAATAATGCATAATCAATATTGTAGAGTGGATAATCAATAAAAATTTCATACAATCAAAAAATTTAGTTCATTGTATAGGTTGGTATACACCAATTACCCAACTAATGTGGCCACTAATTTTGTTTCATAATACTTGTCAATGCATTGAGGGGATATATATAACTAGGACCCTCCCATCACTTTAACATCTTATGAATTACTCATATATTAAGTGATCGATACAATTCATTCTCAAAATTCCTTATAAATCAAAATTTATCTGTATTGAATCAAGAATTAAGAATATTTCCTCAATAAATGAAATGAATTTATTAATAAAATTACTTCAATATATACCATGAATAGAAATGTTATACAATTGAGAAATTATCAAATTGGTGTAAATTATATCAAATAAATACATGATATTGAAAATAAGGAAATTGAAGAGAAAATAATGTCTAATGAAATAATAGAGAGTGATTAAGAATGTGATCATGCGAAAGTTAATGACCACGAAACTATATTTTAGAAAAAAGTTGAAAAAAGACCATAAATTCATCATAAATGAAGGTTTATTAGTAAAACTAATCCTTTTAGAAAGAGAAAATAAAATAGAATAAAAAAATTAAAAATAACCACATTGTAACTTTGTGTAAGAATGAAGTTATAAATCACTTTCAATTTTTTTTCATTCCTTTAAGAAAACAATACCCTTTTATGTGGATAAAATTTTAAATAAAAAAAACAAGAATATTGAGAAATATATTTTATTTTAATATAACCTTAGAAAATTTTAAATTAATATTCAAATTATATAATGGTTTGGATGGTGAGAAATTCTGTTCATGTGGTAAATGTTAAAATAAATATTTTATTCACACCTTTGGTAAAAAGTAAAAAAGTACCTTGTTTGGAAATTAAAAAAAATATTCATTTAAAAAAATTAAGTAAATTAAAATATGGTTGGAAATGAATTCCATTAATCATTATATTTTAAAGAATAATATACTTAAAATATTTAAATTAACCTTGACATAGAAGAAAAAGAGTTATAATGGAAGCTTTAAAACATGAATTTTTTAAAAGAAATACCCTTACATGTAGCTCACTTATTGATTCTTGATCCAATATAAGAATAAATAGAAAATAAAAATGTAAAACCCAAAAATAACTATAGGTGAAGAACATATTTTGGGTTTAATATATTAGGATCATATAATTTTTTTCAAAGTAAATCTAATATAGACAGTCATAAAATAAAATTAGATTGTAACAGAAATCCCTAACTACTTTGATAATTTTTTAATCAAAATCCATTAAATAGAAAATTTGAATAAAAAACATTTAAAACCATGAATAATGATATATTAAGGATATTATGTGTCAATGGGGTAGTATATACACCATGAAATACAAATTAGGTGCATAATGTAAAACATGTCACATTGAAGTGGAAATGAGACAAAATTACCCTTAACTCAAGTTCAACTTACTTTTTATGAACTCTTAACTTCATGAATAATAAATTTAGATTTATTATAAATCAATAAAATCAAAATATTTATATTTATCATACCATATATGATTCAATTATAACATTCCATCACTTGTTTATTAGTAATTCTTTATTAATATCATCATCTCAGGTGTTAACTATTATATTTTTCATACAAGTTTATGTTCAGTAGTTCTTGTCATTGCATCTTGGTTATAGTTTCATAATATAAAGAATATTAATCATGTATTAATTTAATTTTGTATATATATTTAAAACAAATTTATAATCATTTATGAAAGTATGAGATGAAAAATGAATCAGATCGCTTAGTGGAGGTGGTGGTCCACAGGTACGCAAAAACGACGTCATCATTTTCCAATAGATAGAAGGGTTAGAAAGTAAGTAATATATTATATTTTAAAATTAAAAATAATTTCCTAAATATCATATATATATATATATATTCATTAAATACATCATAATAACCAACCTTATGAGGCAGTGATTAAAAATGAAACATATCACTTCATGGAGGTGGTATTACACACGTACGCACGAGTAATGTTTTCATTTCTCATGGGATGGAAAAAGAGATTAATAGGGTTTCTGAAATTAAAATAATAAAATTTAAAATATTTTTAATATTTTTATTTTATTACATCAACATGGTTAGCGTGAAATTAAATGAGGTAGAAGAATAAATAAAATGAAATAACTTGGTTATGAGTTGTACATCTTCTTGGGAATCCTCCTTTGTCTTACACCATAATCCTTATTAGAGTGGTCTTAAGGAAATAAAAAAGGTTATAATGTGTGGGGATTGAATCTTGGAATGTTTATTTTTAGTTCTCGGCTGAGCTAAGTGGCTCAATATTTTTGAATAAGACTGGAAAGGATGTTCCCTTTTATTAGTGATGTGGGTGGAAAACTTATAATACAAGAAATATAAATATATAATATTTTAATAACTCCCAATGGATAAAAACTTACTTATAATAGATTATAAGGAGTATAAGGTAAAAATATAACCAAAAAATTTAATTTTAGACAAGTTTAGGTGTCATTTTAAACCTTATATTTTGGTTTAAGCCTCTCATTATCCCTTTTTAACCATAATTGTTATAAAAAAATTTCACTCTTTAAGAGTCATGAAAGTAATTTTAAAAATTAAAAGTGGCACATACATGAATATTTAATGATATGATCAAACATTTCCCATACATTTGAGTCAATATAGGATTTTTATTGTTTTTTATGATTTAAAATAATTTTTAAACATTAAATCTTATTTAAGGTCATTTTCAAGACTTTTTATATATCTTGACTTTAAAGGATTCTTGATAACAATATAATTAAAATATAAACTCTTTAAAAATTATTTATACATTATAATTATTCAATAAATTCTCGAATCATTGTAATTCATCCAAAATATATTACTTTTTTTAAATCATCTATTTGATTTTTCTACTCCTCACACAAGCACTGTATTGGCGTTGCATAAGCGTTCAAGGAAATTATACTATCTATAAAAATTGAAAATAAATTAATATCATAAAAATTATTTATTAATATTAAAAAATAATCATTTATAACAATTCATATGTTCTTTCAATACCTCTATCAACATTTTTAATATATTAAAATAGAGTGACATTTTGTAATTTTTATTAACTTAATATAATATAAAGGTCATAATAAAAGGAAAGTAGTACAAAAAATCCATATTTTTGAAGTTAGAATGGTTATGGTCAAATTTATCACATCCAATGAAATAAATTTTTGTGTTAATTTTGAGACCTTATCCCAAAGTTTTAACCTTAATTAACTTGTTTTTACCAATTATCGTGATTAGAAACTTTTATCATGGTTACTATTCATTATAACTAAAAATATAAATAAACTATATAATAAATTTGAACATATTGAATTCAAATATGAAATAAATTTTCAAAATTCAATCCCTATAATTGATATAAATTTAATTTAATAAAAGTATTAAAAATGCATCAAAAAAAATTTCTAAAAAATGTATTTTTAAACATAAAAATGAACTTATACCAAAATAAAAAATAATATTTATTCTTATGAAATTAATTATAATATGTTTAATAAAAGTTATATTATTTTTCTTTATAACCAAACCCAAAATATTATGGTGCTTTTAAATTAATTTATTTAAATAAAATAAATGACAGTTTTTCAAAAATGGTCATTTTTTCACTATTTACTCAAAAATAAATCTTTTCAAAAAAATATAAAAAATTAATCATATGTATATTATAAAATTATAATTTAAAAATCTAAATACATTTTTTCAAATAAATTTTATAAAAGTTTCTGAAATTAATTATAATATCCATGCCCAAAATGCAATAGAAACTAGTTTTGAAGAAAATGTATTTTTAAATCGTGAAATGAATTTATTTTCATTACAATCCTAATAACCATAATTAAATGAATTTTAATTAATTAAATTGGATATATAATCTACTTATTTCATTAGAATCATTTATAAATAGTAATTAATTTAATCTATTAAGATTAAAATACATTGTACATAGAGAAATAGTTTTATTAAAAATATCTCCTTTACTAACAAAATATATTATCTTCATTTACAAAAAATTAATAATAAATGTATGATTGATTATTAATTATAATAAGGAAAAAAATTCAACATATATTTCATAATATGGTTATTCTTATTCTTACCCACCAAACCAATGATTGGGTCATAATGGTCATATTTAAATAACAGTATAGCGTGATTTGTTTAAGCTCGGGTCATTATAATCCCTTTTTAATTTTAACTAAATCATAATTAATCACCGATTTGACATCATCCTTTACCATTTTTAATAATCACCAATCTCCATTTATTCAACCAACATCCTTAAGGCCTTAAATGTTTTTATTATAAATAAAACACATTTTAAGGGAAGTAGGGGGAACCCAGACATCATAGAATTAAGACATATCACAACCCAAAGGTGGGAAAATAAAATCGTACTGACCACTTGGATCAGCCCCACCCCAGTGTATGAATCATGATGAAGATCTCCACCATTATAAGGTTGTTCAGCAAGCATGTTTCATGTGTCAATGCATAGGCCCAATCCAATGGCTTTCTCTATACCCTCTCAAACATCCAAATTTTAACAGTTGTACATAGGTGAACTGCAAACTCTGAACCTCCTCTCACACCTACTCCTAGTGATCAAGTCCAAAAACTTCATTAAAACATCAAAAAACATCACCACCATAGATCACCTCACACAGTTCCAACCCACCATTTCCCCGAACCACTCTCTATTTATTAAATCAATATTTTCCATTCATAATTAATTCCAACCAAATTCTAGTTCTATCACTTTTTCTAACATATTTGGTGCCAAAAATACATTTCAAGGCATCCTTTTAGGCTACCTTCCAACTAGGAATCATAGATGTCTCAATGGGTCACCACTTATTATAATTTACATGATTAAAATTGTGTGATTTAATTATAGGTCGAACGCATGATAATTCAGCATGATCGCACAATGCATGCACTAATAAACAAATTAATACTTGTAGAGAAAACTCATTAACCACCTACCTCAAATGTAATAAAAATTATATGCCAAGATCCATTGATTGAATCAAACCCAAGGTCCAAGATCCATAAATTGGATTCCATTGATACAATATTAGGGTTTATGTAAAAGAGAATAAGAAAAAAAGAAACGAGAAATATAGGGATTAATGAAGTTTAGACATACCATAAGGAATCAATCACAATGAACGACACTTCAATCCACAAAGAAACAAATGGGGAGAGATATTAGAGTCCAAGATTCATTGAAAATAATAGGGGATCCCAAGAAAAAGAAAATAGGGGGTTTCTGGTTGATTCCCCTATTAGGGAAAATTTTTGGTGTGAATCATGAAGTCACACCATGAAATTTTGGGGTAGCACCACTCTGTAATTTAGAACATTGTTTCAAAAAATGAAACACCATGTCACACCATGAATGTTTCATGTGGCCTCTGAATGGCTGCAGGTCCATCCATGGACCTACTAAACATGCTTTTGAACTACCCCAACACCTCCATCGGCCAAAAAATGATCAAATAACCCATATCTAGACCTAAGGACCATACCATAACACACCTTAGAAATCTAAGGGGTGTTAAAAAAGGAAAAAAAGTAAATTTAACATGTAATGTTATAGTTCATAATGGAAAATACTTATATTTTTTAATTAAATGTTAGTATAAGACATTTTATTCAATTAAACAATGTGTGGTTAAACATTTCAATGTGAAGAAATAGATATGGTAGGTATGTGTATCACTTAGTAATAGAATTAATTAAATAAATAACAAAATATGTACAGTTGTAGTATGAAAGTAATTTTTTTTGGAAAACCTATATGAACATCATGTTTCTTTTGCAGCCTCATTTTCGTTCTTCAGAATTTGGCATCTTTATGATTTTATTGGTGGTTTCAATACAGGTGTGACATATCTAGGATTATGGTTTGATAAGTAGTGAAATTCATGCATGGAATTAAAAAATGTTTATGTAGTATTGTTATATAGTGTATAGGGAATATGTATATATAGTGTTAATATATAGCGTGCATATAAAGTAAATATAATAATTAAATGGGAATTTAAGTGTTCATGTATAGACTAAAAATTCTTTTTTTATTTTCAAGATAGATTCTTTAAGGATAAGAGGTCACATACACCACGCAGGAATCCAAAAGTTACACGATGATTAAATGAAATTTGAAATTCAAAATGAACACCAAACCCAAGGAGGCCTCGATCCAAGTGTCACTGCATCAATTAGAGTCCCATCTCACCCATTCGCAATCATTACCATGGTACGCCACCATCATCGTCGACATCGACACTGCCCAAACTATTGGATTCAATGACCTAAGAACACAAAACAAACCACAAATGCCAGCCTTCGTGATTACCACCTATCGTCGTCATCACCCTAACACCATCTGAGATGATTTATAGATAAGGTTTTCTGAGAAGCAGAAGTAGGATAGAAATTCCACCCACCATCATCAAGGACATAATCACCGACAACGTCATCATCCAAAAACATCTAGAGCCAATGAATAGATCTCCAGTCAAGGAAGCACCATACCCAATATGAGGATAAACCTAATGGAATAGACAAAGAAGAATCCATCATAAGATACACCCCCTAGATCACCTTCAACCACTCAAACTCACATCCCAAAACACCTTGGAAACCACCACATAGATCAAACTAAGAGAAGAGTGGTAGAATCATGGAGTAAGAGAAAAGTATGGAGCGAACAATGGACTCGATAGGGGCATGTCACCATGGTCACCCAACACCGACTGCTGATGCCACATCTAGAAACAAAGATCAAAAAAACTAGAATCATAGAATGAAATAACGAGAAAAACCAACAAACCATAGTCGACTCTAGTAGAACCAAGAAAACCCTTGGTTTCCGCACCGTAACCCAAAACCTCTATGTTGCAGCCGCTCCAACTCTAACCTAGAGAGTCACAGTGGAATAAGGGGTTAGAGCAGAGCATGAGAGCCTAGGTCTTTGATAGTGAAACCTTCGTCAGAACCACTAAAAAATACCAAGGAGAACCATCACCATGAGAATACCACCATCTTGAAAGATTGAATGTCGTCAAGGCTGGAGCATGGAGCATTTTCTAGAAATTGAAACTGGTGAGAATAAAAAGGGGGAGGCACCAGAGAAGGCGCACCAAAACCTCCCCCTCCAAATTTCCACTGAGGAATACCCTAGGGAGAGGGTCAGTGTTCATGTATAGTGATTTTAAAATATTTCATTTAAAAATAAGTAATACCATGGTTTTATAGTAAGAAATAATAATATTAATCTAATGGATTTTGAAATTTCAATATGATATAATGGTAAAAGGGAAGGAGAAAGGGAACACACTTATTAACAACATATCACTATGTTCTTTAATTTCATGTGCAAGAGATTAAATAAGTCTTATAGCTTCATAGTAGGAGAAACCAATACCAAGGAAGATTGGAAATGCATTCCATGATGGATATGTGATTGCTTGTAGTATGTTAAGGAGCATAACACAATCAAGATATTTGAAATTCCTAACATATAAGATATTATGGAAAAGAAATCCCTCGAAGTGAATGAATTTCATAAGCAGTGAAAGAATGTATTTTATAAATAATAAGGTTTTCATAGAATTATAATAGATTTATACTTGAAATTAAATTACTAGAAAATAAAATAATATGTAGGTAATATGCTTCAACTCAAATTGCACTTATGAATATATATAAGAATTTTATAATGGGTATTTAATGTTTTTGTGGAAATAAGAATGAAATAATGGGTATAGAAGATGAAAAGAATAAACAAACCTATAAAATTAAATCCATGAAAAATAGATATTATAGAAACACATCAATGATAGATAAGAAATTAACTTTGGGATTAAAAGTCAAGGTAAGCATCCATTAGAAATAAAATTAATTTAGATCTCAAAAATTTGGAAACAAAATAAATTTAGGGCTTAAAGCTTTGGGGGTTCTTATATTTTGAAACAAAAAAATGGAAACCCATCAATTATGGGACAAAATATTGTTACTTAAAACAAATAAGAAAAAAAAAGTAAAATAAAATTAGGGTTATGAAATTATTGTGTTTGTGTGATGTGTAAGAGTGGATAATCATAACTCTAACCCAATTATATCATTGTGATAAAGGTGATGTAGAGACCCAATTTGTTTCATGTAAGACTTTGAAATACTTCTATATATATTTACAGAGTTAGGCGCTATGAGGGTGTGCAATTATGAGGCCCAATGTGCTGGAAATTAATTTTATTAAAATATTAAATATATTTTATATTTTGTGTGTGAATATTCTTAAATAAAATTAGATAAATCTTAAATGGTAGATCAGATCAGAAATCTAAGACTATTCTTGAGTTTATAATGTGGTGTTTTTCCTATTCATGATATAAAATGAGTCTGCACAGGATGTTTATACCCCTCGCTCGTTAGAGGTATGTTTAAGTGGAATAATTAATTAAATTAAATTATTTACTTAATTCATTTAACTTAATGATATTTTTATAAATATATCATTATGGAAAAATTTCCAGAGTTGGGTCATAATTTTGAAATCATTGGTGAGATATATCTTCCCCCTTCCATTGTTGGATCTCAATCGAATGAAGATGAAGCTCTAAATCTGAACATTTCAAGATGCAATGAACGTAGTGGCACCTCTCAAATTGTTGGAGGTCATGTTCTTCATAAAAGATCAATCAAAAATCAATGTAGGACTCTTCAATTGGTTTTTTTACACCCTTTATTAAATATATTGTGTATATCAATAGTTTTTCTTTGATATGTGCCCTCTTAAAACCTATGCATGTGCCAATGTAAAAAAAATTAATTTTTTTCAGTTGTTTTCTAATCTGGAATACCCATTCTTGATCGATTGTCCAAGAACGCTTGGACTAATTAATTTAATCATTTGTTTTATTCCTTTCTCCCCAATTTTCTTCATTTTCTTCACTAGTTGGATCCCCATGGTCCTGGTCCTACTTTGTTGGGAGGTACTGAGCTCGATCGGACCCCCAGATTCACAGAGAATCGAAGAAACAAGAATGGGTCGATGAGAGAGTCATAGATCTAGGAAATTTTTGAGGTTAGGATGACTAATTTATTTTTTTAATAATCAATATCATGATGAATGGAGGTGTAGTAATGTGCAAAATGAACGAAAAAACCTTGAATCTTCACCAGAGCTGATTTCTGATGAATGGTGTCCAACATCCACAAATCACTGCTATATTTGGGAGTTTCAAACTAAGTCAAAGTGTGATATATAGTGGTTTGAATATATTCAATGAGTGAATCAATATTTGGGATTTCATTGAAACTCATGAATACACACCATGTTCCAGGATGAACACACGATGGGTATCCCCCTCAGTGGTGGTGCTCAGGTTTCAGAAAAATTAAGGATGACATGGCATGTAATTCATCCTACACATCATGTACCACCTTCCCAGTTGGATAACTCATATGATGGGTCACACATATGGGAAACTATGTGGAATTTCACAGGTTTAGGTACACACTTGTGTGCTTCGGTACACGGACACAGTGAACAGTACACATCCACGGTCCCGGTTAGCCAGGTAACACTGTGTAGTCCACCTACATGGCATGTACTACTATATGGGATGGAGTCATGTGATATTAAGGGACACATATTGGTGTTGGAGTGATACCACACACTGTGTGGGTATCCTCACACGTTTTGTATTCCCTTGATCTCTTCTGAGCAGCTTCGAACGTCTGTATCTCCTTTGTTTGAACTCGGATTTTGGCCCACAAGTAGCCTATCCTAATTTTTGTTCCACATAGAATGTGAAGGTTCCCTTGGTTGTGAATTTCAAGATATGATGTGAAATTATATAGGAATGAAACCTTTTGAGGTAAGGCCTTATAAAAACAATGTTCAGTCAGGATCACCTTAGGCTTACCCTCAAGTGGAACCCTCCAGCTGGGATGGGCATGGGTCCTCGATGACTTCTAGAGTAGAACCCTCAAGTTGGGATGGGCATGTTTATTTGATGACTTCTAGAGTGGAACCCTCCAGTTGGGCTGGGTATGGTTCCTCTAAAAACTCCTGAGTGGAACGCTCCATCTGGTCTGGGTATGGTTCCTCTACCATTATAGTGTAACCCTCCTTATTTGTAGGGAATGGGTCCTCCATCGACTATCAGAGTGGAACCCTCCAACTAGGCTGGGCATTGGTCCTCTTCCAACTCCTAGAGTGGAACTCTCTTGTTGGAATAGGGAATGGGTTCTCCATTGACTATCGGAGTGGAACCCAATAGTTAGTCTAGGAATGGGTCCTCTACTGACTCCTAGAGTGGTACCCTAATGTCAATATAGGGCGTGGGTACTCTATAGACAATTATAGTGGAACCCTCCAGCTAGGTTGGGTATGGGTCCTCTACTATCAGAGTAGAACCCTCCTACAGGGTAGGACATGGGTCTTGTAACAAGATATTGTGGCCCCTTAACTATGAATCATGGTGAATATACATGGTTTGATGTAGCTTTAGACTCATGAGGAAGAGGAATGCTTTCACCCACTAAGACGCATTTTTTAGATGTAACCCAAAACTATGTGGGCGAGTCAGTACTACCCAAATCGGATAGTATCAAGGTGTTGTGAATGAGTCCCTTAGAATTGTGTGTTTAGAGCATACATGTGATATGTTGGGAATCATTGATGGACTTTTGGAACTTTTGGCTAATATTCTTCTTAGGATGAGCTAGGAGATGGAGATCTCGTTACTCTCTCATTTGGGCTTCTTTGACTGAGCATGTATATATATATATATATTCTTATTCTATATACACTCCTTGGATTTGGAAACTCTCCTACTAGGAGAGGTGAAGATGTGTGGGGTATACAATGGTATTTTCATGTTTATATTCTCATGTTTAGATGAGTCTACTCTCCTATTATAGGTGGAAAAGGCTCGACGGGTATTTTATCTCCTCACCTTGTTTAGCCCCTTATGTTTGGACAAGATTACTTACACTATTTGTTAGTTTGATATATACTCTTTCATTGTACCATGTGTTATCCAGTGTCTTTATCTTCCTCTTATATCTCTTACTACCCCCCCCCCTCTCAGATTTCAGGGTGTTCTACTTGGAATGTATAGAATCACCCTTTCATGGTATTTTCCTACACATATCGTGTCTTATGTAGACAATGGATAGGTCGATTGTGACTTTATATAAGATAAGGGATATTGGTTTCTTGGACTGATTATGGTGGTCATAACTTGGTATTTACGATTTGGTCTCTCTCGGTTGTTTACTTTTCCAATTTTTTTAGGTTGGGACATATTTCTGGTTGGGCATGTATTTTTTCCCTTTACTTTTTAGTTTACACTACCATTATTTTATTCTGTCTAGAGGTTCATGCATGCTTGGTTTATCTTATAGTAGTGTTGAATATTTTACTCTTTCCCTCTACACTTTTTAATTGAGTTGGTTGTGTGTGTGCATACAGGTACTTAGGAAAAAGCCTCCCCAAGTTAGTTATTCCTTTGGCGGTTGTTTCCACCCCCTAGCCTATAGAGGTGGGATTGGGGTAGTTACAGCTCGAGCCCTCACTTGGTTCAGGTTGTGACAGGTGGGTATCATAGAAATTTCATTCCTTGGGACATTGTTCAGATTTATCCCATTAAAATTATTGTTTGGGTTTAGAGAAACAGTGCCAAGGTGTCTTGAGTGCATCTCTCAGGTTAGGGAATCTAGTGATGGTGTGGTGGTCGACGTAGCGATTCACCGGGACCTTGACTACCTATTTGTTGACTCGACATGTTGAGATTCTTGTTGTAGGGATAATAGTATATGAATCGTGTATTATTGATTATTTGATAGTCCTTATTGATTCAACTCCCCATTTTTGTTGATATATATATATCTGCTCTTCTGACTGTGGCACTCCTTGATAACATTTAGGATACCTCCATGATGAAAGACAACCAGGATGCTTGATCTGGTTCATAATGATGACCCTATGAGCAATGAGGTCTCAGTTCAAGGTCCATCATGTGATCCCCTTCCTACAAGTGGGTAGGTAGAAACACATCCCCCTATTGAGTAGCAAATCATTCCAATGGAGCAGGCTGAGGAAACGCGCAAGCTGAGCACACTCTGTGAGTTCCATCTTTAGAGACCGTTGAGGTTCCATGGTGAACCAAATCCTTAGGTAGCAGAGTATTAGATAGAGATTATGGTCTATATCTTCAGTATTTTTTCAGACCCATATGGATTAGGTGGTTTTTCTAGCTATTATCCTTTTCCATAGAGTAGTTGGGTGATTGTGGATACTTGTTACGCAGATGCATAATGAGTTGACACTCTCATGTCCTAACTTCTAGTAACTATTTAATGAGGATTATTACCATTCCTGGTTATGCTAAGTCCAAATTCAAGAGATTCCAGAGCTACAGCAAGTAGGGATGATAGTGACTAAGTACATAGTGAGGTTCATAAACCTTACTCGGTACACTCTTAACATTATCCGAGATTTCTACTTTCAAGCATGGAATTTTGATAAAGTACTTTGCATAAATCCATCACTATAACCTTGTAAATACCCATCTATGTTGAGGTTTTAGACCAAGCACTGGTGATAGAGAGATTTCTGTCAGAGGGATGTCAGGAAACAAGAGCTGGCAGTGGGCACCACAGAGCTGAGTCATCTGCAGCAGCTAGTAGATTCCAGGTGCTAGGGTCTTGGTGTAGAATATTCTTCTATGATCATACACAGTCACATGTTCAGAGCCAGTGTAAGGGAACAAAGAATCCCAAATAGGGGAGGTGCTTTACTTATGACGGGTGAGGTCACATGACATGAAACTGCCTAACTAGACGTGTAGAGTAGCCCAAGCAGATAGTTGATGGACCACTGTGTAAGAGGAAATTCCATGATTAGGGATATCCCAAGCATGGAAGGGGTGGTCCCCAGGGAGGAGGATCTAGTAGAGGAGTAGGAGGATATTTAAGTTGAGGATGAATCTATGATATCCTTCCACTACCACCACCAGGTGGCCCACACCAGGCTCAAGAAGCTGGTGGTTGGGGCTACAGACAGCAACATGATTTAGATGTTTTTGATCTCACAATGTATGAGATGATAAGTGGTACAATGTGTATTTATTATACCCTTTATTTAGTACTGGTAGACATAGGTGTCATTAATTCCTTTATCTCTAAACTCTTGGAATGAGATTTGGATCTCCCAGTTGAGGCTCTAGCACAACGGCTTCATCTTGAGGTTTCTACAGGGAATGCTTCTTCTATATCTTTCATCTGTCAGTAGTGAGATCTATCTCTTAGAGAAGATAGGTTCATGTGGTACCTTTGGATCATCATAATCGAACCTTATGAAATCATATTGGGCATGTATTGGATTTCCATGGTCCAAGCCCATATCTAATGTCACCACAGACAAGTCAGTTTTCTACGTGTTGATGAGACAACATTCTCCTTTTCTAGTAAGGGAAATATCATGGAAGGTAAAGTGAGTTCTATGAGTATAATTGTATATCCCATCACCCATTAGTTAGGGAGTATATATCTTGGTGTAGCAGTCTCTTCAGGAATTTGGGTTCTTTTAGTTATAGAGGATTATATGGATATATTCCCTAAGGATATTCCGAGACTACCTTTGAGTCAGGAGATGGAGTTTTATTTTTACTTTCATCCTAAAACTACCATGATATCTTCTTAGGAATATCGTATGGCACCTAATGAGCTCTAGGAGCTACATTTTTAGTTTTAGGACCTTTTATAGAAAGGTTTCAGCATACCCAGTGTGTCCCCCTAGGCAGCTCTAGTTTTGTTCATAAAAAAGGTGGATGAGAGATTGTATATTTGCATGGATTATTATTGCCTGAACCAGTCCATGATAAATAACAAGTACCCCTTTCCAAGGATTGATGACCTATTTGATCAGTTTCAAGGCGTGATATGGTTCTTGGAGACCAATATTAGTTCTAGCTACCACCAGTTGAGGGTTCATAAGGCTGTTATTTCAAAGTTTTCATTTTTATTTCTCTATAGACACTACGAGTTCCTAGTGATTCCCATTAGTGTGAAGAATTCCCCCACCATGTTTATGGATTTGATGAACCAGGTTTTCCAGTTGTACTTGGACCATTTTGTTTTTTTCTTCATTGATTACATACTCATATACTCCACAATAGAGGAGGAGCATATAGAGCACTTGAGGATGATTCTAGACTTTCTTTGAGAGCACCATTTTTACAAGAAGCTCTCAAAGTGCAAGTTCTAGATACATGAGATTTACTTTCTGGGTCATGTCATTTCTAGGCATCGTTTAGTCAGGGATCCAGTGAATATCGAAGAAGTTATTTCTTGGGAACCACCTAAGAACATGTTAATGGTGTAGAGATTTCTTAGCTTGGAGGGGTACTACAAGAGGTTTGTGGTAGATTCTCCAGGATCGAAGCCCCTTTGACCACCCTAACATGAAAAGTTAAGTCATCTACCTAGTCTGAGCAGTTTCGTAGGGCCTTTTAGGATGGCATGGAGTTCGTAGTTTATTGTGATTCCTCTAGAGTGGGGCTCTATTTCATGTTGATACAACAATAGGCAGTTATCGCATACAAGTCGAGGTAGTTGAGACCCCATGAGTGGAAATATGTAACTCATGACCTAGAGATGTAATTGGTTGTATTCTCCCTGGGGATGTGGAGGCACTACATTTTGAGAGAACACTTTTTGGTTTACTCAGACCACCAGAGTATCCAGTACGTCTTCACACAGACCTGAACCTGAGACAACAGCACTGGTTGGAATTACTGTATAAATATGACTTCAATATAGTCTATACTCTAAGGAAGGTAAATTTTGTAGAATATTACCTTAGCAGGAAGTCTTGATATCTCTTAGTGTTAGAAGCTTCAGAGTAGTTAGCTTCCCTACAGCTGACCCTGGTGGAGTAGGAGGGTACATCTTTTTTCAATCGATGGCATTGACTCCTTCACTTCCTGAGCATGTGAGAGAGTCTCAGCTGGGATACATCGACTGTGAGATCTTACATGATGAGATATCCATAAGTGGCTCACCAGATGAATATTATGAAGGAGGGAATCATGTCATCTTGTTTTAAGGGTGAATAGTTGTTCCGGTCATGTTGTGGAAGGAGGTGATGCAGGAGTTCCACGCTTCTCCTCAAGTTATACATACTATTGTGGGGAAGATGTAGATAGAGATTTAGTGATATTTTTTGTGGTCAAGCATGAGATGAAGCATAGATGAGTTTGTCTCTCGGTGCCTCACCTATCAGCAAGTGAAAGATTAGCACCAAGTTCTGGTAGGTTTTTTGTAGCCACTTAAGATCCTAAAGTGGAAATGGGATGGAATATCCATGGACTTCATTATAGGGATTCCATGTACAAAAAAAGATCAATGATTCCATCTAGGTGATATTTTACTAACTCACAAATTTAGCGCACTTCCTCACCATCCAGAAGCAGAGTTCGGTGGAGAGTTAGGGGAAGTTGTATATATAGGAGATTTTTTTCCTTCACAGGGTGCCTTAGAAGATTATCTTTGATCATGGATCATGTAACGACCCAAAATTTCATTAATGGAAAATCCCTCTTGATCCAGTTAAATGTTTCTTTATGTTTTTATAAGATGTCAACTTCTTTAGTTTTACGTTAAGATTTGTGACCGTTACTTTTATAGCCGTTGAACATTGATCATCTGGGTAGTTTAAATATAAGGCTTTAACGAAACCATTTTTACTCAGACAAAGGAAGCGATGGCCTCATCCAGTAGAATTGCCCCTTACGAAGCCCATTTGTCGGAGCTCGGAAAGGAGGTGGCGTCTTTGGGCTTTGCCCTTGACCAAGCCCAAGCTGAGCTTCATCAAGTCAAGCTCGAACGTGATCGTCTACGGGAAAAATGGAAGTTGATAGAGATCACCACTCGAGCGATGTTATCCGAGCAACCCCAAGAGTCTGTCACCATCGCACACCTTACCCTTAGGTCTTATGCGGCTATTTTAAGGGGTTATGTAACAAATAAGTAGCACCATGTTCATGTACATTATTTTTGTATATAATAATGAATATAATTTCTAGTCATTTTTGATGCATTGTAATTAGTTTTTAAAGTACAAATGATGTTTTTAGTTATTATTTAATTAAGAATTATATTTTATTAAATTAAAGGATTTTTTAAATAATATTTTAATAAAATATTATTATTAATATTAAATTAATTTTTATTAAATATAAATGATCTTATAATTTTATGAATGCAATTAAAATTTTTATTAAGGTTTGAAAGCCATTTCTGTCAAAACCCGTGAATTTTTTATAAATGTCGGTTTTTATTTTAAAAGTGCAAATTCACATATTTAGAAAATTATTTAGATAAAATAAATATTATTTTTGGAATCAGTACGTCGAAATTATCCAACGGTGAATTTTTCATAATTTTCTGAGACAGTCCAATTTTTGGGTAAAAATTAAATACCTTTTAAATATATAATGTGATTTATGACATCATAATGACCCAATGGTGATGTAATAAAATACCATAATCCTTAGGTTCGGCCAATATATGTTTTATCATTAAAATAATGAGGTTTTGGGTTTGTTTGAATCACTTTTCAAAGCATTAATGGAGCCCTCAAGACTTATTCAACACTTTGCCTTTTTAAATTAATTTCCATGGGAGTGTGACTCACCTCCACATAAGCAACCCTAATTTTTTAATAAGTTCGGACCTTGGCCTTGTAAAATATTGTTTTCCTCTCTCCTTTTCCAGAAACCATGGGCAAATACCATGGGATGGTTTGTGGTTTGGATTATTTTAATATAAGGGGTCCCAAACCTAAATAATAAAGAATTCTCTCACCTTTCCTATATAAACCCACCCAAGCTCCCACTTCCTCCTCACTCAAAGCCCTTGAAGTTCGTCCAACCTCTGCCCTACTCTCTCTAGAATCCTCTCAAGGTTCCCCAAGCTCCCAAGAAGCCTCTCACAAGCCTCTCTCTAGCCTTTGGAAGCACACTTCCAAGTAAGGGTTTTTTCTTCCTTTCTCTTTTTTTTGTCAATTTTCTTTAAGTTGTATTGACCTTTTAATTTAATTTATGAATGTTGGGGTATGGTTTCGCACCTCCCCCATACTGCCCTCTTATTGTTTGAATGATGGGAGAACCCTTTCTCTCTCATTAAATGCCTCCCATGTACACCCGTTACTATGCCGAAATTCCGAAAGGAACTTCTCTCTCTTCTTTTATATTCAAGCAATACTTTTGTATCATGAATCTAAATTCCATTTCTGTTGTTGGGACATGTATATATATGATCTCCTTACTGTCCATTTCATGTAAATATGATGAGGAACCCCTTTCTCTCTCATCAACCTTTTTTATGAATTCTTATGTCACGCCGTTACGCTGCCGAAATCGCACCAATTTTCTAAGCCAATGTCTTTGTGTAGTGAATACCATGCCCATTTCTCCATCAAGGGTATTCACCTTTATGCACATATACGTATTGATTGTAAAGTTTCATGTATGAATTCCACATTCCTTTATCGTGGAAGAAATGATTATGTTTTATGAATCCATGTTTTATGATCCATGTGGAACACTTATGCATGAAATGAAATGTTTAAGAAGGGTGCGCCCTGATAGCGCTCCAATGCATTGGGTAAAGTATAGTATCATGATACGTCATGTGCAATGAGTGTTGACTCATGCTAATTCAAGTGCAACGAGGGTTTACTCGTGCTTCAAGTGCAATGAGGGTTTACTCATGCTCCATGTGCAATGAGCCTTGGCTCATGCTAATTCAATGTTAAGTGTTGTTGCCACATTTCCATGTTATGATTATCATGCTTTATCATGCCTTTATGTTCATGTCTCTCTTATGCTCTATTGATATGCCTATTGCCTAACATGTATTTTACTCCTCATGTTATTCATTATGTACTCCCTTACTGGGCTTTATAGCTCACCCTTTTCTTATGCATGTCCTCAGGTTATCCCATGCAATGCTAGGTACGAAGGAATGTAGTGGTCATGTAAAGGAAGTTTTCAATAAGGATGTTGTATTTCAAGTTTAAAGTTTTTATGTAATAATACTAAGCCCCAAAGACACTAAACCTCTCGATCTTCTTTGTTGTATCAAGTGAAGTTTTATGTAATAAAGCATGTTTAAGTTGTAATAAAAAGCAGGGTTGTCATAGTTGGTATCAAAGGATAGGTTTAGTTATTTTTGGGATTAGGAAACCCTAGTAAAGCCTTAGATACAAGACTAAGCATAATAAAAACATCCCTAAGTTTTGGTAAATACTAAGTAAGTGTTTTATCAAACAAATACATCCCTGTCTGGATACGAGCAGGTAGAGGCGGATCTGGCACAGATGTATCCTAGGGGTAAAACCCGAAAACACCGCTTTGAGCTAGACTCGAACGGGAACTGGTGCACGACAACGGGCCTTGCTGCACTCTTGGTTACGACACTCCCGGGGGATATGTTTTGATAAATTCACAATCTTAGTATGAACCCTTATTAAGGGAAAAATTCCCCTAAGAATATATGTTAGAAGGAAGATCCTGAAAAGCCTGGATTGAATCCTATAGACTCATGAGTTAAAGAGATCAAAGTTTATTTATAAGTCATCAACTTTTGTCTTTGGATTACCCTCTATGTGTTACCCCTAACTTTCCTTTTATTCCAGCCAATGGCCGGTAATAGGAGAACTCGGGCTAACAACCGTTGTGAAGATCAGTGTGATGATTGTACTAATGAGATGCCCAATCCGATGGGAGCGGGAATCGCGAACTTTGTCACGCTTCTCTCTCAGCTAACTCAAGTTTTGAATAGAAACACTGGTCAAGAGGAACGTTCAACCCCCCCTAAGAAAGAACAAGTCGCTATTGAAAGCTTCATGAGACAAAGGCCTCCTACTTTTAGTGGATCATCTGATCCCACGATCGCTGAACAATGGATCAACTCCATTGAGAAGATATTCTCCATCCTCCAATGCTCTGAAAAAGAGAAGGTTCTCCTGGCGGCTTATCGTATGGAGGGTGAAGCTGATCAATGGTGGACATTGATCAAAAATACGAAGCCTGAGGAGGAGATCGAGGCTTTGGAATGGAAGGTATTCCGGAAGATGTTTTTCGATAAATATTTTCCACGCACCCTCCGTCTTAAGATGGAAAGGGACTTCCTTTCCCTCAAGCAGAAAGATGAAGAATCTGTGGGAGCGTACGAGGCAAACTTCACAAGGCTTGCACGATACGCTTCCGGCTTTGTCGTTACCCCCGAATGCAAAGTTGACCGCTTCTTTGGTGGGCTGAAGCCTAGCTTGCGGAAAGCATTAGCGATCCGTGACTTTGACAGCTATGAGGAGATTGTCCGATGTGCCCTTAAGGTTGAAATGGAGATCGGAGAATCACAGGGGTATCATGGGGACAAGAAGCGGAAGGTGGACTTCAATGTTGGTGGTCCGATGGATAAATCCAACGGCGCTAAGAAATTCCAGCACCCCACTCGCCAAAAGTGTGGAAAGAAGCACCCTGGGAATTGCCTTAGGGGGACAAGAAAATGCTTCAAGTGTGGAAGAGAAGGGCACCTAGCTATTAACTGTCAGCAAGAAGGACCCGCGGCTGCGACGGAGGGGAGGAACGCTCCGTTCGAACCTCAACGCGTTGTTCAATGCTTCAAATGCAAAGAACCGGGTCATTTTGCGAATCAGTGCCCTAATCCAAGGGTTATCGGAGGCAATCAACAACCTCCAAGACAGCAAGGAAGAGCTTTTGCCATCACTTCTGCCGAAGTGAACCCCGATAACGAAGTGGTGACAGGTACGCTAGTTATTCATTCAAGAATAGCGAACGTACTTTTTGATTCAGGTTCTACGCATTCTTTTATATCTCAAAAGTTTAGTAGAATAATCCCTGCACCACCACAAATCATGGAAGTAAAGATGTCGGTGAGTACGGCAAATGGGGCAATCATTGCATCCCATGAGTATAAGTCCTCCCCTGTTATAATCTGTGGATTGAATTTCCCGGCGAACCTTGTCATACTCCCTTTGGTGGAATTTGATGCAATTCTTGGCATGGATTGGCTTTCCTTATATAGAGCCAACATAAATTGTCGGGAGAGGGAAATCACACTCCATATGGAGAATCGACCCCCGATTCTTTACAAGTGTCAGGAGGAAGATGAATCTCCTTTAACTCCATCATCTCAAGCATGGATATTACTACCTTATGAGCACGCATATCTGGCTCAGATGATTGAGTCCAAGGAAGAAACCACCCTTGAAGAAATGCCTATTGTGAGGGAATTCGCTGAAGTATTTCCCGAGGAACTTCCTGGTCTTCCTCCAAGAAGAGATGTTGAGTTCTCAATTGAACTTATACCTGGGGCGCTACCAATATCCAAGACTCCATATAGAATGGCTGTGGTTGAGCTTGAAGAACTGAAGAAACAACTACAGGAGAATCTGGATAAAGGGTTTATACGCCCAAGTGCATCACCATGGGGTGCACCAGTCCTCTTCGTCAAGAAGAAGGATGGGTCAATGCGGCTTTGCATCGATTATCGTGAACTTAACAAAATCACGATAAAGAACAAGTATCCTCTCCCAAGAATCGATGACTTGTTTGATCAGCTGCGTGGAGCACAATACTTCTCCAAGGTCGACTTGCGGTCGGGATATTATCAAGTAAGGGTGAAGAAGGAAGATATCCCCAAGACTGCTTTTCGTACAAGGTACGGGCACTATGAATTCATAGTAATGCCTTTTGGACTCACCAATGCTCCAGCAATATTCATGGACTTGATGAATAGAGTCTTTAGAGATTACCTAGATAAATTTGTGGTAGTCTTTATAGATGATATTCTAATATACTCCAAAACCAAGGAGGACCATGAGGAGCATTTAAGAACTGTACTGGAGACTTTGCGCAAGGAGAAGCTCTATGCCAAGTACAGCAAGTGTGAGTTCTGGTTGAAGGAGGTCTCATTCTTGGGCCATATCATCACAAGCAATGGGATATCTGTGGACCCCTCCAAAACAGATGCAATTAAGGGATGGCCGAGGCCAACATCGGTAACTGATATCCGTAGCTTCTTGGGGTTGGCTGGATATTATCGACGATTTGTGAGAAACTTCTCACGATTGTCCAACCCTCTTACCAAGCTAACTCGAAAGGGAGTAAAGTTTGCTTGGAGTGATGAATGCGAAGAAAGCTTCAAGGAGTTGAAAAGGAGGCTTATCACTGCACCTGTGCTCACTTTACCCACAAGTGGGGAGATTTTTGTGGTATTCAGTGATGCTTCAAAGAAGGGCTTAGGATGTGTGCTGATGTAGAATGATAAAGTGATATCCTATGCCTCAAGACAGTTGAAAATCCATGAGCGAAACTATCCAACGCATGATCTGGAGTTGGCGGCGGTGATCTTTGCCTTGAAAATCTGGCGGCATTATCTCTATGGAGAGAAATGTGAGATATATACGGACCACAAGAGTCTTAAATATATATTCACACAGAAAGAGCTTAATATGCGCCAGAGAAGATGGATAGAGCTCATAAAGGATTATGACTGTTCAATACATTACCACCCTGGGAAGGCGAACAAGGTGGCGGATGCCCTAAGTAGAAAGGATCCAGCAATTCTATCAATGATGAGAATTGAGAAGGATCCAATCTTCTTAGACTTGATGAAGATGGAAGTGGGAATCATAAAGAAGGGAACATCATCAATCCTTTCACAAATGATTGCTCAACCATCTCTTTTGGAAAGGTTAAAGGATGCTCAAAAGGATGATGCGAGAATCCAAGAAAAAGTGGAAGCTATCAAAAAGGGAAAATCCTCAGAGTTTAATGTTAATGAAGAAGGAATTGTGCGGTTTGGGAAAAGACTATGTGTCCCATCAAGTTCGGAGCTGAAGAAGGAACTTTTGGATGATGCACATAGTTCAAATTTCTCTATTCACCCAGGGAGCACAAAGATGTATCGAGATCTCCGAGAAAACTTTTGGTGGGATAATATGAAGAAGGAGATCGCTGAATATACATCAAAGTGCCTGGTGTGTCAGAAAGTGAAGGCAGAGAGGCAGAAGTCTAAGGGGATGATGCAACCATTGCCCATACCAGAATGGAAATGGGAGAACATCACCATGGACTTCGTCACTGGACTTCCAAGGACATCCAAAAGCAACAATGCAATCTGGGTTATTGTGGATCGTCTTACAAAGACTGCACACTTCATTGCTATTCGAGAGGACTTCTCTTTGGATCAACTGGCACAGATATATATCAGGGAAGTGGTACGGTTGCATGGAGTACCACTATCTATTGTGTCTGACCGAGATCCAAGATTTACCTCTAAGTTTTGGAAGAGTCTTCAACATGCTCTGAATACTGAACTGAACTTCAGTACGGCCTATCATCCTCAAACTGATGGCCAATCCGAGCGGACTATCCAAACACTTGAGGATATGTTGAGAGCGTGCTCAATGGACTTTAAAGGAGGATGGGATCAACATCTTCCTCTAGTTGAGTTCTCTTATAATAATAGTTTCCACTCGAGCATCCAAATGGCACCATATGAAGCCCTGTATGGGAAAAGGTGTAGAACACCGGCATGTTGGGATGAGGTCGGTGAACGTAAGCTGCTTGGACCAGAAATGGTCGAAGAAATGGTGGAGAAGGTGAAAACCATTCAGCAGCATATCAAGGCAGCCCAAAGTCGACAGAAGAGTTATGCAGATAATCGTCGACGAGACCTTGAATTTAAAGTCGGAGACATGGTGTTTTTACGCATATCTCCGTGGAAGAAGGTCATGAGGTTTGGAAAGAAAGGGAAGTTAAGTCCAAGGTACATCGGCCCCTTCGAGATTCTTGATCGTGTTGGGGCTGTGGCCTATCGACTAGCACTTCCACCTACTATGGCCAAGGTGCATGATGTCTTCCATGTATCCCTCTTAAGGAAGTACATACCAGACCCTTCACATGTACTCTCTTCTGAGGTGGTACAATTAGAAGACGATCTTTCTTATGAGGAGCAACCAGTGAAGATCTTAGATCGTAGAGAAAAAGTTCTACGAAATAAGACAATGCCCCTCGTCAAGGTGTTGTGGAGAAACCACAAGTTTGAAGAAGCAACTTGGGAGTCGGAAGATATGATGAAGCTAAGTTACCCACATTTGTTTTAGTGTGGGAAAAGGAAAATTTCGAGGGCGAAATTTCTTAAGGGGGGAATGTTGTAACGACCCAAAATTTCATTAATGGAAAATCCCTCTTGATCCAGTTAAATGTTTCTTTATGTTTTTATAAGATGTCAACTTCTTTAGTTTTACGTTAAGATTTGTGACCGTTACTTTTATAGCCGTTGAACATTGATCATCTGGGTAGTTTAAATATAAGGCTTTAACGAAACCATTTTTACTCAGACAAAGGAAGCGATGGCCTCATCCAGTAGAATTGCCCCTTACGAAGCCCATTTGTCGGAGCTCGGAAAGGAGGTGGCGTCTTTGGGCTTTGCCCTTGACCAAGCCCAAGCTGAGCTTCATCAAGTCAAGCTCGAACGTGATCGTCTACGGGAAAAATGGAAGTTGATAGAGATCACCACTCGAGCGATGTTATCCGAGCAACCCCAAGAGTCTGTCACCATCGCACACCTTACCCTTAGGTCTTATGCGGCTATTTTAAGGGGTTATGTAACAAATAAGTAGCACCATGTTCATGTACATTATTTTTGTATATAATAATGAATATAATTTCTAGTCATTTTTGATGCATTGTAATTAGTTTTTAAAGTACAAATGATGTTTTTAGTTATTATTTAATTAAGAATTATATTTTATTAAATTAAAGGATTTTTTAAATAATATTTTAATAAAATATTATTATTAATATTAAATTAATTTTTATTAAATATAAATGATCTTATAATTTTATGAATGCAATTAAAATTTTATTAAGGTTTGAAAGCCATTTCTGTCAAAACCCGTGAATTTTTTATAAATGTCGGTTTTTATTTTAAAAGTGAAAATTCACATATTTAGAAAATTATTTAGATAAAATAAATATTATTTTTGGAATCAGGACGTCGAAATTATCCAACGGTGAATTTTTCATAATTTTCTGAGACAGTCCAATTTTTGGGTAAAAATTAAATACCTTTTAAATATATAATGTGATTTATGACATCATAATGACCCAATGGTGATGTAATAAAATACCATAATCCTTAGGTTCGGACAATATATGTTTTATCATTAAAATAATGAGGTTTTGGGTTTGTTTGAATCACTTTTCAAAGCATTAATGGAGCCCTCAAGACTTATTCAACACTTTGCCTTTTTAAATTAATTTCCATGGGAGTGTGACTCACCTCCACATAAGCAACCCTAATTTTTTAATAAGTTCGGACCTTGGCCTTGTAAAATATTGTTTTCCTCTCTCCTTTTCCAGAAACCATGGGCAAATACCATGGGATGGTTTGTGGTTTGGATTATTTTAATATAAGGGGTCCCAAACCTAAATAATAAAGAATTCTCTCACCTTTCCTATATAAACCCACCCAAGCTCCCACTTCCTCCTCACTCAAAGCCCTTGAAGTTCGTCCAACCTCTGCCCTACTCTCTCTAGAATCCTCTCAAGGTGCCCCAAGCTCCCAATAAGCCTCTCACAAGCCTCTCTCTAGCCTTTGGAAGCACACTTCCAAGTAAGGGTTTTTTCTTCCTTTCTCTTTTTTTTGTCAATTTTCTTTAAGTTGTATTGCCCTTTTAATTTAATTTATGAATGTTGGGGTATGGTTTCGCACCTCCCCCATACTGCCCTCTTATTGTTTGAATGATGGGAGAACCCTTTCTCTCTCATTAAATGCCTCCCATGTACACCCGTTACTATGCCGAAATTCCGAAAGGAACTTCTCTCTCTTCTTTTATATTCAAGCAATACTTTTGTATCATGAATCTAAATTCCATTTCTGTTGTTGGGACATGTATATATATGATCTCCTTACTGTCCATTTCATGTAAATATGATTAGGAACCCCTTTCTCTCTCATCAACCTTTTTTATGAATTCTTATGTCACGCCGTTACGCTGCCGAAATCGCACCAATTTTCTAAGCCAATGTCTTTGTGTAGTGAATACCATGCCCATTTCTCCATCAAGGGTATTCACCTTTATGCACATATACATATTGATTGTAAAGTTTCATGTATGAATTCCACATTCCTTTATCGTGGAAGAAATGATTATGTTTTATGAATCCATGTTTTATGATCCATGTGGCACACTTATGCATGAAATGAAATGTTTAAGAAGGGTGCGCCCTGATAGCGCTCCAATGCATTGGGTAAAGTATAGTATCATGATGCGTCATGTGCAATGAGTGTTGACTCATGCTAATTCAAGTGCAACGAGGGTTTACTCGTGCTTCAAGTGAAATGAGGGTTTACTCATGCTCCATGTGCAATGAGCCTTGGCTCATGCTAATTCAATGTTAAGTGTTGTTGCCACATTTCCATGTTATGATTATCATGCTTTATCATGCCTTTATGTTCATGTCTCTCTTATGCTCTATTGATATGCCTATTGCCTAACATGTATTGTACTCCTCATGTTATTCATTATGTACTCCCTTACTGGGCTTTATAGCTCACCCTTTTCTTATGCATGTCCTCAGGTTATCCCATGCAATGCTAGGTACGAAGGAATGTAGTGGTCATGTAAAGGAAGTTTTCAATAAGGATGTTGTATTTCAAGTTTAAAGTTTTTATGTAATAATCCTAAGCCCCAAAGACACTAAACCTCTCGATCTTCTTTGTTGTATCAAGTGAAGTTTTATGTAATAAAGCATGTTTAAGTTGTAATAAAAAGCAGGGTTGTCATAGATCACTATTAACATCAGGGTTGTGGAGAGTCATGTAGGATGAATTCAGGACCCAATTGTGGATGAGTACAACATTTCACCCCCAGAATTATGGGTAGAACGATCCCACTATCTAGGTGTTGCAGGATATAATGAGGGCATGCATGTTACACTTCGTCCGAAGCTGGTAGGATCACCTATCCTTGGTAGAGTTTGCATATAATAACATCTACCACTCAAACATTAGCATGATTCCTTTTGAGGACCTATATGGGAGACCCAATAGGTCACCCTTATACTAGATAGATATTGGAGAGTCATCTCCTGTGGGCCCAAAAATGGTGCAAGAGATAACAGAGAAAGTCGAGGTTGTCCATGAGTGGAATAGGATGGCCCAGAGAAGATATAAATCTTACGCAAATCATCATCATAGACCCTTGGATTTCAAGAAGGGAGACTGTATTTTCCTAAGAGTCTCCCCACAATGAGGATTGTGGAGGTTCGACAGGGGAGTAAAGTTATCCCTAGGTTTCATCGGATCATTCGAGATCGTGTAGAGGGTTGTTGAGGTTGTTTAACACATATCCCTACCCCCACAATTGGATAAGGTGCATGAAATCTTCTATGTGTTGCAGCTAAGAAGATATGTGCATGACCTCACACACGTCATCGACTAGGGTGAGATGGAAATTGAGGATGGAGCCAACTTTTCAGAGCACTTGATGGAAATCGATGATCGGTAGGAGATGACCCAGCATAGATAGACCATCCCTTTGGTTTGTGTGATTTATGAGGCATAAAAAATGTGTAGGAGAGTTCTATGGAGTGGGAGAGACAAGTGTGGCCTTAGTATCCCAAGTTTTTTCCTAGTTTTTTCTTTTCAAGGGTGAAAATCTTTAAGCATATAATGGTTTATAGATCTGATTTTTCCTTGTAATACTTTGAAATATGTCTATATATATTTTCAGATCTAGGTGTTGAGGCGATGTGGGATTCCAAGGCCTAGTGTTCTGGGAATTAATTTTATAAAAATATTAAATATATTTTATATTACTCACACATATATTCCTAAAGAAAATGGGATAAATCTGAAATGGTTGATTGGATCAGAAATCTGAGACTACAGTTGAGTCCAGAAAGTGGTGTTTTCCCTAAGTGTGATATAAAATGAGTCAGTGTGGGACATTCGGAACCCTCACTCGTTGGTGGTACGTTTAAGTGGAATAATTCATTAAATTAATTTGATTAATTTATTTATTTGACCAAATGATTTTTTTGTAAATATATCATTATGTAGAAATTTCTAGGGTTGGCTCATAATTATGAAATCTCTAGCGAGATCTCTCTTCCCCCTTCCATTGGTAGATTTCAATCAAATGGCAATGAAGCTCTAGATCCAAGCAAATCAGGACGCAACGAACAGAGAAACACCTCTCGGATTGCTGGCGGGTGCATTCTTCAACAATGATCGATCCAAAATTGAGGTAGGACTCTTCAATTTGTATTTTTACACCCTTGATTACATATATTGAGTGGATCGATGGTTTATCTTTGATTTTCATATTATTATAGACTCTACATGTTCCCATGTATAGAAATTTAATTCTTTTGGGTTTTTTTCTAATCTAGAGTCCCTGTTCTTGATTGATTGTCCAGGAATTCTTGGCCTCGATCATTTAACCTTTATTTTTGTGCCTTTCTCTCTAGTTTTCTTCACATTCTTCATAGGTTGGATCCCTGTGGTCCCGGTTCGACTTTTTTGGGAGGTACCGAGCTCGATTAGACCCCCGAATTCATGGCAGATCGACGAAACAAGAACATATCAATGAGTGAGGCATAAATATGGGATCATTGCAAGGTAAGGATGACTGATTCAGTGTTTAAACATAAAGATCATTATGAATAGAGGTGTGGTGACCTGTGTAATGAACATTGAAACCCAGAATATTAACCAGAGCCGATTTCCAGTGAATAGCAGCCAAGATCCAAAAATCATTGCCAGATCCATGAGTTTCAGACTCAGTCAATCTAGGTTCTATGAGGGTTTGAACAGATTCGAGGAGAGAAGCTAGATCTGGGATTTCTATGAAAATCCTGACTACATTTTGTGTTCCAAGATGAACACATGGAATTTAGCCCCCTCAACGACGGTGCATAGGTTTTAAAAAAATTAATGATGACACAACGTGTAGTCCATCCTACACTTTGTGTACCCCATGCCAGTTGTATAACCCGTTTGATGGGTCACATGGATGGGAACCCGTGTGGAAGTACATGGGGTTAGTTACACGCCCGTTTACTCCGATACATGGACACAACAAGCATCACATGGCCTCGGTCCTGGTTAGCTAGGACATGTCATGTAGTCCACCTACATAGCGTGTAAAACTACATTTTAATGAACCAAACCTCTATCAAAGGAATTTATTCCTTATTATAGTAATTTCATATATTATAAATCTCATAAAATCACTTGGAGACCATAAAAAATCTTTATAAATGAAGAATTAATAAAAAAAATAAGTATTTATAGAAGTTAAGGAACCAATATTGATGAAATTGTAACTTGACCATAGGAATAGTAATATGACCCTTATGAATATTAAACTGGCCAAATGAATAGTAACCTCACCCATGAAATTATAAAAATAAATTATGCCTCTTATAAATTAAGTTATGGTATAATTATATCAAAGTCCAAGTAAATAAATGCTTTAAAATTATTAATTAAGTGTTGGCATTTTTATAAGTCATAAATATTTAATTAAAATTTTATGATTAATTTAATAATTTAAAAGAAAATTTATTTTCATAAAATGTATTCATAAATTAATATTTTTATGTATTTTGATTTTAAGATAATTTTATGAGACCTTAAGTAATTTTTCAAAGTGTTATAAAATGAGTTATAATATTAAAATCTGTATTTTTCAAGTAAATGATGGTTTTAATTAAAAATTAAATTACTCATATCAAGAAAATTATTTTAATAAAATGGATTTTATTTTTTAATTCTACATGTTGAAAATGGTTAGGGTGAATTTTTAGGATTTTTCTGAAATACTTGAATTTTTTATGAATAGTAATGTAACAACCCAAACATTAAGTAATGGAAATTCCACTTGATCTAATTAAATGTATTATTATGTAAAATGGTTATATAAAACATATGAGATTCTTTGGTTTTATGTTTTTGGATTTTAAAATACCATTAAGAATTTTTACCATTGCTAATATAGTTGTTGAACAGTGACCACGTGATTAGTATAAATATAGGTCTTTAACGAATCCAATTTACTCAGACAAAGGAAGTGATAGCCTCATCCAATAGAATTTCTTCATAAGAAGCCCATTTTTCGGAGCTCGGAAAGGAGGTGGCCTCACTGGGCTTCTCTCTTGAACAAGCCCAATCTGAGCTTCAACACGTTAAGCTTGAATAGAACCGCCTACGGGAGAAGTGGAAGTTGATAAAGATTACCACCTGAGTGATGTTATCCGAGCCACCCCAAGATTCTGTCACCATCGCAAACCTTACCCTTAGGTATTATGCTGGTGTTATATGGGGTTATGTAACAATACCCTAGAACTATAATTATGTGTATTATTTTTTTAAAGAATAAATAATATACATTCATTTTATTATTGTTACTTTGTAAATAGTTTTTAAAAGCACAAATAATATTTTTAGTAAAAATTCAATTAAGAAATCTATTTTGATGAATTAATGGATTTTTAAATTAAATAATATTTTAATAAAATATTATTATTAAATTAATTTTTATTAAATATAAATGATCTTATAATTTTTATGAATACAATTGTAGTTTTTATTAAGGTTTGAAAGTTGTTTTTGTCAAAACCCATTAATTTTCGATAAATGTCAGTTTTTATTTTAAAAGTTAAAATTCACATATTTAGAAAATTATTTAGATAAAATGAATATTATTTTTGGAATCAGGATGTCAAAATTATCCAACGGTGAATTTTTCATAATTTTCTGACAATCGAATTTTTGGGTAAAAATTAAATACTATTTAAATATATATTGTGTTTTATGACATCATAATGACCCAATAGTGATGTAATAAAATGATATAAATGGGATGTTCGGACAATATATGTTTTAACTTTAAAATAATGTGATTTTATGTTTGTTTGATTTATTTTAAAAAGCCTTAGTGGACCCTCCAAGACTTATAGAGCATTTTAACATTTTAAAATGATTTCCTGGAGAGTGTGACTCACCTCCGCATAATAAAGACAAATATTTTAATAATTTCGGCCATTGGACTTATAAAATAATGTATTTCACTCCACTTTTGAAAACACATGGTCAAAAACCATGGTATGGTTTTTGGTTTTGATTAGTTTAATGTGTGGTGTCCAAAACATAAATAATAATGAATTCACTCTCCTTTCCTATATAAACCTACTCAAACTCCCATTTCTCTTCACTCAAACTATTTGGAGCTCGACCAAACTCTGTGATAATATCTATAGAATCCACCCAAGGTGTCCCAAGATCCCAATAATCCCCTCTCAAGCCTCTCCCAAGCCTTTGGGATCACACTTCCAAGTAAGGTATTTCTTCCTTTCTCATTTTTTTTCCAAATTTCTTTATGTTGTTATGCCCTTTTATTTTCAATTAAAAATGTTGGGGTATGATTTATAACCTCACCTATACTACCCTCCTTATGTTTTAATGATTATATACCCCTTTCTCTCTCATTAATGTCTCCCATGTATACCTGTTACCATGCCGAAATTCCGTAAGGGATTTCTCTATCCTTATTTACTTTCAAGAAATTATTTTATATTATGCATCTAAATTCCATTACATATGTTAGGACATGTATCTATATTACCCCATTACTATCCATTTCATTTACATATTATGATATACCCCTTTCTATCTCATCAACCATTTTTATGAATTCTTATGTCTCTTCGTTATGCTTCCAAAATTGCACTACGATTTTCCAAGCCAAAGTCATTGTATAGTGAATACCATACCCATTTCTCTATCAAGGGTATTCACCTTTACACACATTTACTTATTGATTATGTAGTTTAATGTATATATTACACATTCCTTTATCATGGAATAAATTATGATATTGAATGATTCCATGTTTTATGATCTATTTTGAACATTTATGCATGAAATGAAATGATTAAGAAGGGTGCACCCTAATAGCACTCCAATGCATTGGGTAAAGATTAGTATCATGATTCATCAAGTGAAATGAGATTTTACTCATTCTAATTCAAGTTAAATGAGGTTTTACTCATTCTTCATGTTTAGTGTGTCTTGAATCATTCTAATATCATGTTAAATGTTTTTGCCGCATTTCCATGTTATGATAATCATGTTATATCATGTCTTTATGTTCATGTTTCTCTTATGATTCATTAATATGCATATTGCCTAACATGTACTATATTATTCATGTTATTCCTTGTTTACTCCCTTAATGGGATTTGTATCTCCCCCTTTTATTATGTATGTTCTCAAGTTATCCCATGCAATGCTAAGTACGAGGTAATGTTGTGGTCATGTAAAAAAATCAACAAAGATATTGGGTTTTATGTTCTAAGTTGTTGTGTAATGTTCCTAATTTTCCAAGACACTAGACATCTCAATCCTCAAAGTTTACTTAAGTGTAAGTTTATGTAATAAATAATTTTTAAGTGTGTAATAAAGAGAAGGGTTGTTATAGTTGGTATCAGAGGATAGGTTTAGTTATTTTGGGGATTAGTATTAGAAAACCCTAGTGAAAGCCTTAGGGATAAAACTAAGTAGAATAAAAACATCCCTAAATTTTGGTGAGTATTGATTAAGTAGTTTATCAAGAAAATACATCCATGTCAAGATACAAGCATATAGAGGCAGCTTTGGCACAAATGTATCTAGGGGTAAAACCCAAAAACATCACTTTGAGCTAGACTCGAATGGGAACTCGTGCATGAAAATGGGCATTGCTACACTCTTGGTTATGACACTCTTGGGGGATATGCTTTGAAAGATTCAAAAGATTAGAATGAAACATTATTAATGGAATTAAAAAAATTCCCCTAAGAATATATGTTGGGAAATAGATCATGGATAACATAGATAAGTTAAGGAAATAAATGTAATATATAAGCTATCCCTTTTTTTCATTGGATTCCCCTTTATGTGTTACCCCTAACTTTCCTTTTATTCTAGCCATTGGCTAGTAATAGGAGGACTTAGGCTAACAACCGATTTGAATATCAATGTGATGAATGTAATAATGATATTCCCAATCTGATGGGAGCGAGAATCACAAACTTTATCATGATACTCTCTCAGTTAACTCAAGTTTTGAATATAAACATGGGTAAAGAGGAATGTTCAACCCCCCCCCCAAGAAATAACAAGTTGCAATCTATATCTTCATGAGACAAAGGCCTCCTATTTTTAATAGATCATCTAATCCATCAATCGCTGAATAATGGATCAACTCCATTGAGAAGATCTTCTCCATCCTTCAGTGTTCTAAACAAGAGAAGGTACTTCTAGATGCTTATCATATGGATGGTGAAGCTAAGAAATGGTGGACATTGATCAAAAATACAAATCCTGAAGAGGATATCAAGGCGTTGGAATGGAAGGATTTCCATAAAAAAAATTGATAAATATTTTCCTTGCACCCTCTGACTTAATATGGAAAGAGACTTCATTGCTCTCAAGTAAAATGATAATGAATCCATAGGAGCATACAGGTAAAACTTCACATGGATTACATGATATGCCTCTGGCTTTTTCATTACCCCCGAATGCAAGGTTGACCACTTCTTTGTTGGGATAAAACCTAGCCTACAGAAAGACCTATCGATCTATGACTTCGAGAGCTATGAGGAAATTATCTAATATTCCCTCAAAGTCTAAATGGAGATTGGTGAACCTCAGGGGTATCATGGGGATAAGAAGAATAAATTAGACTTTAATTCTAGTAGTCCTATGGATAAATCCAATGGTGCTAAGAAATTCTAGCACCCCACTTGCCAAAGGTGCAGAAATAAACACCCTGAAAATTGCCTGAAGTGGATGAGGAAATGCTTTAGGTGTGGAAGAGAAGGGCACTTGGATATTAACTACCAACAAGAAAAACCCACTATTGTGACAAAGGGTAGGAACACTCCGTTCGACCCTCAATGAATTATTTATTGCTTCAAATACAAAGAAACAAGGAACTTTGAAAACTAGTTACCTAAGCTAAGGGTTTTCGGAGGTAACCAATAACCTCCAAGGCAGAAAAGGTGAGCTTTTTCCATCACTACTTTCGAAGAAAACCCTGAAAACGAAGTGGTGAAAGGTATTCTAGTTATTCATTCAAGAAGAGAGAACATACTTTTTTATTCTTGTTCTATGCATTCTTTTATATATTTAATGTTTAGCAGAACAATCCCAACACCACCGCAAATTAGGGATGTAGAGATGTCAATGAGAATGAAAAATGGGGAAATCATTTCATCCCATGAATATAACTCCTCCCCTGTTATAATTTGTGGTATTAACTACCCATTGAACCTCATAATACTCCCTCTAGTGTAATTTGATTCAATTCTTGTCATGGATTGGCTTTTCTTATATAGAGTCAACATAAATTGTCATGAGTGGAAAATCACTTTCCATATGGAGAATCGATCCCCGATTCTATACAAGTGAAAGGAGGAGGATGAATATTCTTTAGCACCATCATCTCAAGTGTGGATATTACTACCCTATGAGCACTCATATATTTATTATATTATTGATTCTAAGGAAAAAACCATCTTTGAATTCATTCTAATTGTGATGGAATTTTCTGAATTGTTTCTTGAGGAATTGCATAGTCTTCCTCCTATAAGAGATATTGAATTATCAATTGATATTATACCTAGGGATTTTCCAATATCCAAGAATCTATATATAATGGATATTGTGGATCTTGAGGAGATAAATAAACAACTACAAGAGAATCTGGATAAAGGGTTTATACGCCCAAGTGATTCACTATGGGGTGCACCAATCCTCTTCATCAAGAAGAAGGATGGGTCAACGCACCTTTGCATTGATTATCATGAGCTCAACAAAATCATGATAAAGAACAAGTATCCTCTGCCACGAATTGATGACTTGTTCAATTATCTATGTGGAGCACAATACTTGTCCAAGGTGGATTTGCGGTCGAGATATTACCAAGTAAGGGTGAAGAAGGATGATATCCCCAATACTATTTTTTGTACAAGGTACGGGCACTATGAATTCATAGTAATGCCTTTCGGACTCACTAATGCTCCATAAATCTTCATGGACTTGATGAATATGGTATTTAGAGATTACCTCAAAAAAATTGTTAGTCTTTATAGAAGATATTCTAATATACTCCAAAACCAAGGAAGAGCATGAGGAGTATCTAAGAACTGTACTAGAGACCTTGCAAAAGGAGAATCTCTATGAAAAGTATAGAAAGTGTGAGTTTTAGTTGAAGGAAGTCTCATTATTGGTTCATATTATCACAAGAAATGAGATATTTATGGATCCCTCCAAGATAGATGCAATATAGGGATGTCCAAGGACAACATCGTTGATAGATATCTAGAGATTCCAAGGGTTAGCTGGATATTATCGCTGATTTTTGAGAAATTTCTCAAGATTTTCAAACCCTCATACCAAGCTAACTCAGAAGGGAGTCAAGTTTTCTTGGATTGATGAATGTGAAGAGAGATTTAAGGAATTTAAAATTAGGCTTATCACTGTGCCCGTGCTCACACTACCCACAAGTGGAGAACTTTTTATGGTATTTAGTGATGATTCAACGAAGGGCATGGGCTCTGTGTTGATGAAAAATGAAAAATTCATTGCCTATGCTTCAAGAAAATTGAAATTTCATGAGAAAAACTATCCAGTGCATGATCTGGAGTTGGTTGTAGTAATATTTTCTTTGAAAAATTGGCGACATTACCTCTTTGGGGAGAAGTGTGAAATATACACGGATCACAAAATCCTCAAGTATATATTCACACAGAAATATTTGAACATGAACCAATGAATATGGTTAGATCTGATCAAAGACTATGACTTCTCAATCCATTACCACCATAGGAAAGTGAACAAGGTGGTAGATTCTCTAAGTAGAAAAGACCCAGTGATTCAATCATTGATGAGAATTGAAAAGGATCCAATCTTCTTAGATTTGATGAAGAAGTACATGGGAATAATAAAGAAGGGAACATCATCAATCCTTTCACAAATGATTTCTCAACCATATCTTTTTTAAAGGTTAAATGATTCTCAAAATGATGATGTAGGAATTCAGAAGAAAGTGAAAACTCTCAAAAATGGGAAATCATCAGAGTTCAATGTTAATGAATAAGGAATTGTGATATTTCGGTCATGACTATGCATTCCATCAAATTAGGAGTTAAAGAAAGAACTTTTGGGTGATTCACATAGTTATAATTTCTCCATTAACCTAGGAAACACAAAGATGTATCGAGATCTCTGAAAGTATTATTGGTGGGATAACATGAAGAAGAAGATCTCTGAGTATACATCAAAGTGCCAGGTATGTTAGCAGGTGAAGGATGAGAGTCATAAGTCTAAGGGTATAATGAAACCATTACCCATACCAATATGTAAATTGGATAACATCACCATGGTCTTTTTCATCAAACTTCTAAAGATATCCAAATTAAACAATGCTATCTGGGTTGTTATGGATCGTCTTATAAAGACTGTACACTTCATTGAAATTCGAGAGGATTTCTCATTGGATCAACTGGCATAGATATATATCAGAGAAGTGGTAAGGCAGCATGGATTACCACTATCTATTGTATTGGATAGTGATCCAAGATTCACCTTTATGTTCTGTAAGAGTATTCATCATGATATGAATACTGAGTTGAACTTCAGTATGGCTTATCATCCTCAAACTGGTGGCCAATATGATCGGACTGTCCAAGAACTTGAGGACATGTTGAGAGCATTCTCAATGCACTTCAAAGGAGGATGAGATCAACATAATTCTCTGTTTGAGTTCTCTTATAATAACAGTTTCCACTAAAGCATCCAAATGGATCCTTATGAAGCCCTTTGTGGGAAGAGGTCCAGAACACCGTCATGTTGGGATGAAGTTGGGTAGAGAAAACTCCTAGGTCTAGAAATGGTTGGAGAAATGGTGGAGAATATTAAGACCATCCGACAACATATTAATGCTGCTCAAAGTAGACCAAATAGATATGTTGATAATCATTGACAAGACCTAGAGTTTGATGTTGGAGACATGGTATTCCTCTGCATATCACTGTGGAAGATAGTTGTGAGATTTGGGAATAAGGGAAATCTTATTCCAAGGTACATCATCCCTTTTGAGATCCTTGATCACATTGGATCAGTGGCCTATCAACTAGCACGCCCACCAAACCTATCTCAAGTACATGATGTATTCTATGTATCACTCTTGAGGAAGTACATACCTGACCCATTGCATGTACTCAATCCAGAGGTGGTACCATTGGAAAATGACCTCTCCTATGAAGATAAGTTGGTAAATATCTTAGATCATAGAGAAAAATTTCTACGAAATAATATAATGCCCCTCATCAAGGTGTTGTGGAGAAACCACAAGTTTAAAGAAGCAACATGGTAATCGGAGAAAGTGATAAAGCAGAGTTACCCTCATCTGTTTTAGTGTGGGAAAAGAAAATTTTGAGGGGAAAATTTCTTAATGGGGGGGGATTGTAATGACCCAAACTTTTACTAATGAAAATTAATCTTGATCTGATTAAATGTATTGTTATGTAAAATGGTTATATAAAACATATGCACTTATTTGGTTTTATGTTTTTGGATTTTAAAATAATATTAAGAACTATTACCATTGCTAATATAGCCATTGAACATTGATCACATGATTAGTATAAATATAGGGCTTTAACAAATCCAATTTACTCAGAAAAAGGAAGCAATGGCCTCCTCGAGTAGAATTTACTCATACGAAGCCCATTTGTCAGAGATTGGAAAGGAGGTGGCATCACTGGGATTTACTCTTGACTAAGATCAAGTCGATCTTCAACATATTAACCTTGAATGAAACCACCTATGGGATAAGTGTAAGTTGATAGATATTACCACCTGAACGATGTTATTCGAGCCACCCCAAGAGTATGTCACCATCGCACACCTTAATTTTAGGTCTTATGCGGGTGTTATAATTGGTTATGTAACAAGACCCTAGAAATATAATTATGTGTATTATTTTTTATAGAATAAATTATATATATTCATTTTATTATTATTACTTTGTAAATAGTTTTTAAAGCCCAAATAATATTTTTAGTTAGTATTCAATTAAGAAATCTATTTTGATGAATTAATGGATTTTTAAATTAAATAATATTTTAATAAAATATTATTAATAAATTAATTTTTATTAAATATAAATAATCATATAATTTTTATGAATACAATTTTAATTTTTATTAAGGTTTGAAAGCTATTTTTGTCAAAAGCCATGAATTTTCGATAAATGTCAGTTTTTATTTTAAAAGTAAAAAATTCACATATTTAGAAAATTATTTAGATAAAATTAATATTATTTTTGGAATCAGGATTTCAAAATTATCCAATGGTTAATTTTTCATAATTTTCTGAGACAGTCGAATTTTTGGGTAAAAATTAAATACAGTTTAAATATATAATGTGTTTTATGACATCATAATGACCCAATAGTGATGTAATAAGATACTATAAAAGGTTTTTTTGGAAAATATATGTTTTTAATTAAAAATAATGTTATTTTAAGTTTGTTTTATTTATTTTACAAATCCTTAGTGGACCCTCCAAGACATATAGAACATTTTAACATTTTAAAATGATTTTCTTGAGAGTGTGACTCGCCTCCACATAAGCAAGCCAAATATTTTAATAATTTCATACATTTTACTTATAAAATAATTTTTTCCAATCCACTTTTGAAAAAACCATGGGCAAAAACTATGGTATGGTTTTTGTTTTTGATTAGTTTAATGTGTGGTGTCTAAAACCAAAATAATAAAGAATTCTCTCTCCTTTCCTATATAAACCCACTCAATATCCCATTAATCATCACTCAAACCATTTGGATCTCGAACAAACCCTGACCTCCACTCTCTAGAATCCTCCCATGGCACCCCAAGCTCCCAATAATCCCCTCTCAAGCCTCACCCAATCCTTTGGGATTACACTTCCAAGTAAGGGATTTCTTCCTTTCTCATTTTTGTCCAAATTTCTTTATGTTATTATACCCTTTTATTTTCAATTAAAAATGTTGGGGTATGATTTATCACCTCCCCTATACTGCCCTAATTATTTTTTAATGATGATATACCCCTTTATCTCTCATTAATTTCTCCCATGTACGCCCGTTACCATGCCGAAATTTCGTAAGGGATTTCTCTCTTCTCATTTACATTCAAGTAATTATTTAATATCATGCATCTAAATTACATTAAATATGTTGGGAAATGTATATATATGACCCCTTTAATTTAAATTTCATGTATATATGACGAGATACCCCTTTTTCCTTTATCATCCATTTTTATGAATTCTTATGTCACGTTGTTATGCTGCTGAAGTTGCACTGCAATTTTCTAAGCCAAAGTCATTATGTAGTGAATACCATGCCCATTTCTCTATCAAGGGTATTAACCTTTACACACATTTACTTATTTATTATATAGTTTCATGTATTTATTCCACATTCCTTTATCATGAAATAAATGATGATATTTAATGATTCCATGTTGTATGAGCCACGTGGCACACTTATGCATGAAATGAAACGATTAAGAAGGGTGCACCATGATAGTGATCCAATGCATTGGGTAAAGATTGGTATCACAATACGTCAAGTGAAATGAGGGTTTACTCATGATAATTCAAGTTCAATGAGGGTTTACTCATGCTCTATGTGCAATGATCCTTGGCTCATGCTAATATCATTTAAATGTTGTTACCACATTTCCATGTTATGATAATCATGTTATATCATGCCTTTATCTTCATGTTTCTATTGTGGTCCATTGATATAACTATTTACTAACATGTACTATATTTTTCATGTTATACCTTTTTTACTCCCTTGCTGGGATTTTTATCTCACCCTTTTCTTATGCATGTTCTTAGGTTAACCCATTCAATGCTAAGTACGAAGGAATTTTGTGGTCATGTAAAAGAAGTTTTCAATAAAGATGTTTAGTTTTATGTTCTAAGTTGTTATGTAATGTTCCTAATTTCCCAAGACACTAGGACTATATATCCTCCTAGTTGTCTTAAGTTCAATTTTATTTAATAAATCATGTTTAAGTGTGTAATAAAGAGAAGGGTTGTTATAAGTAAAATGTGATAATTTTTAATAAATGCTAAATACAAGAATTTTTGAGTCATTATTTATGTAAGGATAATATAAGCACCTTAATATAAAACCATACTTAATTATTTTAATATATTTAGAGATAATTCTCAAACTATTCATAGTATTGAGGCAGAATAATAAACTAATTAATATAATAATGAGAAAACACCCCTCTCCTCCACTATAAATACCACCCCTCGCGACCTCTTCTCCTCACACCTCTCAAGCTTTGAGCCTTTCCCAAATTATACCCAAAACTCTACCCAAGACCTTCTCCCACATACAGGATCCCTTGGTCTCATGAAAAGATCAAAACCTTTTCCCTAAGGAGGTTCTCAAGGATGAGAGATTTAAGAGGTAAAATCCTCTTCCTTTTTCTTTTAATTTCTTTTCAATTTATTTTCTTTTCTTCTATTCTCCTCGCCTTATCTTATACAAAGTCGTGATAACTTCAGTATTTTTTATATAATATAATTTAATCATTTTAATGGAAGATCCATCATCAAACTTTTTTCTCTCTCTCTCTCTCTTATTCTAAAAATGAAATCATCGCCTATGATGTGTTAATTTACCAACATCATGGGCGATGCACTTTCATTTTCATTTAACACCTTCAAGGATGTTAATAAAACCATTAAATGGTTGAAAATAGATTATAAATTTTATTTTATAACCCTTTTTATGTTTTTTAAGTAACATTTATACATAATACTAAATGATAAAACAAAATGAATTCGTTGTGATCAAAAAATAGCCAAAATTAACCTAAAACGATCATTATTAACTTTTATCTAATGATTCATCCTCATACCATATAAACAGTTTATTTATAAGATAATTTAAAATTAGGTAATATAATTAATAACATATAATAACAATTCTGTATATTTATCCTCATTTTACATGAACTTCCATTCATGTATACAAGTGAACCAATCATGAAAACCATGAAAATTAATGCTCTTGAACAATGAAATTAAACTCTATAACTCATATAAAATACTACAAATGAACTTAATAAAACGTTAATGAATAAAATTAATGTATAAAAGGTTATTTATTTGTTAATTAATTAATATAATGTGATTATACATGATATTAAATTTAAGAAATCATTCAGACATAATGTGAGGGGAATTCTTGAACCCAACTCTCTTTCTTTGGGTTTTCCCTTTTACACCCCATTTTCAGTATGTATATTCCTTAAATATTATTTCTTCCTAATTGAATTACCTTTTATGGTATATACATTTTTTCTACTTGAGTTTATAATAAACAAATTTTTTTCCAAAATAACTCTTCTTTCAAAAAAACACACCTTTTACTTCTCGAGATTGTTTCTTCTTCACTCAAGGTTGATGATTCTTATATCAAGTATGTTATTCCCAATTTCATTTGGGAACCCAAAGTTTATGAATTTATTATTTATGAAATGAAACTCATTCCTTTTCATGGGTTATTTTATGTCCAATATTGATATGTGTTTCATGAATGATAATGTAAATGTTATGATGTGATGGGTGTGCCTGGAATTATATAACACAATGTAAATGTTATGATATGATGGGTGCACCCAAAATTATATAGTGCTCCAATTCATTGGGTAATGTGATTCATATCATGATAAAAGTGAAATAGTTTGAACATTATGCTATCTTTTTTCACAACTATGTGTGTTATTTGACCACTAAGATAGGATGTTTCATTTTTATGCATTGCCACATTCCATGCCTTTACCTAATACTTCCTATCATGATTATGATTATGATGTTATGATTATTCTAACCCCATGTTATATTGTTTTGTGTTATTATATAACATCTTACTAGTATTTTATCTCACCCTTTTCTTTGATTTATACCCCCAGGTGACTACTTATACTAAGGAGAATTCAAGGGCCAATAAGAGTCTAGAGAAGAAGGAATTAAATAAATGTTTATTTTTTATTTTCTAAATGTCAGGTATGGTCTTAATTTTCCGAAGACACTAAACCTTTAGATCCTGTTCATGTAATGATTTTATGCTTTTTATCATTAAAATGATGTAATAATAACGTAAGAAAAGGCAGGTTTGTTATAGTTGGTATCAGAGCATAGTTTAGTTAATTTGGGAATTAGGATTAGAGAACCTTAGTGAAACCCCTTAGTATGAGACTAAGTATATATAATCACATGAGAATATTTTCTAAACATAGGTATCACATAATATATTCCTTTAGAGTTATATTTACAAAGGGATAAATTATTGATTACTTATTGACTTATGTTTTGTTTTAACCTTTTCTATTTTAGAAAATGGTGGAAATCAAGAGAAACCAGGCCAACAACCCATACGAGGGATAATGCAGTGATTGCTTGAACTACATCCCCAATGCTTTGGGAGGTGGAGTTCAAAATTTTATGGTGATTCTTACCTATCCATCTCATGTTGTGAATAATAACCTGAATAATGTGAAATTTCCTCCTTCACCTAAGAGGGGGAAACTGGCTATTGAGTGTTTTATGTGGAAATGACCACTGACATTTAGTGGATTATCTAATTCACTAGTCATAGAATAGTGGTTTATCTAAATAGAGAAGATATTTTTCTATTCTTCACTATTCTAAGATGGAGAAGGGGTGTCACGACCCATCCCAGTGGGGCCTGTGTTGTGACTCCCCAAGCCCTCCTCCAATAGGCCAGGGGTTGGTGACTAGCACCAAGTATGCATATTACTAAAATAGGAGGCATTTCCTAAGTACCTGTAAACACACATACATCTCCAAGCCCATAATTCTGAAATGTAAAAAAAAACTAATAAGGAACAAAATGCATGCATATAACTAAACCCAACCAATAGAGTACGACTAAAAGTAAAGTACTAAAAGTAAATTTGGTCCAGAATACAGGCCCACCAAAAACAAGAGTTTGAAAACTACAAAGTCCAGTCTGTAAGCACAAAGAGGTATTGGGACTGCTACTCATAGTCATAGGAACACCTCAGCCTATAGGGAACTCAGAAATCTCAGTCCTATCCAGATTCGCCCTGGACTCCATCAAAAGGTTTCTCATCTGCACAAGACACGACACGTGCAGGCAAATCCCGTGTAGGTGTCAGTATAACAATACTCAGTAGAGGACCCTGAAAACCAAAAAACAAACACAAAGGAAAGGTACAATCAGCTCTACACAATATATGTCTACTAAACATATAATAGGAGAACACAATCCAGATATACTCAAAACCTAGACCCGCAGTCTAGAGATAAGTCACGCAACTGCATACCCCTACTAGGGATTCAGTTTGAAGATTCCACAAAGCACTCATCCGGGAGAACTCACTCCATGAGTCTAATAGCTCTTATGACATCTGTCAAAGAAGTAATTTATGTCGGGAAAAGTCACAAGATATAGATACACTCATTCCAGGAGAACACACTCCTGAGTGGGGAAAGATCTTGACACACATATGAGGATCACTTCTAGGGCCTTGGCGAATACCGCGACTCATTCGGATTCACCTGATAGGTAGAGGATTGGCGCCCTGTGGAAGTATTCACGTCGATACCTGACTCTACCTAGGGTCAAGAATGGATAGAGGATCTCACTCTGGGCCTCTCAGAGGGATCCCTAACTCTATCTCGGAAAGCCCTTCTTAAGAGATCATACTCCTGTAGAAGGAAACAATAACTTACCTTCAGGGGAATGATAAAAAGGGGCACTAACCCAAATGAAACATGTCCAAGATATGGTGGAAAAAAAGATCAAGCCATGTACTGAAAAGTACGTGGCGTGTATAAGTTTCACACGTCATGTCTTCTAACCCCGGGTACTGCCTGTGTACAACGGCCCGTGTCACAAGGTTTGTCGTGTAAAACGAAACTACACAGCGTGTAGAAAGGATCACACACTATGTCAAAATATTTGGGATCTACTATGTGTACATTTTCCATGTGCCAGTACACAGCCTTAACCCATGTACGCCAACCCGTGTAACTGGCACATGGGGTGACCCGCATTACTGGCCTCACCAGGCCGTGTGGTAGAGTACACGGCAGTGTAGTCCACCTCGTGTCTGTGTATCCCCTAGATACATTCCGAGCTTCAAGGAAGGTCCAACACACCATGTGACTGGGGTCACACATCATGTGATACCTTTCTGACACCCGAAACCCTAGCCACCACCGCCGGTACCACATGCCATGTTCTTCGGGATACACGTCGTGTTCTTCAGAAATTTCCAGAACCGATGTTATTCATCGCCACGCCTCAGGGATCCTCTAATCCTTGATCCAGTTTTCCGATCATTGAGAAACTTAAGGGTTGAGGTTGCTCGATCATCATGAAGTCAATTATGTTGGTTTCAGGCTTCCGATCGGCCCCAAAAATGCATTCTGATTCACCTGCTTGAAGAACGCTTGAAGAACAAGAAATCCCAAACTGTATCTATTTGTCTGCCGCCATCATCATCGAATCTCCTCTAGGTCATCACGATGTTAGATCTCCAATTTGGGATAGTTGAGTCACAAAACGGATGTGAAAGAATACATTGTTTTTCACCCCATGAAGAACGCGAAGAACGCATGAGAAAAAGAAAGGGGAAAGAAATCCAAAATCAAATCGAGGAACGAACCTCCGCCGTCATTCATCATGGTGTTGATTTGATCCCGTTAGTAGGATCAAATTGAGTAGAATCAAAACAATAATCTAACATGGATTAATTTCCCGAGATCAACCCAATAAAAACCCTCCCGCAAAAACGTATGAATTTGTGGATCAACCTGTTCGTGAGTTGATCTGCATTTGTCGTTAAATCCAAGAATGGGGAAGAAGAATTGAAATAACAACCCCTACTCAAATCATTAGAGAGAGCACATTTTTGGAAGCGGGTCGGTGTTCTTCATTCCCGCAACAGGTTCCCAACGTTGTTGCTTGTACGTCATCCTTCAGTTCGGGGTTTCGGTGTCACTCGTCACCACTCACCGGAACCGGCTCCGTCCTCTAAGGTTCTCGCGTCTCATCACTCCTTCAGCACTTCATTTCTTGGTGAATTTGTGTCGATACCCCTCCCCAAGCTCTATATATATAGCATAGGGGGGAGGGTAAGTAACGACGTGGAGAATTAATGGGGGCTCATTAATTAGGAACCTTCCTAATTCCCCAATGAGGTCGTTACTTAAGATTAACAGGTCAAGCCATTTATTGGCTTGACACATCATTTTCCCCACACCCTATTTATCCATTGGAGGATAAGAATTGAAAATAAAATAATAAAGTTATTTTATTTTATTTCTTTTAAAAAGTACCAAAGCTTAACTTGTTCCCCAGAACTACTACGGTCAAAGTAAAGCCTCCCTTAAGTGAATCTCGGCACTGCAGATTCAATGGTGCCCTCGGATTTTTAATCCGAGCACTGGTTCAAAAGTTATAAAATGCTGCCTGCACGTTTACGGAATGTACCTTAAAAAAAGTTCATTAAATTATTATCGTTCACCCTTAACCCGCGCCAGTCGAGGTTAGGCTCTGCCTAAAGGTAATACGCCCCAACGAACCCAGTGGTACTCTTGGATTTTTAATCCGAGTTACCATTTAGAAGTTATGGATTTTAATAATAAAATAATTGTTACTTAATTATTTTATTTACGGCCAGAAACTAACTTCCATTGTTGGCCCGTGCCGGCCAATGTTAGTATCTGCCTAAAGAAATCATACCCTCATGAGCTCAGCAGTGGTCTCGGATTTTTTATCCAACTCACTGTTCATGAGCTATAAGCATTTAAAAAATAAAATAACTTTATTTAATTATTTTATTTACGGTTATACCATTTTTGGGTTTTCCCAACGGAGGCCTATTCCGACTAAACTTAATTCGTGCCTTGGATAAATTCGTCATTCTGAACGCAACTGTGCCCTCAGATTTTTGATTGGGGAAACCTTTTAAGAGTTATTCCACTTTTTCAAGAAAATTGTTTATGCGAGCTAATTAAATATTAAAAAACTTCGACGGATCATTCTGAGCCCTCTAGGCCTTGGAATCATACGTCGTCAGATTTTCGGTCTTGAAATAATTCCATATAATTAAAAAAAATAAGTAAATTCTGGGACATTACATTCTCCCCACCTTTGGTCTTTACATACCCAAAATCCAAAACAAAGGTAAATCAAACAAAAGAGGGTACTGATCACGAATCTGATAATCCCGCTTCCATGTGCTCTCCTGGAGGTTCCCATGTTTCCAGTGAATGTGCACCAGAGGTATCGACCACCCATGAAGGACTCATGTCGATCCTCAATATCTACTAGAACCTCCGTAAACATCACCCCATCATTGAAGTCCATCTTTCCATGGTCAATGAAGTGAGATGGGTCATGTACATATCTTCTCAGCTAGGATATGTGGAAGACGTCATGCACCCTCTCCAATTGTGGTGGAAGTGCCAAGCAGTACGCCACCTCGCTTATCCTCTGAAGTATCAGAAAGGGTCTGATAAACCTCAGTGATAACTTGCCACCTTGGCCAAATATCCATAATCCCCGTCGAGGAGAGACATGCAAGAATACGTGGTCCCCTAATTGAACTCCAAAGGCCTTTTTTCTTGTCAGCATAAGACTTTTTCATACTATGTGTAGTCTTCATACACTCCTGGATGATCTGCACCTTCTCATTGGTAGTCTGTGCCAGCTCTAGACCCATAAGTGATAACTCCCCTGGGTCTGTCTAGCATAGAGGTGATCTGAAAGGTTAATCATATAAGTCCTTGAATGGTTCCATACTAATGGTGGAGTGATAACTATTGTTTTATGCGAACTCCACCAAGGGAAAGTGATTCTTCCAACTGCAGCCAAAATCTAGGAGGCATGCACGAAACTTTTCCTCCAGTGTATGTATGGTCCACTCTGTCTGACCATCCGTCTGGGGATAAAATGCAGTGCTCAAACGTAGATGAGTCCCAAACACCTCATGCAACCCCTTCCACAACCGAAATGTGAAACATGTGTCACAGTCAGAGACAATCGTCGATGGTTCCCCATGAAGTTGTACAATCTCCTGTATGTAGAGGTGTCCCAAGCCCTCTACTAATCCCTGCTCTCAGACAGGTTGGAAGTGGGCCGACTTGGTGAGTTGGGCTATGATCTCCCATATGGAATCATGTTCTCTGGACATACGTGGAAGCCCTGTCACAAAGTCTATAGAGATCCCATCCCACTTCCACTCTGGCACCTTTAGTGGCTAAGCTAAGCCTGTTGGAACCTAATGCTTGGCCTTCACTTGCTAACAAGTGAGGAATCAAAAAACAAACTATGCCACTTCTTTCTTCATCCCTAACCACTAGTTCTGACACCAAAGGTCTTGGTACATCTTCGCCACACCAGGATACACTACCAAAGGGGATGTGTGGAACTCGCTCAACACCTCCTCTCATAGCTCCACCAGTACCATGGCACATCATCTGAATAGGATGACGTGCTCCCCACCTTCAGAAAATTCATCAGGTGCTTGTCTTGAGGATATCTGAGCACGTCAATCCTTGTAGTAAAATTCCCAATATGTGCCTCCCAAATTCGATAAAGAATTAGGGGAGTGATAATCATAGACTGGAGGTACATTGCTCCATCTTTATCCACTATGGATATCCATAGTGTGATTGGCTTCTCTAATGCCTCACTCATTAGTTGTAGTCCAGACCTTCTACTGAGTGCGTCTGCTACCACTTTCCCCTTACCAAGAGTATAGACTATCTCAAGGTCATAGTCTTGGATGAACTCTATCCATCGTCGTTGTCTCGAATCCTGAAATATATGATGACACTTCATCATCCACAGTAAAGGCTCCCCCTTCTTAGTCAAATCTAACAAGGGTGTTACTACCCTGGAGAGGTCAGGTGCAAATCTCTGGTAGTACCCAGACAAAGAAGAAGTCCCTCTCCCTTCGGGGAGGTAATCTTGGAAACATATTTTGAAAAGATGTCCCCACATTTTTCCAATCCTTTTGGTAACTAAAAACTCAATACTCTAACTACCATGAGGGTAAGGCTGGTCGACTCAAGAGTGATCGGATACACCCTCCTTGGTATGAGTTTTTCTGGTGCTGCTTGGGTTTCCTTTTTCGTCGACTAAGGAAAACCCCATAGTAGATAAACCACAAGATTTTTTCCTAATATAGTCAATCTGAGTATGAAATGTGGATGTCCAGTACATACCCAAACTAACATCGCAAGGCCTCGACATTGCCACCAAGAGGTTCCAACTGAAACTCTTGCCTCAAGGGTTAGATCACACCATCATCATAAGTGTGATTTTCAAGTCTCCTCCCAAAGGTATCTCCAAACGTGAGGGTCAAGTCAATGGTTTAACTGGAAACTCTAAGTATTGAACAAGATTCATGGAAATAAGGAATGATTGGTACATATTTATATTAATACGACAGCTAGTAGTAGACACATACCATATCTTGAATCATTCCCGGAGCCCCTGGGTCACACTCCTTAACTGCATGCAGCTACTCCCTTCCCCTTTCCTCCATCTCCCTAAGCCTGGTGGGGACCATATTGGGGTGGTGTTATAACATGTCAAAATTTAGACCACCTAATGTTTCTCTCCTAGCTCCACTTCCACGTTCGGTGCCTGGCGGGTCTATTTTCTCCACTCTCTACCTCTACCTCGGTGGTCCATCCACTGCTTCCCTATCAGCAGCTCGACGGGTTGGACATTCCCTAGCGAGATGTCCCCTACCATCACACGAGTAGCACCGCCTCTCCCTAGGCTGACTGGATCCAACCTGAGAGCCCTGGACTGTCAATCCCCTGTCCTAGGTCCTCCTATGATGTCTCCCACGTCCTGATCCATGTGCCTGACGTCGGATCCCTACTGCCAAGGTCTCCGCACTTATCTGCCTGTTGCTAATGGCTGTTGGTTGTCTCTGCTCTTCCAGGAAGCTCTCGATCTCCAAGGCTCATTCGAGCACTCCAACATAAGTCGAAATTCATAGAGGCACGAAACTAGCTCGGATGTCTCTTCGTAGACCTCTCTCGAAGGTCTGAACTCTGAAGTACTGATCCCTGACCATATTCATCGAGTACCTGGCGAGGTTGGTGAACCTCGATGAATAGTCAGTTACCGTCAAACTACACTACTAGAGCTGAAGAAGCTCCTAGATGCGAACTGCTCTTAGTGTAACCAGAGAGAACTCCTCCCTAAAGAGTCACTCAAACTCCATCCACGAAAGAGTCTCCTCGTCATGAGTTTGTGTGGTCAGACTCCACCATAGTCCCACCAAACCCTGAAGAAGGCTCGCTCCTTGGATCACCATCTAGTCCGTTGGTGTCCTCACTAGATGGAAAACTCTGGTCACCACCTCAAGCCAGTCCTCAGCTGCCTGAGATTCAGGCTTTCCTTGGAACCTAAGGGGTCTCTATCTCTATATTCATGGAGCATGCTCAGCCTACACCCCTCGTCGATCGGTACTATAGGTACCACGGGTTTCTCCACTAGTGGTGGTATATCATGTACACCACCTAGAGGCAACGCCTGGGGAACTGGTCCCTGTATCGAAGCCTTTTCACTGAGGGGATCATCCTCATGATTGCGCTGCTGAATCCTAGCGGGTATGCGTCACAGAGGTATCTTGTAAGGAAACAAGATGTACTGTGGTCAATGAGTATATCTGGATAGCTGACACAGAGGACATAGAAAACACAACCCATTCCTATATGATGCATGTACCATTCTCTTATTTCCCCACAACTAGTGTTTTTATATATCGAGTTGAAAACAGGTTATTAAAGTCCTGGTGTATGGATACATCGGCCGCTCGCACCAACACTAGAGTCTCTGGCCTGAAATCTAAGCTCGAAACACTTAACATTGTTTCCCCAACCCAAACTTTCAAACTCTTGGTCCTAAGGTAGAAACGACCACCTCTGATACCACTCTGTCATGACCCATCCCAGTGGGGCCCATGCTATGACTCCCCAATCCCTCCTTCAATAGGCTAGGGTCTGGTGACTAGCACCGAGTAGGCATATTACTAAAATGGGAGGCATTGCCTAAGTACCTATACACATGCACACATCTCCAAGCGCACAATTCTGAAATGTAAAAAAAACTACTAAGGAAAAAAATGCATGCATACAACTAAACTCAACCAACAGAGTATGATATAAAGTAAAGTACTAAAAGTAAATTTGGGCCAGAATACAATCCCACCAAAAATAAGAGTCTGAAAACTACAAAGTCTAGCCTGTAAGCACAAAGAGGTGTTGTGACTTCTGCTCGTAGCCGTAGGAACACCTCATCTTGTAGGGAACTTAGAAAGATCGATCCTGTCCTGATCTTCCCTGGACTCCATCAAAAGGTTGATCGTCTGCACAAGACACGACATGTATGGGAAAAGCCCCTGCAGGGGTGAGTATAACAATACTCAATAGAGGACCCTGAAAACTACAAAGCAAACACAAAGGAAAGGTACAGTCAGTTCTACACAGTATATGCCTACTGAACGTATAATAGGAGAACACAATTCCAAATATACTCGAAATATAGACCCACAGTCTAGAGACAAGTCACGTAACCACATACCCAAGCTAGGGATTCTGTTCGAAGATTCCACGAAGCACTCGTCTGAGAGAACTCACTCCAAGAGTCTGATAGCTCTGATGACGTCTATCCAAGAAGTAATGTCTGTTAGGAAAATTCTCAAGATATAGATACACTCATTCTGGGAGAACACACTCCTGAGTGGGGAAAGATCTCAATACACAGATGAGGATCACTGTCAGGGCCTTGGCGGATACTGTGACTCATCTGAATTCACCTGCTAAGTAGAGGATCGGAACCCTGTGGAAGTAGTCACATCAATACCTAAATCTACCTAGGTTCAATAATGGATAGAGGATCTCGCATCAGGCCTCTCAGAGGGAAACCTAACTCTATCTCGGAAAGTCCTGCTGAAGAGACCATACTCCTGTAGAAGGAAACGATACCTGACCTTCAGGGGAACGAGAAAAAGGGGCACTAACCCAAATGAAATATGTTCAAGATATGGTGGACAAGAAGATAAATCCATGTTCTGAAAAGTACGTGGCATGTAGAAGTGTCAAACATCATGTCTTCTGACCCTGGGTACTGCCCATGTACAATGTCCCGTGTCGCAAGGTTTTTCATTTAAAATGAAACTACACGGTGTGTAGAAAGGATCACACATCGTTTCAAAGTATCTGGGGTCCTATCCATGTATGTTGGATATGTGCCTGTACATGGACTTGACCCATGTACGCCAACCTGTGTAACTGGCACACGGGGTGACCTTCGTTACTGGACTCGCCAGGCTGTGTGGTGGAGTACATAGTCGTGTACTCCACCACATGTTTGTGTATCCCCTGGATACACGCCGAGCTTCGGAGAAGGTCCAACACATCATGTGATTGGGGTCACACGTCGTGTGATACCTGCCTGGCACCCAAAACCCTAGTCACCACCGCCAGTACCACACGGCATGTTCTTTGAGATACACGTCGTGTTCTTCAAAAATTTCCAGAACCGATATTCTTCGTCGCTGCACCTCAGGGCTCCTCCGATCCTTGATCTGGTTGTCTGGTCATCACGAAAGTGAAGGGTTGAGGTCACCCGATCATCATGAAGTCTATTCCGTCAGTTTCAGGCCTCTGGTCGGCCCTGAAAATGTGTTTTGATTCACTCGCACAAAGAACGCTCGAAGAACGAGAAATACCAAACCGTGTCGATTCATCTTCTTCCATCGTCGTCGCATCTCTGCTAGGTCGTCATGATGTCGGATGCCTAATTTGGGATCATTGTGTCGCAATATACATGCGCAAGAATCCTTTGTTCATCACCCCATAAAGAACACGATGAATATACGAGAAAAAGAAAGGGGAAAGAAATCCAAAAATAAATCTAGGAACAAACCTCTACCATCGTTCGTCACGGCGTTGATTCGCTCCCGTTAGTTGGATCAAATGGATCATAATCAAAAAAACAATCTAACATGGATTAATTTCCTAAGATCAACCTAATAAAAACCCTCCCACAAAAACATATGAATCCATGGATCAATCTTCTCGTGGATTGATCCGCGTTCATTGTTAAATCCAAGAACGGGGAAGAAGAATTAAAATAACAACCCCTACTCGAATTGTTGGAGAGAATGCATTGATGGAAGTGGTTTGGTGTTCTTCATTCCCACAATAGGTTCCCAACGTTGTTGCTCATACGTCATCCTTCAGTTCGGGGTTTCGGTGCCGCTCATCACCGCTCATCGGAACTGGCTCCATCCTCTAAGGGTATGGAATCTTGGCACTCCTTCGAAACTTCGTTTCTTGGTGAATTTGTGTCAATACCCCTCCCCAAGCTCCATATATATAGGAGAGGGGGGAGGGTAAGTAACGACATGGAGAATTAATGGGGTCTCATTAATTAAGAACCTTCCTAATTCCCCAACATGGTCATTACTTAAGATTGATAGGTCAAGCAATTTATTGGCTTGACACATCACTGCCCCCACACCCCACTTGTCCGTTGGAGGATAAGAATTGAAAATAAAATAATAAAGTTATTTTATTTTATTTCTTTTAAAAAGTCTCAAAACTTAACTTTTTCTCTAAACTTACTGCAGTCAAAGTAAAGCCTCCTTTAAGCGAAGCCCAATTCTATAGATTCAACGGTGCCCTAATATTTTTAATCTGAGCACTGGTTCAAAAGTTAGAAAATGTCGCTCGCACGTTTACTGAACGTACCTTAAAAAAAGTTCATTAAATTATTACCATCCACCCTCAACCCATGCCGGTCGAGGTTAGGCTCTGCCTAAAGGGAACATGCCCCAACAAACCCAACAGTACTCTTGGATTTTTAATCTGAGTTATCTTTTAGAATTTATGGATTTTAACAATAAAATAATTGTTACTTAATTATTCTATTTACATTAGAAAACTAAATTCTACTATTGGCCCGCGCCGGCCAATGTTAGTATCTAACTAAAGAAAGCATACCCTCATGAGCTTAGCGGTGGTTTTGGATTTTTGATCAGACTCACCGTTCATGAGTTATAAGAATTTGAAAAATAAAATAACTTTATTTAGTTATTTTATTTACAGTTATGCCATTTTCGTGTTTTCTAACAGGAGGCTTGTGCCGACTAAACTTAAGTCGCACCTAGGGTAAATCTACCATCATGAATGCAACGGTGCCCTCATATTTCTAATCTGGGAAACCTTTTAAGAGTTATTGCACTTTTTCAAGAAAACTGCTTACGCGTGCTAATTAAATCTTAACAAAACTTTGACGGATCATTCCAGGCACTCCGGGCCTCAGAATCATGTGTCGTCAGGTTTCGCGGTCTCGAAATAATTCCATATAATTAAAAAGTATATACGTAAATTCAGGGACATTACAAGGTGAATTTGGATGTTTACTATTTAGATGGAGAGGGTGATCAATGGCGGGCCTTGATTAAGAACACCAAGATGAAGGACAAAATTGAAGAGATGGAGTGGGAAGACTTTAAGATAATGTTTCATAATAAGTATTTACCTTGAAATCTTCAAATAAATATGGATATAGAATTCATAGAAATAAAAAAATGAAGGATAATCGTTCATGGCCTATGAAGAAAATTTTAGAAGGCTTGAAAGGTATTCTTTGGGTTTTGTTATTAACAATGATGGAAAAATCAATAGATTCTTTAGTGGTTTAAAACCACACCTTCAAAAGGCTCTAGAAATTAGGGACTTTGGTAGTTATGAAGAAGTTGTTTGATGTGCTCTCAATGTGGGGATGGATTTTTTAGAATGGTCCCATGGCTATGGTGATAAGAAATATAATACATAGTTTCAAGCTGGAGGATCTAATGACAAAAGTGGAAAGAAAACTCAACCACCCACAGGTCAAAAATGTGGGAGGAAGAATCATGGGAACTACCTCAAAGGTATGGGGAAATTATTTATGTGTCGGAGAGAAGTCCACCAAGCTCATAAATATTGAAAATACATGAAGAAGTAGGATAATGTGGTGGAGGAAAGGAGAGCACCACCCATGGTCCAATGCTACAACTACAGGGAGAAAGGGAACTATGCAAGTTAGTGCACTAAACCTTGAGTCCTTGAGGGTAATCATCATCAGTAGCCACCAAATACAAAGTAGAAAGGAAAGGATTATTCCATCAATACTACTTAAGTGGAACAAGAAAATGAAGTCATACAAGGTATAGTTCCTATTCACTCAAAAATGGAAAAAGTCTTATTTGATTCTGGTTTTACGCATTCCTTTATATCTTAAAATTTTTATATAACTATTGAATTGAATCCTTGAAACCATGAAGTAGAGATATCCATAAAAATACCTAGTGGTGAAATCATTGCAACTCAAGTGTTAGACTCTTCTCCTACTGGTGTATGTGGGAAGATTCTTCCAGAAAATATCATAATACTTCCCTTGGTGGAATTTTATGTTGTACTGGGGATGGATTGGATCTCATTATATAGACCATATATCAACTTTCATGAAAATGAAATATCTTTTCATATTCTGAACCATCCCATTCTCCTATACAAATGAAAGGAAGATCAATAATCTCCTTTTGAAAATCATTCAATGGTGTGGGTGTTGATTCCCTATGAAGAAGAATACCTCAATAAAATGGTTGAGTTAAAGGAAGTTATAAACCTAGGGTAAATGCCCATCATGGGGGAATGCAGTGATATATTTCCTAAAGATTAACACATACTTCGCCCGGATCATGAGGTGGAGTTATCAATAAAACTCATGCTCAGAGATACTCCTATCTCAAAGTGTCCTTATAGGATGGATCCTATCAAACTTGAGGATTTAAAGAATCAGTTGAAATGGAATTTGGAAAAAGGGTCCATACACCCTAGTGCATCACCTTATGTTGTTCCAATGATATTTATTAAGAAGAAGGATGGATCAATGTGACTGTGTATCGATTATCGGGAACTCAACAAGATCACCATAAAGAACAAGTATCTTCTTCCAAGTATTGATGACTTGTTTGATCAGTTATGAGGAACTCAATACTTATCAAGGGTGGATATTCTTTATGGATATCATTAGAGAAAGGTGAAGAAGGGAGATATTCAAAAGACTTCCTTCTGTACAAGGTATAGACACTATGAGTTTCTGGTGATTCCCTTTAGACTTACTAATTCCCTTGAAATATTCATGGATTTGATGAATAGAGTATTTAGAAATTACCTAGAAATTTTTTTGGTAGTGTTTATCAATTATATTATCATCTACTCTGAGAGAAAGGAGGAACAAGAAGAACATCTAAGGCTTATGTTGGTGATATTAAAGAAGGATAAGTTGTATTCCAATTTTAGCAAGAATGACTTTTGGATGCAGTAAGTCACATTCTTGGGAAATGTGATCACAAGTGAGGGAATTTATATAGACCCTTAAAAATGAAATTAAGGAATGACCCAAACCCTCTAGTTCCATGAAAATAAGTAGTTTTCTTGGATTATTTGGGTACTTATGAAGTTTTGTGAGAAATTTCTCACAATTGTCTATCCTGCTAACTATGTTAACAAGAAAAGGGGTAAAGTATGTCTGGATGGATGAGTGTGAGGAAAGCTTAAAGGAGTTAAAGAGAAGGTCAATCACTACACCTATAATCACATTACTAAAAATCAGAAAAGTTTTTGAATATACAGTGATGATTACAAGAAAGACTTGGGTTGTGTACTCATGAAAAATGATAAATTGATCACCTACGCCTCATGATAGTTGAATATCCATGAGCATAACTACCCGATGTGTGATTTGGAGATAGGAGTTGTGATTTTTGCCTTGAAAATGTGGTGGCACTACATATATGGTGATAAGTGGGACATATATACTAATCATAAAATCATAATGTATATATTCACACAAAAGTAGATCAACATTAATCAAAGGAGATGGTTAGAGCTAATTAAAGACTATAATTTCTCTATTCACTATCATCCTAGAAAGTAAAACAAGGTACTTAATGCTCTTAGCATAAAAGAACCTACTACTCTATCCATGTTGTGTATTGAGAAAGAACTTATCTTTATGGATATGCAAAGGATGGGTTTGGAAATCATAATGACAAGGAATACATACTACCTTTCCCAAATGATTTCTCAAACATCTATCCAAGATAAAATTAAGGAGGCAAACAGGTATGACCCGAAGTTATAAAATAAGGTGAATGTAGTAAAGTAAAGGAAGCTGAAAGAGTTACATATTGATGATGATGATGTGATTCAGTTTGGAATAAGGTTGTGTATGCCTTTATCACTGGAGATAAATAAGGATCTATTGTATAATGTAGATATCTTAACCTTCTCTATCCATCTTGGGAGGACCAAGATGTACAGTGATCCTTGAGAAAACTTATGGTGGGATAACATGATGGAAGAGATTGCAGAGTACATCTCAAGGTGCTTGATATGTGAGCAAGTTAAAGTCGAGTGATATAATTCGAAATGGATAATGCAACCATTACCTATACCCATTTTTCACTGTAGAATTTGTCATGGGTCTCATAAATAAATCCAAAGGAAATAATGTGCTATGGGTTGTAGTGGACTGACTCTACAAGACTACCCACTTTATCGCTATTAGGGAAGATCTATCACTTGAAAAACTTGATAAGATATATGTGAAGGAAGTGGTGAGACTGCATGGAGTTCCAATCTTGATTCACTCTGATTGTGATCCTAGGTTCACATCTAAATTTTGGAGTAGACTACAACATGCTTTGGGTACTGAATTAAATTTCAGTATGGCCTATCACCCACAAAATGATGGTCAATCTAAAAGGACTATTCAGATGCTCTATGATATGTTAAGAGACTGCTCCTTATAATTCAAAGGTGAATGGGATTAGAATCTCTCATTGGTTGAGTTATCATACAATAATATCTTTCACTCGAGTATTCAGATGGCTTCATATGAAGCTCTATATGGAAACCAACATAGAACTCCAACCTGTTGGGATGAAGTTGGAAAAATAAATCTACTTGGACCTAATATTGTGCAAGAGATGGAAGATAAGGTTCAAGCCATCTAGTAACATATCAAAGCTTCTCAAAGTCGACAAAATAGCTATACTGACAATTGTTGAAGGGACTTAGAGTTCAATGTTGTAGATAAAGTCTTCCTTCAAATATTTCCTTAGAAGAGATTCATGTGGTTTAGAAAGAAAGGGAAGCTAAGACCAAGGTACATTGGCCCCTTTGAGATCCTTAATCACATAGGTTCTATGGCCTACTAGCCTTCACTTCCACCAAATATGGCTCAAGTTCATGATGTGTTCCATGTATCATTCCTAATGAAGTACATACCAAATCCCTCATATGTATTGAACTTAGAGGTGGTACAGCTGGAAAATGATCTCTCTTATGAGGAGAAACCAATAAAGATTCTGGATTGGAGAGATAAGGTTCTACGCAATAAGAAAACACACATTTTCAAAAAAAATTGGAGAAACCATAAGTATGAATAAGTAACTTGGGAATCGAAGGACGTAATGAAGGATAAGTACCTTTACCTGTTTATGTAAAACTAAATTCAAGGGTAAAATTTCAAAAGGGGGGAAGAATGTAATGAACCAAACTTTTATCAAAGGAATTTATTCCTTCTTATAGTAATGTAATATATTATAAATCTCAAAAAATCACTTAGAGACCATAATAAAATATTTATAAATGAATAATTAATGAAAAAATAAGTATTTCAAGAAGTTAAGGAATCAATACCGATGAAATAGTAATATGACCCTTATGAATAGTAAACCAGTCAAATGAATAGTAACTTCACCCATCAAAGTATAAATAAAATTTAGGCATCTTATAAATTAAATTATGGTATAATTATATCATATTCTAAGTAAATAAATGTTTTAAAAAATATTAATTAAGGGTTGTCATTTTTGTAAGCCATAAATATTTAATTATAATTTTATGATTAATTTAATAATTTAAAAGAAATTTTATTTTCATAAAATGTATTAATAAATTAATATTTTGATGTCTTGTGATTTTAAGATAATTTTATGAGACCTTCAGTAAATTTTCAAAGTGTAATAAAATCATGTATAATATTAAAATCTGTATTTTACAAGTAAATGATGATTTTAATTAAAAATTAGGTAACTCATATTTAGAAAATTACTTTCATAAAATAGAGTTTATTTTTGAATTCTACATGTTGAAAAATGGTTAGAGTTATTTTTTGGGATTTTTCTGAAATACTTTGATTTTTGATGAATAGTAAAATGTGATAATTTTTTACAAATACTAAATACATGAATTTTTTAGTCATTGTTGATGTAAATATTATGTAAACGCCTTAATCTCAAACCATCCTTAATTATTATAATATATTTATAGATAATTCTTAAACTATTCATATTTTTGAGCCAAAATAATAAACTAATGAATATAATAATGAGAAAACACTCCTCTCCTCCACTATAAATATCACACCTCACACTCTCTTCTCCTCACACCTCTCATGATTTAATATTTGTCCAAATTCTGTCCAAAAATATCCCCAATACCCTCTCCCACATCTATGATCTCTTGGTCTGATCAAAAGACCAAAACCTTTTTCCTAAGGAGGTTCTCAAGGAGGGGAGATTTAAGGGGTAAAATCATCTTCCTTTTTCTTTTAATTTCTTTTCAATTTCATTTATTTTATTCTCTTATCCTCACATTATCTTATCCAAAGGCATGATAACTCCTATATATTTTATATACTATAATTCTATCATGTTAATGTAAGATCCATCATCAAACTCCTTTCCCTCTCTATTTTATTCTAAAAATGAAATAGATGCACATGATGTGTCAATTTATAGACATCCTGAGCAATGCACTTTCATTTTCCTTTAACGCCTTCAAAGATATTAATAAAATAATTAAATGGTTGAAAACAGATTATAAATTTTATTTTATAACCCATTTTATGTTTTGTAAGTAACTTTTATACATAATACTAAATGATAAAACAAAATGAATTCGTTGTGATTGAAAAACCGCCAAAATTAACCTAAAACGGTCATCATTAACTTTTATCTAATGATTCGTCCTCATACCATATAAAAATTATTTATAAGATCATTTAAACTTATATAATATCATTACTAACATAAAATAAAAAATTATGGATATTTATTCTCATTTTACACAAACTTTCATTCATGTATACAAGTTAACTGATCATGAAAACTATGAAAACGAATGCTCCCGAACGATGAAATTAAACTCTATAACTCATCTAAAATCACATAAATGAACTTAATAAAAGATTAATGAATAAAATTAATGTATAAAAGTTTATATATTTGTTAATTAATGAATCTAATGTGATTATATAGGGTATTAAAGTGAAGAAAGCATTCAGACATAAGGTAAGGGGAATTCTCGAACCCAACTCTCTTTCATTGGGTTTTCCCTCTTTCACCACATTTTTAGTATGAATATTACTTAAATATAATTTCTACATCATTATCTTAATTTTTTTTGGATATACATTTTTTCTACTAGAGTTTATGACAAGCACAATGTTTTCCAAAAGAACTCTTCTTTCAAAAAAACACATCTTTTACTTCTTGAGATTGTTTCTTCTTTACTCAAGGTTGACGATTCTTATATCAAGTATGTTATTCTCTATTTCATTTGGAAACCAAAATTTTATTAATGTATGATTTATGAAATGAAACCCATTCCTTTCCATGAGTTATTTTATGCCCAAGAATGATTTACATGGCATGTATGATAAAGTAAATGTTATGATGTGACGGGTGCACCCAGAATTATATAGCGCAATGTAAATGTTATGATGTGATGGGTATGCCCAAAATTATATAATGCTCAAATACATTGGTTAATGTTATGTATCTCACAAGAAAAGTGAAATGTGCATGAACATTATATTGGATTTGTTTACAACTATGTGTGGTAGTTGACCATTAAGACATGATGTTTTATTTTTATGCATTGTCACATTCCATGCCTTTACCTAATGCTTCCTCTCGTAATTATGATGATTATGTTATCATTATTCTCACCCCATGTTATATTATTTCATGTTCTTATCTATATTCTTACTGGGATTTTATCTCACCCCTTTCTTTGATGTATATCCCCATGTGTCTACTTATACTAAGGAGAATTCAAGGGCCAATAAGATGCTAGAGAAGAATGAATTCAATAAATGTTTATGTTTTATTTTTTAAATGTTATGTATGGTCCTGATTTTTCTAAGACACTGAACCTTTGGATCCTGGTCATGTAATTCTTTTATATTGTTTATCATTAAAATGATGTAATAGTAACATAAGAAAAAGGAGGGTTGATAAATAAATGGGATTGATCCATGTTCCATCTAGGGACACGACCGGGTAGTAGAGTGGGACCACTCACCATGTGGGTCTCCTCAAACACTGTGTACCCCCTTGATCTCTTCTGAGCAGCTTCAAACATCTATATCTCCTTCGTTTGAACTCAAATTTTGTCCTGCAAGTAGCCTATCCTAAGTGTTTTTTATGTAGAACGTGATGGTTCCCATGAATTTGGATTTAGAGATATGATATCAAATTTTTTGGGCATGATGCCTTTTAAGGTGATTCTCGATGACGGTAGTGGTCATGCAGGATCACCAGAGGCTTACTCCTAAGTGGAACCCTCTTGTTGGGATGGGTATGGGTTCTCGATGACTTATAGATTTGAACCCTCTAGATGGAATGGGCATGGGTCCTCTACAGACTCCTAAATAGAACCCTCCATCTAGGTTTGGAATGGTTCCTATACCATTGGAGTGAAACTCTCCTACTAGGCAGGGCATGGATTCTCCATCAACTATGAAAGTGTAATCCTCCAGCTGGGCTGGGCATGGGTCCTCTACCGACTCCTAGACTGGCACCCTCCTATCGTAACAAAGCATGGGTCCTCTACAAATGTTTAGAGTGGAACCCTCCAATTGGGTTGGGTATAGCTCCTCTACTATCGGAGTGGAATCCTCCTACTGAATGGGGCATGGGTCCTCTACCTAGAAATTGTGGCCCCTCAATTGTGCAGCACAGTGAAGAAACACGGTTTGACATAGCTTTAAACTCATGAGGATGAGGGATGCTTTTTCCCCTGAGATGTGTTTTTGAGATGTGACCTAAAACCGTGTAGGAGATTCAGTGTCGCCCGAAGTAGATATCATCAAGGTGTGGTGAACAAGTCACTTAGACTTGTGTGTTCATAAAAGATGTGTGAGATTTTGGGCATCATTGATGAACTTTTGGAAATATTGGCTACACTTCTTCTTAGGCTGAACTGGGAGATAGAGATCCTCTTACTCTCTTTTTTGGGGTTCTTTGACTAATTACATGTATATATATCCCTCTTTTGTATCCACTCCTTGGATTTAGACAATCTCCTTCCAAGAGAGGTGAATACGTGCGGGGTATGGAACGTGATTTCCATGTTCAGATTCTCATGGTTGGATGAGTCTACTCTCCTGCTATAGGTGGTGAATGCTTGATGGTTAGTTCATCTACTCACTGTGTTTATCCCCTTGTGTTTGGATGAACATACTTACACTCTTTGTTAGGTTTAGTTGTACTGTTTCACTGTGCCATGTGTTATCTGTTGTCTTTCACTTCCTCTTGTATCTCTTATTGCCCCCCGCCCTCATCTTTTAGGGTGTTATACTGGGTATGAATATACTCACCCCTTCATGGGATTTTCCCACATGTATCATGTTTTATACAGAAAACGGACAAGTCGAATGTGACTTCAGAGGAGCTTAGGGATACTAGGTGCTTGGACCGTGTATGGCGGTCGTAGTTTGGGGTTTAGGAGCTATGCTCTCTCAGCTATTTACTTTTCCATTTTTGTTGGGTTCAAACCTATTTCTGGTTGGGTGTTTAATTTTCCCCTTTACTTTTTATTTTACACTACTGTGCTTTTGTACTATCTATAGGTTCATGCATGTTTAGTGTATCTTATAGCAGTGTTTCATCTTTTACTCTTTCTATATAAACTTTTTTATCAGGTTGGTTGTGTGTGTGTGTAAAGGTACTTAGGCTAAGGTATCCCCAAGTTAGTTATGCCTTCGGTGCTTTTCACCACCCCCTGACCTATGGAGGCAGGCTTGGGGTATTTGCGGCTCGAGTCACAACTTGGGTTGGGTCGTGATAGGTGATTCATGAAGTATTGTCATTTTTTGAGTCATGGAGAAATGGAAAGAGAATCATTTACTTCGTATGATGAGGCGTTGAGTGGAAACTCTGAGAAAGGGGTGAATTTGCAAGAGGGTCGATGCAGCAGGAGAGGGGAATAGTTTCAAGGGGAGCGCATGTAAGGGTAGGGGTGTCCATACCTGACCCAACCTAATGGAACCAACCCAACCTGACCGGGGGAGGTTAGGTTGCGTCGGGTTACATGCAAAAAATAGTCAATTGCGTTATGTTGGGTTGACCCATGAATGGTTTGGGTCGGGTATTGGGTTGGATAAATATAGACCCAACTCGACCCGATGGACTCAATGGATGGATGAATGAAGAAAAACCTTGGTCACTCAATTGCCATACCCCCAGCCAGCCACCTCCTCTTCCCTCATGCTCACCTCCTCCTCTTTCTCCCTCGACCCTGACCTTCCCTCATGACTGGTGAAACCATATTCCCTCCCTGATTTGACTCCTCTCTCACTCGGTGCTCACCTTCTCTTCTCCTCCTTTATCCTCCTTCCCCAAAATTCCCTCGTGAGAAAACCCTACCCACTCTGACTCACATTCTCTTATCCTTCCCTCGCAATAAAACCCTACTTCCGGATTCTCCTTCTTCCTCCTCTCCTTCATCCTTTCGCACCATGGTTAATTCACCCACCCAACCAGACCTTCCCTCCTCGCTTGCCTCCTCCTCTTCACCTCCTCCTCCTGGTGTTGTGTGTGTGCTCTAGTAAGTACATATCTCTTTATTTTTTTATCATTTTCTTTCGTATTATCTTCCCCTTTAACTATTGTTGTTGTGTTGGTTACCCCCCCCCCCCACCCATGATCTATCACTCAAAACCGAGTTCTTCTTATGTCAAGGGTGTGTCGCAGCCAGAGGTAACATGTTCTAATTTTCTAAACTACTAATTTGAATGTGAATCGTCTCCTTTGAACCAAAACTGATATTTTTTGTTGGGTATTTAAACTGACACTATTTACTATCAAGTAATGTTGTTTTTTTTTTGACTTCTGGATTTTCTCATGAGAGAAAAAAGGCAATGGGGGTGATGTTACATGGTTTTATATGCAGATCACATCAATTTGAGTGTTGTGTTTTTTTAACTATGTGATGATATGTGAATAAACTACTTCATCGCTATGATTTTTTTAGTTGTGATATCATATTGTTTTGAGTAATTAATTAAATTCATTTTCTATAGTTCAAAAAACAAAATAATTTTAAATATGGTGATATGTGGGAATTATGAAAGCCCTAAATAAATTTTAAATTAATTATTTTTGTTATATATGTGTTGGGTTTAATGAAATTAAATTGAGGAGGTCCACTTTATAATTATTTGAATTCATTTCATCAGTTTCACAACAAGAGGAGGAAGAGGAGTAACTAAGCCAAAGATGGATCATTGGTCTCATGTAGAAATTCCATCCCACACTACATTTCTCAATAAAGCAATCTGGTTGGCTACAAACTCCCACATATAAAATGTGTTCCTGGTAAAATGCTTGTTCGGTTATGTTTTTAAGTGAATTAGCCTATCCATGTATGCTTTTCTAGGTTGGAGTTCTTATTTTCACTTCACATGCTTTCTTAGATTTTTAGATAACTCTTGGTGATTCATTTCGATAATTTTCTTCGATCTTTTTCTTTTCTTTATCTATTGATCTAGTTGTTTTTGTTTAGGATTATTCACCTTCAAAATTATCACCCATAACATTGGGTCTTTGATCATCCAAACAATTTTTAAAGCACATCATACATTTTTCAACTCTCAGCATTTTTATTTGAAAACATCTAAAACTATAGCTTCCTTTTAGAACCACGTTTAATTTAGTTTCAAGATTTTTCATTAGAGTAATCACTTCTTCCCCAAGAGAATCAATCTTTTTTCCCAACTCATTAATACAAGCATTAAATACAATGCTTACCATTTCATGTTCTTCAATTATCAACTTAAAAACTTTTCCTAATTCAATTAGAAGTAGAGTATGACCAAGAAAAATGTTTTTTTGTTCACTAATGATTGTTTTGTTGCATTAACTTTCCATGATTGTTTCATTCTTCTCCAAACAGACCCTTCTTCCATCTCTTCCTCAATGGACAACATCTCTATCTTAGGTTCTTCCAGTTTTTATTCCATACTAGGTACCTGTTGGAGTTGGTGGTCTAGAACCAACTACTTTGTACTTTATTCATTAATAAAAGACTTATCACATCTTGATTGTTCTTCTGCGTGACAATGCATGTGATAATGTCCTAAGGATAGTTGTTTCATTAATGGGTCATAGCGGATCCCTGCTATGATGAGAACCTGGAAGTGCCATAACACTGTTCTTGAAATATACGTTCTATGGCCGGATGATATTATTTGAGGGACACAAATAATACAGGTCATTAGGGGTGAGGACTCATAAAACTTTGAGGCACCTTCTCATGGTGTGCGCCCTTGGTAATATCTAGGAGGATATTATGAGAATGAGACCCGCCAGTAGGAAATCCACTTTTCATAGTGTCATTGGATGTTCCTATCTGTGGACGTGTGTATTGGTCCTTAGACTTTAAGATTATTATTAATTGGTATTACAACTCGCGCACTTAGACGTATTGATGAAAACTGTGACGACACACTGTTCGCAGCGAGGTAGGATACGTTGGGTGCGTCACGAGTAATACTGCATTAATAAATAATGTGAGAAAGGATTTGTCCCTTCTGTTCCATAACGTAAGTAGATATCTCAGGCCCTTTGATGGAATTGATATAGCCTACATAAATCCATGGCCATGGTAAGGTATGGGAGAGTTCAATTCCAGGAAGTCAAAGAAAGGATAATCAAGCACATGGGTTGATGGCACTAGCATGCAACCCGCTTGATTAGAGATATTGAGACAAAGGGATTATATTACACAGTAAGTGTTCATAGGAGGTGACACATCATTACGGCATTAACTTATTTCTCTATGGGTGCCTTGGCGTGTTGCTAGACGTTAACCTTGGACTTTAGGCAGGTTCAGCCTAATGCCACTGAGAAAGAGGCCTAGAGGGTCACACACTAAGTGTGTCCATGTATCTCAGTTAAATATTAATTTAACAAGTTGAATAAAGATTATTCCCAATTGTAGTTTAATAATTATTCAAGGATTTCTGATCACATTTATTTCGACACTAGTTATTCGAGAGAATATATTGTGGGTGAAATAATATATATTTATTAGCGAGTAATGCAGTTACATTTATTTAAGAAATAAATATCCATTACTCAAGGTCTAATAAATATGGTGGAGGAAAATAAATAAAACTGAAAAATAAAAGTACACTCCGTGTGGTTTATTTTTCGGGATCCGTGAGAAAATATTGTTTATTTAATTAAATGATATTAAATTTAATAAGTTGGATGCATGTCAAGTAATAATGATGGTCAACTGTCATTATTAAGACATGGGGTATTACTAAAAATTAAATGAAATGATTAAATGATTATGAACAATTAATTTATTTTATTATTATAGGTATTATAAATCCTAATTACATTATTCTCAAAGGGTTATCCATTTTTGGTTGTGCACAGTGGATTGGAAATACTCTCAAGCCAAGAGAGAATTCCCTTTCCACCAAGAACGATTTCAAGTTATGAAAGCAAGATCCTCCACCGGATCAAGGCGATCGAAGACGGACATCGCAAGCGAAGGATCTTCCGCGCTAGCACCCGGAGTTCCCTTCGGCGACGTCCAGAGATACGTGGAACATGTGTGGATCACCGCTAGAGTAATCTTACACTTGGATTATCCGACGCAACGACAGATCACAGGATCGTGACCGGAGACACCAACGAAGAAAGAATTCCATCGAGGTAATTCTTATAAATTAATTAAATTAATTATAACCCACATATGAAGATCCTATCACAAGGGTTTCGGGACTCTTCTTTTCTTTTTCATTCTTCGTTCTATTTCGAAGATCCGATGTTTTATATCATGACGGATCTCGAATTGAACATCGTTTAACGCTAAAATTAAAGTTGGGAAAACCCACCAATGCGCTTCTGCTGCGCCCGGAACCTATAAGTGGTATCAGAGGGAGGTCATATCATTGGTTATAATTATTTAGTTTTTTGTTGGTGATTTATTCATTTAATAATTTAGTTGTTTCAATTCAAGTTTAATCGTTCTGGAAATCTGATTATCGAGATCCGTTCCTCCTCCCTCATTTCTCGTTCACCTCACAGAAACAAATTTTTCTTTTAATTTTGATTAAAATAAAATAGAGGAACTCATCCGGAGGAGCCAAACGTTTCTGGTCGTACAACACCAGAATACACGGTGTGTATTCGGAAGTACACGTCGTGTAGTCTAGGTTCAATGCATTGACCGATCCGCTAAATTAGGCCGTGTATTGAGGTCATTTATGACACCGTGTGTTGACCGGAAACAGGTGGCACACGATTTCCGGATTACACGCCATGTGGTCCAACTGAACACGGCGTATAGTCCCTTCAGGTTAGGGTTGGTCTGTGTACCCCGTACACGGCTTGCCCGGCTGGAAACCATGTAACGCGGAAACTACACGGCATGTGTCCAAAAGAACATGTCATGTACTCCGAAAATTTCCGAAGTACATTAACACGCCTTGTCCCCGGGCGTGTACTTCGGATGGACGGTGAAGAAAATTACATGCCGTGTAGTCGGAACTACACACCGTGTACTCACCCAAATTATGCAGATTTATTAAAATTTATTATTGTATTATACAAACCCTTGAAACGTGTACCATGGTGCAGGCGTAAAGCTGAGGCACAACACGTGATAGGTGTTTTATATATGTGTGTTTAATTTAACATCTGCATAATGAATGGGAATTCACCGGGTTTCCTCCAAGGTACAAGTTACGTACAAGGATAATTTTAAATGAATTTATTTTTTTAAAATAATGATGGATGAGAATCTCAAGGAACTTAAAAAAGGGTTTAAGATAAAAGGATTGATTAATTAAAGATAATTAATTAATTCGAGCGTGATTTATCTTAAACAAGAACGATTAAAGAATTGAATGCTAGTTTTATTTATGCGTAAATATCGTTGCATGTGTGGATGATCATGAGCTAGACCGAGACCTTTGTATGTGAATGGTTTATTTTAATTTATTTATTTAAATTAAATTTGTTGGCCTGCGAACCATCTCCCCATTAATATGTAGGGCCTGCGTGCCCAAGGATTCTTTTATGTAAAAACCCCTTTTTACCCCTCACCTGCGTGTGAGATAAATGCATATGTAATGGATGGAGCTCCCAAGATAATGGAGGCGGATCAATTTAGGTGCCGAGGTGAAACGAATCCAATGAGATACAAAGGTGGACAGGTGGAAAGCTGTAAACACGAACCCGCAAGGTTCAAGGTGTTTCTCCCCTAGGTCTTGGATTAGTTTATCAACCGCTAGATAAACTAACCAATAGAACAATCTCATGATCATACCATTTATTTTATTTATGTCAGTTGCATGGTTTATTTATTGTGGGTGTGTTGTCACAATCACACAATTAATGAATGTAACAAGCATGCAAGATGGAACTAAAATAAAAACCGGCTTATACGTAAATATTATCTTAGACATGGTTGATCACTTAAGTATATCCCACTTAATATTAACAAGCATGTAATCAAAGATAATAAAATGTCAATTTACGTATAAAGATAAAATCCCTCAAAAGAAATATTAAGTCAGTATAGCCTTCCATAATCTTGGTTAAAATCGAACCATAGTTCAAAGTGCTTGACCAACCCTAGTTGGGGTGCTTTCAATTATTGGGGAATTCTAATTCAAGTTTTTGGGTTGACTTGACTTGGTTCGCATCAAGGGTTGACTGTCACAGCAGGACTTGGTGTGACCAAGAGGAAAAGGTTGAGGAAATCCAAAATAAAAGGATTTTAGGATTGGGGAGTCCACTCAGCGGATCAAGGAGTTGCGAGTTAATGCAGTTGGCATTTGGAATTCCTACCTAAAACCCTTCAAGTTGCTTGACCAACCCTAGTTGGGGTAATGCAAAGGTAAATATGGATCCTTGCCACTAGAATATTTAGGCAAAAGAATATTCTGAAGTCAATGGTGAGGGCTATTGGATTTCGATAAAATAGTGGGAGACTAATAAGTATTAATTTATTTATTTGTATCAATTTTTGTAATAAAGTACTAAACCTTTTCTCATTTTAATTTTTAGAAACGTAAAGAAAATGAATTCAAAAATATCATTGTCCACCATACTCGATAAGGAAAACCTTCTCACCAGCACCAATTTCCAAGAGTGGCAGAGGCATTTACGCATCGTCCTTCACCACGAAAGGAAATTGTATGTGCTGGAAGAGCCTATTCCAGTTGTGCCTGGGAAAGAGGCCAGTGATGAGGAATTGTCTCTCTATATGAAACACATGGATGATGCCATATATTTCCAGTGTTTTATGCTATCGTCCATGTCTAATGAGCTCTTGAAGCAACATGAAAACATGTACGCGTATAGCATGATGTCTCACCTTAAGGATATCTACCAAGAGAAGGCAAGACAGGAGAGGTATGAGATCTCCAATGCTTTTTTCACCACGAAGCTTGGAGAGTATGCGCCAGCTGGGCCTCATGTTTTCAAGCTTATTGGATACATTTAACGCCTAGACATCTTAGGGATTAAATTCCAGGATGAGTTGCGTACAGGTCCCATCCTATCATCAGTGCCCAAGACCTTCTCTAGCTTCATTATCAACTATAATATGAGCGGCAATGAGAAGAGTCTATCGGAGCTTCTGACCTTGATTCTCCAGGTAGATAAGGACATGGGGAATGACAAACCCGTGGTCCTTATGGTGAACAAGAAAAGGAAGGACAAGGAAAAGGGGTCAAAGACTTATAAACGGTCTGAAGCCCCCGAGCACCGTCCCTCCAAGAAGGGGAAGATCCAGAGGCAGGGCAAGGAATGGGAGGCAGTGTGTTTTGTATGTGGCAAGCAGGGCCACTGGAAGAGAAACTGCACCCAGAAGCATGGGGACGCTAAAGGTTCATTGGTTATCGAGTGCAATCTTTCTATTTCTACGCATTGGATATTAGATATAGCTTGTGGGGCTCACATCTGTATTCAAATGCAGGAACCAAGTAGATTTAGAAAGATCGTCAGAGGAGAGGTGGATCTTCGAGCTGCCAATGGCGCAAGGTTGGCTGCGTTGGCTATTGGAGACTACCACCTCTCATTGTCGATTGGGATGATTTTGGTTTTACATAACTGTTATTTTGTGCCTAGTGTTACCAAGAACATAATTTCTGTATCTTGTTTGGATATGGATGGATTTTTTTTCAAGTTCAGAAATAAGGGTTGTCTCTTTTATAAGAACAACGTATGTTATGGTATGGCACATTTGAATAATGGTTTGTATGTATTAAATTACGAAAACCAAGTGTTGGCAATCGATAACGAAACAAACTCACATGACTCATACATCACCTAGTTGTGGCATCACCGCCTTGGTCATGTAAATGAGAAGCGCTTGACAAAGCTCTGTCAAGATGGCTATTTAGACTCTACTGAGCTAAAACCACTTGATAGATGTCACGCTTGTTTACAAAGTAAAATGACCAAGCCGCCTTTTGGTGGACAGGGTGAAAGGGCCACAGAGCTTCTAGGATTGGTACACACGGATGTATGTGGACCATTTCCAGTAGAAGCTAGAGGTGGATATTCATACTTCATTACTTTTACTAATGATTTGAGTAGATATGGATTTGTCTACTTAATGAGGTATAAGTCAGAAGCCTTAGAGAAATTTAAGGAATTCAAGAATGAAGTATAGAATCAGCTTGGTAAGAAGATAAAGAAGCTTCGATCGGATCGAGGTGGAGAATATCTGAACCAGGAGTTCATCGATCTTCTACGGGAGTCTGGGATTCTATCTCAGCTCACTCCTCCTTATACACCATAGTGGAATGGTGTCAGTGAAAGGAGGAACCGCACCTTGATAGACATGGTGAGGTCGATGATGAGTCATCCGGATCTTCCATTATCCTTTTGGGGATATGCATTACAAACTACAGCATACACATTAAACCGAGTACCAACTAAAGCGGAAAATGGAATTCCCTCCGAGTTATGGAATGGAAAGAAACTCATTTTGTCGCATACACGTGTATGGGGATGCGAGGCGTTTGTTAAAGCCTTCTCAGGCAACAAACTAGCACCCCGGGGCATGAAGTGTATCTTTATAGGATATCCTAAGGAAACGAAAGGATATTACCTATATAACCCTCAAGACAAGAAAGTGATTGTCGCCAGACAAACCGTCTTTCTTGAGAGGGAGCACATCCTCAAAAAGGATAGTGGGAGAAAGATTGACTTCGACGAAGTTGATGCTCAAGATACATAGGAGTTGGTACAGGAACAAGATCCACAGGTCCCCGTGGAAGAGGTTCCAGAAACACAAGTATTGCGTAGGAGCTCAAGAGAGGTAAGGGGACCAGAGAGATTTGGTTTCCTAGTCACCGAGGATGGTGAATCATTATTGTTGGACAATGATGAACCTCTTTCCTACAAGGAAGCAGTAGAAAGCTCAGAAGCTGCAAGATGACTAGAAGCTATGAATTCTGAGATGGATTCCATGTATCAGAACCAAGTTTGGGTTCTGGTCGATGAGCCAGTTGATGTAAATCCTGTTGGATGCAAATGGGTATTCAAGAGAAAGCTAGACATGGAAGGTCAAGTTAGCACCTATAAAGCAAGGCTAGTGGCTAAAGGATTCAAACAACGCCAAGGAATTGACTGTGATGAAACCTTTTCACCAGTTGCCATGTTTAAATCCATAAGAATCATACTTGCCATAGCAGATTACCATGACTACGAGATTTGGCAGATGGATGTCAAAACAGCATTCCTTAATGGGAACCTTCAGGAAGATGTCTATATGACACAACCAGAAGGGTTTGTGACACCAGGTGAAGCCAAACGGGTTTGCAAGTTGCAGAAATCCATTTATGGATTGAAGCAAGCATTCAGGTCATGGAACATTCAATTTGATAAAGCCATAAAGGAATTTGGTTTCATTAAGAACGAATGTGATCCATGTGTTTATAAGCGGTTTAATGGGAATGCGATCGTTATCCTAGTAGTATATGTTGACGACATATTACTTATTGGGAACGATGTGCCAGTCTTACAGTCAGTTAAGGACTGGTTGAACAAGTGTTTCTCCATGAAGGACTTGGGAGAAGCAGCCTACATTCTAGGGATCAAGATCATTCGTGATAGATCCAAGAGCTGCTTGGACTAAATCAGGGTACATACATTGACCAGATACTAAAGAGATTTAGTATGGAAAAATCCGAGAGGGGATTGGTTCCAGTGTCACATGGCTTACATCTTTCTAAGAAAATGTGTCCCCAGACACAATAGGAGAAAGATAGGATGAGTAAGATCTCGTACGTTTCGGCTATAGGATCCATCATGTATGTCATGTTATGTATCAGGCTTGATGTTGCCTATGCACTGAGCATGGTAGGCAAATATCAAGCAGATCCAGGGAAACAACATTGGACTGCTGTTAAGACTATCCTTAAGTATCTGAGAAAAACTAAGGATATGTTCATGGTGTATGGAGGAGACGAGGAGCATGTCATCAGAGGGTATGTTGATGCTGGGTTTCAGACAGATCAGAATGATCTGACGTCGCAATCTGGATATGTTTTCTATCTCAATGGAGGAGTTGTGAGCTGGAAGAGTTCAAAGCAGCCAGTTGTCACCGATTCTATAGCGGAGTCTGAGTTTATAGCAGCTTTTGATGCAGCCAAGGAAGCCGTCTGGATTCGGGACTTTGTCCAAGATCTAGATGTGGTGCCTAGCAGTAAAGATCTCATTACATTGTATTGTGATAATACTGCAGCGGTGGCTCTTGCAAAAGAACCAAGGTCACATCAACGGACAAAGCACATACTCCGGAAGTATCGCCTCTTGAGGGATTTCTATCAAAGGGGTGATGTTGCAGTGAGCAGAGTGTCCACGGAAGAGAATGTGGCGGACCCCATGACTAAAGGCCTATCTCAGCAGAAGCATGAATATCATGTGAGAGCTAGCGGGTTAAAGGTTGTTAGCAGTTGGCTCTAGTCCAAGTTGGAGTCTGTTGGAGTTGGTGGTCTAGAACCAACTACTTTGTACTTTATTCATTAATAAAAGTCTTATCACATCTTGATTGTTCTTCTGCGTGACAATGCATGTGATAATGTCCTAAGGATAGTTGTTGCATTAATGGGTCATAGCGGATCCCTGATATGATGAGAACCCGGAAGTTCCATAACATTGTTCTTGAAATATATGTTCTATGGCCGGATGATATTATTTGAGGGACACAAATAATACAGGTCATTAGGGGTGAGGACTCATAAAACTTTGAGGCACCTTCTCATGGTGTGCGCCCTTGGTAATATCCAGGATGACATTATGAGAATGAGACCCACCAGTAGGAAATCCACTTTTCATAGTGTCATTGAATGTTCTTATCTGTGGACGTGTGTATTGGTCCTTAGACTTTAAGATTATTATTAATGAGTATTACAACTCGCGCACTTAGATATTTGACGAAAACTGTGACAACACACTGTTTGCAGCGAGGTAGGATACGTTGGGTGCGTCACGAGTAATACTGCATTAATAGATAATGCGAGAAATGATTTGTCCCTTCTGTTCCATAACGGAAGTAGATATCTCAGGCTCTTTGATGGAATTGATATAGCCTACATAAATCCATGGTCATGGTAAGGTATGGGCGAGTTCAATTCCGAGAAGTCAAAGAAAGAATAATCAAGCACATGGGTTGATGGCACTAGCATGCAACCCGCTTGATTAGAGATATTGAGACAAAGGGATTATATTACACGGTAAGCGTTCGTAGGATGTGACACGTCATTGCGGCGTTAACTTATTTCTCTATGGATGCCTTGGCGTGTTGCTAGACGCTAACATTGGACTTTAGGCAGGCTCAGCCTAATGCCACTGAGAAAGAGGCCTAGAGGGTCACACACTAAGTGTGTCCATGTATCTCAGTTAAATATTAATTTAACAAGTTGAATAAAGATTATTCCCGATTGTGGTTTAATAATTATTCAAGGATGTCTGGTCGCATTTATTTCGATACTAGTTATTCGAGAGAATATATTGTGGGTGAAATAATATATATTTATTAGCGAGTAATGCAGTTACATTTATTTAAGAAATAAATAGCCATTATTCAAGGTCTAATAAATATGGTGGAGGAAAATAAATAAAACTGAAAAATAAAAATACACGTCGTGTATATTTATATATACACACCGTGTAGTTTATTTTTCAGGATTCGTGAGAAAATATTATTTATTTAATTAAATGATATTAAATGTAATACGTTGGACGCATGTCATGTAATAATGATGGTCAACTGTCATTATTAAGACATGGGGTATTACTAAGAATTAAATGAAATGATTAAATGCTTATGAGCAATTAATTTATTTTATTATTCTAGGTATTATAAATCCTAATTACATTATTCTCAAAGGGTTAGCCATTTTTGGTTGTGCACAACGCATTGAAAATACTCTCAAACCAAGAGAGAATTCACTTTCCACCAAGAACGCTTTCAAGTTACGAAAGCAAGATCCTCCACTGGATCAAGGCGATCGAAGACGGATATCGCAAGTGAAAGATCTTCCGCGCTAGCACCCGGAGTTCCCTTCGGCGACGTCCAGAGATACGTGACACACGTGTGGATCACCGCTAGAGGAATTCTACACTTGGATTCTCCGACGCAACGTCGGATCACAGGATCGTGACCGGAGATACCAATGAAGAAAGAATTCCATTGAGATAATTCTTATGAATTAATTAAATTAATTATAACCAACATATGAAGATCCTATCTCAAGGGTTCCGGGACTCTTCTTTTTTTTCGTTCTTCGTTCTATTCCGAAGATCCGGCGTTTTATATCGTGACGGATCTCGGATTAAACGTCGTTTAACGCTAAAATTAAAGTTGGGCAAACCCACTAACGCGCTTCCGCTGCGCCCGGATCCTACAGTACCTCTTTAATAGACTTCTCTTGTTCTTCTTCAACTAAGGCATGCATCAGTAAAACTCATTCTGCACTATAACGGTGAGTGGAAATAGTTTTGAAATCATCTTTAATGAAATCAAAATGAAGTGAATTCTTCTATTTAAGAATGTCTCCCTCATCATGTTCAGTTTTGAAGCTCCCTTTCTTCAAAGCAGTGCCCTTAGGAATTGTGTTATTTAAAGTGTTGTAAATAGTGAGTCTTCTAATTTGCCTTCAAAATACACCACATATGATGTGATTTCCTCTTTATGTTCATATAAGGCATGCACCCAGATTGGTGATCCTTCATATATGGCATGCACCCCTAGATGTTGATCCTTCATATTAGGCTAGGTCTAGATCCATTGGGTGAGGTTGGGTCGGGTTGTTTGGTCATGCATCATGTAACCTGTTTATTTTTTGTTGGGTTGTGTCCAAAAACATAGACCCGACCCGACACACGCACACCCTTATGTAAGGGTGACATGTGTAATGTAGGTGCTTCACCATTAGTATAGATATAGATATATATTTAAATTAGGGGAATCCTTTATTACACATTTTTTATTAGGTAATCTATTTTAATAATATTTGATTTTGGAAAATAAAAATGGATGAGTAAAACAAAGGAACGGCAGAAAGATTCCAACCGTATTTGGGAACAGTAATTGCCTCCCACTTAATATGCGGGGTCCACATTGAGGCGTTAGATTCTGTATCTTTTGTCCTCAAGTAAAGAGTTCGGACTTTATTTTTGGGGAATTTTGTATTAATTTTGAGATTAATTTTTTTTATCAAACATAAAAAATATTCGAGCGAATACTACTTTCTCAATTTTTGTTTTATTATGAGCGATTCATAATATACTTATTTGGCTTCATTATGAGTATTGAATTTATGCGTGGTTGAAAGATTTTTAAACTACCAAATACTGAATTTTACTAACTCGCCATTTGAAATTAATCAAAACATGATCCTTTCTAGATTTATCATATTATTAGCTTATATAACATAGATTAACTTGACAAGACATTCATTTTTATTATTTTTTGCGTGAAAAAACAGCCTCAAGTATTTTATTTAATAAGTTTAGACGAGACGCTTTAATAAATTCAACGAATTTTTTAAAAAAAAACGCATTAAGATGTAATTAAAATCGTAAGTGAATTAAGTTGTTACTTAATTGTTCAAGGAAAAAAATATCACAATATTTAAGATTTTGACAGAATTTTATTCAAATTTCCCCAACAAAAATAATAGTGAAATAAGTATTTGATCAATTGGGATTTATTGGCTTATGTGAGAAGTAAGACATTCGCTTAAAATTAATGCAATAATATTTCGCTTGCTAATTATGCTATCCAATTAGCCAAACTAGATTGGTGTGGGGGATTACATGCTTGGCATTATTCTCTTATAGGGATTGAGGCATGTTCAAAACCAAACCGTTCTAGGATGTACAATTTTACCCTCTCTAAATGGTTTTTCATATAGTTTATCTCTAATTCCAAAACATAAACCTAACATCTTTATTTTTAAATATAACTCTTAGGGTGATGCTTGGGATGTGTTAGGTGTTTCATCATGGTTGTTCCACAAACACCTATTAATTATTTAAAATTTTAATCTATATCTCAATATTGATAATTCGAACATTAAATCATTTCATGGTCTGGTTTATTGAGTTATGAAAAAAAAACAATACAAAAAGAAAATACACTATCACATATCTGGGCAAGAGATGTGTCGACTTTTATCAACGCTAAGTAGAAAGCGCTGAAAAATGTCGAATTTTTATCAACGCGAGCTAAAAGCGTGGTTAAAAGTTTTTAATAAAAAATATTATTAATATATATATAATTATTATATTTATATTAAAAAATAATGTTAATTTATATAAATTAATTAAATACGCGTGTTAATAATTAATATTTTTTTAATAATTCAAATATATATAATGTTTTTAAAAAAGTATTTATAAGATTATATATATATATTTAAATAATTATAAATTTATAATACTTTTTTTAAATAATAAATATATTTATTATATTTATAATAATATATTTATAATTTTATATAAATACTTTTTAAATATATTTATTTATAATTATAATTATATAAATATATATATGTTTCCAATGAATTTGGTACACATATATATATATATATATATATATATATATATCAAGAGATGATGATGATATTCATGGACATGATTGACGATATGATCATAAGTTTATTTGTATACATGATTGTGGGTCGTTATGTTCCAAAGGTTAAGAATATCTATATTATGTTGATGCATACATATGTTATGTATTAATGACTAATGAATGTTCATTTATACATTGACACACTTATTAATCATGATTTCCATATATATGTGATGACACATTTTTTATAATTTATACCTTATTAGGTATGATTCATGTTATACCCATTAACTTATTATGTTCCCATAAATACTTATAATATTACAATAAATATATTTTAATAATAAATATATTTATTATATTTATAATTATAAATTTTAAATCATATATAAATACTTTTTAAATATTTTTTTTATAATTATAATTATAACTATATATATATAAAAATAATTATAAAATTACAATAAATACATTAATTATTTGTTTATATATATATAGTTATATACAAATATTTATGAATATATTTATTTATAATTATAATTATATATATATATAATTATAAAATTATAATAAATATATTTATTACATTATATATATATATTAATAAATATATAGATATAAATAAATTTATAATTATATATAAATATTTATAAATATATTTATTTATAATTATAATTATAAATAAATAAATAAATATATATATATAATTATAAAAATATAATAAATATATTTATTATATTTATAATTATATAAATATATATAATTATATAAATATATTTTGAAGATGCGGAGCACAACGGGAGCATACCTCAGACGGTTCCATGGCGTTCGGCGGTAATTCATCTAGTTTTGAGCTTTGATGTCATCGTCATCTTCCAAGAATGGTGTAACGACCCAAACTTTTGAATAATATTTGTTTCCTAAATTTGTGTGTTATTTCGTTTTATACTCCACAAAACTATATCCTTTAATTAATGAAGTGAGTATAATTAAATGAGACTATTGAGTTTCGACTATTATATGACCGTTGGAAACTAAACTCTTTGCTTTACAATTATTGTTTATAAAAGTGATCTTGGTTAATACAGAAAGAAGAGTCGATGACGTCATCCAGTAGACTCAGGTCGTATGAAGCTCATCTGTCAGAGCTTGGGAAAAAGTTAGCATCTCTGGGCTTTGCTCTGGATCAAGCCCAAGCTGAGCTTCAACATGCGAAGCTTGAACAAAATCGCCTAAGGGAGAAGTTCAAACTGGTAGAAATTACCACTCAGGCAATGTTGTCAAAGCCGCCCCAAGATTCTATCATCATAGCACACCTTACACTTAGGTCCTATGTAGGTGTTATAAATGGTTATGTAATGATGTAACGTCCCGGACCCGGGTGCCACGCAATGGTGCCCCGAACCCGGTTTGCCACGTGACCTCAAACGTGTTTCTCCAAACGCTAGAGGCTGCCGACTAGCAGCGAGGGCCCATGTCTGATAGTGGGGAAACTATGCCCTCATTTGTCAAAGTGTAGCGCAACAGAATGGAAATAAAACATACAACAGAAGAGCGGAAGAGCGGAAGCAGTAAAAACATACGCAACTGAAATAACCAACAACAGTGGATATAACCAACAATATATAATCAATGATGCTACATGTCTCAAGTTCTAAGAGAACAGCCAGAACATATTATACATCAATACAGTACAACCAAAAGCAGAGTATAGTAAAACAAAGCAAAACAGCTGGCAGCGGCATCGCGAGCCTAGGCTCGGTCCCATGCCCTCCTACTCCTCAGCAACAGTCAAGTACCTATATAGAGACTCTTGCCCCTATCCACACCTGCAGAAACGTAATCTGTTTGGGCCAAAAAGCATGACCCAAACAGGGTGTGAGAAATATATCTCAGTAGGCACCCACCAAAGCCTCGTGTCCAACTGCGTGTAAGCATGCAACAACAGTGTGCAATAGTAAAATGCAATAAAGTAAGCAGTACTCAAAAGTAACTAACTTACCAGTTAAATTGCCATTTAATTATTCATTTAATCCATTATATACTAGAAATCACCACAGTGCATTTCTAAGCAAACAGTCCACGTCCTCAGATAAGAAAAACCTTACCCTCAGGTAAGCAGAATCCAACCCGCAGGTATAGCCCTCAGGCGTAACATAAATTGCCCTCAGACATATGAAGTGTCTCCCTCAGGCACAGAAGTCAAGCCCTCAGACACGAAAGGTTGCCCTCAGGCGAAATAACTACAGCCCTCGAGCTAAATAGTGCAGTGCCCTCAGGCTAATCACAATAACGCTCTCAGGCTAAACAGGTAACCGGGCCATGCCCAACATGTAAACAAGCAGTAAACAAGCAATTCCTCTCAAGACAATTCTACAATTACTACTTTAAACGCATACCCTCGGGTATCCTGGGCAAACGGCTAAACAGAGGAACACACCCCCCGGGGTGGTTCCGGATCCAAGCAACGATCCCAACCAGCATTTTATTATCATAATTAAATACCTATTCAATTCGAGGTGTTTTAATATAGCAACAGCCTCGGCCTCACGACACCCCAATCATGGGTTCGTGGCACAAAAACGCACAAAACGCACAGCAGTTGGAAAACTAAACACCAAGCCACCTACCTTATACACCAACGAACGCTATACCCAAACGCCGACTCCAGAAACGCCCAAGAACGACGTAGATCTGACGAAGAACAAAACTCATTCAAACATAAATAACTTTCCCTCGGGAAAGAATTGGTAAGAACGACTTAAGGAGGAGGAAGGGATTACCCGCACGGTTCCAACGAGATCGTCCGAAGCTGAATCGGATTCCGGACGAACACTCGGCGGATCTTCAAAGATTCGGCCGTCCTCCTTGGCTCCAAAATGGCTCAAATGACTCCTCTGCCAAATGAGGAGGCTACTGCCTATTTTAAGCTGAAAAAACAAAGTACACGGCGTGTACTTCTGAGTACACGGCGTGTACTTCTTCATTTAACTGTTCCTCTGGCGGCACCTCCACACTGTTCATCCGTCGACAAGAGTACACGACATGTACTTCCGAGTACACGGCATGTACTATCGCCCAGCTGGCGGCTGCTCCACCGCCTTACTGTTTAGGTCTGCCGACTGACTACACGGCGTGTAAAGGACCACTACACGGCGTGTGGTCGGTTCCTACACCCTTCGTCGCCAACAAGGCTACACGCCCCGTGTACTCATCCCTACACGGCCAGAAGTACACGGCGTGTGGAAAAAGTACACGGCGTGTACTTCCAAAATTTAGGATTTTTCCCCATTTTCCATATTTTATTAAAAACACTTAAGGAAAAGAGAAAAGAAGAAGCCTGTACCTCATAACTAAGAACCGGGTTCTTACAAACTTCCCCACTTATAGCAATTCATCCCCGAATTGCCCTTTCAAGGGTGGTAAAGATATAGCCGTGAACAACTTCGGCCAATGAGCACGTATATCGGTCTCCCACTCCCAGGTTTCGTCCTGCACTCGGCCATGCTGCCATTGCACCCGTACGAGAGGAACTGACCGGCCTCAGAGAACCTTCGTGCTCCTGTCAACGATACGGATCGGATGCTCCTCAAAGGACGCATCATATTGAAGTTCATCTTCCTCTAGCTGAAAGGTGTGAGACACGTCTGAATGATAGCGACGCAACTGAGATACGTGGAAGACGTCGTGCATGGCTCGGTACCGCTGTGGTAACCGCAACCGATAAGAAACCAGTCCGACTCTCTCCAGAATCTCAAATGGCCCCACATACCTCGGTGAAATCTTACCCTGTCTCCTGATCCACTTGTGTCCCAGCCTCGACAAAACACGCAAGAAAACCTGATCCCCGACAATGAACTCCAAAGGTCGTCTGCGGCGATCAACATAAGATTTCTGACGAGACTGCGTGATAGCCATCCGCTTCTGAATCAACTGGACCTGCTCAGATGTCACCTGCACGAGCTGTGGCCCCAGTAAAGCTGCCTCACCTGCCTCTAACCAGCACAAGGGTGATCGCCACGACCTACCATATAAATCCTCGTAGGGTGCCATCTCAATAGTCGTCTTGAAACTATTGTTATAGGCAAACTTGTCTAAGGATATATACTTCTCCTAAGAGCCCCCATAGTCTAGGACGCATGAACGCAACATGTCCTCTAGCACCTGTATCGTACGCTCTTACTGGCCATCTATCTGAGGGTGGTATGCTGTGTTCAGAAGCACCTGTGTACCCAGCGCCCTCTGAAAACTCTGCCAGAAACGAGACGTAAAGCGGGCGTCCCTATCCAAAACGATAGAATGAGGGACCCCATGAAGACGAACAATCTCTCGGATATACGCCGTCCGATCTCATCAACACTGAAGGTCTCCTTGATCGGCAAAAAGTGAGCTACATTCGTGAGTCTGTCCACAACAACCCACACGACGTCATTGCCACGAGGTGACCTCAGAAACCCAGTCACGAAATCCATTGTGACATCATCCCATTTCCACTTTGGAATGGGTAACTGCTGTAACAACCCAGCTGGCCTTTGGTGCTCCGCCTTCACCTGCTGACAGGTGGAACACCTCGTAACAAAACCAACTATCTCTTTCTTCATACCCGGCCACCAGTACTGATGCCTCAAGTCACGGTACATCTTGGTAACCCCAGGATGAACTGCCCAAGCTGAAGCATAAAACTCCCGCATCAGCTCCTCGCGTATATTCCCTGGAACCCATACTCGTCCATGGAAACGCAAAACCTCATCGTCGCCTATTGTCCACCCAGTAGAAGGGTCCTCACCTGCCACCGACTCCCATAGAACTAGGCCTTCTGAATCTGATAGCTGCCTCATCCTCACTCTGTCCAGGAGGGTAGAAGTCACAGCTAAAGATGAAAGATAAGTCTACCCTTGACTGTCGTGCACCTCTAGATGCATCTCAGAGAACAAAGCCATGAGCTGCCACTCACCACTGGCCTCCTGCACCGCCTGTATCTGAGTCTTCCTGCTCAGTGCATCAGCTACTGCATTACCTTTACCAGGTGTATATGCAAGCTCAAAATTGAAGGACTGTAGGTACTCGACCCACCTTCTCTGCCTCAGATTCAGGTCACACTGAGTAAAGATATACTTGAGGATTTTATGGTCAGTGAAAACCACAAAATGATCTCCCAGTAGATAATGTCTCCAACAGCGCAACGCATGAACAACTGCAGCCAACTCGAGATCATGCGTCGGGTAATTTCTCTCATGTGGCCTCAACTTCTGAGACCCGTCCACAACAACTTGGTCGCCCTGCATCAAAACGGATCCCAGCCCAATCCCTGATGCATTATAGTTAACTGTATAGCTCTTCCCTTGCTCTGGGAGTATCAGGATCGGTGCTGATGTCAACCTTCCCTTCAGGTCCTAAAAGGCTACCTCGCAAGCTTCTGACCAAACAAACTTCACCCCCTTCTTAGTCAGACCCGTTAACGGTGCTTCTAAGTAGGAGAAGCCCTGTATGAAGCGTCTGTAGTAACCATCCAACCATAAGAAACTTTGTATCTCAAACACGTTCTTAGGCTACTCCCAGGAAACTACTGCTCTCACCTTCTCTGGGTCTACTGAAACTCCTGCCTCAGAGATGACATGACCCAGGAAGTGAATCTGGTCCATCCAAAAGTGGCACTTTGAGAGCTTAGCATATAGCTGATGCTCTCTCAGTGTACTCAGTACGATCTCAAGATGGGTGACATGGTCGTGTCGAGTGTGGGAGTATACCAAGATGTCGTCCACAAATACCACCACAAAAGAATCAAGGTATGGATGGAACACACGATTCATCAGAGCCATAAAAACTATTGGTGCATTCGTCAGTATGAACGACATAACCGTATACTCATACAGACCATATCTGCTCCGAAAAGCTGTAAGCGGTATATCTGATGGCCTCATGCGCAATTGATGATATCCGAATCTCAAGTCAATCTTCGAGAACACTCGTGCTCCTCGAAGCTGATAAAAAAGATCATCTATCCTCAGAAAGGGATATTGGTTCTTAACCGTCAACTGGTTCAGCTTCCGATAATCCACACAAAGTCTGAGGGTACCATCTTCCTTCTTCGCGAAAAGGACCGGCGAACCCCAAGGAGAAGTACTGGGTCGGATAAAACCCTTCGCCTGTAACTCCTCTAACTGCCTCTTGAGCTCCTTCAACTCTGGTGTAGCCATCCTATAAGGAGGAATGGACACCGGTGCTGCTCCTGGCACAAGATCGATGGAGAAATCCACCTCACACACCAGAGGTAGACCCGAAAAGTCATCCGGGAAGACATCCCTGAAACGATCAATAACTGGAGGGAAATCTGTCTGACAAGTCCCCTGATCATCCAGATATAAACTCGCAATCTGGGCTGTGACTCCACCTCGCCCATGATGCTCTGGTCCAGCTCGACTTGCCTGAACATTCCACTCGCCCTTGTATAGAAATTCTCCGCCCTCTGGTGACGTGAAACGCACCCTGCGACAATAGCAGTCTACAAAGGCTCGATAGGGAACCAACCAGTCCATCCTGAGAATGACGTCATAAGCTATCATCTCTAAGACATAGAGGTCCCAAAGGAAGTGAAACCCACAAACCTCAAGGGGGAACTCCTTGCACTGACATACACCAACCGTTCTAGTCCCCAACATAGTGTCTAGCGTCATGATATCGAAAAAAGTAGAAACACCGAGCCTAAGGCTCTCCACAACGGGTATAGATATGAAACTATGTGTAGCACCCGTATTGAAAAGTACTAAAGATAAAACAGAAGCTACTAAAATAGTACCTCTGACTGTATAAGGTATGGGATCCTGCTTCTGCTAGGTCTGTTGCACTGCATATGCCTACCCAGTGCCACGACCCTGCGACACAGCCTGGCTACCCTGAGCTGTTCTGCCCTGCTGCCTCTGAGATCCTAGTGTCTGGCTACCACGACCACAACCACCATCTCTACCTGCACGCCCTGACGTATTCCAGTTTCCGGACTGGTATGAAGCCACTGGTCCTACTCCCGCATACGAAGTCTGCACAGAACCCCTCTCACTAGCCACTGGTGGAAACGCCCTGCAAAAGTGCTTCAAATGACTCAACTTGCCACAAGCTCGACACTCCATTGGATCACATGTACATTGTGGCCTCTTGTTCCCCTCTCTACCGCACTGGTAGCACCTGATCGGGCCACCTGAAGACGCTACCTGGCTGGTACTGCCACCCTGAGAGAAGTCCATCTGTCTCTTCCTCTTTCCAGTAGAAATAGTACCAGTAAATGGTGTTGAACTGCCCTGGCCCACACCACTAGATTCCCACAGGTTCCTCTCTGTAATCAATGCCTGGTTCACAATAGCATGTACAGTAGGAAACCTGAAGACATTCACCAGTGCTCGGATGTCATAATGAAGACCATCCTCAAAACGTCTGGCTCTCAACGTCTCATCACCCACCAGCATGGGTGAAAAGCGCTGAAGCTCCGTAAAATGAGCAGAATAGTCCATCACTAACATAGCACCCTGCTGCAGATTCATAAACTCTTGAGCTCTATCTTCCCTCAGCATCTTGGGAAAGAAGAATTCATAGAAGACTGCCTGAAAATCCTCCCACTCCATGTCCCTGTGATGCTCTGACTGGGTGGTAACATCCCACCACCTCTTGGAGGAATCACACAGCATATATGTCGCGAGCTTGAACCTCTGCCCTGGAGGCATCTCAAGATGCTCAAAAATAGTCTGCATCGACCCCAACCAAGACTCCGCAGCCTGTGGTCCGCCATCCCCCGAAAACGTAGGCGGATGCTGCTGCTGAAAGATACGTGTCAGCTCGTCCATATATGTGGCAGCCTGCGGTGCTCCCTGAAAGGTCTGCATGAACCACATAAAGCCTTCACGGAACTGCGCCTCCGCGCCTGTGTCCGGTATAGTAGCTGGTGCCGCATCTGGATCTGCTAGAGGATCAACTGGTATCCCATGGACCACCATCTCCGAAGTATACTCGTCGCTGCTCTCCTGGAGAACAACACGCGGTCGTCTCGGCGGCATGACACTACAAGGTCAAAATCACGCCTTAGATTCAATATTTATCATGACTGAAAGCGAGGGAACCACAAAGGGAACAAGAGGAAGAAGGAATTTCAAGATTTGAAAAACAAGACTACACGGTGTGTATACTGTCTATACAGTGTGTACTTGACTTCCCTTCCCCTGCCCGAGTCCTTAGACACGGCCAAGACACACGACTTCCGTTCAAAAAAAAAAAACTACACGACATGTACAATATCTAAACGATGTGTATAGTGTTATTTTCCAACTTCCCGTGTCGTCTGTGACACGGCCGACTACTCGGCTTGAAACTACACGGCGTGTTACACCCGCACATGGCGTGTCAACAACCCTGTTTCCCAGTCACACGGCTAACTCCACACGGTCGGTCCACAGACAAGACTACACGGCGTGTCCCGAAGGTACACAATGTGTTCCAAGAGGGGTGACACCGACCCGTGTTGTTAGTTACATGGACGAGTCCCCAGGTCACACTACACGGCGTGTTCATCATTGACATGTCGTGTTTCTGTACAGGAGTTCACCGAACCGTGTTGTTAGTTACACGGTCGGACTCCGAGTCAACCCTACACGGCGTTTACAAAAGCTACATGGCATGTTTTACCCGATCCTTTCCCTACCCATGTCGCCGCCCACACGGTTTGTGACACGGGAAGAGACTACATGGCGTGTACTCAGGGTACACGGCGTGTACTCAAGAAGTTCATTTTTTCTTCCGAACATAAGTACATACACGGCGTGTCTGAAGTACTACACAGCGTGTATAATGGGCTTCCAGACAGTATGCCTCAGAAACTTCTTCGGAACCCATAAAATACTGAAAAACAACACCTAAGTGTCAAATTCCGACCTGTGAGGGCCCATACTCCCCACGAATCAAAGTTTGACACCTTATCCATGTTATAAAAAAATAACCAGTCAATGAGCCACCAAATTCCGGTTAATGGGGGCCCATACTCCCCAAAAACCTAAGTTTGGCATTCATTATACAAACAGGATCACATAAAATTACCCTATCACACAACATGTATTTTATCAGAGCAGCTATCACAACAACATGCTTTTCTAGCACAACAACTATCACAACAACATGCAATTTCTAATGCACCTACCTGGCATGGAAACTATGCATGACATGTGATATCTAGCAAGTTCCTACACGATGCATGAGATGGCATACCCTCATCTCATCGGGTTGCAACTAAATATAACCCATAGATAAAATATAAACATCACAATACAAGTGCGTCACCCAACGGTGAAAACAAATCAACTGTAAATTGCAAAATCAATAAAATTGCAATCATGAGGTAAATTAGCTTTTCCATGTACACGGGTTAGCTACGCCCGGGCACAGTTTATTACCAACTACCATTTGTCCTATCCCTGACTACGACTCCAAATAGTAAATCAAAGAAAAGAACCCCTTTGATACCACTTTGTAACGTCCCAGACCCGGGTGCCACGCAACGGTGCCCCGAACCCGGTTCGCCACGTGACCTCAAGCGCGTTTCCCTAAACGCCAGAGGCTTCCGACTAGCAGCGAGGGCCCAGTTCTGATAGTGGGGAAACTATTCCCTCATTTGTCAAAGTGTAGCGCAATAGAATGGAAATAAAACATACAACAGAAGAGCGAAAGCAGTAAAAACATACACAACTGAAATAACCAACAACAGTGGATATAACCAACAGTATATAATCAATGATGATACATGTATCAAGTTCTAAGAGAACATCCATAACATATTATACATCAATATAGTACAACCAAAAGCAGAGTACAGTAAAACAAAGCAAAATAGCTGGCAGCGGCATCGCGAGCCTAGGTTTGGTCCCATTCCCTCCTACTCCTCAGCAAAAGTCAAGTACCTGTATAGGGACTCTTGCCCCTATCCACACCTGCAGAAACGTAATCTGTTTGGGCCGAAAAGCATGACCCAAATAGGGTGTGAGAAATATATCTCAGTACAAACCCACCAAAGGCCCGTTCCCAACTGCGTGTAAGCATACAACAACAGTGTGCAATAGTAAAATGCAATAAAGTAAGCAGTACTCAAAAGTAACTAACTTACTAGTTAAATTTCCATTTAATTATTCATTTAATCTATTATATACTATAAATCACCACAGTGAATTTCTAAGAAAATAGTCCATATCCTCAGACAAGAAAAACCTTACCCTCAGGTAAGCGGAATCTAACCCGCAGGTATAGCCCTCAAGCATAATAGAAATTGCCCTCAGGTGTAGGAAGTGTCGCCCTCAGGCACAGAAGTCAAGCCCTCAGGCACGAAAGGTTGCCCTCAGGTGAAATAACTACAGCCCTCAGGCTAAATAGTGCAGTGCCCTCAGGCTAATCACAACAACGCCTCAGGATAAACAGGTAACCAGGCCATTCCCAACATGTAAACAAGCAGTAAACAAGAAATTCCTCTTGAAGCAATTCTACAATTACTACTTTAAAGGCATACCCTTGGGTATCCTGGACAAACATCTAAATAGAGGAATGCACCCCCCAGGGTGGTTCCGGATCCAAGCAACGATCCCAACCATCATTTTATTATCATAATTAAATACCTATTCAATTCTAGGTGTTTCAATATAGCAATGGCCTCAACCTCACGACACCCCAATCATGGGTTCGTGGCACAAAAATGCACAAAACGCACAGCTGATGGAAAAATAAACACCAAGACACCTACCTTATACGCCAACGAATGCTATACCCGAACACCGACTCCAGAAACGCCCAAGAATGGCGTAGATCTGACGAAGAACAAAACCCATTCAAACGTAAATAAATTTCCCTCAGGAAAAAATTGGTAAGAATGGATTAAGGAGGAGGAAGGGCTTACCTGCACGGTTCCAACGAGATCATCCAAAGCCAAATCGGATTCCAGACGAACACTCAGCGGATCTTCAAAGGTTCGGCCGTCCTCCTTGTCTCCAAAACGGATCAAATGCCTTCTCTGCCAAATGAGGAGGCTACTTCCTGTTTTAAGCTGAAAAAACAAAGTACACGACGTGTACTTCTGAGTACACGACATGTAATTCTTCATTTAACTGTGCCTCTGGCGGCACCGCCACACTGTTCATCCGTCGACAAGAGTACACGGCGTGTACTCCCGAGTACACGGCGTGTACTATCGCCCAGCTGGCGGCTGCTCCACCGCCTTACTGTTTAGGCCTGCTAACTGACTACATGGCGTGTAAAGGACCACTACACAACGTGTAGTCGGTTCCTACACCCTTCGTCGCCAACAAGGCTACACACCCCGTGTACTCATCCCTACACGGTCAGAAGTACACGGCGTGTGGAAAAAGTACACGGCGTGTACTTCCAAAATTTAGGATTTTCCCCCATTTTCCATATTTTATTAAAAACACTTAAGTAAAAGAGAAAAGAAGAAGCCCGTACCTCAAAAATAAGAACCAGGTTCTTACAAATGAGACCTTAGGTACGTTGTGTAATCCTTTTGTATAAATAAAATTGTCATTTCTTATTATGTTAAATTTGTGAATTTCAAATATCTGGATAAATGTAGGATGAAGTTCCATATTATTGATGAATTTTGGAAAAAGGGGTATTTTAAAATATTTTTATATTCTTTAAATAATTAATAATGTTAAATGATTTTAAAAAAATGGTCTTCTACAGTTGTGATTAGTAAGAAATTTAGAGTCTAATAAGATTAACTTGGTTTTTAGTAAAGTATGAATAGTAACATACCTTAATGAATAGTAATGAATAGTAAATCGACCAAAAAATATAGAAACTTTACCCATGAATGTATAAATATAATTTTGTCATCATAAAAGTGAAAAAAATGATCATAGTATAAGTTTTGGTATTTTTGTATGTCATAAATATCTTATTTACAATTTTATAATTAATTTAATAATTTAAAATGGAAATGTATTTTCAAGAAATTTAATCATAAATTTTTACTTTATTATATTATGGTAATACCATAATTTTATGGGACCTTGATTACTTTTTCAAGGTGTTACAAAACAAGTTATAGTTTTAGAGTTGTTTTTTTGAATAAATAATGATTTTATTTAATAATTAAATTAAAAATAATTAGAAAATTATTTTCATAAAATGGAGTTCATTTATTCAGATCATCAATATTAGGTTAGGGTGAATTTTTGAGATTTTTCTGAAACAGTTGAATTTTCAGTGAATAGTAAAAATACAGTTTTGAGTTTCGGGTGTTTAATGACATCATTGATGATGTAATAATAATGTGATAATTCTGATCAACTTTTTAATAGTAATATATGTTATGAGGTGTCACAATTGGACAATACCATGGGAAAACACCATGGCAAAGCCCATGGTTTTGCAAATACCACCGATGTGGTGTCTATTGGAAATTAATTAAATATTCCCTCACTTTTCCTATAAATACCAAGACATTTCCTCATTCATTTCATTCCAAAATCATCCTCAACGAAGTTATAGTCTTTTTTCCTCCCAATAATTCCTTCCAAGGTGCCCTCAAGCCCCCCAAGCTCCCAACCATCAAGCTTTCTAAGTTACTCTTCAAGGTAAGGGAATCTTCCACCCTCCTCTATTAGTCATGATTTTCTTTAAGTTATGTCTTCCAGTTTCCATCTTCTTATGTGAGGGTATGTTCTTATATATTCTTATTATTTTCAATTTCATGTCCAAATTATGATATACCCTTTCTTCCCTCATCAAATGATTTTCTGAATTTTTAAGTGACGCCGTTAGACTGCCGAATTTTCGTAAAAGAAACCACATCTTCTCTTTTCCTTCGAGTTTCATTTTCATATGGTATTTCCTTCAAATATCAATACCATTATCTTATTTCTTTTTATTCTATACCCATACTATATTATGAGTTATTTATGAGTGGGTGACTCTTTTCCCCCTCTCTTTTCAATGTTTTCTAAAACCATGTTATATAGTCGTTATGCTGCAGAATTTTCATCTCAAAATCTCTCTCTTTTTCTCAAGAAATTATCTTGTATTATTTATGAAAATACCCAAATCTATTTTCATTTCCAGGGATATTCATTAATACATAAAATTTATCTATTTTATTCCAGAATTTACATATATATAACCATCACTCCCTTTCCATGGGTTATAAATGACATAATGATCTTATTTTTAAGCACTTTTAAAACGTCACGATTTTGAAATGAAACCCATTTATTTTACTCTATTTGGGTTATTTATAAAATGTTTGATTATTATATATGTGGATCACATGAAATTAAAAACATATTAAGGTTGCGCCCTGATAGCGCTCCAATGCATTGGGTAAAGAATTTAATCTCTAGAGATGACAAGTTTCATGATACCTTGGTGAATAACCTTGGTAATTTTTATGACACCTTGGGGATGAACCTTCGTGATATGTTCATGAATTTCTAAATTAAATTTTGTAGACACATATTCAAGTTATGGTTCAATTTATTTTCATTATGTTATTCCTCTACTTCCCTTTCTCATGTCTTTATGTTTTTCATCAAGTTCTTATTGATATCACAAGTAAACGAATTCCCTTGCTTTCCTTACTGGGCCTTCTGCTCACCCTTTCCTTTAATGTATGTCTATAGGTTATGAGATGCAATTTTTTTACTTAGGATGAACTTATGATGAATCCATACAAGTTTATTAGAAGAATGTTTTATGTTTTCATGTTTTATGTTCCTGATTTCCAAGACACTTGACTTTAATGGTCCTCTGAATGTAAAATGTAATGAAAAGTTATGAAATAAAAAGGTGGGAAGCCATAGTTGGTATCAAAGGATAGTTTAGTTATTTATGGGAATTAGGATTTGAAAACATTAGGAAGAACCCTATAGAAAATTTTAAATATAGAAAAACTTCCTGGTATTTTGGTGAGTATTTAGTAAGTGAATTATCAATCAAATACATCTCTGTCTGGATATGAGGTGGTAGATGTGGCTCTGGAACAGATGTACGTAGGAGTGAAAACTCTGACAAAGAGTTTCGGGCTTGACCCGTGGTATCCTGGTACACAATAATGGGCCTTTCTACACTCTTGGTTATGACACTCTTGGGGGATATGTTTGGTTAATCATAATCTTTTTATGAATCATTATGAAAGATTTATAGAGAAATATAATTGTTTAAAGCATGAAGTTTTAAGACATAAAATCATGTATAGTTATAAGATTCTTAAATCAAATAAGTTTGTCACTAAGGTTTTATTCTTTTATAAAATGGTGTGCAATAGGAGGAACCGTGGAAATGGTGACTACAATGGACCATGCACTGATGGCCCTATGATGGAAGTAGGAATGGAAACTTTCATGAGAATGATGAACCAATTGACCCAAGTTATGAGAAATAACTTGAATCAAGATGAGAGACTAATCTCACTGTGAAGGGGAAAACTTTCTTTTGAGTCCTTTATGTGTCAATGACCACTAAAATTTAGTGGATTTACCAAACCATTGATTGCTGAATAGTGGATCAGCTCTATAGAGAAGATCTTTTCTGTGCTCCACTATTCAGAGAAAGAGAAGGTCACCCTGGATGTTTATCACTTAGAGGGAGAAGCTGATCAGTGGTGGGAACTGATTAAAAACATGAGTCCAAGAGTGGAGGTTGAAGATATGGAGTGGGAAGAGTTCAGTAGGATATTCTTCAGTAAGTATTTCCCTCGATCAATGAGAACAAGAATGGAGAAGGAGTTTTTCGAGATGAAGTAGAAGGAGAATGAATCTGTGGGAATCTACGAGATAAACTTCACAAGGATTTCACTTTACACCTCTAGCTTTGTCATGGATCCAAATGTTAAGGTTTATATATTCTTCGGTGGACTGAGACCTCATCTGCAGAAGAATCTAGCCAACCGAGATTATGATAGCTATGAGGAGACCGTGCGAAGTGCGATGAAAGTCGAACTAGAGTTTGGTGAGACACAATGGTCTCATAAATCCAATGAAAAGAAAAGATCGTGGGATCCAATATTAGGGAGGAGCTTCGATTAGGGAAGAGGAGGCAAGCAAGTACAACATCCCACGTGTAATAAATGTGGGAAGAATCATTCAGGGAACTACCTGCTCAAGAGTGGGAAGTGCTAAAAGTGTGGTAGAGATGGCCACATTGTGTGGAATTGTTGTAGTGAGGTGAAGCCACCACTTCCCAACAATAACGATAAGGGAAAGATGGTGCAGGCCCTACTTGATGTCCAATGTTATAAGTGTGGACAACTTGGGCACTTTTCCAATCACTGTCCAAATCCGAGGGAAGTGGAGGGGAATCACCATCAGCCTCAAAAACGGCCAAGGGAACAAGGTCGTACTTTTGAAATCACTAAGGCTGAAGTTGGAGTGCCAAATGATGTGGTGGCAGGTACTCTTATTGTTCCCTCAAAGCTAGAAAGTACTTTTTTTGATTCTGGTTCTACGCATTCCTTTATTTCCTCTAAGTTTTCAAAGAATTTAGAATCAACCCCTGATTTGCTAAAAGTAGAGTTATCAATCAAGACTCTCGATGGGATTATCCAATCATCGTCAGTGTTTAAAAACTCTAGTATTTACTTTAGTGAGCAAAATCTTATCACAAATCTAGCAGTCATTCCCATGCTGGAATTTGACATTATACTAGGGATGAACTGGATCTCAAAGTATAATTCTAAGATCAAATACAGAAGAAAGGAAATCTCAATAGTCTTGAATGGAAAACCTATAATTATATTTCAAGGAAAGATATCTCAACCAGATATTTGTCTAGAAGAACCTCCTATATCCTTCTTTATGGAGTTGATCAGTGAAGAAGAAGAAGGAAATGAGAGTTTGAGGATAGAAAATGTCCCCATCTTCCAGGAATACATTGACATATTTCTTGAGGAGTTACCCGGACCTCCCCCAGAAAGAGAGCTAGAGTTCTCCATTGAAATCGTACCTAGATCCCATCCGATATCAAAGACCCCATATAGTATGGAAAATGTGGAGCTGAAAGAATTAAAGAAGAAACTCCAAGATCTTTTGGAGAAGGGTTTTATCCGACCGAGTGTGTCTCATTGGGGAGCACTAATTCTCTTTGTGAAGAAGAAGGATGGATCAATGCGGTTATGTATTGATTATAGATAACTGAACGGGATCACAGTGAAGAAAAAATACCCTCTTCTAAGAATTGATGAATTATTTGACCAACTTTGTGGGGCTCAATTATTCTCTAAGATTGATCTTTGTTCTGATTATCATCAATTAAGGGTGAAGAAAGAAGATATTCTGAAAACTGCCTTTCGATCAAGATATGGGCATTATGATTTTGTTGTTATGCCCTTTGGCCTGACTAATGCACCTGCTATTTTTATGGATTTTATGAATAGATTATTTAATTACTACCTTGATAACTTTTTTGTAGTTTTTATTGATGATATTATTATATATTCCAAAAGTCGTGAGGAGTATGAAGATCATATAAGGGTTATTTTGAAAACTCTACAGAAGGATAGGCTTTTGGGAAGTTCAGTAAATGTGAATTCTAGTTGCATAAAGTTTCTTTCTTGGGGAACATTGTTACCAATGAAGGAATCACAATTGACCCTGCAAAGACAAAATTTGTAGAAGAGTGGCCTCAGCCTACAACAACAACTGAGATTCATAGTTTCCTTGGATTAGCGAGATATTATAGGAGGTTTGTCAAAAAAAAATTCATGACTTTCTAATCCATTAACCAAGTTAACTCGAAAAGGGGTAAAGTTCATCTGGAAAAAGGAGTGTGAGGAAAGTTTCCAAGAGCTGAAGAAGAGATTGGTTACTACACCCGTATTAACTCTGCCCTCAAGTGGAGAAGGATTCGTTATTTTTAGCAATGCATCTTTGAAAGGGCTTGGGTGAGTCCTCATGTAAAATGACAAAGTCATTGCTTATGCATCTTGACAGTTGAAGAATCATGAGAAGAACTATCCTACGCATGATCTGGAGTTGGATGCAGTCGTTTTTTCTATGAAGATATGGAGACACTATCTTTATGGGGAGAAATGTGATATATACACAGACCATCAAAGATTGAAGTATATTTTCACATGAAAGGAATTGAAAATAAGATAGAGGAGATGGTTATAACTTCTCAAAGACTATTATTGTTCAATTCATTATCATTCTGGAAGAGCGAACAAAGTCGTTGATGCATTAAGCAGGAAAGACCCAGTTGTTCTTTCCATGATGAAGATTCAAAGAGATCCTTTGATCAATGACCTAGTAAAGATGGACATGGGAATTATAAGGGAAGAGACATCATCAAACCTAACCCAAATGATTTATCAACCATTATTACTAGAGAATATCAATAAAGATCAGAAAGAAGATTATTTTTTACAAAAGAAGTTTGAGGATGTGAAGGATGGGAAGTTTCCTAAGTTCAATATTGATCAAGAAGGTGTACTAAAATTTCATAGAAGACTATGTGTTCCATCTATTCCAGAAATAAAGAAGGAGATGATGGATGAAGCTCATAGCTCTACTTTCACTATACATCCTGGTAGCACAAAAATGTATAGGTACCTTCGTGATCATTATTAGTGGGATAATATGAAAATGGAGATTGCTGACTACACTTCAAGGTGCCTGGTATGTCAGCAAGTGAAGGAAGAGCGATAACTTCCTAAAGGGGTATTGAAACCACTAATCATACCAGCATGGAAGTGGGACAATATCACTATGGACTTCATCACTGGTCTCCCGATAACTTCAAAAAGAAACAATGAAATATGGGTTATTGTGGACCGTCTCACCAAGACTTCCCATTTTATCTCCATTCAGGAAGATTTCTCTCTTGATCAACTTTCCAGGATTTATGTGAAAGAAGTGTTAAGGCTGAATGGAGTTCCACTTACAATCATATCTGATCATGATCCAAGGTTCACATCAAAATTCTAGAGAATTCTTCAACATGATCTGAGAAATGAATTGAATTTCAGTACAACCCATCACCCCCAAACTGATGGCCAATCTGAAAGGAAAATTCAAACACTCAAGGACATGCTGAGAACATGCTCAATGGAATTTTAAGGTGGATGGGATCAACATCTCCTTTTAGTTGAGTTCTCTTACAACAATAGATTCCACGCGAGAATTCAAATGGAACCCTATGAATCTCTATATAGTAAGCGATGTAGAACTTCTACTTGTTGGCATGAAACTGGTGAGAGAAAGATTCTTGGGCCTGATCTTGCGCAAGAGATGATAGAAAAGGTCCATGCCATCCAACAACACATTAAGGCTGCTCAGAGTCAGAAAAAGAGCTACGCCGACAACCGTTGAAGGTACTTGGATTTTGATGTTGGTGACAAAGTATTTCTTTGAATTTCACCTTAGAAGAGAGTCATGAGGTTTGAAAAAAAAATGAAGCTCAGCCCTAGGTACATTGGCCCCTATGAAATCCTTGATCGCATAGGAGCAGTGCCCTATCGGCTTTCACTTCCTCTAAATCTAGAAAAAGTTCATGATATCTTACATGTATCCCTCTTGAGGAAGTACATACCTGACCCTTCACATTTACTAAATCTATAGGTGGTACAATTGGAACATTACCTCTCTTATGAGGAGTAGCTGGTGGAGATCTTGGATCATAGAGACAAGGTTCTACACAATAAGACTACCCACCCTGTTAAGGAGTTTTGGAGGAACCACAAATGTGAAGAAGCCATGTAGGAACTAGAGGAGTCTATGAGGAAAAAGTACCCACACCTTTTCTCTTATTAGGGTACGAGTTAAAATTTTAGGGACAAAATTTATTAATGGGGGAAGAATGTAACGACCCAAACTTTTGAATAATATTTGTTTCCTAAATTTGTGTGTCATTTTGTTTTATACTCCACAAAACTATATCATTTAATTAATGAAGTGAGTATAATTAAATTATACCGTTGGGTTTCGACTATTATATGACCATTGGTCAATATGACCATTGGTCAATATGACCATTGGAAACTAAACACTTTACATTACAATTATTGTTTATAAATACAATTAATATTTGTTAATACAGAAAGAAGAGTCGATGACCTCATCCAGTAGACTCGGGCCGTATGAAGCCCATATGTCAGAGTTTGGGAAGGAGGTAGAATCTCTGGGCTTTGCTCTGGACCAAGCCCAAGATGAGATTCAACATGTGAAGCTTGAACGAAATTTCCTAATGGAGAAGTTCAATCTAATAGAAATTACCACTCGGGCAATGTTGTCTGAGCCGCCCCAAGATTCTATCACCATAACACACCTTACACTTAGGTCCTATGTAGGTGTTATAAGGGGCTATGTAACGATACCTTAGTTACGTTGTGTAATCCTTTTATATAAATAAAATTGTTATTTATTATTATGTTAAATTTTTGACTTTAAAATGTCTGGATAAATGTTGTATGAAGTTCCATATTATTGATGAATTTTAAAAAAAGGGGTATTTTAAAATATTTTTGTATACTTTAAATAATTAATAATGTGAAATGATTTTCAAAAAATGGTCTTCTACAGTTGTGATCAGTAATAAATTTAGAGTCTAATAAGATCAACTTGTTTTTTAGTGAAGTATGAGTAGTAACGTACCCTAATGAATAGTTAATCGGAAAAAAAAAAGAAACTTCACCCACGAATGTATAAATATAATTTAGACATTATAAAAGTGAGAAAAATGATCATAGTATAAGATTTAGTATTTTTGTATGTCATAAATATTTTATTTAAAATTTTATAATTAATTTAATATTTTAAAATGTAAATTTTTTTTCAGAAAATTTAATCATAAATTTTTACTTTATTATATTATGGTTATACGATAATTTTATGGGACCTTTATTACCTTTTCAAGGTGTTACAAAACAAGTTATAGTTTTAGAGTTGTTTTTTTGAATAAATATTGATTTTATTTAAAAATTAAATTAAAAATATTTAGAAAATTATTTTCCTAAAATTAAGTTTATTTTTGAATTCAGAGCATCGATATTAGGTTAGGGTGAATTTTTGGGATTTTTCAAGAAACAGTTGAATTTTCAGTGAATAGTGAAAATACAGTTTTGAGTTTCGGGTGTTTAATGAAATAATTGATGATGTAATCATGATGTAATAAATATGGTCAAATTTTGAATAGTAATATATGTTATGAGGTGTCCCAAGTGGACAATACCATGAGCAAATACCATGGGCAAACCCATGGTTTTGCAAATACCACTGATGAGGTGTCCCTTGGAAATTAATTAAATATTCCCACACTTTTCTTATAAATACCAAGACATTATCTCATTAATTTAATTTAAAAATCCTCATAAACTAATTTATAGTATTTTTACCTCCCAAGGAGTCCTCCCAAGCTTCCCTCAAGCCCCCAAGGTCCCAACCTTCAAGCTTTCAAAGTTACTCTTCAAGGTAAGGGAACCTTCCACCCTCTTCTTTTAGTCATGATTTCATTTAAGTTATTTCTTCAAGTTTACATATTATTATGTGAGGGTATGTTATTATATATTCTTATTACTTTACATTTCATGTCCAAATGATGAGATACCCTTTATTCTCTCATCAACTGATTTTTTGAATTTTTAAGTGACGCCGTTAGGCTGCCGAATTTTCGTAAAAGAAATCACATCTTCTCTTTTCTTTGAGTTTCATTTTCATATAGTATTTCATTCAAATATCCATACCATGATCCTATTTATTTTTATTATTCACCCACAATATATTATGAGTTATTTATTAGTGGGTTACTCTTGTCCCCTCTCTTTTCAATGTTTTCTAAAACCATGTTATATAACCGTTATGCTGTAGAATTTTCATCTCAAATTCCCTCTATTTTTCTCAAGAAATTATCTAGTATTATTTATGTGAATACCCAAATATATTTTTATTTATAGGGGCATTCATTAATATATAAAATTGATCTATTTATTCTATAATTGACATACATATAACCCTCACTCCCTTTCCATGGGTTATAAATGACATAATGATCTTATTTTTAAGCACTTTTAAAATGTCACGATTTTGAAATGAAACCCATTTATTTTACTCTCTTTGGATTATTTATGAAATGTTTTATTATTATCTATATGGATCACATGAAATTAAATACATATTAAGGTTTCTCTCTGATATCTCTCTAATGCATTGGGTAAAGAATTTAATCTCTAGAGATGAAAATTTTCATGATACCTTGGTGAATAACCTTGGTAATTTTTATGACGCCTTGGGGATGAACCTTGGTGATATGTTCATGAATGTCTAAATTAAATTTTGTAGCCACATATTCAAGTTATGGTTCTAGTTCTTTTCAATATGTTATACCTCTACTTCCATTGCTCATGTATTTATGTTTTTCATCAAGTTCTTATTGATATCACAAGTAAACTGATTCCCTTGCTTTCCTTACTAGGCATTATGCTCACCCTTTCCTTTGATGTATGTCTACAGGTTATGAGATTAAAAATTCGTACTTAGGATGAACTTATGATGAATCTATACAAGTGGATTATAAGAATGTTTTATGTTTTCATGTTTTATGTTTTTGATTTCCAATACACTAGACTTTAAAGGTCCTATGAATGTAAAATTTAATGAAAAGGTATGAAATATAAAGGTGGGATTCCATAAATGGTGTTGCTGTTGGTGGGCTTCGGGTGATCTATGCAGCTCGGTGAACCCTAGACTGGATACCAGATCTGGAAAGCACTTCTCTTTTGCAGATCCTTCGACTGTTATGGATCTTGCTCCTAAGGAATATGTGGCACGGGTCTTGACAAAGGCATACATTGGTGTTAGGAACATCTCTCTCCTTTCGAATATTCCCAATAATAGATCTTACCCTACTTCGTGATCCACTCCTGTGACTGATGAGTTACGGGTTGTGATGAAGACATATGCTGGATCCCATGCCAGTTATGTGCCACCTGATTAGAGATCTAAATATTCCTTGTGTCTTGCTGATCTGTTCGACGAGCTATGGGATGAGCTAAAGGTGGACACAGGTTCCCATCAAGCTGGCCCCTCCTCATTTATAAATTGGGATTTTTTGAAGCTATCTGATTAGTGTGTTTCCCGAGCTACTGATAATGTCAGATTCTTCTCCAGTTCTCACCATGATTCAGTGCATGAGTGCAATCAAATCTTGATAAATGGTGTGATCACCTTCATGAAAGCAAATCCAAATATTTTTCAAGATCATATTGATGAATGGAAACATTCGATCATTGCACAGATCAACCCTTTGTAAAGAATGATCCATGGAAACTTGATGACCTGATGAATTGATTGCTGAAGATTTAAGGTTTTGATGGGTGGTGAATCATTTTATTAGGAATGGGCGTTTTCCATATCACATTTTCTTTGCAAGAACTTAAATTGCATGCTTAGAGGTGGCTTTGTGAGTCTCAAACCAGGGGTCCAGTTCTTTTAGGACAGGGACCCCTAGTTTGATCCGGCTCATGCTAGGAACACCATGACTCAATTCTAGATTATAATTAAAGGGTTGAACTGGTTTTTTTGGCATCCATAAATCTTATGGGATATTGCCTTGGCTACGATATCCCCAATTAAGTTTTACAAAGAAAATGAATTGACTAGATATGGTTAATATGCAGAAATTTTGGTTGAGTTTGACCTCAGATCAACATTGGTTGAGACAGTCTATCTGAATGCTAGAGAGTTTAAATTTGAATTGGGCATTGAGTATGAATTTGTTTCGGACTTTTGCTACAATTTCTTGTCAATTGGTCATGTTGGAGCCAATTGTCGAAGGGGATTGAGGTGCTCCACTTCCAGGAAGCATGGGCATCAGGCTGGGAATTGTAAATCTAATATCCCCACTGATGATCATAATTTTTCATGATATACTTTTTAAGAAGGACGGTGGTGGAAGGTCTCATAGGCATGGAAGTAATAGTGGTGTTCTTACTGCAGCTAATGGTGCAACTTGTAAAAAATCCTTTACTGATGTGGTTGTCTTGGGCCCCAAAAATCACGTTGAATATAATGCTCCTCATGGTGTTGATTTGGAGATGCATATGGTAGATAAGGATGGGGATCAGATCTCCCAACCAGGTATGGAAGATAACCAAACTCTTGATGGTCCTTCTGTACAACATATGTACATGAAGTAGGTGGTGGTTTCCACTGCTAATAAATGTGGGATCCTATTTGTTAATGACCAAAGGGGAATAGATGGTTATGATAGCATCGTGGATACCCAGGTCATTGTATCGCCTCCCAATGTGGAGGGTCAGCAATCACAGGCTGTTGCTACCCCTCATGTGATTACAAGTGCTCCCACCTTTGATGATAAACTTTCCATAGATGATGCTCAGATGATGGTTGATCAATAGTTACAACAGGAGGAGAGGAATTTGGATATGCAAGGGTCTAAAAATCATGTTGAATTTAGAAAATTAAGAGGGATTACAACTGGTTATCCCTCGAAAATTCAAATTATATGAGCTGGAATTTAAAAATGAACAATCTGTTTCTTCTCAAATGTAGGTTAACAATAGCAGGATTGATGAAAATCTTGAAAAGCCTCTGCAAAATGCATCTCATGTTGTTGATGAGCATTAAGTTTTGTTTTTGTTACAACCTCCAACAACTACTGAGGTAATTTTTGATGACATGGCTTATAACAAGGATGATAGTGGTAGGTCTTACCCACCTTAATATTCTGAGCTGATGAAATACACCTATGAATCTTTTGGAAAGACTACGCTTCTTGAATGTAAAGTTGCAAGGAACAAAAATGTCAAGGATCCTCTAGTGGATTATGAGGGTGAGAGGTACCCCCAATGTCTTAGAGATGAAATGAAAAAATGGTTTGATTTAAAGCTTGAAGTTACATTCGACAAAACGTAACAGAATTTTTTTTAATACAAAGATTATTTGATGGTTCCAAAATTGTTATCAAAGAACATTGAAGATAGTTTCCAGAATAATAACATGATTTATTTTCAAGAACTATCATGGAAATACATGAGTAACATCATTCTAGAGGATTCCTATAACTCATCGTCGAGTGATGAGATAGTGCTGCCCCAACAGGCAAAGTCATGGTGGAGAGGGTGACACCCAAAGGACATAGGCCGATACCCCATGAATTTGGGTTCCAGAGGGAGAGACATGAGATGATATATTGTTTCCTTACTTTGGGAATTTTTAATGTTGTTGATTTTCATTTTCCTTTCATTATTTCACTTTACCTTTTATAATAAATTTGGTGGGCATGGGTTGGATTGCTAACTCGTACGTAGAGGCCAATTATATCACTCGTAGACCTAGTGAGCATGAAAGCCCATTACATGACTTGCATGCCCATAATGTTGACCCAAAGAGCAATTAGTGAATAGTATTACTACAATACCTAGATTGCTACAGTACTCTCTATAGTGTTGTCGCCACTGCAGTTTCTACTACAGTGCCCACCACTGCTACAGTGTCACCGTTTTTATAGCTCTGCCACTGCTATAGTACCTGCGCTCTACGAGTTTTGAACCCCCAACCCTGATGTAGTATTATGGGGTGCTTACCACTAATTCAAACCCTAACTACATTAATATATTTATTATATATAATTATAAAATTATAAATTTAATAAATTTATTTATTATAATATTATAATTATTTACATAAATATATATTATATATAATTATAACTATAAATAAATATATATTTATGTAAATAATTATAAAATTATAATAAACATATTTATTATAATTTTATAATTATTTAAATATATCTATATTTATTTATGATTATAATTATAAATATAATCAATATATTTATTATAATTTTATAATTATAAATAAATAAATATTTATTTACTATATTTATAATTTTATAAATATATATAATTATATAAATATATACAAATATTTATAAATATATTTATTATATATATAATTATAAATAAATAAATATTTATTTATAGTTATAATTATAAATAAATAAATAAATATTTATTAAATATTTAATTTTATAAATATATATAATAATATAAATAAATTATTAACATCAGATCTTCATCAACGTTTTTTTGGCGCTGATAAAGATATCCCTTGATCAGCGCTAAAAAAGCATTGATAATACTATTCTTTATCAGTGCTATAATTTTAGCACTGATAAAGATACATTTTATCATTGCTTTTTTAACACTGATAAATATATCCCTTTATCAATGCCGATAAAGCTACTCTTTATCAACATTTTTTTGAAAGTAGTGATAAAAGTCTTATCCCTTTTTTTTAAAAGACCCATAACCGACTGTCTTCTCTAGAAAACCTTCAAACTCTCGTGAAAGCTGACTATCACTGCGCCATCGCTCTCACCGAACCCCGCTGCCACCCTACTATCGCTCCGCCACTCTCGCTGAACTGCACTAGTGTTTTTACACTGTCACTCTCACCAAACAGTATTCCCGTCACTACTACTCTCACCAAACCCCACTGTCGCCTCACCAAACCCCACTATCGCCTCCCCCCACTGCCTCGCCGAACCCCATTGCTGTATCATCAAACCCCAATGCCAGCACATCTTTTTTGTGACTTTTCTGAACATTTTTGATGAATCAAGACCCTCAAAACTAAAGGTATGCAATTCAAATCTTGTTTTTATGTATTTCACAACCGATTCTCTTCATAGTTTAATTTTTTTTGTTATTATTGAACAATAGTGTGTACGACACCCCCTTTATGTTATTCTTGTGAAACTTACTATGTCTCTAGTTATGGTCTTAGGTTGTTAAAAGTTAAATATGATTTTATAAAATTGATATGGTCTAGTTATGTGATGAGAAATTTAGTTTGAAAAGGTTTTTATTTAGTTATGATGAATGTGATCTACCAAAATTTAGATTTTACGTTTTGGGTATAATTAATGATCATTTAGTATAAAAGTTTTTATAGGAAGGAGTTTGAGTGTTAATATAGGAATAATGGAATTTGGGTTTGTTCAAGAGATAGAGGCGAGGATGAGAATTCATTGAATTTTTGGGGAAGTGTTTTGATAATAGTTTATGTTTCGATGATTTGGTAATGGATTATAGATTCCTATAGCAAATCATTGAAATTTGTTAATTTTGTTAGTCATTGGTTTTGAAGTCTTAGTTAGTGTAGGGGGAATTGTGAGTTAGGGTACCCTAGATTCGTTATGATAAAAAATTAAAATTCTTCTTGGATTTTTTAACATGGAAGGATGGTTTTGATTTAGGTAAATGCTCAATTTTTCATTTGGGTGGGTCCTTAGTTACTTTTGGTATGTGTCCAACTTTGGACAAATATACTTTCAATATGGTTATAATAATCAAATTAATATTAATCCAAAGGTTGTAACACAACATAATTAGATACTTTTAGGTATTAGTAATGTCATAAAAGAGATTTAGTATCAAATTAAAGCAATTAACCCATAATGAGTAAATTTCAATAGATGCGTGGTTTCCCAAACTATGTATTTCACTATAGGGGTTATTTATTGATTAGTTATCAGCTTATCCAATTGAGAATCCAAATAATGTATTTTGAAAAAAACTTCATCATTATTACTTGTTTCAATTAGGGAAATACGTGTTTGATTTAATAGACTTATAAGGAATTCAATGTTTTCATGATTTTTATTTTATAAAAAGAAAATCACATGGATAATGTAAGACTCTAGATTTCACTATAATAAACATTTCATTATAATAGACATTGTAAAATAAATGTTCTTTTATTTCATTACTGTAATGAAAAAAATAACTAAAAAATTAATGTAATGAATTAACTCAAGTTAACTTACCATGTCACTCGAGTCAATTTTCCACAAGGCCTGAAGTACATTCTCGATCTCTACAGGATGGAAACAATAACTGGGGGAATCAAACACTAATGAGAGTGGAATTATAGGAGGCAAACCAAAGGGTGACATAATTTTCATGTGGACACTAAGAAAGTAATTCCTTGGACTAATGAGAGATAAATTATAGGAGGTGACCCAAAGGGTGACATAAGTGAAATTTTGACCATGTAATCCCAAAATAGATGTCCTATGATAATTCCTAAGATGAGAACATGTTGTAAAATGGGTAAGAAAGGTGGTAAACCTAGTTGAATAAAGATATAGAACTTTGGTTGGGAAAGTTACAACCTCTTGAATTGAATATTTATATTTCAAGTTGGAAAAGTTCTAAGGGGTTTTTGAAAAATTCCTTTGTATCCTAAGGTATTTCAAAAAAATGCTATTCCTTGTGATTTTAAAAAAAGTACACCCATTTAAAATTCACAGTTTATATCCTAAAATTTCAAAAATAAAATATTTCCCTAGATTTATTTAAAACCATTGAATTCAAATTTAACTTCCTAAAATAGCTAGAGAAGTATTTCTATCCATTTAAAATACCACTTCAAAACCCCTTCATAAATTTCATATTCTAGTTTACACACAAAATTTGAAATCTAGTCATTTTTTCCATTAAAAACATTTATTCACATCGCTGTATTAAATCCCTTGGGTCTCATTTAACAACCTTGATTTTCTCAAAGGTATGAATTGTTGTTTTAAAAAATATAATAATTTTTTTTGAAATCATTATTATATTCAATAGCCACATTTTCTATTATAAAAATGGTTTTCAAATAATATAAAATTTATTTTTTTTATATTTCAATTATTACATTAAATAGCTGTATTTATAAATTTCCTTCAATAAGTTTTTATTTTGGATAATGTGGGATGATAAACCAATTTTTAATCCCACTATTTTCTTTTAAAAATTCATTATATCCATCTTCAATTGAACATATTTTGTGTATTTATTTTTTTAAATATTAATACTACCAAATTAAATAGGATGGATATGAATAAATAATGGATAGATTCCAATCATATGATAAAAGAGTATGAATATGGAGTGAAGAGTTCATCAAGTTTTCAAAAGATCATGCATATGACCCTTCTCAAATCCTTTGTCCATGTTTAAGATACTTCTATTCAAGACTAATTAGTCTAAAGGAGTTCCATCTAATGGCCCAAAGGCCTTCATTTTTTATTGATTTTTTATAATCCACCTTTCAAGGGGTGAGGTGAAACCCTTATAATGCCCTTAGGCATAAGTATTAAATGACCCTATAGGCCTTAGAGGAATTCATTTCCTGTAGGCTTCAAACATTACATACAACCCAGACTAACTACTTATAACTGCTCCTCCCAGCATCTTCATCATGACATCATCTCTCCACCTTCGAATGGCTGTTCGGCTAGGCTATCCCATGCATGAACAAGCTTGTCTTGATGGAAGGTGTCATACCCTCTCATTCTTGCAATCCATGTAGCTTCTTCTATGGTGAAAACTTCTTGATCATCCTCCTATAGAGCTTGTTCCTTATAGGTTATCTGGTTTGTATTTGCATTAAAGGTGGCCCTAAGGCCTTGAGGTGGCCCAAAGGCCTTACTAGCCTGAAGGCTTGGGTGGCTTGAAGGCCTTAAAGAACTCAAGGACCAAATCGGTGGCCCAAAGGCCCAAACGGGGGCAAATTTCCGGCTACTACAGTGTCAAACAATGCCTTCTACAGTTACCGCTATAGTACTGCACAGTCCCGCTACAATACCTACTACAGTCTACTTCCATACCCCCTCAGAAATTGTACCTTCGCTTGGATTTGATCCTGGGTCACCTGGATGCACTTAAGAGTCCTCACCAACCGGGTTGAGGCTCATGTGCTCCAAAGGAGTTGGAAGAACACTTGATCTATCATGGAATTTATGGAAGTTATAAATGTTGGAATAAACATAGGAAAAAATAAAATGTAGCTAGTGTCTAGGATAACATGGCATCTTATGGATCATCTGATATAATTACAAGTGTGAAAAATAAAGAAGACTGTATTAATGATGTGATTATAGGTGTGAACGATGATGAAGATCGCATTGAAGAAATGACAAGGATAAATTATGATAGACTTCATGATTGACCAAAATTTTTTGAGAAGCTAAAGAGTTGTACAAAGATTCCATTATATGCTGGTTTCACTAAATATACAACATTTTCATCTGTACTGAAAATGTATAACTTGAAAGTAGGAAATAGATGGAGTGATTCCAGTTTTACTGAACTACTTTCTCTCTTGAATGATATGCTCCCAAAAGATAATGAGCTCCCTATCCAAACGTATGATGTCAAACGAATGCTATGTTCAATGGGTATGATCATTGAAAGAATACATGCCTTCCCAAATGACTATATACTATTTCTCAAGGACCAAAAATCACTTAAATAATGCCCAAAGTTTGGTGCTTCTCGATACAAGAAATATGAATTGGGTCTTATGAAAGTTTTATGGTACTTTCCAATCATTCCAAGGTTTAGGTTCCTATATGTAAGTGAGGATATTTCTGGGCAATTGAAGTGGAATGCAGATACAAGAAATAAATATGGGAAACTATGTCACCCATTAGACTCTCCTCAGTGGAAGAAAATTGATCACGAGTATCCTAAATTTGGAAACAATTCGAGAAACCTTCATCTTGAATTATCTACATATGGAGTGAATACTTTTGGTTTTCAAAGCAGCACTCACAGTACATAGCCTATTATTTTGGTAAATTATAACTTTCCACTGTGGTTATATATAAAATGAAAATACATCATGTTATCTATGCTTATACTAGGACCACAACAACTGGGTAATGATATTTTGTTTATTTGGCTTCATTGATTGAGGATTTGAAATTATTGTGAGATTAAGGTGTTACATTGTATGATGTTTAAAAAAATTAAGATTTCACATTGAGAGCCATGTTGTATGGGATAATAAATGACTTTCTTTCGTATGTAATTTTTTTAGGATATAGAATTAAAATAATTCAAGGGTGTACCATTTGTGAATAAGGTACACAATCAATTAGTTTGAAACATTCATCAAATACTAGGTTTCTAGGACATCGTAGATTTATACCCCGAAGACATAAGTACCAATATTGGAAGACATCATTCAATGGAAGTTCAAAAGAATATAAAAAATCATCTCTACTAACAGGTGATCAACTACTTGAGAAACTAAAATATGTGGACACTACTTTTGGTAAACCATTTTCAAAAATCCTTATGAAAATCGGTTGGAAAAAGAGATCAGTTTTTTTTGAATTACCATATTGGAATTATCTATACATTAGGAATTTTATTTATGTTATGCATGTTTAAAAAAATGTATGTGATAGTGTAATTGGAATGATACTAAATGAACCCTGAAAAAATAGGATGAAATTAAGGCTAGGTTGGACATGCTTGAAATGGGAATAGGGGAAGAGTTGGCACCAATGAAGGGTGAAAAATGAACTTTTCTTCCTCCAGCTACTCACACTCTTTCTAGCCTGGAGAGATATCAGTTTTACAACTTATTGAATGACGTAAAAGTTCTAGAGGGGTATTCATTTAACATCAAGAATATCATGTCAATGTCTGATTAAAAGTTAAAGGTTTTGAAATCACCTGACTGCCATGTTTTGATGCAAGATATAATTCCTATAGATTTACGTTGATTTTTTCATAAGAATGCCCATAATACATTAACTGTGAACTATTTATTTTTTAAATATATGTGTAATAAAGTTATAGACTCATAGAAATTACCGAATATGGAAAAGGAAATTTCCATCATATTATGTGAATCAGAAATGTTCTTCCTGTCAGAATTCTTTGATATGATGGTTCCCTTGATGGTTCACTTGGTGAGAGAGATTCGACTATGTGGTCATGTATAGTATAGATAGATGTGCCCTATTGAATGGTATATGAATATTTTTAAAGGGTATGTAAAAAATATAAGCCATCCAGAGGGTTTTATTGCAGAGTGATATATTGTTAAGGAAGTCGTTGAATTCTATACCGATTACCTATCTTGTGTGGAAAGTAGTGGTCTACTGAAATATCATCACAATGGGCGGTTTGTGGGTGAAGGAATTTCTGAAAGATATGTTTTCAAAATCAATATTATAGATTGGGAGTAGGACCACCTTTAAGTTTTTCATAATAGTTTGGAGGTTTCCCCATATTTTTAAACCTATAAAGAAATTCTTAGGAATTTGAATCCATAAAGGGATGAAATCTAGTTATAAAATACGCATAATCAAAAATTTATAGGACAATTTTGAGACCATATTTTTAAGGAGTCAGATGAAAATACAGATTCAATTTTATAATGACTTTGATGACTAGCCATAGGACCAAGTATGTATGTATTATCTTACCTTGGTTATGTAATTAATGGTTAAGATTCTATACAAATGAACATGAAGAAGGAAGTACCATGAAAAATAGCAAAGTTACACTTGTGGATGAAGCAATGTATGTTTCTAGTACTATGGAAATAAATCAAATTTATGTGAATATTTCATGATTTAGCATCATCAAAAAAATATGGGACTTGGATTATACAACATTATAAGTGCCTATTTTTCAATGAAAGTGGGTTAATAATAGGAGTGATATTAAAATAGATGAATTGGAATTTATAAAAGTGGATTTCAGTAAGGAAGGGTTCAAATAAGAATCATTTATAATGACATCATAGGTAGTATAAGTATTTTATGTTCAAGATCCCACAAACTGAAAGTTTCAAGTGTTCTGTTATCGACCAAAACCACTGAAGGGTTAAATGAAAATTCAACTAAGAATGACCCTTTCATTGGGATATTACAATCATTTCATAGTGGTTCCAATGTAGATATGATTTTTTATGTTATAGGAGACCATAATAAAGGGATTTAGATACTCGATAGAGGGGTGAAATCCCTTCAGCCTAAAAAAAAGAGAGTTCAATAATCTGGTTATATTTTTTTGTAATATACATTGTATTACCTCATGTTATTATCTGTTCGCTACTGCATTTATATAATCTAAATTAAAAGTTAAACCAATTTTAGATATAATGAATTCTACACATACTAGTGCTCCAAATATTAAGGAACAACATGTATCTCAACCTGATGTTTCTCCCAGTGTAGAGGAATAATGACCAGCAGCACATACTGGTTCTCCCAATCCTAAGGAACAACATGTTTCTCAACCTGTTGCTGCTCCCAATGAAGAGGTACAAAAACCTTCTTCACATGATGATGCTACCAATCCAGAGGAAAAATATATTGATGATGTTGAATATGACGAAATGGTTAGCAATGAAGGAATGATGATTCATAAAAAATAGGAGCACTGTAGTTTGATGGTGTTAGAAAAAATTATTAAGGAAAAAAGCAAAGACATCAAATTCAAGGTCATATGGAATGTGCAGTGCCAACATGTTAACCCACAAAAGACCATGTTCAGTAGTTACATTGGATCCATCACTTAGTAACTCTTGCTGATTGATTTAGATTCGTGGAACCATGTTATACCCATGCTTAAGGCACTAATGTGGGAAGAGATTACGATAATATTATGGAATCATTTCTTTATTTTACTAAAAAATAAAATAATGAAACATTAACATACTCTTCATCATCCCTCATAGCGTGCATTTATAGTAGATGAATCCCATAATAAAAATTTATTAATGCTTGTTCGAAGGATTCATAGAGTCTTTTTCACAATTCTAATGAAATTTCATCTTAAAGATACTAAAGGGAAAATAAACCCTCACCCACTGCTTATGTATGAACACTTGATAACCCAAGAAACGTGGGATTCATTTACTGGCCATCGTACATAGATGTATTTTCAGGTACATTATGGCTGGTAATATATTGTTTGACAATATGTGTATTTATTACTTTGATTGAGAATTTTTTATTTATGAAATAGAAACTGAGTGTTGAAAATAAGGAATGGGTAGAAAAACCAATGTACCCCTACCTTAAATAAAGGATGGGGCACACTTCACTTGAAAAAAATTAGTACGTATTTCAAATCTATCATAATAATTTTATGTGACATAAAAAACAAAATAATTATGTTCCTCTACTTATAGGTAGATTGATGAATCAAAATAAAAATACACTTCCATCCCATGCCATGTTCTATGGAAGGAGGCACGTGTAAATAAAGATGGGATACTAATAGATGAAAACACAAAAAGTGTGAGAAACATGTGTAAGTATGACATAATAATTTTTTTTTGATTTAAATTGATATTACATAACAATGATTACTTATTTTCCTATATTTTCTATCTGACTTAGTCAAAGGAATCATCAACACTTATACTGGATGAACACCTATTATTAGTGGACTTGAAGCATCCAAAACAGTATGGTCACATCAGAGGTGTGGGTTTTGGGGTGACACCCTGATCATATTTTGAGCAAAAAAAACAATAGGAGGATAAAGATAAAGAAATATAAGAGATGAAAGCAAGATTAGATTCCCTTGAAAAATAAATTTCATTGGTAGACTGAGTTGCTAGAAATTGTTATAGGGGGGAAGCAAAGAGAAGAAAAAACTCAAGAATAACCATTATGTGAAGAACCCACCCCACACCCACTGGATTTGAGGTGAGACATTCCCCTAAAATAGATGTCTTATTTGAGGTAATCAATATTCTAATAATTATTTTTGTGAAATGTGAATCAGATAGATAATGATACCATTTATGTACTAATATTCTACAAGGTGAAAATGATTATGATTTATATCAATCAACACCCACCCATCGCCTTGTAGCGAGGGATATAGTGTTCAATATCCAAGATGATAGTCTACACAACATACCACTTCCAACAAGTTATCTAAGAGTGGCAATTAGTGTATCTAATGAGCTGAGTGCCGAGATACTAGTTCCACATGATGATGAAGATATTCATATGTCTGACCAAGATGGTTGAACATTCATTGCATGGATCCCAGATCTTGTAAAAACACATGTCAACAAGGAGGTATTCATTTCCAATTTATTTTTCATTTCAAACCTTTAACAATTAATGAAGAAAGGTATGAACCAATGAATGTTATTACAGATGGGAAAAGGGAAGGGGTGAAACAAAAGGTTAACTCAAAAACATCTAAAGGATCAACCAACTAATCAAAAAGATATTCTAAAAGCACATTTACCCCACCCATTAATATATCCCCACTTACTAACATTGAAGGTTCATGCAGATACAAAGTTACAAAATGGTAGTATTTACGTAGTTGATTTTGAAGAAAAAATGTATAGAGAGAAAGGTAAAGACTAAAATACTCTTGAGAATGTAAATGAAATCCTCAAACATGAATGGATAGGAGCCTCAGTTTTAAATATATACATCAGGTATGTTTTCATGATTTTTTTTCCAAAATCTAATATACTATGTTAATTATAACTAAATGTAACACCCCAAGGTTTTAAAAATAAATTAAAATTCATGAAACATAGAGTCTCTATATAATGAATTATTTTTAAGGAGATAGTTTTAAACTAGCTGTTAAATATAATTTTACCGCTTCTATGATTTGAATTTCAAAAAACGGACATACACGGTTGCGATCAATAATTTTTTTGGAGTCTGATTGGACAAACTTAATTTTTAGTGAATAGTAACCTACCCTTATGAATAGTAATGTTACCCTTATGAATAGTAATATGACCAAATGAATAGTAAAATTACCAATTAATTTATTTATAATAATTTATAATACCTTGATTAAATTTTCAAGGTGTTATAGAATCAGTTATAGTTTTAAAATTGTTATTTTTGGAATAAATTACGATTTTATTTTAAAATTAATTTTCTCATATTTATAAAATTATTTTGATAAACTGAAGTTTAGTTTTTAATTCTACATGTTTAAAAATTCTTAGGGTGGATTTTTGGGATTTTTCTAAAATACTCAAAATTTTGATGAATAGTGAAATATGGTAATTTACCGCATATATACATTATTTGTTAAATACACTATTACTAGAATCATGGATGATTTAAACACCCTTGGTTCGAACTCACATCCTCTATTTACTGTTTTGGGTCACATGAATCAAGAATATTCTTATTCTTGAGTAAAAATATTAAACTAATGATTAAAATAATGGAAAACCGCTCCTCTCCTCCACTATAAATACCAACCTCACCCCCTCTTCCTCTCACACCTATAAAGATTTGAGAATTGTCTAAATTATACCCAATACCCTTCCCATATATCTTCCCCATGTCCAAGACCGACTGGTCTCACCAAAATTACAAAACCAAAGGCCTTAAGGAGGATCTCAACGAGAAGAGATCAAGAGGTAAAAATCCTCTTTCATTTTCTTGTGTTTTCTTTTCAATTATTTTCTTTTCTTATACTATCTTAATCTCCCATAATCCAAGATGTATGAAAGCTACATTATTATATATATTCTAGATTTTTATCATGTTTATTGAAAAATTCATCACCATTCTTCCTCACCTCTTCCTCTTATTCTAAAAATAAAAACACAGTCCGTGATGTGTTGATTTACTAACATCATAGACGATGTATCTTGAATTTACTTTACTTCAATAAAATATGGTTGTAATACCATTTTAATGGTTGAAACATATTTTAAAGTGAATTATATGATTTCTATTATGTTCTTGAATTAACTTATATGAATAATATTAAAGGTATATTATGAAACAAGTTTGTGATTATCAAAGAACCACCAAAATGATTTAAATGAATATCACTAATGATTTATCTAATGATTAATCCTCATAAAATATAACCAAAATTATTTATGGAATAATTTAATATTTTATAAACATAATAAAACCATTTCATTCCACTTCTAGAGTTTCAATTCCATTCAACAAGAAAATCCTTTACGAACCAACCATGGAAATCATGAAAAGCACGCACCTAAAACAATGGAAATAGAAAAATATTATTAATAATTGGGTCGAATGATGTTATAAAATGATCATATAAGGTTTTATAAAAATGATTAAGATTCTTTAAAATATTAATAACACCATTTTAACCATTATATATTAGGTTTAAACAAGTTTTAAGTAAGACGAACTTGAGGTAAGAGAATTCTTAACCCAATTTCCATTCTTTGGATTAACCTTCTACTTCATTGATTATATGGTACTAAGATTATTTTTTGTAATGAATTTTGTTTATATTATGTATTATTATGTGTATTTATAGTTTATAAACATATTAAATTCATTCTATTAATTCTCATATCAATTATATGATATTTTTAAGGGACTTTTTCTTTAAAAATCCTGTTTTAAATTACTATTTTTACAAAATTTAAAACAGATGTTTTTGGAAAGTGTTCATGTTTTATGATTATGTTATGGTTATTTGGAATTGTTTATGATAATGGTGTAACCTATATCTATAGCGACCCAAGCCTTTTACATAAAACATTTCATAATTTTAAGCATAATTAATCATCAGAGTACAAGCCAAGGATCTTTAAGTCTAGTGTCTTGGAAGACTAGGTACATATAACATAAAACATGGGGATAAAAAAAACTTCATTATTTAATCACCATAAAGAGATTCTAACTTACTTTGAGCTCTTAAATCTGCATAGGGTACCTTGGGGAACACATGAACAAACAGATGAGCTAAAAACGCCCAGTAAGGGAATGAACATAAGGATACATCTCAAGCACATGAGTTAGGAGGCATGACATAAAGATATCCAAAGCATGAAACGTATAAAATCATTTAATATAAGAATGGGATCACATAAAAATGGAATCATATAAATTTGTAAGAATCATAAATCATATCTTTAGTACGGGTCAAGGCTAACCGCCAATCCCGTTTCCCATTTCAGTACGGGTCATGGCTAACCACCAATCCCGTTTCACATCGCATCTCATGAGACTTAACCTTACCCAATGCATTAGAGCTCTATATGAACGCACCCATATCAACATATTAATGAATATTATTTCCACATAAATAATCTTTACACATAAATAATCATACATAATCAACCATACATGAACATAAGGGTACCCATGGAAAGAATTGGGTACCACAATCATGACATAAAACATATCTAATTGGCGTATCATGAAAGTGTCCATTAAAGGAAGGGATTAGAACATACATGTAAATTCATAGGGTAAAATAGGCATATAACATGGTAAGTGGTGTAAAATATAAGTGACAATATATAAAAATGTATTTTAGAAACATTAGCATTAAAAGATTTTTGTGCGGTTTTAAGGAAAACACACTAGAGCTTTTCAAATAGAAAAGAAGACATTATTTTATATAAAACCAGAATTGAACCAAGAAGGTTTTCATAATAAAAATACTTATTTTATAAATACAATGGTGTTTTTAAAACATAGTATAGAGTGCACTTGAAATTTGGTTAAAAATTTGGGAAGTCCCCTTAAAACAGGTTTGCTTATTGGAAAGTTCTAAGAAGGGAATCTTTCAAAATCATGTATATCCCCGAAAGAATGTGATGGAAGGGTATTGATATAAGAATATTGTAAAACTAACCATAATTCATAAGACTCACATATATAGATAAGATAACACCATTTTTAAAGAAATATAAGGCAACCTGAAAGAAAAAAGAAGGTTTGGGTAGAATTCGTTATGATTTTATCGGCATGGTGTCGAGTGTGACCAAGAGGGATTGATGAGAGAGAAATGTGGTTTATCATCACTTATAAATCCATATGGAATTATGGGGGAGGTTATTAAACATACCCCATAATTTTCTAGTACACATAAAAAGGCATAGTATAGAGGACAATCTTGATTAAGAGAGAAAAGGAGAGGATCCCTTACCTTAAAACCGGTGGTGTTCTCCACTTGTTATTAATGAACTGAATAAAAAAATTAGGCTTGTTAATTAATAATTCAAGAACCTATTATATATTTAATTTATTTATTATAAACATTTTTAGTTCATTCAAATCCTTTTTGATTAGTTATAAGGTTCAATTTCATTGTTCGGGCTCGTTTGTTTACTTGGCTTTAAAAGATCGGTTCACTTATATTCATGTTTGGATTCTATGAAAGATGAAAGTGGTTTTATATAATTGAAGTTATATTCTTTAGTTCATATCCAGGAGATTACATGGTTTTAGTTTTAATTATGTTACTTAGAGTGAAGTCGAATTATTATATATATATAACCATAGTGATAACCGTTTTTGTAGATCGGTGGATTTGATTACAAAGAACGTGTTTTGATTTATAACTTAATTCCATTTGTAACAAAGGATTACAGAACCAAAAATAGGATATATTACATATATAATAATCTGGTTAAACCATAACACAAATGGTTTCATGACCAGAATTAAAGATAATAATAGAAATTGATAAACCGTTGTCCTTGAATGTGCTAAATTAGCACATCTCAAACGGTGCTTTCATTTCTTTCAAAAAAAAGGGTGGGGAAAGGGGTGAAGATAATGAAATATACCACTAGCCTGAAGAAATTATAGTACATTTATTTTACTGGATTTAACATACTATTATGGTGAAGGGAGATGAGGAAAGAAAATAAAAAAGAAAAGAACTTAAAAGAAAAGAAGAAATTTGGGAAGAGGAATTTACCTCTTGAAACTTCCTCCTTGGAGAACCTCTTAAGGGAAGAGGTGTTGGTATTTTGAGGTGGTTGAGAGATTTTGGACGTGGGGGAGGACTTTGGGGAGATATTTTTGTAGAAATTATATAATTCTTGGATCTTGAGAGGAGTGGAGAGAAGAGGGAGTGAAGGGGGGGTTTTTATAGTGGAGGAGAGGTGAGATTTCATGATATTATATTCATTAATTTATTATTTCTTCACAAGACAAATAATAGTAAGTATTCCATGACCAAGAATAGTAAATGGGTCATGTGAATTCGAAACAAGTGGTCTTACATCAGCATAAAATCATCTATGACTCAATTAATCCATTATTTAGCATTTATTGTGAATTATCAGATTCTACTATTCATAAAAATTCAAGTATTTCAGAAAAATCCCAAAAATTCACCCTAAACATTTTTCGACATGTAGAATCCAAAAATGAAGTCCATTTTTCAAAAATAAATTTCTAAATATGATTATTTTAATATTTAATTAAAATCATAATTTATTATCAAAAACCAGATTTAAAACATGCATTAACTCATTCTAAAACATAGGTATATTGTAATTCCAACTTGAATATTATTTTTATACTATCATAGGTGAGGTTACTATTCATTAGGGTATATCACTATTCATAAGGGTATGTTACTATTCATTAGAGAAAGTTACTATTCACCAAAAATTATTTTTGTTTTATTAGACTCCAAAAAAACATCTTGAACACAACCGTGTATGCCGGATTTTCGAAATTCCAAACACATAAGTGAAAAAATTATGTTTAAAGGTCACTTATCACTTAGTAGTTCATTATGTTGTGTTTTCATGTGATTTTATGACATAAATATAAGAAGGTAATTTCCATTGAAAAACTTTGGGTTGTTACATTCTTCCCCCCTTATGAAATTTCACCCTCGAAATTTCGTTTTACATGCTATACCAAAAATAGGTGCGGGTACTTTTCCTTCATTGCTTCCTCTAATTCCCATGTTGCTTCCTCAAATTTATGGTTCCTCCAAAAGACTTTGACAAGATGGGTTGTCTTGTTGCATGGAACCATATCTCTCCGATCCAGAATCTTTACTGGTTTCTCCTCATAGGAGAGATCATCTTCCAACTGCACCACCTCTGAGTTTAGTAAATGTGAGGGATCAGGTATGTACTTCCTCAAGAGTGATACGTGAAAAAAATCATGAACTCGAGAAATATTTGGTGGAAGTGAAAGCCGATAGGCCATGACTCCTATGCGGTCAAGTATCTCAAAGGGGCCAATATACCTTGGGCTTAGCTTCCCTTTCTTCCCGAATCGCATGAGTCTCTTCCATGGAGATATTCAAAGGAAGAATTTATCCACGATGTCGAACTCCAAGTCCCTTCTATGGTTGTCAGCATAGCTCTTTTGCCAACTTTGAGCAGATTTGATGTGTTTCTAGATGACTTGAACCTTCTCTGTCATCTCTTGAACAAGATTAGGTCCAAGTAGATTTCTTTCTCCAACTTCATCCCAACAGGCTGGAGTTCTACATCGCTTTCCATACAGAGCTTTATATGGAGCCATCCGAATACTCGAGTGGAAGCTATTGTTGTATGAGAACTCAACCAATGGGAGATTCTAATCCCATCCACCTTTGAATTCTAGATAGAAGGCTCTAACCATATCTTCAAGAGTATGAATAGTTATTTCAGAATGTCCATCAGTTTGGGGGTGATAGGCCGTGCTGAAATTTAATTCAGTACTCAAAGAATGTTGAAGGCTCCTCCAAAATTTAGATGTGAACCTTGGATCACAGTCAGAGATAATTGAGAGTGGAACACCGTGCAGTCTCACCACTTCCTTCACATATAACTTTGCAAGTTGTTCAAGCGATAGATCTTCCCGAATAGCGATGAAGTGGGATGTCTTGGTGAGTCGGTCAACCACAACCCATATCACATTATGTCCCTTTGACGTCTTCAGGAGACCCGTGAAAAAGTCCATAGTAACATTTTCCCACTTCCACATGGGTATAGGCAATGGATGCATCATACCTTTTGACTTTTGTCACTCATCTTTAACTTTCTAACATACCAAGCACCTTGATATATATTCTGCAATCTTCTTCTTCATGTTATCTCACCAGAAGTGTTCTCGGAGATCACGATACATTTTGGTACTCCCAGGATGGATAGAGAAGGTAGAGCTATGTGCATCATTCAATAGATCCTTCTTTATCTCTGGATCAGATGGTACACATAATCGTGTCCCAAATCTTAAAACTCCTTCCTCATCAATTTTGAAATCAGAGGATTTCCCATTTTTAACATCTTCCACCCTTTACTGAATTTCCACATCCTTTATTTGAGCAACCATTATTTTCTCCAAGAGGGATGGTTGAGAAATCATTTGAGAAAGGATTGATGATGTTCCTCCCTTAATTATTCTCATGTCTATCCTTTGAAAATCTAATAAGATCAGATCCTTTTCAATTCTCATCATTGATAAAGATGGAGGATCCTTTCTACTTAGAGCATCTGCCACCTTGTTTGACTTACCGGGATGGTAGTGGATTGAGAAGTCATAATCCTTAATGAGATCTATCCATCTTCTCTGGAGCATATTAAGCTCTTTCTGTGTGAATATATATTTGAGACTCTTGTGGTCAGTATATATCTCACATTTTTCCCTATAGAGATAATGCCTCCAGATTTTCAAAGCAAAGATCATAGCTTCCAACTCCAAATCATGCATGGGATAGTTTTTCTCAAGGATTTTTAGCTTCATTAAGGCATAGGCTATCACTTTATCATTTTTCATTAGCACACAACCTAATCCTTTTTTAGAAGCATCACTATACACCACAAAGAGTTCTCTACTTGTAGGGAGTGTGAGTACCAGTGCAGTGATAATCCTCTTTTTCAACTCCTTGAAACAGTCTTCACATTCCTGTGTCCAGACGAACTTTACTCCCTTTCGTGTCAGCTTGGTCATTGGGTTTGACAATCATGAAAACTTCTTCATGAATCGTCAATAATACCCAGCTAGACCTAAAAATATGTGGATCTCCATTATAGAAGTTGGCCTCGGCCACTCTTTAATTGCCTTTGTCTTGGAAGGGTCCACAGATATCCCTTTCCTGGTGATAACATTCCCCAAGAATGATACTTCCTCCATCTAGAACTCACATTTACTGTAATTTTCATACAACTTATTCCTTCGCAAAGTTTTTAACACAGTTTCCAAATGCTCCTCATGTTCCTCCTTGCTCTTGGAGTATATAATAATATTATCAATAAAGACCACCACAAATTTGTCAAGGTAATCTCTAAAGACTCTATTCATTAAATCCATGAAAATTGCTGGAGCATTAGTGAGTCCGAAGGGCATCACTATGAACTCATAGTGTCCATACCTCGTTCGAAAGGCAGTCTTGGGAATATCTTCCTTCCTAACCTTTAGTTGGTGATATCCCAACCCAAGGTCCACCTTAGATAAATAACTGGCCCCACAAAGTTGATCGAACAAGTCATCTATCCGTGGAAGGGGATACTTGTTCTTTATAGTTATTTTATTAATCTCACGATAATAAACACAGAGGCGCATTGATCCATCTTTCTTCTTGATGAAGAGGACTGAAGCACCCCACGGTGAAGCACTCGGGCATATAAAACCCTTCTCCATATTCTCCTGTAACCACTTCTTCAACTCTTCTAGCTCTACGGTGGCCATTCTGTAAGGTGTCTTTGAGATTGGAAGAGATCTAGGGATAAGTTCAATTAAGAACTCAACCTATCAGTCATGAGGAAGACCAGACAACTCTTCGGGGAATACATCAGTGTAAACCCTCATGATGGGCATGTCTTCAAGCATGATTCTCTCCTTTTTCTCAATCATTTGAGCTGGGTATGCATGGTCATAAGGAATCAATATCCAAACTTGAGACGAAGTGTAACATCCCGTTATGTTTTCAGGTACTTTTGATGTCTCTAAGTGACTATGTTTTGGAGTAGTGAATTGGGGGTGCATTTGGGTGAAATTTTAAGTAAAACAAAAAGGCAATGGCTTGTGCACGGTTAGCGCACGGTTTGATAAACTGTACGATCAAACCGTGCCAACCTAGCAGCACTGGATATTGGGGTACACACGGTGTGCACACGGTTTGGTAAACCGTGTGACTAAACTGTGCAGACCAACAACCCTGGACAGTGAGATCCACATGGTGTGCACACGGTTTGACAAACCGTGCGGACAAACCGTGCAGTCACTTAAAATTAGATCCTTAAATTATGGATCTCGGCTGTTTTGCCTCTAAATGCTTCTTTTTTCCTTATAAGTGTCCCTAACTTGGGATTTATCTTCTCCTGGGGTCAGAGAAGGTTCTCCCTTTGTTCCGGAGGCGATCCAAAGGCTCCTCTTGGTAAATCGAAGTGGGATTCTCAAGGTATGCAATCGTTCTTCTTCTTTCTTGATCAGTTTCTTAGATCTACTTAGATCTACTTCCCCTCTTCCCTTGATTTCTTATATATAAGCCTTTTATGGGTAGATCTAAGTGTTTAAATGCCAAAATGATGAGTTTTGGTCTTGGTATTGCTAGGGTAAGGGATCTAGGATGATTTTTTGGAGAATCAACCGGGATTCTTGAGTGTTCTTCAACCATTGTGGTTTTGGTCAAAACCTTAGAGGTAGGTGGTTCCGTCCCGACTTTCCGAATTGATTATCTTTATTTATTTATTTATTTCACTTGTTGATTTTAATTAAATTTATTTTAATTGAGATATTTGAATTGGTTTTGGCATGAGAATTTGGAAAACCCCCAATTCCATTGAATTGGGGGTGTGTGTGTGTGTGTTTATGGAAATTGGATAATTTAAATTGTGGAATTTAAGTTATGTATTTGATGGAAATGTTTTCAATTTAATTGTTTATTTCAATTGTGAAAATAAATTATGAAATTATGTAATTGGTTTTTAATGGATTTCAAACTGGTGAAAATGGCTTAAAATGTTTTGATAGAAACCCATTTGTTTTATCTTGCGAAAAATGCACGTTTTTGAATAAAACCTGTTGTGGTTTTAAATGGAATGAAATTGGAACTTTGAAATGGAAGAATGGTAATGATCATATTTTAAGCATTCTTAAAATAGTTCGCCCATCATGTAAGAGCGCATGCAAGCCTTAGGTAGTTAGTGAGTTATTTGGATACACTCTATGATACGAGAATGTTCTAAAACATACTTGCGGCGAGTCACATCCACGATGGGTTGCTGACGAGTCTCCTTTGGCCAGTATCATAGGGACATGTGCATACACATTTTTCTGAGTTCACATAGAGAGTTCGGAATCCCATAACTGATTAATACTATCGTACCTTTTGACAGATGACCATGTTGTTCGCCTAAATATTTATATGTGATGTATAAATGTTTGCCAATGCTTTTGAACTGCTTTACATGCCTGCTGATTTTTACATAAACTATTTTATGTAACTGTTTTTATTTAATCCATTTTCTTAAAAGCATTTCATCATTGTAAAACCTTGATTGGTGAACTTTCCTTTACTTGAAAATGTATAGCATGATTTGTTAAAATATTCTTTCCTATTGCCAAACCTGTTTACTTTAAAATTTAAAGTTTTTCTTTGGATAATATTTATTTGGCATCTGTTATGAAATCTTTGGTGGTATCCTATTGGGCTTAGGCTCACACCCTACTTTTTCCTTCGGGTGTTTGTAGACCTCCTTCTTCCAGGTTCGTGCAAGGGGAAAGGATCACTTGGAGGTGGATCCAGCTGTTGAGTTTTCAATGTGGTGAGTTGTTTCCTTGGGGACTTTGGGGTGGTTTTTCCTATTTTATGTACTTGGGTTGTAGTACTTTGGGCTTTCTATGCCTCTTTGTTTTTTGGTACAATGCTCCCAGTGGAGTTTCTTTGTTATGCATACTATTTGTTTCACTCTTGCTTCCGCGTCCTTGTAAAAAATTCATTCCCACTTGTATGTTGTACGATGCCAGGTGCTAGTTGCCGACCCGTGGGGATCGCGAACGCCCTTTGGTCTATGTCAGGTCTGGCTTAGTTATCGGGTTACCAGGGTACCTGGGCTGGTTCGTGACAAATTGGTATCAGATGGAGGTTTGTTGAACGTCTTTCCTTGATGACACTATGCATTTGAGTTTCCTTGTCAGGACTTAGGAGGTAGTTGTGATTGAGTGCCTGTCCAGCTCTCACCGCAATGAACCTTATGTTACCAGGGGTAATTAGGAAAATACGACTTGTGGATTAGTTCTAGTATTTTCCCTGTTTTGATTTGGATAGAGTGGAATCCAAATCTTGTTTATTCCTTCTTTTAATAGTATTTTTCCTTGATAACCAGTTGGTGTCTTAATCTTTGTCTTTTCTGGTGTTGTGTACTATCATGCCTCCGAAAAGACGTGGGAATCAGATCCAAAAAGAGGCTACTGCTGAACCTCAGCAAGCGAGACCTATTGTGGATCCGAGTCTGGTTGAGGTGATCGTTCGCAATGTACAAGCTCTAGGACATGCTCCACCTCCAGTCCCTGTTTAGACTCCAGCTTTAGATCCTCAAAGTGATATTCTCCGAAGTCGTTCTCAAGAGTTCCTATGCCAGAAGCTGCCAGTTTTCAAAGGCTTCACTGACCCTCAACATGATGAGGAATTATTAAGTAAGATTGAACATCTGTTTGGGTTCTTGGAGACACCTGAAGTGATCAAGGTGAAGTGTGCCACCTTCGTATTGGAGGGACCAAGCAGGAGATGGTGGGACACGATGGTGACGACAAGGAAAAACGAGGGTTTGGAGTGGAAAGACTTTAGGTTTATTTTCACTGATTAGTTCTATCCAGAATCTATGGTGTTGTCTAAGGCTGTGGAGTTTTCAAGCCTGAGAAGGCCAAAAAAACCATGACTGAGTACTCAAATCGCTTTGCTAAGTTGGTACAGTTTGCTCCTGAAATTGTATCTAATGAGAGGATGAAGGCTCGATGATTTGAGTTGGGGCTTTGATCAGATATTCATTCTCAAGTTTTCTTATTGAAGTTTCCCACTTATGTCTATGTGTTGTATAGGGAGATGATAGTTGATATGGACATGGCAGGAAAGTCAGGGTTGAAGGGAGTTTCTTTTCCTTCTTGTGACAGTGTTGGTCCCTTTAAAGGGAAACAGAAGTGCGACATCTCATATGGTAGTTCTCGACATCAGAGTCATTCTAGAACTCCAGTAGCACTAGGAGGGGCTTCTTTGACTTACTATCAGTGTGGAAATCCGGGGCATTCTAAGAGGGTTTGCACTGAGGCACTCAAAAACTGTAGCTCCTGCGGGTGTTTGGGGAACTTATAGAGATTCTGCCATCACTTCTCTACTCCACGTATTGGAACAAGATCATCAACACCTCCAGAAACTGCGGGGTAGTCAAATGCTTAACATGCTAAAAGGTTCCAGGCACAGGAATCAGGAACGAAGCTTCTTCACGTAGTGGAAGAATCGCCAGAGGTAGCTGAAGCAGGTCCTGCGACTGTGAGAAGTACCATCACTATAGCTTCATCCTTTGTGACATAACTTTTCGATACTGGTGCATCTCACTCTTTTATTTCAACTCATATTGTTAATCTACTTAATCTACCCATGGAACTTTTGTCTTGTGCGATGGATATTACTACACCTCTTGGTACGGTGAGAGAGAAGGGTCTCCGTAGTCCTGCTTGCATTTTCTTTCTATCAGGTGTTGAGCTTGTTTGGGACTTTTTGGTTCTCGACATGAAATCTTTTGACATCATATTTGGGATGGATTGGCTCATCGCCAATAAATCCCGGATTGATTGTCACCTCTGACGGGTCTACCTTACTACACCCAGTGGTGTGTCTCTTGTTTTTCAAGGAGAATGGGACCATAGGTCAGGCATATCCGGACCTTCTTATCCAGAGCTGGGGAAAATTATATCAGTGATTTCTTTTGATCTAGAGAAAGATCCAACGAGTGGTGATCTTCCTCCAGTCTTCACTGAGTTTCCAGACGTGTTTCCTTCTGACTTCTCTGGTATGCCACCGACAAGGGAGATCGATTTTTCAATTGAGTTAATGTCTGGTACTCAACCAGTTTCTATCCCTTCTTACCGAATGGATCCAGCCGAATTAAAAGAACTAAAGTCTCAGTTGGAATATCTTCTTGAGAAAGGTTTTATACGCCCGGGTGTGTCACCTTGGGCAACACCGGTTCTCTTCGCCAAGAAGGCCGATGGTTCTCTATGCTTATGTGTTGATTATCGAAAGCTCAATTGAGTTACGATAAAGAAAAATTATCCGTTACCATGAATTGATGATTTTTTTGACCAATTGAAAGGGGAAAAGTGGTTTTCAAAAATTGATCTTCGATCTGGTTACCATCAGTTGAGGATAAAGGAATCTGACATTCAGAAAACCGCCTTTCGAAGTAGGTATGGCCATTATGAGTACCTTGTCATGCCCTTCGGCCTAAAAAATGCTCCTGCAGTTTTCATGTCCTTGATGAATCAAGTTTTCCATGAGTATCTGGATACTTTTTTGGTAGTCTTTGTGGATGACATCCTTGTAAACTCCAAGTCTGAGGAGGATCATGTGCTTCATCTGAGAATAGTTCTGGGTCTTTTAAGAAATCACCGTCCTTATGCCAAGCTTTCAAAGTGCTATTTCTGGATCCAGGAAGTGAAATTCTTGGGACATGTGGTGTCAGAGCAAGGAATATTAGTTGATCCTGAGAAGGTGAAGGATGTTATGACTTGGGAACAACCACATAATGTTTTCTAGATTCGGATCTTCTTGGGCTTAGCAGGATATTATCGTCGATTTGTTAAAGACTTATCAAAGTTAGCTTCTCCAATGACTACTCTGACTCGAAAGGGAGTGAAGTTTTCCTGGAATGAAAAATGTCAGAGTTCTTTTGTTGATCTAAAGTGTATTTTGACTACTATGTCGGTGTTAACTATTCCTGAGGCTGGGACAGGTTATGTGGTCTTCGGTGATGCATCGGGTTCAGGTTTGGGATGTGTCCTTATGCAAGGTAATCATGTTGTTGCCTATTGATATCGTCAGATTAATCCTCATGAGAAGAACTATACTACACATGACCTTGAACTTGCAGATGTAATGCACGCACTTAAGTGTTGGAGACATTAACTTTATGGAGAAAGGTTTACTGTGTATTCATACCTCAAGAGCTTGAGTTATATCTTCTCTAAAAAATATTTGAATCTCTGCCAAAGGCATTGGGTGGAGTACCTGCAATCTTTCAACTTTGACATTGCCTACACCCCAGGGAAAGGGAATGTAGTTGTATATGCGTTAAGCAGGAAGAATCCATCACAGGATGTGAAAGAATCTTCAGAAGAGTAGAGTTTTATGGCTCTTTTTGCTCAGTTTCATATTTAAGTTCAGTGGAAGGGGAATGAAGTTTCTTTAGCCAATGTTCAGTTGAATTCTTCTCTCCTCGAGTTAATTCTTCAGGAACAAAAATTGGATGATGAATTCCGTGGCTATAGGTACTCTCTTTATGGTGGGGATACCGACACGTTGTGGTCATTCTCCAAAGAGGGTGTTCTGTGTTATCAAAACCATTACATTGTGCCGTTATCGTCAAGGAAGGATGTGATGAGGGATTTACATAACTCTCAGTGGGCTATGCACCCGGGGACCATGAAGATGTTCTATGATATGCGGCGATAGTTCTGGTGACCAGGTATGAGATGAGACATTTCTGAGTTTGTATCTCGTTGCTATACATGCCAGCAGGTGAAATCCGAGCACCAGAAACTTTCGGGTTTACTTCTACCACTTTGAGTCCCTACATGGAAGTGGGATGAAATCTCAATGGAATTTGTGGTTGGGTTACCTCAAACCCAGAGAAAGAAGAATGCGATATGGGTTGTGATCGATAGACTGACCAAGTCGGCTCACTTTATACCTATTCGAGATACAATCAAAGTTGAGGAGTTGGGAAATATCTATGTGAAAGAAATTGTTCGTTTTCACAGAGTTCCGTCTACAATAGTCTCTGATAGGGATCCTTAGTTTACTTCTCGCTTTTGGAGAGGCCTTCAGGAGGCACTGGGATCTCAGGTCTGTTTGAGCACGACCTACCATCCACAGTCAGATGGCTAGACAAAGAGAGCTATTTAGATCCTCGAGGACATGCTCCGTTCTTGTGTTCTCGACTTTGGTGGATGTTGGGATGATCATCTCGGGTTAGCTGAGTTTTCTTATAACAATAGTTATCAATCTGCGATTAAAATGGCTTCTTTTGAGGCATTGTATGGACGTCCATGTAAATCTCCCTTATGTTGGTCGGATATTGGTGAAAGTTATTTGGTAGGACCGAGTTTGGTCCAAGAGATGACAGCTAAGATCTAGTTGATTCGTCAGAGAGTGTTAACAGCACAAAGTCGGTGCAAGTCTTATGCTGACCGTCGCCGTAGACCTTTAGAGTTCTCAGTTGGTGACCGGGTGTTCTTGAAAGTTTCACCCCGTTTAGGTCATCGACGGATTGGGAGGCAAGGGAAGCTTGCTCTTCGTTTTGTGGGACCTTTCAAGGTTGTTGGTCTTGTGGGAAAATTTTCTTACCTTCTAGCTCTACCAACACAACTGACGTCGATACATAACGTGTTCCATGTATCATAGCTACGGAAGTACCTCTCCGATCCATCTCATGTTGTGAGTTGGAGTGATCTTGAAATTGAACTAGATTTATCTGTGACTGAACGACCAGTCAGGATTGTTGATTCTGAGACCAAGGTACTTCGTGAGAGAATGATACCTCTGGTCTGTATACTTTGGTAGCATGGTTCATATTCTTAGGAGACGTGGGAAAGGGAGGCACTAATGAGAAATCACTGGCCTCATATTTTTGGTGTGGAGGTTTCTTCATAGGATTTTTGGGGACATAAAGGTCTTATGGTGGGGAGGTTGTAACATCCCATTATGTTTTCAGGTACTTTTGATGTCTCTAAGTGCCTCTGTTTTGGAGTAGTGACTTGGGGGTGCGTTTGGGTAAAATTTTAAGTAAAACAAAAATGCAATGGCTTGTGCACGGTTAGCACACGGTTTGATAAACCGTGTGATCAAACCGTGCCAACCTAGCAGCACTGGACAGTGGGGTACGCACGGTGTGTGCATAGTTTGGTAAACTGTGCGACTAAACTGTGCGGACCAATAACCTTGGACAGTGAGATCCGCACAGTGTGCACACGATTTGAAAAACCGTGTGGACAAACCATGCAGTCACTTAAAATTAGATCCTTAAATTGTGGATCTCGGCTGTTTTGCCTCTAAATTCTTCGTTTTCCCTCCTAAGTGACCCTAACTAGGGATTTGTCTTCTCCTAGGGTCAAAGAAGGTTCTCCCTTTGTTCCAGAGGCCATCCAAAGGCTCCTCTTGGTAAATCGAAGTGGGATTCTCAAGGTATGTGATCATTCTTCTTCTTTCTTGATCGTTTTCTTAGATCTACTTAGATCTACTTCCCCTCTTCCCTTGATTTCTTATATCTATGCCCGTTATGGGTAGATCTAAGTGTGTAAATTCCAAAATGATGAGTTTTGGTCTTGGTCTTTCTAGGGGAAGGGATCTAGGACGGGTTTTTGGAGAATCAACCGGGATTCTTGAGTGTTCTTCAATCGTTGTGGTTTTGGTCAAAACCTTCGAGGTAGGTGGTTCCGTCCCGACTTACCGAATTGATTATCTTCATTTCTTGATTTATTTCACTTGTTGATTTTAATTCAATTCCTTTGAATTGAGATATTTGAATTGGTTTTGGCATGAGAATTTGAAAAACCCCCAATTCCATTGAATTGGGGTGTGTGTGTGTGTGTTTATAGAAATTGGATAATTTAAATTGTGGAATTTAAGTTATGTATTTGATGGAAATTTTTTCAATTGAATTGTTGATTTCAATTGTGAAAATAAATTGTGAAATGATGGAATTGGTTTTGAATGGATTTCAAACTGGTGAAAATGGCTTAAAATGTTTTGATAGAAACCCATTGGTTTTATCTTGTGAAAAGACATGTTTTTGAATAAAACCTGTTGTGGTTTTAAATGGAATGGAATTGGAACTTTGAAATAGAAGAATGGGAATGATCGTATTTTAATCATTCTTAAAATAGTTCTCCCATCATGTATGAGCGCATGCAAGACTTAGGTAGTTAGTGAGTTATTTGGATACACTCTACGATAAAACAACGTTCTAAAACATACTTGCGGCAGGTCACATCCCTGATGGGTTGGTGACAAGTCTCCTTTGGCCAGTGTCATAGGGACGTGTGTATACACATTTTTATGAGTTCACATAGAGAGTGCGGAATCCCATAACTGATTAATACTATCATACCTTTTGGCAGATGACCATGTTTCTCACCTAAATATTTATATGTGATGTATAAATGTTTGCCAATGCTTTTTAACTGCTTTACATGCCTGCTGATTTTTACATAAACTATTTTTATTTAAGCCATTGTCTTAAAAGAATTTCATCATTGTAAAACCTTGCTTGGTGAACTTTCCTTTACTTGAAAATTTATAGCATGATTTGTTAAAATATGATTTCCTATTTCCAAACCTATTTACTTTAAAATTTAAAGTTTTTCTTTGGATAATATTTATTTGGCATCTGTTATGGAATCTATGGTGGTATCCTACTAGGCTTAGGCTCACACCCTACTTTTTCCTTCAGGTGTTTGTAGACCTCCTTCTTCCAGGTTTGTGCAAGGGGAAAGGATCACTTGGAGGTGGATCCAGCTGTTGAGTTTTCAATGTGGTGAGTTGTGTCCTTGGGGACTTTGGGGTGTTTTTTCCTGTTTTATGTACTTGGGTTGTAGTACTTTGGGATTTCTGTGCCTCTTTGTTTTCTGGTACAATGCTCACAATAGAGTTTCTTTATTATGCATACTGTTTGTTTCACTCTTACTTCCGCATCCTTATGGAAAATTCGTTCCCACTTGTATGTTGTATGATGCCTGCTGCTAGTCGCCGACACATGGGGATCGGGAATGCCCTTCGGGCTATGTCAGGGCTGGCTCGGTTATCGGGTTACCAGGGTACCCGGGCTGGTTCATGACACGAAGATTCTAAAGGAGACTCATCTTCCTCCTTACACTTTTAAAGAATCATAGGATGCTTCGGGATGTGAAGAGTAATATCCATTTCCTGACAATTGATGTTGTCCTTGTACAAAGATAGCCAATCCATGCCCAAGATAGCATCAAACTCCACTAAAGGAAGTATGATAAGATTTTCTGGGAGGTTTAGTCCAAAAACATTAACCAGGGAGGAGTTATAAACCATGGATGCAATAATTTCCCTATTCGCTGTTCTCACAGATAACTTTTCCTCCAAATTTTGAGGTGGTGTTTGAATAGTTCTACTAAACTTGGAAGATATGAAAGAATGAGTAGAACTAGAGTCAAATAGTATGTTCACTATTCTTGAATGAATAACAAGAATACCTGTCACCACATCGTTTTCCAACTCCACCTTAGCAGTAGTGATAGCATAAGACCTTCCTTGTTTCCTTGGAGGTTGTTGCTGATTACCTCTAACAACCCTCAGCTTAGGACAATTGTTCACATAATTCCCAAGCTCCTTGCAGTTAAAACACTGCACTGTAGGCTGAGTGTTGATCTGAACCTTCCGTTCTTCTTCAATATTTGTGGGATTTTTCATATCCCTTCGGTAGTTCTTGTCCAGATGACCAAATGTTCCGCATTTGAATCAATTCTTGGTTCCCTTGAGACAGTCACCAAGATGCTTCTTCCCACAATTCTTGCAAAGGGGAAAGTGAGGCTTCTTTCCATCATGGGATTTGTTTGACGAACCACCCATGTTGTTCTCCATTTTATACTTCTTATCACTAGGCCCATGAGACCACTGAGAGTCTCCAATATCCATTTCAACCTTGTGGGTACAATGGAAAATATCCTCATAGTTGTTGAAGTCTTGAATTGTCAACACTTTTTGTAGGATCGACTTTAGTCTACTAAAGAAGCAATACACCTTACTTTCAGTGTTCATGACAAAGCCAGAGGCATACCTTGAAATCCTTTTAAATTTTGCTTCATACGCCCCGATGGAATCATCTTCCTTCTACTTGAGTCCAAGGAACTATCTTTCCATATTGAGACGGAGGGTTCGAGGAAAATATTCATTGAAAAACATCCTCTTGAATTCCTCCCAATATATGGAATCAATTTCCTCTTGGGAATTCGTATTCTTGATCAGTGTCCACCACTGATCAGATTCCCCATCAAAATGATATATTTCCAGTATAACTTTCTCTTCTTACAAGTACTAGAGGATAGAGAAAATATTTTCAATAGAGTTAATCTATTGTTCTGTGAGGAGGGGATCAGAAGACCCGCTAAACATGGGATGCCTTTGACGCATGAAGGATTCTACGACAACTTGATCTTTCCTTGGAGGAGGGGGACGTTCCACCTGATTCAAGTTATTATTCATAAATTGAGCCAGTTGAACATGTACTGCCATGGAGTTTTGAGCACCCGCTTCCATCACATCAGGCACGTCATTAGGAAAATCATCACATTGCCTATCACATTGGTTTATATCCAGGTTATCCTCGATCTATTGAGCATAAAAAGGAAACTTTGAACATAAAAGTATGAACTTATAAAGGAAAAGTATATCCTGACTTGTGATTCCTTAGGTTTATATCCAGGTTATCCTCGATCTATTTCTTAACTTATATTCTTATGGGATTTTTTTGTCCCTTAATAATGGTTTGTACTAAGCTCGTGAATCTACCAAAACATATCCCCCGAGAGTGTTGTAACCAAGAGTACAGCAAGGCCTGTTATCGTGCACCAGTTCCCATTCGATTCTAGCTCAAACCGGTGTTTTCAGGTTTTACCCCTAGATACATCTGTGCCAGATCCACCTCTACCTGCTCGTATCCAGACACAGGTGTATTTTCTTGATAAAACACTTACTATATACTCACCAAAATTTAGGAATGTTTTCTTATACTTAGTCTCATCCTTAAGGTTCTCACTAAGGTGCTCTATTCCTAATCTCCAAAAATAACTAGACCATCCTCTGATACCAACTATAGCGACCAAATCCTTTTACATAAAACATTTCATAATTTTAAGCATAATTAATTATCAGAGTACAATCTAAGGATCATTAAGTCTAGTGTCTTAGAAGACTAGGTACATATAACATAAAACATGGGGCTAAAAAAACTTCTTTATTTAATCTCTATAAAGATCTTCTAACTTCCTTTGAGCTCTTACATCTGCATAGGGTACCCCGGGGAACACATGAACAAAGGGATGAACTAAAAATTCCCAGTAAGGGAATGAACATAAGGATACATCTCAAGCACATGAGTTAGGAGGCATGACATAAAGATATCCAAAGAATTAAATGTATAAAATCATTTAATATAAGCACGGGATCACATAAATATGGAATCATATAAATGTTTCAGAATCATAAATCATATCTTTAGTATGGGTCAAGGCTAACCTCCAATCCTGTTTCCCATTTCAGTACGAGTCAAGGCTAACCACAAATCACGTTTCACATCGCATCTCATGAGACTTAACCTTACCCAATGCATTGGAGCACTATCTGGGCGCACCCATATTAACATATTCATGAATGTTATTTCCACATAAATAATCTTTCCACATAAATAATCATACATAATCAACCATACATGAACATAAGGGTACCCATGGAAAGAATTGGGTACCACAATCATGACATAAAACATATCCAATTGGCGTATCATGAAAGTGTCCATGAAAGGAAGGGATTAGAACATACATGTAAATTCATAGGGTAAAATAGGAATATAACATGGTAAGTGGTGTAAAATATAAGTGACAATATATAAAAATGTATTTTAGAAACATTAGCATTAAAAGATTTTTGTGCGGTTTTAAGGAAAACACACTAGAGCTTTTCAAATAGAAAAGAGGACATTATTTTATATAAAACCAGAATTGAACCAAGAAGGTTTTCATAATAAAAATACTGATTTTATAAATACAATGGTGTTTTTAAAACATAGTATAGAGTGCACTTGAAATTTGGTTAAAAATTTGGGAAGTCCCCTTAAAACAGGTTTGCTTATTGGAAAGTTCTAAGAAGGGAATCTTTCAAAATCATCTATATCCCCGAAAGAATGTGATGGAAGGGTATTGATATAAGAATCTTGTAAAACTAACCATAATTCATAATACTCACATATATAGATAAGATAACACGATTTTGAAAGAAAGATAAGGCAACCCTAAAGAACAAAGAAGGTTCGGGTAGAATTCGTTACGATTTTATTGGCATGGTGTTGGGTGTGACCAAGAGGGATTGATGAGAGAGAAATGGTGTTTCTAATCACTTATAAATCCAGAGGGAATTATGGGGGAGGTTCTTAAACATACCCCATAATTTTCTATTAGACATAAAAAGGCATAGTATAGAGGACAATCTTGATTAAGAGAGAAAAGGAGAGAATCCCTTACCTTAAAACCGGTGGTGTTCTCCACTTGTTATTAATGACCTGAATAAAAAAATTTTGATTGTTAATTAATAAGTCCAGAAACTATTATATATGTAATTTATTTATTATAAACCTTTTTAGTTCATTAAAATCCTTTTTGATTAGTTATAAGGTTCAATTTCATTTTTCGGTCTCGTTTGTTTACTTGGCTTTAAAAGATCGGTTCACTTATATTCAATTTTGGATTATATGAAAGATGAAAGTGGTTTTACAGAATTGAAGTTATATTCATTAGTTCATATCCATGATATTACATGGTTTTAGTTTTAATTAGGTTACTTAGAGTGAAGTCTAATTATTATATATATATATAACCATAGTGATAACTGTTTTTGTAGATCGGTGGATTTGATTACAAAGAATGTGTTTTGATTTACCACTTAATTACATTTGTACCAAAGGATTACAGAACCAAAAATAGGATATATTACATATATAATAATCTGGTTCAACCATAACACAAATGGTTTCATGACCATAATTAAAGATAATAATAGAAATTGATAAACTGTTGTCCTTGAATGTGCTAAATTAGCACATCTCAAACGGTGCTTTCATTTATTTCAAAAAAAGGGTGGGGAAAGGAGAGAATATAATGAAATATACCACTAACATGAAGAAATTCCAGTAAATGTATGTTACTGGATTTATCATACTATTATGGTGAAGGTAGGTGAGGAAAGAAAATAAAAAAGAAAAGAACTTAAAAGAAAAGAAGAAATTTGGGAAAAAGAATTTACGTCTTGAGACTTCCTCCTTGGAGAACCTCTTAAGGGGAGAGGTGTTGGTATTTTGAGGATGATGAGAGATTTTGGACGCGGGGGAGGACCTTGGGGAGATATTTAGGCAGAAATTAGATAAGTCTTGGAGCTTTAGAGGAGTGGAGAGAAGAGGGAGTGAAGGGGGGGTTTTATAATGGAGAGGAGGGATTTCATGATATTATATTCATTAGTTTATTATTTCTTCACAAGAAAAAGAATAGTAAGTATTCCATGACCAATAATAGTAAATGGGTCATGTGAATTCGAACCAAGTGGGATTACAACATTAGAACATCATTGATGACTCAATTAATCCATTATTTAGCATTTATTGTGAATTATCAGATTCTATTATTCATCAAAAATTTAAGTATTTCAGAAAAATCCCAAAAATTCACCCTAACCATTTTTCTATGTGTAGAATCCAAAAATGAATTCCATTTTTCAAAAATAATTTTATAAATATGATTATTTCAATATTTAATTAAAATCACAATTTATTATCAAAAACCAGATTTAAAACATGCATTAACTCATTCTAAAACATAGGTATATTGTACTTCTAACTTGAATATTATTTTTATACTATCATAGGTGAGGTTAATATTCATTAGGGTATATCAATTTTCATAAGGGTATGTTACTATTCACCAAAAATTATTTTTTGTTTTATTAGACTAAAAAAAACATCTTGAACACAACCGTGTATGCCGGATTTTTGAAATTCCAAACACATAAGTGACAAAATTATGTTTAAAGGTAACTTATCACTTAGTAGTTCATTATGTTGTGTTTTCATGTGATTTTATGACATAAATATAAGAAGGGAATTTCCATTGAAAAACTTTGGGTTGTTACAATATCTCCCTCTAATGCATTGGCTATGTTTAATTTGGAGGTTTTCTGCATGGTTACTCCAAGTGTAACTATGATGGTTACACTATAAGGTAGCCTTGAGGGTTATATAATAAGGTAGATGTGAGGGTTAAAAATCATATGGTATCCATGAGAGTTAAAATTGTAAGTAAGTAATTCCCCAATACACCTTCACGTTTTATTTATATTTTCTATTTTTCTGTAAATCTCATGTCTCAAAAAGTAAGTATATTATACTTTATGGGTGAGAATTATGTCTGTGAAAATGATTTGATATGTTTATAATTATTCATGTACTAATGGTTTATTTTCTTATTTTTATATCCCTCACTAAGTTTTTTATGCTCATACCATGTTTTTAAATGTATTTATAAGGTTATAAGTATGTGTAAGATAAATAAGGAAGTCAAGTTAAATGTTAAGAATATTTATCAAAGAAATAATTTTGTTGTTTTATGTTAAATTTTTTATGTTTTGGAAGAAATGGATATTGTTTTAATGGTACCCACTTTTCATTCTTGTGGGTTGATATGTATTAGTTATGTCCAAAATTTCTAAAACATTAAACCAAAAAGATATTTGGGAATGTAAATAAGTGAAATATAGTTTAAATAGATAGATTTTGTAATGATTAAGGCTAGGTCCTTATACTAAATACATTTCATATTTTTTTTCAAGCATATATATGACTACTCATTGAAGGGATTACCACCTGAAAATAAATGTAGACTCATTAGTCCTCACATCACCTCTACAGAACAAAAGGAAATAAAATCCAAAAAAATGAATGAAATAGTGAGAGACCTATCCAAATCATCTAAAATAAAACCTGCAGATGATTGAATCTTCTTAATACCAATAATTCAGGGGCAAAACTCTACAATTTAATCATATAAAATATATTTTCATTCCTTTCATTACTCATTCATTTTTATGTTTTTAGGAAACATTAGATTCTCATTGTATTTAATTTGGATACTCCAAATATTTATTTTATAGATTCAATGCATGAATACCCAAGAAACCTACCACACATGATAACGCTTTTCAATTTTTAATACACCAAATCCAAAATTTTAGAACTATAATTCAAGTTATATATTTTATGTTATGTTTTAATTAGAATTATATTATGATAGGGAGGTGGATAAATATCGTAAAAATCATGGCATGAGGACAACCAATGTGCATAAGGACCATGATAAGTTCTAAAACTAGAAAAGTATTAGGATATATATAATAAGATTTCACTATCCAAACACAGATAAAAAAATTGATTATTTTTCTCAATGTTTTTGCAGTGGATAAAACAATCAAATAAAAATATTTTGTTTATTATGTTTTCAAATTTATGAGAGAGATCATATTCCATCAATAAACTAGCATATCCAAATAGGTATTTTTGAAGATAATTACTATTTAATTTAAAATATTTATTAATCCTTTGTGTATTTAATTTTTTCTAGTACTTCTATGACTGTAAAAAAATCATATTCACAAGTTGATATAGATTTATTTAGAAATGAATGGGAAACATACTTGATGGAAGAATTTATAGAAATAACATGAATATGTAACTTTCATAGAAGTTATGTATTGTTTCATATTTATTTTTAATTTATTTTTAATTTTTTTTTAGTATTACTCACATAATAATTTTTTTATTATATAGGTGGATTCCTTTTTTTTGAGTTGGGGTGGTTTGTTCTAAGCTTCTCATTCTCATGAAAGATTGGAATTTGAGGCTGAAACTGAGATAACAGAATCAAGGAAATGGGTTAAGAATGTATACAACCATCATAAAAAGGTGAATTCCTACTACTTATTTAATTAATTTTTTCACCATTTTATCTACTATTTGGAAGTTAATTTCCTTATCATTTTTATTTAATACTTATTTAGTTTTTTTCACAGATCTTTATGCTTTCCATTGATTTTCTTTGTTGAGATTCCAATACTACATATTGAGTTTATGTTATTAGAAAAAAAAAAATTTCTTGTTGAAATCCATATGAGTAGAGGAAGATCATGTTCTCATTGTGGTGAATTCTCATGATATAATGGGCATATAAACTTCCTCCACTCTCCTAGATTTCAGCAATGATAAAGATTTTTCAGCTAAGAACATCACATCAATATGTATTCTTGTAAGTTTTAAAAATAAAGGAAATGAAAATCATTATCACATTGGAAGTTAGGATTGTTTTGATATTTTGGGATGTTTATGAATTAGTCACACCTCAATCCGACAAATGGTTTTATTTAAAATTGACATAAATTTTAGTAAAAAAGACAACTGACATACTCAAAACTGATAAAACCTATTCATATTATTTTGATACTTTAATAAAGTGACTCATAATCCATTTTTGATGTGTATGACTCAGCATCACCTCAATCTAATAATCGATGTGCCTGGTATTACTAAAAGTGTTTTTTATCAGTTTAAAATCAATATTTTTGTTCAAAAAGTGTCACTCACTAAAAACTAAGAAAAACATCTTTTATTTTCTTGATAATTTAGGTCCACGATTCATAAGTCATTTATGATGAATAGTAATTGGTCTCACATAAAACTAATATAGGATGTGACTAGTATGAGTCAAAGTTATTGTTTCTAGTTTAAGATGATATTTTAGTAAAAAAACAAGTGACATACTCAAAACCAAGTAAACACATTCAGATTATTTTGATACTTTTGGAGAATGATCCTTAAATCATTTGAGACATGTATGAATTATCTTCACCTCAATCTGATGCATAGTGTGACCAGTATGACTCAAAGTGTGTCTTTTTCTTTAAAATTGACATCAATTTTAGTAAAAAGGACAACTGACCTACTCAAAACCAAGAAAAAACATTTGGATTATTTTGAAACTTTAGGAAAATTATCCATAAGTAATTTTTTACAAGTATAAATCATCCAAACCTCAATCTGATACATGATGTTCCTGATATGACTCAAATTCCCCGTTATCAGTTTAAAATTGACATTTTAGTTCAAAAAGTGTCACTCATTGAAAATAGAGAAAACACACTTGGATTATTTTGATAATTTAAGAAACTGATTCATAAGTCATTTTTGATGTTTAGGAATTAATATCACATAAAACAGACACACGATGTGACTAATATGACTCAAAGTTCATGTTTCCAGTTTAAAATGACATTTTAGTAAAAAAGACTAGTGACGTACTCAAAACTAAGAAAAAATAGTCACATTGTTTTGATAGTTTAGGAAAATGGTCTATAATTCATTTGGGATGTGTAGGAATCAGACTCAAATCACTCTGATGTACTTTGTGATCGATATGACTCCAAGTTCATATTTTTATTTAAAATTGACATTACTTTTATCAAAAAAGACAACGAACATACTGAAAACTAAGAAAACACATTTTTATTATTTTAATAATTTATAAAAATTTTCCATAAGTCATTTATGATTTGTATAAATCAGTCGTACCTCAATCTGATACACAATATTCCCAATATGATTCAAAATGTCCGTTATTAGTTTAAAATTTACATTTTATTCAAAAAGCGTCACTCACTAAAAACCAAGAAAACTTACTTGGATTTTCTTGATAATTTAGGAAAATGATTCATAAGTAATTTTTGACATGTAGGAAGTATTCTCACATAAAACCAACCCATTATGTGACTGATATGACTCAAATTGCACGTTTCTAGTTTCAAATGACATTTAATTAAAAACACAAGTGACATACTGAAAATTGAGAAAAAACATTCAGATTATTTTGATACTTTACGAAAACAATCCATAAGTAATTTGTGATATTTTAGGAATTATCCAAACCTAAATCTGATGCACATTGTGACTATTATAATTCCAAGTGGTTCTATTTATTTAAAATTGATTTTAATTTTAGTAAAAAGAACAAGGGACATACTTAAAACCAATAAAACACATTTGGATTGTTTTTATACTTTTAAAAAAATATTCATAGGTCATTTATAATGTGTAGGAATGAACCTCACCTAAATCTAACACACAGTGCAACTGATATAACCCTAAGAGCATATTTTTATTTAAAATTGACAGTAATTTTAGTAAAAAGAATAAGCGACATACTGAAAATTGAGAAAACACATTAATATTGTTTTAATACTTTAGTAAAACAATTAATAAGTTATTTATGATGTGTATGAATCAACTACAACTCAATATGATGCATGGTGTGACTGGTATAACTTAAAGTGTCTCTTTTTATTTAAAAATGACATTAATTTTAGTAAAAAGAACAAGTGGTAAACTGAAAACTGAGAAAACATATTCATATTATTTTGATAATCTAGAAAAGTGATACATAAGTCATTTTTGATGTGTAGGAGTCAACTACACATTAATCTGACACATAGTGTGACTAATATGAATCCTAGTGTGTTTTTTATTTAAAATTGACATTAATTTTAGTAAAAATAACAAGTGACATACTGAAAATTGAGAAAACATATTCATATTGTTTTGATACTTTAGTATAATGATCTATGAGTCATTTTTAACGTATAAGAATCATCATAACCTCAATACGATGCATGGTGTGAAGGGTAAAACTCAAAGTGTCCGTTATCAGTTTAAAATTGACATTTTAGTTCAAAACATGTGTCACTCACTGAAAACCCAGCGAACACAGTCTGATTGTATTTATAATTTAGGACAGTGACTCATAAGTCATTTATGGAATGTATGAAGTATTCTCATGTCAAACCAATGCACGATGAGACCGGTATGACTCAAAGTGCATGTTTCCAGTTTGAAGCTTCATTTTAGTAACGAAAACACAACTGAAATACTAAAAATGAAGAAAATGTATTTGGAATGTTTTGATACTTTAGGAAAATTATCCATAAGTAATTTATGATGGGTAATATTCAGACACACCTCAATTCTATGCATGGTGTGTATAAGGACCTGACCTTATTACATACATAATCTTGAATTTAGTCAAGAATAAACTTCCTTTTACATTGAGTATATTTTCAAGTTTTGATCTTTAGAGAATTAGGACAATACATTCATAACATTACACATTATTATAGAGTGGATACTATAAAAACTGTTTCCATTTTTTTTTCAAAATATAAAACATTAAAACTTAAAACAAGACTCCTTGAAAATTATTCAACATTAACATGGCTTACTTCCTTGACTTACACATCCATTAACCTATGAAATTCATTTAAAAACTTGGGATGAGCACAAAATCTCAGTAAGGGATCGAAAATAAGTAAAGATCACATTAGTCCATGAATACTCCTAACGCATGAAAACATTTTCAAAAGACATGCTTTTCACTCATAAATACTTACTTCGTGTAACATGAGATTTAAAAAATATCCACACAAACATGAGAACATAAATATAATAATAAAGGTATCTTGGGGAATTACATACATAATCTTGTAACCATTCTTGGCTACCTTATAATTTGTAACCCTCACGGCTACCTTACTTTGTGTAACCATCGCAGTTACACTTGAAGTAACCATATGGATGACCTCCAACTTACTCATACCCAATGCATTGGAGGGAGATATAGGTCCCAACCTTCATCATAAATAATTCCAAAGAACCAAAATATAATCATACAAAATGAATAATTCCATAAAAACATTGCTTTGGAATTTCATAAAATGAATTTAAAAAGAGAATTTTTAAAGAAAATCCCCTTATAAATATCATAAAATTGAAGAGAGACTTAATAGAGTGGATGGAGTATGTATATATAATGTAAATACACATAATAAAACATAATATACACAGAAACCATCACACAAACAATTTAAATAGCACATAAATAATGAAGTAGAAGGTTAACCCAAAGAATGGAAATCAGGTTAAGAATTCCCTTACCTCAGGTTTGTATCACTTCCAACTTGTTTAAACTTCCTTTATAATGGTTACAAGAGTGTTATTATTATTTTACAGAAATATTTTCATGTTTACAACATCTTATATTATCTTTTCATAATATCATTTCCACCTTTAATTGTTAGTATTTTTCTCCTTGCACTGTTTTTGGGTGAGTTCTTAACATGATTTCCATGATTGGTTCATGGTGGATGTTCTTGTCGATTGGAAGTGAAATTAAAAAATTGGAATGGAAGGGTATTTAAATATTTCTAGTACCATAATTTAAACCATTTATCATTTTTATGTTTAATATGAGGATGATTCATAAGTTAAAACATTAATGATGTTTGTTTAGATCATTTTAGTGGTTCTTTGATAATAACAACCTCATTTTGTCTTATAAATTAGAACCATGAGTACAAAATAATTCTAGAACCATGGGTGATTCATAAAACATATATTATAACCTGTTTAAACCATATAAATTGTTTCATTACCAGATTTAAAATAATTAATGAAAATTGAAATCACATCATCCACGATGTCGGTAGTTCGACACATCACGAACAATGTTTTTATTCCTTGAATAAGTGGGAGAGGAGAAAAATAATGATGATGAATTTTCCATAAACATGATATAATCTAGAATATACATGATTTATGGATATTTAATGCCTCTTGGTTAAGGATATTTGAAGAATAATATGGAAGTAAATCAAAATAAAAGAATAAGTGAGAAATCTCTTACAAAAATTCGGCAGCCTAACGGCTATGCAACATGGTTTTAGAAAATATTAAAAAGAGTGGGGATAGGGGTCACCCATACAGAAATGAATAATAATATAGAGTATATCAATAATAATAATGAAATAAGAACATTTTATGGAAACTTGAAAGTTATACCACATAAAAGAGAACTTGAATGGAAAAAGAAAGAAATTGAGAATTTTCTTACCTTGTAGAGTAAACCTTAGAACTTGAAGGTTGGGACATTAGGGGATTGAGGAAACTTTTGGAGTACTAATATGAAGGTAAGGAGGCCATAGATTCATTGAGGAGTAATTGGGAATGAAGTTAATGAAGGAATGGGTTGGTATTTATAGGAAAAGTAAGGGAATATTTTAATAATTTTCAAGGGACACCTCATGAGTGGTATTTGCAAAACCATGGGCTTGCCCATGGTATTTTCCCATGGTATAATCCACATGGGACACCTCACATATTATTTAACTATACATAAGTCGACCGGATTTATGATGTCATTATTACATCATTAATGATGTCATTAACACACCGAAACTAAAAACTGTATTTTTTACTTTTCACTGAAAAATCAACTATTTAAGAAAAATTCCCAAAATTCACCCTAACCATTTATCGACGTGTATATTTCAAAAATTAATTCCATTTTTTGAAATTTTTTTTCTAAATATTTTCAATTTAATTATTAAATAAAATCATACTTAATTCAAAAATTATTTATTTAAAAACTATAACTTCTTTTATATCACAATGAAAAATTAATCAAGATCTCATTATCTTAAATCCTTAAGAAAATAAAATAATAATACAATTTACTATTCATTAGGGTCATATTACTATTCATAAGGGTATGTTACTATTCACCAAAAAAACAAGTTGGTTCCAATAGACTCCAAATAACATACTAAACACAATTTTAGATGACAGTTTCTTGAAATTAAAAACATAAAAGTGGAAAAGTTATGTTTTAAAGGCTAGTTAAAAATATCTACTTAAAACAAAGTTCCATGAATTTCTATTTATTTTTAGAAAAACTCGGGGTGTTAAATTATCCCGACCTTCTGGAAATTGCGTCCTCACAATTTTATTAACTTATTAAACAACCGAGGGTACTTTTCCCTCATAGCATTTTCAGACTCCCATGTTGCTTCTTCAAGCATGTGGATTCTCCACAAAACCTTTACCTGGTGGATTACCTTATTCCGCAATACCTGTTCCCTTCGATCAAGAATCTGAACTGGTTTCTCTTCATAAGAAATGTTCTCTTCCAACTGAACTGCTTCTGGGCTCAAGACATGTGATGAATCTGGGAAACACTTTCTCAACATCGAAACATTAAAAAAATTGTGTACCTGAAACAAACTCAGAGGAAAAGCTACATGGTATGCAACTATTCCAACTTTCTCTAAGATTTTAAAAGGACCGATGAACCATGTGTAGGTTCCGGGCACAGCGGAAGCGCGTTGGTGGGTTTTCCCAACTTAATTTTTCGTTAAACAATGTTCAATCCGAGATCCTTCACGATATAAAATGCCGAATATTCGGAATAGAACGAAGAACGAAAAGAAAAGATGAGTCCCGGAACCCTTGAGGAGGATCATCATATGTTTATTATAATTAATTTAATTGATGCATAAGAATTACCTCGTTGGAATTCTTTCTTTGTTGATGTGTCTGGTCACGATTTGGTGATCCGCCGTTGCATCGTAGAATACAAGTGTAGGATTCCTCTAGGGATGATCCACATGTGTGTCACGTATCTCCGGACGTCGCCGAAGAGATCTCTGGGTTCTAGCGCGGAAGAACCTTCGCTTGCAATGTCCGCCTTCAACTGCCTTGATCCGGTGGAGGATCTTGCTCTCGTAACTTGAGGGAGTTCTTGGTGGAAAGGTAATTCTCTCTTGGCTTGAGAGTATTTCCAAATCCGTTGTGCACAACAATGGCTCACCAAAAAATGTTGGGGTTGCAAGGATATTTATAATCAGGTTTGAGGTTAATAGAGTTATGACAATAAATAAATGCGTTACGCGTTTTATTTATTTCATTAACTCTTATTGAAAACCCCCCATGTCGAATTATTAATTCCTTGACATGCGCCCACGCTGATTATAATAAATATCATTTAATAAAACAATATTAAATCCTCAAAATCCCAATTAGAAAAACTACACGGCATGTAATAATTAATACACGGCGTGTACTTGTTTTCCATAAAACTACACAGCGTGTATATTTAATATACACGGCGTGTACTTTTATTTTCCATTTTTCTCCACCACATTTATTAGACCTTGAGTAATGACTATTTATTTCTTAAATAAATGTAACTGCATTACTCGCTAATAAATATATTATTTTATCCACAGTATATTATCTCGAATAACTTGTGTCAAAATAAATGCGATCAGACATCCTTAAATAATTATTAAACCACAGTCGGGAATAATATTTATTTAACTTGTTAAATTAATATTTAAGTGAGATACATGGACACACTTAGTGTGTGACCCTCTAGGCCTCTTTCTCAGTGGCATTAGGCTGAGCCTACCTAAAGTCCAAGGTTAGCGTCTAGCAACACGCCAAGGCACCCATAGAGAAAGATGTTAATGCCGCAATGACGTGTCACCTCCTACGAACGCTTACCGTGTAATATAATCCCTTTTTCTCGATATCTCCAATCAAGCGGGTTGCATGCTAGTGCCATCAACCCATGTGCTTAATTATTCTTTCTTTGACTTACCGAAATTGAACTTGCCCATACCTTACCATGGACATGGATTTATTTAGGCTATATCAATTCCATCAAAGGGCCTGAGATATCTAATTTCGTTATGGAACGGAAGGGACAAATCCTTTCTCGCATTATATATTAATGCGGTATTACTTGTGACACACCCAACGTACCCTACCTCGCTGCGAACAGTGTGTCGTCACAGTTTTCGTCAATACATCTAAGTGCGCGAGTTGTAATACCCATTAATAATAATCTTAAAGTCTAAGGATCAATACACATGTCCGTATATAGGAACATCCAATGACACTATGAAATATCGATTTCCTACTGGCGGGTCTCGTTCTCATAATATCCTCCTGGATATTACCAAGGGCGCACACCATGAGAAGGTGCCTCAAAGTTTTATGAGTCCTCACCCCTAATGACCTGTATTATTTGTGTCCCTCAAATAATATCATCCGGCCATAGAACATACATTCAAGAACAGTGTTATGGCACTTTCGGTTTCTCATCATAGCAGGGATCCGCTACGACCCTTTAATGCAACAGCTGTCCTTAGGACATTATCACATGACATGTCACACCGAAGAACAATCAAGATGTGATAAGGCTTTTATTTAATGAATAAAGTACAAAGTAGTTGGTTCTAGACCACCAACTCCAACAGACTCCCACTTGGACTAGAGCCAACTGCTAACAACCTTTAACCCGCTAGCTCTCACATGATATTCATTCTTCTGCTGAGATAGGACTTTAGTCATGGGGTCCACCACGTTCTCTTCCGTGGACACTCTACTCACTGCAACTTCACCCCTTTGATAGAAATCCCTCAAGAGGTGATACTTCCGGAGTATGTGCTTTGTCCGTTGATGTGACCTTGGTTCTTTTGCAAGAGCCACCGCTGCAGTATTATCACAATACAATGTAATGGGATCTTTACTTCTAGGCACCACATCAAGATCCTAGACAAAGTTCTGAATCCAAATGGCTTCTTTGGCTGCATCAGAAGCCGCTATATACTTAGACTCCGATGTAGAATCAGCGACAACTGGCTGCTTTGAACTCTTCCAGCTCACAGCTCCTCCATTGATACAGAAAACATATCCAGATTACAACTTCAGATCATTCTGATCTGTTTGAAAACCAGCATCAGCATACCCTCTGATGACAAGCTCCTCGTCTCCTCCATACACTAGGAACATATCCTTAGTTCTTCTCAGATACTTAAGGATAGTCTTAACAGCAGTCCAATGCTGTTCTCCTGGATCTGCTTGATATCTGCCTACCATGCTCAGTGCATAGGCAACATCAAGCCTGGTACATAACATGGCATACATGATGGATCCTATAGCCGAAGCGTATGGGATCTTGCTCATCCTATCTTTCTCCTGTTGCGTCTGGGGACACATTTTCTTAGAAAGATGTAAGCCATGTGACACTGGAACCAATCCCCTCTTGGATTTTTCCATACTAAATCTCTTTAGTATCTGGTCAATGTATGTACCCTGACTTAGTCCAAGTAGCCTCTTGGATCTATCACGAATGATCTTGATCCCTAGAATGTAGGCTGCTTCTCCTAAGTCCTTCATGTAGAAACACTTGTTCAACCAGTCCTTAACTGACTGTAAGGCTGGTACGTCTTTTCCAATAAGAAATATGTCATCAACATATACCACTAGGATGATGACCGCATTCCCATTAAACCGCTTATAAACACATGGCTCACATTCGTTCTTAATGAAACCAAATTCCTTTATGGCTTCATCAAATCGAATGTTCCATGACCTGGATGCTTTCTTTAATCCATAAATGGATTTCTGCAACTTGAAAAACCGTTTGGCTTCACCTGGTGTCACAAACCCTTCTGGTTGTGTCATATAGACATCTTCCTGAAGGTTCCCATTAAGGAATGCTGTTTTGACATCCATCTGCCAAATCTTGTAGTCATGGTAAGCTTCTATGGAAAGTATGATTCTTATGGATTTAAACATGGAAAATGGAGAGAAGGTTTCATCATAGTCAATTCCTTGATGCTGTCTGAATCCTTTGTCCACTAGCCTTGCTTTATAGGTGCTAAATTGACCTTCCATGTCCATCTTTCTTTTGAATACCCATTTGCATCCAATAGGCTTTACATCAACTGGCTCATCGACCAGAACCCAAACTTGGTTCTGATACATGGAATCCATCTCAGAATTCATAGCTTCTAGCCATCTTGCAACTTCTGAGCTTTCTACTGCTTCCTTGTAGGAGATAGGTTCATCATTGTCCAACAATAATGATTCACCATCCTTGGTGACTAGGAAACCAAATCTCTCTGGTTCCCTTACCTCTCTTGAGCTCCTACGCAGTACTTCTGTTTCTAGAACCTCTTCCACGGGGACCTATGTAACTTTTTCCTGTACCAACTCCTATGTATCTTGAGCATAAACTTCGTCTAAGTCAATCTTGCTCCCACTATCCTTCTTGAGGATGTGCTCCCTCTCAATAAAGAAGGCTTGTCTGGAGACAATCACTTTCATGTCTTGGGGGTTATATAGGTAATATCCTTTTGTTTCCTTGGGATATCCTATAAAGATACACTTTGTGCCCCAGGGTGCTAGTTTGTTGCCTGAGAAGGCCTTAACAAATGCCTCGCATCCCCATACACGTGTGTGCGACAAAGTGGGTTTCCTTCCATTCCATAACTCGGATGGAATTCCATTTTCTGCCTTAGTTGGTACTCGGTTTAATGTGTATGCTGCAGTTTGTAATGCATATCCCCAAAAGGATAATGGAAGATCCGCATGACTCATCAACGACCTCACCATGTCCAACAAGGTGTGGTTCCTCCTTTCACTAACACCATTCCACTGTGGTGTATAAGGAGGAGTGAGCTGAGATAGAATCCCAGACTCCCGTAGAAGATTGATGAACTCTTGGTTTAGATATTCTCCACCTTGATCCGATTTAAGCTTCTTTATATTCTTACCAAGTTGATTCTATACTTCATTCTTGAATTCCTTAAATTTATCTAAGGACTCTGACTTATACCTCATTAAGTAGACATAGCCATATCTACTCAAATCATCAGTAAAAGTAATAAAGTAAGAATATCCACCTCTAGCTTCTACTAGAAATGGTCCACACACATCTGTGTGTACCAATCCTAGAAGCTCTGTGGCCCTTTTACCTTGTCCACCAAAAGGCGTCTTGGTCATTTTTCCTTGTAAACAAGCGTGACATCTATCAAGTAGTTTTAGCTCAGTAGAGTCTAAATAGCCATCTTGGCAGAGCTTTGTCATTCGCTTCTCGTTCACATGACCAAGGAGGTGATTCCATAACTGGGTGATGTATGAGTCATGTGAGTTTGTTTCGTTATCGATTGCCAACACTTGGTTTTCGTAATTTAATACATACAAACCATTATTCAAATGTTCCATACCATAACATACGTTGTTCTTATAAAAGAGACAACCCTTATTTCCAAACTTGAAAATAAATCCATCCATATCCAAACAAGATACAGAAATTATGTTCTTGGTAACACTAGGCACAAAATAACAGTTTTGTAAAACCAAAATCATGCCAGTTGGCAATGAGAGGTGATAGTTGCCAATAGCCAACACAGCCAGCCTTGCGCCATTGGCAGCTCGAAGATCCACCTCTCCTCTGGCGATCTTTCTAAATATACTTGGTTCATGCATTTGAATACAGATGTGATCCCCACAAGCTGTATCTAATACCCAATGTGTAGAAATAGAAAGATTGCACTCGATAACGAACGCACCTTTAGCGTCCCCACAATTCTAGGTGCAGTTCCTCTTCCAGTGGCCCTACTTTCCACATGCAAAACACACTGCTTCCCATTCCTTGCCCTGCCTCTGGATCTTCCCCTTCTTGGAGGGACAGTGCTCGGGGGATTTAGACCGTTTATAAGTCTTTGGACCCTTTGCCTTGTCCTTCCTTTTCTTGTTCACCATACGGACTGCGGGTTTGTCACGCCCCATGTCCTTATCTACCTGGCGAATCAAGGTCAGAAGCTTTGATAGACTATTCTCATTGCTGCTCATGTTATAGTTGACAATGAAGCTAGAGAAGTTCTTGGGCAATGATGATAGGATGATATCTGTACGTAACTCATCTGGGAATTTAATCCCTAAGATGTCCAAGCGTTCAATGTAGCCAATAAGCTTGACCACATGAGGCCCAACTGGCACAGACTCTCCAAGATTCGTGGTAAACAAAGCATTGGAGATCTCATACCTCTCCTGTCTCGCCTTCTCTTGGTAGAGATATTTAAGGTGAGACATCATGCTATACGCATCCATGTTTTCATGTTGCTTCAAGAGCTCATTAGACATGGCCGATAGCATGAAACACTGGACATATGTGGCATCATCCATGTGTTTCATGTAGAGAGATAATTCCTCATCACTAGCCTCTTTCTCAGTCGCAACTGGAATAGGCTCTTCCAGCACATATAATTTCCTTTCGTGGAGAAGGACGACGCGTAAACACCTCTGCCACTCTTGGAAATTGGTGCCGGTGAGAAGTTTTTCTTTTTTGAGTATGGTGCACAATGATATGTTTGAAGTCATTTTCTTGCCGTTTCTACAATTTAAGATGAGAAAAGGTTTAGTACTTTATTATAAAAATGAGACAAATAAATAAATTAATACTTATTAGTCTCCCACTATTTTATCTAAATCCAATATCCCTCACCATTGACTTCAGAATATTCTATTGCGTGAATATTCTAGTGGCAAGGATCCATATTTCCCTTCGCATTACCCCAACTAGGGTTGGTCAAGCAACTTGAAGGGTTTTAGGTAGGCATTCCAAATGACAACTGCATTAACTCGTAGTTCCTTGATCCGCTGAGTGGACTCCCCAATCCTAAAATCCTTTTTGGATTTCCTCAACCTTTGCCTCTTGGTCACACCAAGTCCTGCTGTGGCAGTCAACCCTTGATGCGAACCAAGTCAAGTCAACCCAAAACCTTGAATTAGAATTCCCCAATAATTGAAAGCACCCCAACTAGGGTTGGTCAAGCACTTTGAACTATGGTTCGATTCTAACCAAGATTATGGAAGGCTATGCCGACTTAATATTTATTTTGAGGGATTTTATCCTTATACGTAAATTGCCATTTTATTATCTTTGATTACATGATTGTTAATATTAAGTGGGATATACTTAAGTGATTAACCATGTCTAAGATAATATTTACGTATAAGACAATTTTATTTTAGTTCCATCTTGAATGCTCGTTTAATTCATTAATTATGTGATCGTGACAACACACCCACAATAAATAAACCATGCAACTGACAGAAATAAAATAAATGGTATGATCATGAGCTTTTATATTGGTTAGTTTATCTAGATGTTGATAAACTAACCCAAGACCTAGGGGAGAAACACCTTGAACCTTTCGGGTTCATGTTTACAGCTTTCCACCTGTCCACCTTTGTATCTCCTTGGATTGGTTTCATCTTGGATCCTGACTTGAGCCACCTCCACTAGCTTGGGAGCTCCATCAATTACATATGAATTTATCTCACACGCAGGTGAGGGGAAAAAAGGGGTTTTTACATAAAAGAATCCTTGGGTGCGCAGGCCCTACATATTAATGAGGAGATGGCTCGCAGGCCAACAAATTTACTTTAAATAAATTAATTAAAAGAAACCATTCACATACAAAGGTCTCGGTCTACCTCATGATCATCCATACATGAAACGATATTTACGCATAAATAAAACTAGCATTCAATTCTTTAATCGTTCTTGTTTAAGATAAATCACGCTCGAATCAATTAATTATCTTTAATTAATCAATCCTTTTATCTTAAATCCCTTTTCTGAATTTCCTTGAGATTCTCATCCATCATAATTTTAAACAAATAAATTCATTTAAAATTATCCTTGTACACAACTTGTACCTTGGATGCAACCCGACGAATTCCCATTTATTACGCAGATGTTAAATTAAACACATATATATAAAACACCTATCACGTGTTGTGCCTCAGCTTTACACCTGCACCATGGTACACGTCTCAAGGGTTTGTATAATATAATAATAAATTTTAATAAATCTGCGTAATTTGGGTGAGTACACGGCATGTAGTTCCGACTACACGGCATGTACTTTTTCTTCACCGTCCATCCGAAGTACACGCCCGGGGATAGGGCGTGTTAATGTACTTCGGAAATTTTCGGAGTACACGGCGTGTATAGTGGGACACATGCCGTGTAGTTTCCGCGTTACACGGTTTCTAGACGGGCAGGCTATGTACGGAGTACACGACCCAACCCTAACCTGAAGGGACTACACGCCATGTTCATTGGACCACACGTCATGTATTCCGGAAACCGTGTGCCACCTGTTTCTGGTCAACACACGGTGTCTTAAATTCTTATAAAGAATCCAATACACGGCCTGATATGGCGGATCAGTCAATGCATTGAACCTAGACTACACGGTGTGTACTTCTGAATACACGCCGTGTATTCTGGTGTTATACGGCCAGAAACATTTGGCTCCTCCGGATGAGTTCCTCTATTTTATTTTAATCAAAATTAAAAGAAAAAATCAGTTTCTGTGAGGTGAACGAGAAACGAGAGAGGAGGAACAGATCTCGATATTCAGATTTCCAGAACGATTAAACATGAATTGAAATAACTAAATTATTAAATGCGTAAATCACCAACAAAAAAATAAATAATTATAACCAACGATATGACCCGCTCTGATACCACTTGTAGGTTCCGGGCGCAGCGGAAGCGCGTTGGTGGGTTTGCCCAACTTAATTTTTCGTTAAACAATGTTCAATCCGAGATCCGTCACGATATAAAACACCGAATCTTCAGAATAGAACGAAGAACGAAAAGAAAAGATTAGTCCCGGAACCCTTGAGAAGGATCATCATATATTGATTATAATTAATTTAATTGATGCATAAGAATTACCTCGTTGGAATTATTTCTTCGTTGATGTGTCCGGTCACGATTCTGTGATCCATCGTTGCGTCGTAGAATCCAAGTGTAGGATTCCTCTAGTGGTGATCCACACATGTGTCACGTATCTCCGGACGTCGCCGAATAGATCTCTGAGTGCTAGCACAGAAGAAACTTCGCTTGCGATGTCCGCCTTTGACCGCCTTGATCCGGTGGAGGATCTTGCTCTCGTAACTTGAGGGAGTTCTTGGTGGAAAGGGAATTCTCTCTTGTCTTGAGAGTATTTCCAAATCCGTTGTGCACAACAATGGCTCACCAAAAAATGTTGGGGTTGCGAGGATATTTATAATCAGGTTTGAGGTTAATAGAGTTATGACAATAAATAAACGCGTTACGTGTTTTATTTATTTCATTAACTCTTATTGAAAACCCCCCATGTCGAATTATTAATTCCTTGACATCCTCCCACGCTGATTATAATAAATATCATTTAATAAAACAATATTAAATCCTCAAAATCCCAATTGGAAAAACTACACGGTGTGTAATAATTAATACACGGCGTGTAATTGTTTTCCATAAAACTACACAGCGTGTATATTTAATATACACAGTGTGTACTTTTATTTTCCATTTTTCTCCACCACATTTATTAGACCTTGAGTAATGACTATTTATTTCTTAAATAAATTTAACTGCATTAATCGCTAAAAAATATATTATTTTATCCACAGTATATTATCTCGAATAACTAGTGTCAAAATAAATGCGATCAGACATCCTTAAATAATTATTAAACCACAGTCAGGAATAATATTTATTTAACTTGTTAAATTAATATTTAACTGAGATACATGGACACACTTAGTGTGTGACCCTCTAGGCCTCTTTCTCAGTGACATTAGGCTGAGCCTGCCTAAAGTCCAAGGTTAGCGTCTAGCAACATGCCAAGGCACCCATAGAGAAAGAAGTTAACGCCGCAATGACGTGTCACCTCCTACGAACGCTTACCATGTAATATAATCCCTTTGTCTCGATATCTCCAATCAAGCAGGTTGCATGCTAGTGGCATCAACCCATGTGCTTGATTATTCTTTCTTTGACTTCCCAGAATTGAACTTGCCCATACCTTACCATGGACATGGATTTATTTAGGCTATATCAATTCCATCAAAGGGCATGATATATCTACTTCCGTTATGGAACGGAAGGGACAAATCCTTTCTTGCATTATCTATTAATGCGGTATTACTCGTGACGCACCCAACGTATCCTACCTCGCTGCGAACAGTGTGTCGTCACAGTTTTCGTCAATACATCTAAGTGCGCAAGTTGTAATACCCATTAATAATAATCTAAAAGTCTAAGGATCAATACACACATCCGTAGATAGGAACATCCAATGACACTATGAAATATGGATTTCCTACTGGCGGGTCTCGTTCTCATAATATCCTCCTGGATATTACCAAGGGCGCACACCATGAGAAGGTGCCTCAAAGTTTTATGAGTCCTCACCCCTAATGACCTGTATTATTTGTGTCCCTCAAATAATATCATCCGGCCATAGAACATACATTCAAGAACAATGTTATGGCACTTTCGGGTTCTCATCATAGCAGGGATCCGCTACGACCCTTTAATGCAACAGCTGTCCTTAGGACATTATCACATGACATGTCACGTAGAAGAACAATCAAGATGTGATAAGGCTTTTATTTAATGAATAAAGTACAAAGTAGTTGGTTCTAGATCACCAACTCCAACACCATGGACTTAACTTTCCTTTCTTACCGAAACACATCACACTTTTCCAAGGATAGAATTTAAGGAAAACATGGTCACCTACCTCGAAAGAGAAGTCTTTCCTTCTGTTATCTGCATAACTTTTCTGCTTGCTCTAAGCTGTCCTCATGTGCTGCTGGATCATACTCACTTTCTCAGCCACTTCTTCTACAAATTCTAGCCCCATCAACTTTCTTTCACCGAATTCATCCCAAAACGCTGGAGTCCGACACCACTTCCCATACAAGGCCTCAAAAGGTGCCATCTGAATACTGGAATGAAAACTATTATTATAAGAAAACTCAACTAAAGAAAGATGCTGATACCAACTTCCCTGATAGTCCATTGAACAAGCTCGAATCATATCCTCCAAAGTTTGAATCGTTCGTTCTGACTGCCCATCTGATTGAGGATGAAAAACTATACTGAAATTTAACTCTGTGCCCAACGACTTCTGAATTCTCTTCCAAAATTTAGAAGTGAACTTGAAATCTCAGTCAGATACAATGGAAAGAGTAACTCCATGTAACCTGACAATCTTCTTAAGGTACAATCGATAAAGCTGATCCAATTTCATTGTATCTCGAATAGAAATAAAATGTGCAGACTTTGTTAGCCGATCAACAATAACCCAAGTTACATTGTTACCTCGAGAAGTCTTTGGTAGTCCCACCACAAAGTCCATGGATACATTATCCCATTTCCACTCTGGCACTGGAAAATGATGAAGCATCCCCTTCGTTAACTGCCACTCTACTTTAACCTGTTGACACATCAAAAATTTCATGGTAAAATCATCAATATCTCTTTTCATTCAATCCCACCAATAATACTCCCGAAAGTCTCTGTACATCTTAGTACTGCCAGGATGAACAGAAAATGGAGAACTATGAGCTTCGCACAACAAATCTTTCTTCAACTGAGAATCACTAGGCACACACAACCTTTTTACAAATCTTAAAACACAATCTTTATCAAGGTTAAATTTAGGCAACTTACCAATTTTAACCAATTATACCTTTTTCTATAGCTCACAGTCTTCCTTATGCGCTTGCTTAATTCTGTCTGTCAACAAATACTGCACTGAAACCTGAAAAAAAAAAACAGATGTATTCCCTGCACCAATAACTTCTAAGCCAAAATTCAATAAATCATTAATCAAGGGTTTATGTTCCAAACATAACATGGTTAATGATGCATGATGTTTTCGACTCAAGGTATACACCACTTTCTTTTCTTTTCTGGGATGGTAATTGATTGTACAGTCATAATCCTTTATCACTTATAGCCATATTTTCTACCTCATGTTTAATTCCTTCTGAGTAAATATATACTTTAGACTTTTATGGTCAGTATATATTTGGCATTTGGTTTTGTATAGATGATGCATCCAAATTTTCAAAGTAAAAACCACATCTTCCAAATCCAAATCATGTGTGGGATAATTTAGATCATGAGGTTTAAGTTGTCTCGAAGCATAGGCAATTACCTGATCATTCTGTATCGAAACAAAACCAAGTCCCTTCAAATAAGCATCTTTGTAGACGACAAACTCACCATTTTAGGATGGTGAGGAAAAAACTGGAGCATTCCCCAATATCTTCTTCAATTCCTGAAAACAAACATCACATTCCTCTATCCAAACAAATTTAACCCCTTTCCATGTTAACTTAGTTATCGGGCTAGATAACCGTGCAAAGTTCTTAAAAAACCGTCTGTAATAACTTGATAACCCAAGAAAACTACGAATCTAAGTAACATTTGTGGGTCTTGTCCATTCTTCAACTACTTTTGTTTTCACAGGATCAACTGTTATTCTATCCTTATTTACAATGTTCCCAAGAAAATAAATCTGTTGCAACAAAAAATCACACTTTCTGAATTTTCCATACAGTTTCTTTTCTTTTAAAGTATGCAAAACAACCCTTATATGTTTTTCATGCTCCTCTTTATTTTTAGAAAATACCATAATTTCATCAGTAAATACAACAAAAAACTTATCCAAGAACTCATTAAATACTCTATTCATAAGATTCATGAATACAACAGGTGCATTAGTTAATCTAAACGGCATAACAAAAAATTCATAAAGCCCATATCTAGTAAGAAAGGCTGTTTTTGGGATGTCATCCTCCGTCACCTTCAGCTGATGGTATCCGGATCTCAAGTCAATCTTGGAAAAGTACTGAGCTCCCTGGAGCTGATCAAACAAGTCACTGATATGAGGAAAAGGATATTAGTTTTTAATAGTGATGTTATTTAAAGCTCTATAATCAATGCAAATTCTCATGGAACCATATTTCTTTTTAACAAACAAAACAGAATCTCCCCATGGTGAAGTGCTAGGATGAATGAAGCCTTTGTCAAGAAAATCTTGCAACTAATTTTTCAATTCAAGAAGTTATATTGGAGCCATACGATATGGGGGTTTTGAAATTGGCTTAGCATTTGGAACTAAGTCAATTGTGAATTCGACTTCTCGATCAGGTATTACACTGGGTAAATCATCAGGAAAAACATCAAGGTATTCATTTACCACTGGAACATAATTAATTTGAATAGTTCTCTTGTTTTCAATAATATTAGCAAGATAAATTTCATTTCCATCTTTCAATAGTTTCTCATCTTCCTGATATGTTATCAATTTTATGGGTTCATTCTTGTATACAAACTGAAACTCTTTCTGAAAAACAACTTCTTTAGCTCTACAATCAATCTTAGAATAATAATCTGAAAGCCAGTCTATTCCCAGAATCACATCAAACTCGACTAAGGGTAAAACAACAAGGTTTGAAGGTAAAGTCTTTCCACAGACCACAATAGAAAGATTCTTATAATTCCTCTTTGATATAACATTTCCCTTGGTGTTTTAACAACAACTTCATGTCTTATTTGTTGAGGTGATATTTCCAAATCACCAGAAAATTTCTCAGAGATGAAGGAATGTGTAGAACCCGTATTAAAAAAAACTTTAGCAAAATTTGAGTGAACAAACAAAGTACCTGATACAACTTCATTGGATGGCCTAACATCTGCTGAAGTAGTCGCAAAATATCTCACTACACCTTTCTACTTATAGTTTTACTTCTTTGCATCATTCATATCTCTCTTTGGGCCGACATTTGCATAGTGATCCATCTCACCACATTTAAAACACTTTATAGTTTGCTTATCAGGATTAGTCTTAGGATCATTTTCGTTACAATCTCAGGCCATATGTCCAAACTTACCACATTTAAAACACTTCCCAGTTTTGCTAAGACATTCACCAGGGTGTTTCTTGCCACACTTTTCACAAACTAGAAATTGGATTTTCTTACCATCATATTTCTTTGGTTGATTCTTACCCATTTCTTGCTAGCTAGACCTCTTCTTCTCTTTGTTTCCAAAATGCATGTGATCATCAGCAAACTCCACCTCTACCCTCTCAGAACATTAAACAAGTTTCTCATAATTTTTGAATTCACGGGAGGCCAATGCCCTTTGATACCTTGGCTTCAATCCTGAGTAAAAGTGGTTGATTTTTCTATCAAGATCCAGAATAATATTTGGAGAATACCTCTCCAGTTGGGTGAAGTTTTCTTTATACATATCCACTGAATCTTCCTCCTTCTATTTCAATTCAAGGAATTTCTTCTCCATTCTAAGTCGCACCACCTATGGAAAATATTTTTCAAGGAAAAGACTTTTAAATTCATCCCACTCTAAGGCATCAAAATACTCTCTACCCTTGATATTACTTACCATTGACCACCACTGATTATCTTCCCCTTAAAAACAATAAATGGCAAGACTTACCTTTTGATTGTCTGAACATCCCATAACATCGAATATCTTTTCAAGGGATTTGATCCATCCTTCAGCTGCTACTGGGTCAGAAGATCCATTGAATGCAGGAGGATGTTGTCTCATAAAATGTTCCACTACTGTCATGTTCCATTGTGGTACCTCTATTGATTCTCTTGCATGGATTCCACCACCATTTATTTCCTGCGTTAGCTGAGCCATTACTGTCACAAACTGCTCGGTTCCGATCCCTACCATTCTGGGCTATAGTTATGAAAGGATGTCATTCTGTCAGTGACTCTCCTCTTCAGCATCCCTATTATTTATGCGGACAAACATTATGAACAAAAATATCTTATATGAAGAAACATGGTAATATTTAAATGCTATAACATTTCAAATTAAACATAGAGTTAAAATTATTTATGGTATTCTATTAACATCACCCTAACCCCCTAAGTTATCTAAACAATCCTATGATACCAACTATAAGGACCCGACCTTATTACATACATAATCTTGAATTTAGTCAAGAATAAAATTCATTTTACATTGAGGATATTTTCAAGTTTATATCTTTATAGAATTAGGACAATACATTCATAACATTACACATTATTACAGAGTGGATACCATAAAAACAGTTTCCATTTTTTTCAAAATATAAAACATTAAAACTTAAAACAAGACTCCTTGACAATTATTCAATATTAACATGGCTTCCTTACTTTACTTACACATCCATTAACCTGTGAAAATCATTTAAAAACTTGGGATGAGCACAAAAACTCAGTAAGGGATGGAAAATAAGTAAATATCACATTAGTCCATGAATACTCGTAACGTATGAAAACATTTTCAAAAGACATTATTGTCACTCATATATACTTACTTCATGTAACATGATATTTACACAAGATACACACAAACATGAGAACATAAATATAATAATAAAGGTATCTTGGGGCATTACTTACATAATCTTGTAACCATTCTTGGCTACCTTATAATTTGTAACCCTCACGACTACCTTACTTTGTGTAACCACCGCAGTTACACTTGGAGTAACCATATGACTGAACAAAAACTTACTCATACCCAATGAATTGGAGGGAGATATAGGTCCCAAAATTCATCATAAATAATTCCCAAGAACCAAAACATAGTCACGCAACATGAATAATTCCATAAAAACATTGCTTTGGTATTTCATAAAACCGATTTTAAAAAGAGGATTTTTAAAGAAAATCCCCTTATAAATATCATACAATTGAAAGGAGACTTAATATAGTGGATGGAGTATGTATATATACTGTAAATACACATAATAAAACATAATATACACAGAACCCATCACACAAACAATTTAAATAGCACATAAATAATGAAGTAGAAGGTTAACCCAAAGAATGGAAATCGGGTTAAGAATTCCCTTACCTCGGGTTTGTATTACTTACAACTTGTTTAAAATTCCTTTATAATGGTTAAAAGAGTGTTGTTAGTATTTTACAGAAATATTTTCATGTTTATAACATCTTATATTATCATTTCATAACATCATTTCAACATTTAATTGCTAGTATTTTGCTCCTTGCATTGTTTTTGGGTGAGTTCTTAACATGATTTCCATGATTGGTTCATGGTGGATGTTCTTATCGATTGGAAGTGAAATTATATAATTATAATGGAAAGGTATTTAAATATTTACAGTACCATAATTTATACCATTTATCATTTTGATGTTTAATATGAGGATGATTCATAAGTTAATACATTAATGATGTTCGTTTTGATCATTTTAGTGGTTCTTTGATAATAACAACCTCATTTTGTCTTATAAATTAGAACCATGAGTAAAAAAGAATTATAGAACCATGGGTGAGTCATAACAAATATATTATAACCTGGTTCAACCATATAAATGGTCTCATGACCATATTTAAAATAATTAATGAAAATTGAAATCACATCATCCACGATGTCGGTAGTTCGACACATCACAGACAATGTTTTTATTCCTTGAATAAGTGGGAGAGGAGAAAAATAACGATGAGGAATTTTCCATAAAAATGATATAATCCAGAGTATACATGATTTTTGGAGATTTCATGCCTCTTGGGTAATGAGATATGAAGAAGAATAAGTAAGGAACTCAAAATAAAAGAATAAGTGAGAAATCTCTTACAAAAATTCGGCAGCCTAACGGCTACGCAACATGGTTTTAGAAAATATTAAAAAGAGAGGGGATAGGGGTCAACCATCCAGAAATGAATCATAATATAGATTAGATCAAGAATAAAAAGGAAATAAGAACATGGTATGGAAACTTGAAAGTTATACCACATAAAAGAGAACTTGAATGGAAAAAGAAAGAAATTGATAATTTTCTTACCTTGTAGAGTAACCCTTAGAAATTAAAGTTTGGGACATTAGGGGCTTGAGGAAACCTTCATAGGACTACTATGAAGGTAAGGAGGCTAGAGCTTAATTGAAGAGGAATTGAGAATGAAGTTAATGAAGGAATGTGTTGGTATTTATTGGAAAAGTAAGGGAATACTTTACTAATTTTCAAGGGACACCTCATGAGTGGTATTTGCAAAACTATGGGTTTGCCAATGGTATTTGACCATGTTATAAGCCACTTGGGACCCCTCACATATTATTTATCTATACACAAGTAGACCAGATTTATGACATCATTATTACATCATTAATTATGTCATTAACACACCGAAACTAAAAACTATTTTTTACTATTCACTGAAAAATCAACTGTTTCAAAAAAATTCCCAAAATTCACCATAACCATTTATCGATGTGTAAATTTAAAAAATGAAGTCCATTTTTTGAAAATAATTTTCTAAAATTTTTTAATTTATTTTTTAAATAAAATCATACTTAATTCAAAAATTATTTATTTAAAAACTATAACTGCTTTTATATCACATTGAAAAATTAATCAAGATGTCATTATCTTAAATCCTTAAGAAAATAAAATAATAATACAATTTAATATTCATTAGGGTAATATTACTATTCATAAGGGTATGTTACTATTTAAAAAGAAAACAAGTTGCTTCCAATAGACTCCAAATAACATACTGAACACAATTGTAGATGACAGTTTCTTAAAATTCAAAACACAGAAGTGGAAAAGTTATGTTTTAAAGGCTAGTTAAAAATATATACTTAAAACAAAGTTCGATGCATTTATATTTATTTTTATAGTAAATTGGGTTGTTACAGTGTGACTGGTATAACTCCAAGTGTGTCATTATTTAAAATTGACATTAATTTTAGTAAAAAGAACAAGTGACATACTCAAAACTGAGAAAACACATTCTTATTGTTTTGATACTTTAGGAAAACAATTCATAACTAATTTGTGATTTGAAATGTTATCCCAATGAGGTTAAATACCCTGATATGGGGGGGGGGGGTAAATCATGGTACGATAGATTAAAACAGCTGCCCCTTCAGATCTCGTTTCTTTGTTTCCTATAGAAATGTATGAACAAAATTGAAATCATGCAAGAGATATAGAAATTTTACTTGGTTAACCCTCAATGGGATACATACAAGGAGCATACAATGGCAATGTTACAATGTACCAAATCCACTAAATCTCACTGCCAAAGTACAAGGTTCGGGCTATAACACTTCTATTCTTAGACTCACTACCTTTACAAGGTTTAGGGTCATCTCACTACTTTATCAAGGGTCACTCCCAATGTCTCTTTCTCTAGATCACTACTAGTGGAAAGGATCACCGTATTCCTATTCCTTTTATCACAACTATTATAAGGGATCCAATCATAGTTTATATACTTGTAGGTCCCTTAATTATCTCTAATGAATGCATCCTTCACTGTATATAGATGATCTATTGAAGTCTCACTTTCATGCACTAATGAATACCCCTTTACCATAGTATTACTGGGCAACTATAGTATTTTGCAAAAATTTTGGGTGTTATGCACGCAACTTTAATTCCTTACACATAACATTTATGATTTTTCACAAAAAACATCTAGGACACAACTACCTTCTTACATGCAACTACCTTCTTACGCACAACTCCCTTTTTACATGCAACTCCCTTTTCATGAAATTCTTACATGATTTAGAGCCTCAGATTTCTCAAAGGATTGAGATATGGAAATGAGGGGGTTAACCACCTATTTATAGGCATTTCCATCCCTATGTGTAATTTCATAATGTTTATTCCTTTGAATGAATAAGATCCTCTTCAAGTGCATAAAACCACATTTGATGTCGCATTGTGCGTGTAGGCCTCTTCACACCTATCACTTCATCTTTATTTTTTAGGCACACACAAACCAACTTTCATACAAAAAACCAATCTTTCATGGGATTATTTTCTTTTACATATTTTTATGTGATGATCCTATAACTCCACTTGTGCACAACATTTAGATTCACCTTCAATCTTGTGCACAACTTCCTTTTCCATAAACACCTTTCTCCATTCTCTATATTTTAGAACAAAAAATTTGGTAAACACTAAGAAACGACGCCACGTTATATAGAATCTTTTTGTACTGCCTCTAGAGGGTCCATTACTTTGTCTTGGATATTTTTCAATATAGCTTATCAATAATCTCTTTGGACCTCCCCAACTAATCTTGGAAACCATCTTTGACAAAAAGCACAATCAACCCAAAACCACCACAATGTTACCTGAAGGATTTTTTCCCAAAAATCCCCCCTTTGGGTTTATTGAAAACTCTTCTTATTTTGATATATCATTAAACCCTCTTATATATTCTACCACCATTAGATTCATACTATTAAAATATAGATCAAAGACTTACTCAACACACACTCTAAGCCCACATGAACCATGCTCGACATGAGAAACAAGAGTAGCATGAAAATATCATCAATGAAACACTTCATTCCGGAAACCACTCAAAATTTTTCATCATGAACTCTATACATCATGATATATATATCCTTTGATAGATCATTTTTAGCATTGTTAGATTTAAAACTCCCCTACTTTACTGCTTGAGTTCTCATGTCTTAAAATTCTTAAATATATCCAAGCTAAGCTCTGACAGATATGACCATGAAATGTTTACTCATAACACTAAATTCTCATCATGTTATAGAAGAACCCCCCTATATCACTACTTCCACTATCAGATTCTCCACCTTGTATTGATTAAGACATTTTATTCTCCCCTTAAATAGACACATTTTATCCTCCTTTGTCAACAAACCTGAAGGTTTACTTCTGCAATAGGGTAAAGAACACATATCAACACATTAGGGAAAAATAAACCATAAATAGGGGAGAGGGGGTCCCACATACACACTTTTTCAAGTGTGGGGAGTCGACTGAACTCCCAAATCCAGTCGATGCCTATCAAATGCTTCTTTGGGTAAGGTCTTTGTTAGAATGTCCACAACCTGTAGTTCTGTAGGCACATAATCTAACTTCATAAGCCCTTTCTCCACCTTCTCCTTGATAAAATGATACTTGATTTTAATGTGCTTTGTACTTAAGTGATGGAAAATATGTTTTATAAGATTTATAGCACTTGAATTATCACAATGGATTTTGATCAAAGACTACACTTCACCTCCCATATCATGACATTACTGCTTCATCCATAATAATTGCAAGCACACTTGAGCAGTCACAATATATTCAGCTTCTAGTTTGCTCAATGAAATGAAATAATATTTCTTAATTATCTAAAAAATACACAATCCACTAAGATAGAATGAACCACTTGAAGTTTATTTTCTATCATATATTGATTTATCCTAAAATGTATCAGTATATCCCAATAACTCTTGCTGAGATTTTTCATTGTAAGTTAAACCAAAAATATACTATGACCTTGATATACCAAAGTATTATTTTCACTTCAAACAATTTAATTTACTTGTTATTAATTTGATACCATGATTCTTGACATGTGGAAAAACATATATCCAGTTGTGTCACTATTAAGTACCACAATCTTCCAATGATCTGCCTATATTTCGTGATATTAACTGCTTTGACTTCATCATCCTGAGACAGTTTCATTCAGGTAGCCACCAGAGTCTTCATCTCCTTGGAATTATTGATTAAAAATATCCTCAAAACCTCCTTGGAATATTTATATTGAGAAATGAATGTTCCATTCATTCCTTATGTCACCTGTAAATGAAGGAAAAATGTCAGTTCACCAATCATTGACATTTCAAATTCAGTTTTCATGAATTCCACAAATTGAGTGCACTTTGCTTCATTTGATCCACCAAATATTATGTCATCGACATATACCAACACCATCATTATTTTATTACTATCATTGTTGATATGGAGACTGTAATCAACTCCACCATACTGAAAACCAAGCTTTTTTAAAAACTGATCTAGCCTTGAGTACCATGATCTTGGTGCTTGTTTCAACCCATATAGAACCTTATTCAGCCGAAAAATCTATTATCAACATCATGAATTATAAAACCATATGGATTCTCAATATAAACCTATTCTTCTATAACCCCATTCAAAAATTCTGACTTGACATCCATCTGGGAAACTTTAAACTTTATTTTCACTATTATTGACAACAATAATCTGATTGTCTCTATCCTTGAAAAAGATAAAAATGTTTCATTAATATTGATACCCTTTATCTGGTAGTACCCTTTGCACACTAGTTGTGATTTGTTTCAAATCACTACACCATCTTCATTTATCTTGTTGAAAAAGACCCATTTGGTCCCAATGAAATTCTTATATGTTGGACTAGAAATGACCTCCCATGTATGATTCTTCTCAATTTGGTCAAGCTCTTCATTCATAGCCTAAACCTAATTCTCATCTCTAGCTACTTCATCAAAACATTTAGGCTCTACCTATGATAAGTAAGATGCTTGCTGTAGAGTCTCCATCCTCCTTGTCTGCACTAGCGCTATCTGATTACCAATTATGTTATGTTTGTAAACCATGTATCTTCTTGTTGGTATCTATGAAAATACTAATTTATTATCATCCTTATAATTATCTGATTCTTATTCTAAATCAACATATAGAACTTGAATATCCCCTAATCTTCTTATCTCTTCATTATTATCCTCCTAAGTCTATCATGTATTTGCTGAAGATTTTGCTCATTCTCTACAATAGTTATATCATTTATTTCAACCACCATTCCCATACACTTATTAAAGAATTTATATTCTTTTATTTTCTTTGAGTATCCACGAAATATACCTTCATCTCCATGAGATTCAAAATTCCTATTATTCTCCTTGTTGAGAATGGAACACTTACTTCTGAAGACTAGAAAGTACTTTAATGATGGATTATTTACATACCATAGTTGATATGGAGTCTTATCTTATTTTGGACAAAATAAAGATCTATTTGATATGTATAATGATGCATCAATGATTCTTTCCAAAATTTATCTAGAAGGTCTTTCTAAATGAACATTATTCTAGCCATATTGTTGATAATTTGATTTCTTCTCTCAAATAATACATTTTTTTGTGGAGTTATTACTAATGAAACTTGGTTCCTTATCCCATGTTTCTCGAGATAATCATAAACTTGGAAATTTGTTAACTATGTTCCATTATCTATTCATATCATTCATATTGTTTGACCTAACATTTTCCTAATTTCGCTTCAATAAGTTTTTATGCAACTGAACACTTAATATTTGTGGGTGATGGATGAAACCCATGCCATTATACTAAAATCATCAATCAAGAGAACATAATATATCCTCTCATCAATATCCCTTGGTGAAATTGGTCCACACACATCAATATGTACCAACATAAGCAATCTTGTTGACCTTTTATCTTTTTCCTTATATGTCTTTCAAATGATCTTCCCTTGTTGGCAATAATCGCATGTATGAGTATGATATTGTAATAATCTAGGGAGGTCTCGAGAAGAATCACATTTCACCAGATCTTACAAGGATGTTTGGATTAAGTGACCAAGATGTTTATGCCATAACTTGTTTTCTTCTTCCTTGTACAAAAAGAAACATATCTTCTTCTCCACTCACAAGGTAGATATCCCCTTTTGTACACTTTCCATTCAAAAAAACTGTACCATCTTTTTCTTTGATGAAACATAATTTCCTAGAAGATCTTTTGGAATGTATTGAATCACATAATTATATGACACTTAGTAAGTTGGGACTAAGTTATTTAACAATAAATACATATTCACATCTCATGTCTTTCCCCCCAAACTTGTATTTTTCCGAGACAACAATATTTAGGCCCTCATCATTACCAAATCTAACAATACCTTCTTTATCATAGATAATTATGGTCACAATATCCTTATTTCCTTTCATATGAGAAGTGCATCTACTGTCAAAAATCCATATTCTAGTATGATATGATTCTTTAAAATCAATCTCTCCAACCACTACTTTCTCATATCTTTTCTTCTTGATCAATTTTTTGACTTCATACCCAGTATGTATTGATATTTTTTATTTTCCTCAGAGTATGATGGAATAAATTCATATTGAAATAATGAAAAAATATTTTTAATTTTCAGTTCACTTAATGGTTTTTTGAATTACTACTTGAGACCAATTTGGTTATTCTTTGGAACATTCCTCTGTATGGTTGATGTACAGTCTCTAGCCATGTGTATACATCCTCTACCCAAAAAAAAAAACAATGTCCCTTGAAAGATGTTCTAGATTATTTCCCTCTATTTGTTTTCCATTGTTTTTCTTATGCCCTTTGGTAGCTCTTGGCTATAAAACACACATTTTGTGAGTGTCCCATCTCTCTACAAAAATAACGCCTTATGTGAGGTGTATTCCTTCACATCACTTCTACAACACTAATTGTCCCTTGGGTTCTCTAAATATTCTTACTCTACTTCATACCCAAATCAATCTTCAATTTTGGAGTAGGTTTTTGGGGTCTGATGTTAATCATCACACTTTTTTTTTTGATCAAGCCTCATACCATTTATATTGTTCTGACCAATTATTTTCCTTTCCTGACCATCCTTTGTCTTCTTCAGTGGAACTATGAATTCTACTTTTACTTTTTTATGTCTCCTTTTTATCATGTTTTTCTAAAATTAAGAGTTTCTCCTGATCATTCACTTTCCTTCTCATGATGACAACTTCCTATTCAATCTATTTGATACGTTTGATTTGATATTGTCCAGTATTCATCAAAATATAAATATATATATATTTTTATTCAATTTTGAGTTTGTACTAAACAACCTTTTTTGATATTTCTAGCATTGATGACTTTAGTTTTTCCATTTCTTCATTCATCCTAGACTTCTCTTCTTCCTACTGCTGAAGGTTGACACTTCCTTATAATTCTTATTCCTAATTGTCGCTTTCTTCCTTTTTTTGGGAATTTCCCACAACTTCCACCACACTACATTATGATCCTTATAATCATATAAATATTTTGCTTCAGATTCTTCTGAATTTTCATATTCTTTTGTAAGAAGACTCTTCTTTCTGAATAAATTTTTCTTAAATTTTTTCTCGCCTTTCAGGTAGGCTGAAGATTTATTCATGGTAATTTAAACTTCATCCTCTTCATCATCTTGAAACTTCTTGGGGAACCTTATTTCAAGATGTCCAACCTTTACCCATATAAATCATGAAAAAGGTAGTTTCCCTTTGAACTTTCCTTTTTTCTCTTCAGATATTTGAGGAAAGGAATGAAATCACCACATCCATCTCTTTATCGTCCTGACTATCTTCAATGGTGAGATTTTTCATGGCCTTAAATGCCACTTATTTGGAGTCAACTTTTTCAACAGACTAGTTATCAAAATTTATCATCTCATATGAAATAAGAGTATAATGCATGCTATCCTATGTCATCTCCTTTGAATATTTTTCTTCCAATACAGAAACTTTTTGGATTAAACCGAGGTGGTAGTTTTCTCAATATGCACTTGAAAATATTTATATCTTCAATAATTTCTCTGAGACTATGTATGTATTTCAGAACAATATTTACTCGATCAAATAATGTATCAATAAAATCATTAGGGTGAATTCTGAGATCCTCATATTTGTTCCACAGAACCTACAACTTTGCTTTTCTAACTTTTGATCCACCCTCATAAATATTCAAAAACTTTTCCCACATAGGATGTGACGACTTACATGACATAATTTTTATCTATATTGAGTTTAATAGGGACCCCCTAAAGCATTTATTCCCTTAACATCAACATCCAATTCTCCCTAGTCAGCGTATGATAAAGAACCACTTTTGATATTAGCTGATATACCATGCATGGATAATGTAAAGACATCCATTCCTGATGATTGAAAGTAGTGCTGCATCTTATTCTTCCATAGTTGAAAATTATTTCCATCAAAGATCGGAGTCCCTTTATGATTGACAACCTCCATTTCTTCTATAGAGAGAGATCTAATGAATTTGAAATGTTCCCTCTGATACCAACTATTATTCAAATTAGGTTAAATACCCTGGGGTGGGGGTTAATCAGGGTATGATAGATTAAAATAGCTGCCCCTTTAGATCTTTTTTTATTGTTAAGAAAAACAATTTTTTCTCTCTTTCCCATAGTAATGTATGAATAGAATCAAAATCATGCATGAGAAACAAAAATTTTACTTGGTTCACCATCATTGGTCTATGTCTATAGAGCATACAACGATGATGTGCCAATGTAACAAATCCACTAAAGCTCACTACTAATGTACATGGTTTGGGATAGATCACTTTTATGCCTAGGCTCACTAACTTTACAAGGTTTAGGGTCAGATCACTACTTTCCCAAGGGTCACTTCCTATGTCTCTTTATATGGATCACTACCAGTGGAAAAGATCACCATATTCCTCTTCCTTTTCTCATTTATCTTAGAAGGGATCCACTCAAAGTTTATAGACTTATAGGTCCCTTCATTATATCTAATGAATGAATCCTACACTATATGTAGATGCTCTATTGAATTCCCACTTTCATCCAATGAGGAATACCTCTTTACCATAGTATTATTGGGAAACTTTATTCTTTCACACAACTTTTGGGTGTCATATGTGCTACTTTAATTCCTTTCACACAATATTTATTCTTTTTCATGAAAAATATCTTACACACAACTCCCTTATTACATGAAACTCCCTTGTTACACACAACTCCCTTTTCATGAAATTATTATGTGATTAAAAGCCTTATATTTCTATAAGGGCTGATCTACTGAAATGAGTGGGGAAACGACCTATTTATAGGCATTTATATCACTATGCATAAGTTTCTGATGCTTCTTTCTTTGCGAACGTAAGATCCTCTTCAAGAACATAAAACCACATTCGACGTTGCATTGGGTGTATAGGCCTCTTTCATGTGATTCTTTCCTTTTCCATATTTTGATGTGTTGATCCTCAAACTCTACTTGCATGCAACATTTACATTCACGTTCAATCTTGCACACAACTTCCTTTTCCAAAAATACCTTTCTCCATTCTCCAAATTTTGGACCCAAAAATTTGGAAAACACTAGGAAACAACGCCACCTTGTATATGATCTTTTTTGTACCACCTCCAAAGATCCATTCATTTTTCTTGGATCTTTGTCAACATAGCTTATCAAAAATATCTCTGGACCCCACCAACTGATCATAGAAAACCTCTTTTTCAACAAATAGAATCAACCCAAAAACACCACAATGTTAACTTAAGGTATTTTTCTCCCAACATGTAGGAATCAACCACACCTCAATACGATGCACATTGTGACCAATATAAATCCAAGTGTATTTTTTTAATAAAAATTGAAATTTTATTAATGTATTATTTCATATTAATGTTTAATTTATTTCATTATAGTATTTCTAATATAATATTTTTTTTCTTATATAGGTAAATTATTTTTCTTGGGTTGACATGATTTGTTCGACAACTGATATTATGGGAGGAAATTTTTGAGAGAGGATCACAGGTGCCAAAAGATGAAACATTAATTTTTTAAATTTTTGTGGATAATTGTAAAATGCAATTATATAAAACATTGTTTTAAATGTATATATTAGTGTTTTTTTGTATTCATGATGTCAAATTTATTTAAGTTAAATTATATATTTTTTATAAACAAGTTATAGGTTTTTGCTGGGTGTACTATTATATAAAAAACACACTATGGTAGGCTGGACCTTAATCAGTGCTATTTCTAGTACTAATAAAGGGGACCCCCCTGTAACATCCCGGACCCGGCCAGCCACCCGAACAGTGCCAGACGGGTCGGGTGTTATTACCTTAGGCACACCTCCCCGAATGCCAAAGGCTACCGACTAGCAGCGAGGGTCTGTTAGGTATAGTGGGGAGGCTATACCCTCTTGGAGGATCTTAGTAAGGGTACTGGTCCGAGTATAACAGTAAAGATGCAGCAGAAAGGAAGACTCAGCAGACTCGAACCAGACCCGTAGAGCAGAAGAAAAATCAATATAGATAAACAGCGGAAGCAATATATGACACAACAACAGTGGAAATAAACACAACAGCATGCTAAGAACATGTAACTACAACTGAACAGTAAAAAATGCATCCATAGCAGGTCATACACAACTGAATATAAACAGGGCGCCAATGGCTAACCAACAGTAGCTACAATAAGCATGCCAATACATAAGGTAAAAAAAACAAAGTAAACACAGCTAGGCATGACCTCAAGGTCCATACCATCTCCATGCAATAACTAACGCAGCCCAGCTCCTAAATCTGGCCTCTTTCCTACATGTAAGTACAAAAAGTCTGCACGCGTCCTGAAGGGCCCGTGCAGGGTGTGAGACAAATCTCAGTAGGATACCACCCAACGGTGCATACCAAATATAGGTGTTTAAGCAGTCATGCATTTACCAGGAAAGTAGTAATCAGTACAATGCAAAAATAAATACAAACTCCACTGGTGCTCAACATCCACCATGGAGTGTCACCTGCTTCAGTCAATGCCAGAATCTCTGTCATGTAACCCGGCACCGTGTGCCACCTGACACCTCGTGTCTCAAGTACCGACGTCCCGCAGGCACACCCACAAATAGTAACCCGGCACTATGTGCCTCCTGACACCTCGTGTCTCAAGTACCGACGTCCCGAAGGCATGCCCACAAATAGTAACCCGACACCATGTGCCTCCTGACACCTCATGTCTCAAGTACCGATGTCCCGAAGGCACGGCCATTTCCTGAAGGCTCCTCACCTCCCACGTGGCTTTCTATGGCAAGCACCCCCAACCAAAATACCTAACCGCAACTACGGGGGCCTCTACCCACACGAGTGGTCAAAACCACCTCATCACGGAGTATCTCTGTGTGCACACTACTCAAGTCCCGGTGAGCGGTAATCACCCAAATAGTCCTAAGCCACCAAAACATCTGACACCTCGTGTCCCTGTGACCATGTCTCTCAAGTCCGATGGCATCTCCACCCTAGTATCCCGGGCCATGCCCAACTTGACAGTCGTACTGCCTCAAGACGACGTCCATGACGCCCAATCCCATGGTCAAAACCACCCAAAGTAACCTGGGAAAAGCCCCAACCTATGATCAGCATCACTCAGACGTAACTGGGCCAAGCCCAACACAACCCAAAAATGGTCCAGCAGATGCAATTCAGCAATTGCATATATAACATATTTAAACTGAAAACATAACCAGGCAAAACCAACTAAACAGTCGAATTGCACTATACCAGGTGCTGTCCCATACTAGTACAGAGGTCTTAAAAGCCTCCAACAATTATAACAGGCTGAAATAATTTAAACTCACAGTTTAACACAATAATATTGCAAATAAAACCATTTTTGCGTTCCCCGGCCAAAATGCCCCGATGAGCCACTGCCCCTCACCCGGCCTCGCTCACGCAAACTGGTAACCAGGCATACCCAAAGGCATCCCAGAGGTCCCATAAACAATACAGTATGAAAAAGCAGATAAAACGGGTCCCGCTCAAAAATACCTGAAAACGCGCCGAAGCCGCGTCACCCAAACAACCACGAAAACACAAAATGAGGTATGCACCACCTACCTGAGACTCGCATGATGCTACTCCTCTGGTAACACCCGCCAATTCGGTCTAGAATACGGTAAATCTACAAAAGATTCAAAACCGCTCAAAGGGATATAACTCATTCTAGAACGAAAATCAAACAAAACGGCCAAAGAGGAATCAAGGCCTTACCGAGGGGGTTCCAACGCATCTAACCGAGATCGGATCGAAGTTCGGACGAAGAACCGGGAAGTAAAAGAAGATTCGGCCGATTTGGGGCGGAGGAGAGGTGTTCTGCCTAAAAAACGAGGCTACTTCCCGTTTTAAGCAAAAAAAAAGAAAGTACACGGCATGTACTTTGGGACTACACGCCGTGTATGGTTCATTTAACTGTTTATAAGACGGAAAGATTCTGCCGACTTATTTTCCGAACCTGCCGACATGAGTACACGGTGTGTACCTCTTGGTACACGGCGTGTATTGGGTTCTTCTTCCCTTCCTCACAGACATACTCAGACGCCATGTATATGCCTCATACACAGCTCGACTACACGGCGTGTCCAAAGGGAACACGGCGTGCCCCTGGTTTTTACCCGGCCAACGGCCTACACACCATGTATGGCCTCACACGGTCGGGGGTCTACACGGCGTGTTCAAAACTACATGCCGTGTAGTAAGAAACTACTACATGGTCATCACACGGCATGTACTCGGCGAGCACATGGCTGGTCACTCGCCTACACATACACGGCGTGTAGTCTGAAAATTTCTAGAAACTTCCCATTAAATCCAGTTTCCTTAGAAACCTGTCAAAAATTTAAACAGGGTTGGGATTTTGACCCATTCCAAAAACCCGGGTTCTTAAAAACTCCCCACCTTAACGTAGCTCGTCCCCGAGCTACCAAACAAAACTCAGAGATGGCACCGAACATGCCCATCCCAGTTAAACAACCTGGACTACCCCGGTCCCAAGGTTCTGGCTAAATTCCTCAAGGGGCTCCCCACCTTAGGAATTGCCTACTCGGTCTCAACCAACAAAACATAAAGCAAACAGGTTTTTACTAAACTATTTTTCCGGACGCAAAATCCTCCCGTGACGCATCGTTACCCCTACACCTTGTTGGTGCTCCTATATCTCTACCGACACCCAACGTAACCCGCACCACATTGGTGTCCGCCTCCACGAGGTCCTGGTGCCGAGCACCTCAAGTAACCCGCATCCACGATGCCCTGATGCCCACGACACCTCAAGTAACCCGCATCCACGATGCCCCGATGCCCACGAAACCTCAAGTAAACCGCATCCACGATGCCCTGATGCCCACGACACCTCAAGTAACCCGCATCCATGATGCCCCGATGCCCACGACACCTCAAGTAACCCGCATCCACGATGCCCCGATGCCCACGACACCTCATACATACATACATACATACATAAATACATATATATATATATATATATATATATATATATATATATATATATATCACGCACCCGATATGGTTCCAACCCACTGACTAGCATCTAGTCAGTCCACAAAGATCCTGTGCACCTCGTGCACTCAAAATAGACATACCTCTACAGGTCATGCCAAAAAGGAAACATGGAGATCACAATCACACCGTGGTGTACCTCTAACTGTCACCGACTCACCAGCCTGCTCAGCCTCTGGCAGCTCCACGACATGCACCTGCCCTGAAACACGGCTGCCTGACGCTTGAAATCCTGATGCTGCTCCAGTCTTCGGCCACTGACCCCTCAGCTGGGTCCCACCGTATCTGTCACAACCTCAGCGCACAGCTGAACCTCGACTACCCTCTCCGGGTACCGAACTTGAACCAACTCCAGACGCCATAGTCTGTCCTGATCCCTGCCTACCGGCTATCTGAGAAGGTTGCCTTCAAAACCTCTCCAAATTTCCATCCTTTCCACATGCCCAGCACTCCTTCGTAGGCCTACTGCACTAAGCCCGAACATGTCCCGACTGCCCACACTGGAAGAAAATCACCGAAGAACTACTACAAGGTGGTCTAGCTGAATCCCTGGCGTGACTACCCTGCTGGAACTCATCCCGCCCTCGCTTCCTGCTGTCCAAACCATCACCTGAAGCTGTCGCCCTGCCCAAGAGAGACTTCTCCCTTTCGTTTCCTTCGGCTATGAGTGCCTGATTCACCGCTTCGGAGAAAGAACCTAGCCATAAGATATTCACCTGTACCCGAATGGCATGCTGTAAGCCATCCTCGAAGCGCCTCACCCTAGCTGTGTCGTCGCTCACCATACTCGGTGCAAAACAGGACAACTCTGTAAAGGTAGCTGCGTAGTCCATAACGGACATATCTCCCTGCTGAAGACTCAAGAACTCCCGAGCTCTCTCTGCCCTCAGCGTCTCTGGGTAGAAGTGCTCAAAGAACATGCCCTCGAAGTATTTCCAAGCCAGTCCCTCGTGCCTACGAGCCTGTACCTGTACATCCCACCAACGCTTCACCGGTCCTCTCAGCATGTACGCCGCCAGCTTGACCCTCCACCCTGGAGGTGTCTCGAGCTGCTCAAAAATCATTTTCATACTCTCTATCCAGTTCTAAGACGCCTGCGGACCACCCTCTCCCTGAAAAAGCGGCGGGTGTTGCAACTGGAACTCCCGCGTCAGATACGCCATAGAAGGCTCTGTACTCTGCACGCCTCTATTAATCCCCTGCAAGACACGTACTAGGCTAGCTCAGAGATTCTCGTCAAGCCACGACCCGAATGATGCCAAACCCGGCTGCTGTCCTGCCTGCACTGGATCCTGAACCTGATCCTGTCCCTGAGCCTGTACCTGCGGCTTGTGCTCAGCCTGTACCGAAGTCTAACCCTGGTCCTGCGGCACTGTATCATCTCCGGCCTGACGCTCCATCGAGTAGTGAAGGAGTAACCCACTGAATACCATAAATGGTCAGACAAACCATATATATATATATAAAAATATAATCTATGCAGATAAGGAAAGCAGTAAAAGGCAGTGCATAACAACTACCCTTACTCCCCCTCACCGCAACCCATGCCCCACGGCATCCCGGCCTCACGGCCTCCTCACCCGCCCTCAACAGAGCCAAGTATCACAAGTACCTCAGGCCATGCCCACCCTGACAACTCACGTTGCCTCAAACCGATGACCGAGTCGCCCAATCCTGACAGTTACACTGCCTCACCTATAGTACCTGCCTGCTCTCATAAGAGTCAGACCCAATTATCCTACAACATGCAATTCCACAAAATATAAAGCATGGCGTACTCATTTACACAATTAGCAGTTCTATCAGGAATTTCACCAATTCACATTTTAAAGCATATAAAGAATGGAATTTTGATATTTCATTCACATGGCATTATCACTTCACAAAGCATACGTGCAATTATGAAATTGAAATACCCTAAAATGTGCCTATCAAAAGCCAAGCAACCAAGCCTTGCCATACCGGGCCAAGGACTAATTATCCCTTACCACACTGGGTCAAGGGTCACATATCAAAATCAACAACATTACACATCAAGTGAACCACCAAGGTGGAAATCATATAAACTGTAATCTGAGAAAAAGCAAATAGCAGTTCCCACCCATGGTAACTTGGTCCTTCCCTCGTACCTGGGGCTGCAGGCACCCAAACACAAGCTAGAAACCCAGTTCCAGTTACAATAACTTATCTCCAGTCTACCATATCCCAAATAGTAAAACCAGCAGAAAGAAACGAGAAGCCTCAAACTCATTAGTAGCCAGTAAAACGCTGCTACTAAATCCCTGTCAAAACCTGCTCTGATACCACTTTGTAACATCCCGGACCCGGCCAACCACCCAAACAGTGCCGGACGGGTCGGGTGTTACTACCTTAGGCGCACCTCCCTGAACGCCAAAGGCTTCCGACTAGCAGCGAGGGTCTGTTAGGTATAGTGGGGAGGCTATACCCTCTCGGAGGATCTTAGTAAGGGTACTGGTCCAAGTAGAATAGTAAAGATGCAGTGGAAAGGAAGACTCAGCAGACTCGAACCAGACCCGCAGAGCGGAAGAAAAATCAATATAGATAAACAACAGAAGCAGTAAATGACACAACAAAAGTGGAAATAAACACAACAGCATGCTAAGAACATGTAACTACAACTGAATAGTAAAACATGCATCCAGAGCAGGTCATACACAACTGAATATAAACAGGGTGCCAATGGCTAACCAACAGTAGCTACAATAAGCATGCCAATACATAAGGTAAACAAAAAAAATTAAATGCAGCTAGGAATGACCTCAAGGTCCATACCATCTCTATGAAATAACTAATGCAACCCAGATCCTGAAGCTGTCCTCTTTCCTGCATGTAAGTCCAAAAAGTCTGCACGCGTCCCGAAGGGCCCGTGCAGGGTGTGAGACAAATCTCAGTAGGATACCACCCAACAGTGCGTACCAAATATAGGTGTTTAAGCAGTCATGAATTTACCAGGAAAGTAGTAATCAATACAATGAAAAAATAAATACAAACTCCACTGGTGCTCAACAGCCACCATGGAGTGTCACCTGCTTCGGCCAATGCTGGAATCTCTGTCATGTAACCCGGCACCGTGTGCCACCTGACACCTCATGCCTCAAGTACCGACGTCCCGCAGGCACACCCACAAATAGCAACCCAGCACCATGTGCCTCCTGACACCTCGTGTCTCAAGTAACGACGTCCCGAAGGCACGCCCACAAATAGTAACCCGGCACCATGTGCCTCCTGACACCTCGTGTCTCAAGTACCGACGTCCCGAAGGCACGCCCATTTCCTGAAGGCTCCTCACCTCCCACGTGGCTTTCTATGGCAAGCACCCCCAACCAAAATACCTAACCGCAACTACGGGGGCCTCTACCCACACGAGTGGTCAAAACCACCTCATCATGGAGTATCTCTATGTGCACACTACTCAAGTCCCGATGAGCGGTAATAAACCAAATAGTCCTAAGCCACCAAAACATCTGACACCTCGTGTCCCTACGACCATGTCGCTCAAGTCCGATGGCATCGCCACACTAGTATCCCGGGCCATGCCCAACCTGACAGTCATACTGCCTCAAGCCGACATCCATGACGCCTAATCCCGTGGTCAAAAACACCTCGCCTCTTATACCTCTTTGTAATATCCCGGACCCGGCCAGCCACCCGAACAGTGCCGGACGGGTCGGGTGTTACTACCTTAGGCGCACCTCCCCGAACGCCAAAGGCTGCCGATTAGCAGAGAGGGTCTGTTAGGTATAGTGGGGAGGATATACCCTCTCGGAGGATCTTAGTAAGGGTACTGGTCCAAGTATAACAGTAAAGATGCAGCGGAAAGGAAGACTCAGTAGAATCGAACCAGACCCTCAGAGCCGAAGCAAAATCAATATAGATAAACAGTGGAAGCAGTAAATGACACAACAACAGCGGAAATAAACACAACAGCATGCTAAGAACATGTAACTACAACTGAACAGTAAAACATGCATCCAGAGTAGGTCATACACAATTGAATATAAACAGGGCGCCAATGGCTAACCAACAGTAGCTATAATAAGCATGCCAATACAGAAGGTAAAAAAAAAAACAAAGTAAACGCAGCTAGGCATGACCTCAAGGTTCATACCATCTCCATGCAATAACTAATGCAGCCCAACTCCTGAAGCTGACCTCTTTCCTGCACGTAAGTCCAAAAAGTCTGCACGCGTCCCAAAGGGCCCGTGCAGGGTGTGAGAAAAATCTCAGTAGGATACCACCCAACGGCGCGTACCAAATATAGGTGTTTAAGCAGTCATGCATTTACCAGGAAAGCAGTAATCAGTACAATGCAAAAATAAATACAAACCACACAGGTGCTCAACAGCCACCATGGAGTGTCACCTGCTTCGGCCAACGCCAGAATCTCTGTCGTGTAACCCGGCACCATGTGCCACCTGACACCTTGTGTCTCAAGTACCGACGTCCCGCAGGCATGCCCACAAATAGTAACCCGGAACCATGTGCCTCCTGACACCTCGTGTCTCAAGTACTGACGTCCTGAAGGCACGCCCACAAATAGTAACCCGGCACCATGTGCCTCCTGACACCTCGTGTCTCAAGTACCGACGTCCCAAAGGCACGTCCATTTCCTGAAGGCTCCTCACCTCCCACGTGGCTTTCTACGACAAGCACCCCCAACCAAAATACCTAACCGCAACTACGGGGGCCTCTACCCACACGAGTGGTCAAAACCACCTCATCACGGAGTATCTTTGTGTGCACACTACTCAAGTACCAATGAGCGGTAGTCACCCAAATAGTCCTAAGCCACCAAAACATCTGACACCTCGTGTCCCTGCGACCATGTCTCTCAAGTCCGATGGCATCACCACCCTAGTATCCCAGGCCATGCCCAACCTGACAGTCATACTGCCTCAAGCCGACGTCCATGACACCCAATCCCATGGTCAAAACCACCCAAAGTAATCCAGGAAAAGCCCCAACCTGTGATCAGCATCACTCAGACATAACCGGGCCAAGCCCAACACAACCCAAAAAGGGTCCAGCAGATGCAATTCAGCAATTGCATATATAACATATTTAGACAGAAAACATAACCAGGTAAAACCAACTAAACAGTCGAATTGCACTATACCAGGTGCTGTCCCATACTAGCACAGAGGTCTTAAAAGCCACCAACAATTATAACAGGATGAAATAATTTAAACTCACAGTTTAACATAATAATATTGCAAATAAAACCATTTTGGCGTTTCCCGGCCAAAACACCCCGATGAGCCACTGCCCCTCACCCGGCCTCGCTCACGCAAACTGGTAACCGGGCATACCCAAAGGCATCCCAGAGGTCCCATAAACAATACAGTATGAAAAAGAAGATAAAATGGGTCCCGCTCAAAAATACCCAAAAACGCACTGAAGCCGCGTCACCCAAACAACCACGAAAACACAAAATGAGGTATGCACCACCTACCTGAGACTCGCACGATGCTACTCCTCCAGTAACACCCACCAATTCGGTCTAGAATGCGGTAAATCTACAAAAGATTCAAAACCGCTCAAAGGGCTATAACTCATTCTAGAACGAAAATCAAACAAAACGGCCAAAGTGGAATCAAGGCCTTACCGAGGGGGTTCCAACACATCTAACCGAGATCAGATCGGAGTTCGGATGAAGAAACGGGAAGTAAAAGAAGATTCGGCCGATTTGGGGCGGAGGAGAGGTGTTCTGCCTAAAAAATGAGGCTACTGCCCGTTTTAAGCGAAAAAAAAGAAAGTACACAGTGTGTACTTTGGGACTACATGCCGTGTATGGTTCATTTAACTGTTCATAAGATGGAAAGATTCCTCTGACTTATTTTCCGAACCTGTCGACATGAGTACACGGTGTGTACCACTTGGTACACGACGTGTACTGGGTTCCTCTTCCCTTCCTCACCGACATACTCACACGCCATGTATATGCCTCATACATGGCTCGACTACACGGCGTGTACAAAGGGAACACGGTGTGCCCCTGGTTTTTACCCGACCAACGGCCTACACGCCATGTATGGCCTCACACGGTCGGGGGTCTACACGGCGTGTTCAAAACTACACACCGTGTAGTAAGAAACTACTACACGGTCATCACACGACATGTACTCGGTGAGCACATGGCTGGTCACTTGCCTACACATACATGACATGTACTTAAAGTACACGACGTGTAGTCTAGAAATTTCCAGAAACTTCCCATTAAATCCAGTTTCCTCAGAAACCTATCAAAAATTTAAAAAGGGTTGGGATTTTTACCCGTTCCAAAAACCCGGGTTCTTACACCCCCATTAACAGTGCTGAGGATAACATCAGTTTTTTTCACTGTTAATTTCCTTTTTGAGTTCTATTAAAGGAATCTTCTATAGTAGTGATATACTAATCATAATGATTAAACATGGTTTATACAAAATGAATAAAAATCTATGAAGTGAAATGGTGAGAGTATTTTTAACGAGGTTTTCAAGGGAAAAAATCAGTAGAAATAGGTATAGGTTTTAAAATTTTCACTACTAAAACCTGTAATAAACATTGGTAGCCTTTATCAAAGCTAGATAAAAGTGTTGATAAAGGTACATTTTATTAGAACTAAAAAAATACCAAAAAAGGTTTGTTTTTATCATCTCATAAAAAAACATTTATAAAGGTTACCATTTATCAACGCTCACTACTACTGAAGTGGTTTTTAAAATCTCTATAAAAAACCTTTATCATCACTAAAAAAGTATTGTTGATCTAAGTGTTGATAAAGGTTGTACTACTATAGTGTTTTATTAAAATTACATCACACTACAGTAGCAAATACACCCATATATGAAAAATTCATTATTTAATTGAAATAAAAATTACATCACAAATAAAAGGAAAAACACAATATTATAGATATTTGAAATATTGTTTTGTACAATTACATTAACAAGTATTATCGCAAAAATTCAAAAACATCAATGGTTTCATTGTCTTTGGTACCTGAACCCCTCTCAAAAGAGCCTAATCTTGGTATCAGTTGCTGCACAAACCACCCCAAATCGAGTAAAATAATCCGTCCATATTATAATTTTTTATGTCAGTAATACTATAAATAAATAAATTAAACATAAATATGAAACAATACATTAATAAAATGTAAATTTTAAATAAAAAGATATATGTGGATTCATACTACTCACACAATGAATCATATTGAGGTGCATCTAATTCCTATATGTCAAAAATGACATAAGGATAATTTTACTAAAGTATCAAGATAATCCAAATGCATTTTCTTGGTTTTGAGTATGTCATGGGTCTTTTTTACTATAATGTCAATTTAAACTAAAAACATGCAATTTGAGTAATACCGGTCACATTGTGTGTTATTTTTATGTGATATTGATTCCTATATGTCACAAATGACTTATGAATCATTTTACTAAATTATTAAGACAATCTGAGCATGTTTTCTCTTTTTTAGTGAGTGACACTCGTTTTGAACTAAATTGTCAATTTTAAACTAATAACGAACACTTTGGGTCATACCGGGCACAACATGTATCATATTGAGGTAATAATAATTCAGACACATCAAAAATGAATTATGGATTATTATCTTAAATTACCAAAATGATTTTAATCTATTGATCAGTTTTGAGTATGTGATCAATGTTTTGAAATAAAATTTCAATTTTAAATAAAAAGACACACTTGGATTCATACCAATCACACCGTGCATCAGATTGACATGTGAATGATTCCTACATGTCAAAAATCACACAAGGATAATTTTCCTAAATTATCAAGACAATATGAATGTGTTTTCTCGGTTTTGAGTACGTCACATGTCTTTTTTACTAAGATGTCAATTTAAAATGAAAACATGCACTTTGATTCATACTGGTCACATTATGGGTCATTTTGACATGATACTAATTCCTACACATCATAAATTACTTAAGAATAATTTTTATGCAGTATCATGACAATCTAAGTGTGTTTTCTTGGTTTTTAGTATATAAAACACATTTTGAACTAAATTGTCAATTTTAAACTGATAATGGACACTTTGAGTCATACTGAGAACACTATGATTAAGATTGAGGTATGAATTATTCATAGATGTCAAAAATGACTTATGAATAATTTTCCTAAATTATCAAAACAATCTGAATGCATTTTCTCATTTTTGAGTATGTGATTTTTATTTTGAACTAAAATTTCAATTTTAAGTAAAAAGACATATTTGGAGTCATAACGATCACACCGTGCATCAGATTGATGAGTGAATAATTCCATAAAAAAATAATTAAGGAATTTTTTTCTAAAGTACAAATACAATATGCATGTGTTTTATTGGTTTTGAGTATGTCACATTTCCTTTTTACTAAAATGTCAATTTAAACTAAAAACACCCACTTTGAGTCATACCAATCACATCGTGTGTTAGTTTGATGTGAGACTAATTCATACACTTCAAAAATGACTTATGGATTGTTTTCCTAAAGTATTAAAACAATATGAATGTGTTATCTTAGTTTTTATTGTGTGATGTGTGTTTTGAACTAAAATGTATATTTTAAATAAAAAGACACACTTAGAGTTATACCAATCATACCATATGTCATATTGACATTTGAATGATTCATAAATGTCTTAATTGAATTATTGATCATTTTAATAAAGTATAAAAATGATCTGAATGTGTTTTCTCAGTTTTGAGTATGTATCGTGTGTTTTGAACTAAAATGTCAATATTAAATAAAATGACACACTTGGAGTCATACCTGTCACACCATGCATCAAATTGAGGTACGACTGATTCCTACACATCAAAAATAACTTATGGATCATTATCCTAAAGTATAAAAATAATCCTTATGTGTTTTCTCATTTTTGATTATAGCATATGACTTTCCTACTAAAATTTCAATTTAAACTGAAAACATGGACTTTAAGTCATACCGGTCACCTCATGTATCAGTTTGACATGATACTTATTACTACACATTAAAAATAACTTATGAATCATTTTAATAATGTATCAAGACAATCTTAGTGGCTGTGCCCAAATTTACCCAACTGGTAAAAGTGGTCGATGTAGTACATGTAGGGGTCGAATCCACAGGGACCGAAGAAGTAACCTTGAGATGCTATGATTTTGTGGAAGATTGGCTGTGAAGTGTACAACTTTGGTTTTTATTTTTGATGGTTTTAAAGAACACTAAGAAACCTAAGTGAATTCAAATAAATGAAAATGGGTTGATCTTAGGATTATGCTTGAGGTGGATTGAATGAATTTTACTTCTTTAGACAATTTTGGTTTTATTAATTCTTGATGAATCAATTCTTAAAAAATAACACTACCTTCATCATTTTATGGTTTGGTGCTTACTAAACACAATTAATAATCCCCTATACACTTAGAGAACCAAATTCATTATTTCTACAAGGTATATGGTCATTTAGTACTTGAATTTAGCTTGCTCAAACACAGTGAAGATGAAGAGTAGAAATTATTGAAGAATAGAAGTCTTAAATTAATTAGCCAATTAACAATAATTAGTTCATAAAATAACATTAAATTCAGCCTTTGCATCCTCCTACGATCAACCCATTAAAGGGTTATCCCTCCATTGATGGTATACTCTCAATGGTTGGTGGAAGATGGCTAACAATAATTGGATTGAAGAAAATAAAACCGTGGAAATAACGAGCACTCCTCCGTGTGTGTGAATGAAATTCACACCTATGTGTGAACTAATTCCCAAAAACATAGAGATATCATTATTCTTTGTGATAATAAATATTTAATAAAAGAAATGGAAAATATAGAAGAGAAATAAGTTTATTAATAACATAAAGATACAAAAAATAAACTTACATGGAAATGGAAAATATTACAATGGAAATTTGGAAGCATAACCTTACAATGAAACAAGAAACTCAAGATGACAAGAAAAATATGAGATGCCTATTCCCTTAACTACCAGCTCCTTATATAGTCATATTAGGAGCTTAGTTCCACCCCCAAAAATCAATTCACCCCCAACAATTAAGAGAGTCAAAAGTAGGGTGAATAATCAAAAGGAAATTGATGTTACAAAGTTGACCATAAAACCTTCCAGATTCATCAACCGTTTTGACGTGTGCATTTGTCATCAAAGAAGGCCGAATCTAGAGGGTTAGTAGAAGATAAATATTCTCTTACATATTTCCTATAGTATCTATAAAAAATTCAGAAAATTTGGTGCATCCTTTTGGAAGTTATGGTTGAAATGGTGGTACGACTTTATGTGCATTTATGTCGAGCCCAACATTTAAATCTCAACTTCAGATCCCTTTATCATCATGAAAAATTCATAATTAGCTCCGTCCACAGTTGAATAAAATGATACTCATATTTTTATATTTATACTGTAAAAATTTTAGCTTCATTGGGCTTGGTTTGTGGGCCCCACAGTTTTTTTGATGGGCCTTAGTCCCATTATGCTTTTTCCAGCAAATTTCTGCATTCCGGCGCAAAAATCTCCATCTTCCCTTGAGATTCATCCATCGGATCTAAAAGATAAAATGTTCCAAATAAAGTGATTAATAATATAAAAAAATATCAAATTAAAATAATGAACAATGTATTTTTCAAAAGCAATTTATTGAGTGGGCCCAAATTGACACTTTAAGCATGAATTACACAATGATGGGAAATGAAGTTTAATTTCTAAATTGGACTAAAATTGATGTTTATGAACTTTGAAACACATTAATATTAAGATATTAAAAATAAATATTAGCCACTTTTAGTGACTAATAACACCCACAACTTGAGTTTTTCTAGTCCCGAGGAAAATATATTACAAATATGAAATTCGAATCCCCTTTTCCAAAAACATTTTAATACACATTGCTCAGCCAAAGACCCCATACCAAAAAAATTATGAAACCCATCAAAATAATTTAAAACAAGCTAGGTCCGTAAGCATATCCCAAGCCCAAGCCCAATCCTTTGTTCAAATTCATCGCCACATTTCATCCAATTTCAATTAAACATGATAAAGTGTTGTGCATCACAAAAGATATGGGGCCCATTTTATTGTTCAAGGGGAAAAAAAGGGAAGTGCTAGGTGGGAATCACATTAAACCTTAAGATGAGTATCCAATTTTTTTTTGATTTTTTTGTTTGTTTGTTTTTATTTTTTTAACCATAATAGATATGGAAAGACTAACTCTGGGCAAGACAACTATGGAGTCACGATCCCCAAGTGCCGGACGCCACACATATTGTCAATTTCATGCTCTAAAATAGAGATATAAATCCTAACTCTGGGAAAGACAACTATGGAGTCACGATCCCAAAGTGCCGGATTCCACATATTTGGACAAAACATTTCTCTATGTGGTCATTATTTTTTTCAATTTTTTATTTTTTATTTTTTTGGTTACTCAAATTAAACTAAAAGTGACCCCAGAACCCTATGATATAATTAAAGGGACCCAAGAACTCAAATTTACACCCAAGATCCAGTAGACGTGAATTGTATCATTTTTATTAAGAGGATGAAAATGTAACTTTGAAAAATCACATCAGACAACTGAACTTTCCAAAAACTGTGCTCATGAACTTAAACTTGCATTAAAATCAGAATCAAGGCATGCAAAATTATTTGATATCCAATTTCATAGTTTTCAATGTATGTTATCATGTCCAAGGTTAATGGAAATTTTCTTTCCATGAATGTTCTTATTAAAAAAAATCATTTTTTATTTGATCTCTCCCCAACATAGAATAACATTGTCCCTAGTGTTTAAAGAAAACTTTGAAGGGGGTATAAGAGAGGTGTTCAAAGAGAAAATTTAAAATGATAATAATGGAATGAATTAACTTAGTGGTTGATGATGAAAGTGCATGCCACAGTCTCCCTTCAATCCTGGATTTGAGTCTCAGCATCTTGGATGGCTATGATGGGATTTTCCCCACGACCTATGACATGTCCTTTTAAATTTTTTTAACCTATAAAACAAAACAAAACAAAATGATGATACATTGTCTTATTTTTAAATTTCTGGGTAAGGTATTACTCAGAGATCACACCATGTGACACGGATGAATATGACTCTCCCCTTTTATACCCATCCATACTCATAATAGAAGAACATTTCAATAATTTAAGGTACTATCATATTCAGAGTTTGAATTTTTTTATTTTTTATATATCAAAATGATTTATTAATCCTATTTGAAAAATAAAGATGATTCATAAGGATTGGAAACCTGAAATCATACAAAAACACTCAAAATGAAATAAAAAAGGCAAAAGCCGGTTTGACTCCCAGAAAGCGCTTAATTTAAAGTCTTTAGCTCAACTTGAACCCCCCAAATTATCCAATACCAACTTTCAAAATTTTAACAAACCCATATTTCTCCACTTCAACAATATTGAGATTTATTTTTTTCTTTGATTTTTTGTCATGTAAAAACCGATGTTCAACAAGGAGTGTGAAAATCCAAGGAATTTTAGTAATGGTTGATTCAGTTTCTCCTACATTCTTTCCGAAGATTTCAAGGGTTAATTACCCTTTTTGGGTTTTATGATATGAATGAATGACTAATTCAAGGTCATGGTTATCACCTATAATGGGATGCCTGGGTGGGGAAGTAAGGAAATTGATTTTGATTTCAGGTTGGATAGGACATTCAAACACAGATAAGGAATTAGAATCAAAATCAATTTCATTTTCAAAATTTCCCAACACAATTGGTTCCCTTTGAATTGAATATTCAACCCCAAAATTTTCTAGATGAGTTTAATGAATGGGTATAGATTTGATGTTTGTGATTTCTCCTAATGGTTCAGTGATTGGTGTTTCTAAAAAATCATTATTGGAGAAATATTCCAGACATTCAATCCATGAAGAAAAATTTCCCTCTTGTGAATTCATGAAATCAATTTCATCCTGATTTAAACACTCATTAACAATTCCCTCATGTTCTTTAGCCTGACTTTCAACATTACTTGAACAATTATCTTCATTATCCTACTCTGTTTTCCAAGATTCTAAAGTGGGTTCTTCACTAAATTCAAATGAGTTATGTGGGTAACAAGATTCTTCTATAAGTGATGTGGAAGGGACAACCTGAGTTGGAGTGGGTTCCAAAAATGATTCAATTCTTTGTAGTTCTACTCTCATGGATAAAACCTTAGAAGTCATTATCTCCATTTATTGACATAATTGTTCAATAATTTGTTGATAAAGTTAGACAAGGGGTTCATGAAGATGGTCTAATCTAGGAGGATAATTAAGTTGTTGGAATTCCACAAGAGGATATTTAGATTTTCCTTGTTGGGATTGAAACTCATTATAGGTTTGAATGTTTTGTGGATCATAAGAGTGAAAACATTGTGCCTTAATTTGTTGTTGATTTTCCCACCAATATAAACTAGAATGGTCATTTTACATCACAATTGGTGTGGGGTATTCAATGTATGGAGAGGTTCCCCATGTTTGGGTTTGTTCAAAATGGCCTTCCATGAGAATGATATTGGGGTGAGAAAAATATGTGTGTGTCTAAGTTAACTTACTAAGGTCCCCAAAAACGGAACCAAAATTTGGTTTCGCCCAAATTTACCCTACAGGTATGCAGTCGTTGTAGTACAGGTAGGGGTCGAATCCACAGGGACCGAAGAAGGAACCTAAAGACACTATGATTTTGGAAGGATTTGGCTATGAAGTGGAAAACTATTCATATTTAATTGATTTTAATAACTAGTTATTTATTTTAAAGAACTAAATAAACCAAAACATACAATTACTTAGTCTAAAACAATTAATACAGATAAGTTGATCCTAATTTGTTACTTGGGTTAGATTGGATGTATTTATTTTTTTATAACATTAATTTCACTAATTCAAGACGCATCCACAAATTGATATAATTCCTCAACATCATTCACCAATTTAATCCATACACAATTCCAAGGATAATCACCAATGAACTTAGAGGATAAATTTAATGATCACTCCAAGGTATATGGTCATTTAGTACTTGAATTTAGCTTTCTCAAACACAGTGAAGATGAAGAGTAGAAATTACTGAAGAATAGAAGTCTTAAATTAATTATCCAATTAACAACAATTTGTTCATAAAATAACATTCAATCCAGCCTTTGCATCCTCTTACGATCAACCCATTAAAGGGTTATCCCTCCATTGAAGAAGAAAAATAAAACAATGAAACAATCACTCCACCGTTGTGTTAATAAATTTACAAGTGCTGGTGTGAATAAGATCACACCTTGGGGCAATGGTATCAATGTGAAAAGAAGAACAACAGAAAAAGAGAAGAAGAAGAACTTTTATTGAAAAATAAGGTGATTCGAACAACTTACATGAGAAGGAAGAACATTACAAAGACAAATTGGAAGAACAGAAAAAGAGAAGAAGAATAACTTTTATTGAAAACTAAGGTGATTCAAACAACTTACATGAGAAGGAAGAATATTACAAAGACAAATTGGTATACTAACATTACAATGAAAACAAAGCTCTAAAGATGATAAGAAAAATATGAGATGACTATTACCTTAACCACCAGCTCCTTATATAGTCATATTAGGAGCCTTAGTTCCTCCCCCAATAATAAATTCACCCCCCAACAATTAAGAGAGTCAAAAGGAGGGTGAATAATCAAAAGGAAATTGACGTTACAAAGTTGACCACAAAACCTGCCAGATTCGTCCACCGTTTGGATGTGTGATTTTTTCATCGAAGAATGCCGAATACGGAGGGGTCGTAGAAGAGAAATATACTCTCCCATATGTCCTCTAGTATTTTTAAAAAATTCAGGAAATTTAGCGTAGCCATTTGGAAGTTATGTTCGAAATTGTGGGATGACTTTATGTGCATTTATGCCGGTCCCACCATTTAAATCTCAACTTCAGATCCCTTTATAATCATGAAAACTGCAGAATTAGCTCCGGGAACAGTTGAATAAAATGATCCTAATATTTTTATATTTCTACTGTAAAAATTTGAGCTTTATTGGGATTGGTTTGTGGTCCCCACATTTGTTTGATGGGCCTTAGGCCCATTATACTTTTTCCATCAAATTTATGCATTCAGGCGCAAAAATATCCATCTTCCTTTGGGATTAATCTATCAGACCTAAAAGATAAAATGTTCCCAATAAAGTTATTAATAATATACCAAAATATCAAATTAAAATTATGAACAATGTATTTTTCACAAGCAATTTATTGAGTGGACCCAAATTGACACTTTAAGCATGAATTGCACAATGATGGGAAATGAAGTTCAATTTCTAAATTGGACAAAAATTGTTGTTTATGAACTTTGAAACACATTAATATTAAGATATTAACAATAAATATTATCCAATTTCAGTGACTAATCAGTTAGTGTGTTTTATTAGTTTTTAGTGAGTGACACATGTTTTAAACTAAGTTGTCAATTTCAAACTGATAACTAACACTTTGAGTCATACCGGACACACCATGTATAAGATTGAGGTGCATATAATTCCTACATGTCAAAAAAGATTTTTGGAAAATTTTACTAAAGTATAACCACAATCAAAATGTGTTTTATCAGTTTTGAGTACGTGACATGTGTTTTGAACTAAAATGTCAATTTTAAACTAAAAACATGTACTTTGAGTCATACCAGACACACCATGTATTGGATTGTGGTGTGGTTGATTCATAAATGTCACAAATGATGTATGGATTTTTTCCCTAAAGTATCAAAAAAATATGAATGTGTTTTATTGGTTTTAAGTGTGCGATGTTTTTTTTGAACTAAAATATAGATTATAAACTAAAAACATACACTTAGAGTCACACTGAGAACACTATGTATCAGATTGAGGTGCACCTGATTGAGGTGTAGATGATTCCTAAACCATTTAAGACAATGTTAATGATAGATATTTTGGAAATTCATACTTTTCCATTCAACTATTTAAAAATTCCTTGGTAGATACATCCTTATGATTCACTTCAAGTTTCAGGAAACATGCAGTTTCCCCTTCCATTCAAAAGGAACATGTTCTATCTTTTACGGGTTATTACAGTTAGTTGAAAGAAATGTCTGAATTCTATAAATATATGTGAAAAAATATAAATAATTATTAGATAAAAATTATTATTAAATTAAATTAAAAATAGTAGATAAAATGATGATAAAATTAACTAAATAATTTGTAGAAATTACTTATGAATCATTTTCCTACACATCACAAATGACATATGAATCATTTTACAAAAGTATCAAAACAATATGATTTTTTATCAATTTTGAGTATGTATATCTATTTTGAACTCAAATTTCAATTTTAAACTAATAACATAAACTTTGTGTCATACTGGGTATACCATGTATCATATTGAGTTGTAGTTGATTCCTAAACATCATACAATGTATTTTTATTTTTCAATACATTTAAAATTTGGGGTTATCTAACAATATTGTTTTCTGATAACCTAGAATGTTGAATGAATTTCAGAATAAAAATAAAAGTGCATCATCATGAGTGCATCATCCTAATTGAGTGCATAATCATAATACATGAGTGTATCATGAGTGTTTCATCCTACTTCATGATATCTATGAAAATTAACAAAAAATGATGAGAAAATTCACTAAATAAGTAGCAGGAAGTCACTTATTCATGATGTATTATACAATATGACACCATGTATTCTGCCCATTTGTTTCTAAAAAAATATATTTCCTCTTGTGAATATGAGTACTTTCGAAAGTCCTAGTAGTATATGAAAAATATAAATAAATAAAGTATTAGTAAATATTTTAAATGAAATTGTAATTATTATCAGAAATACCACTTTGAGGATTCTAGTGTGTTGATGGAAAGCGATATATTTCATAAATTTTCAAACATAATAACCATAATAATTACCATTAGTTTTTTCTAGGAACTATAGAAACATTGATAAAAAAAGTAAATTGTTTTGATATATGTTTTCATAGTGGAATGTTATTATATATACCCTAATACTTATCCATTTGTATAAGTTGATAATATTTTTAGTGCTCATGGACTATCCTCATGCCATGATTTGGATGATATTTAAACATCACCCTATCATAACAACATTTTCATTAAAACATAATATAAAATGTATAACTTCATTTTTACTTATAAAATGTTGCATGAATTGTATTAAAAATTGATAAACATCATCATGTGTGGTAATTTTGTTGGGTATCCATTCATTGAATCAATAAAATAAATCTTTAGAGTATCCAAATTGACTAAAATGAGTAACCAATGCTTCCTAAAAAATAAAAAGGAATAAGTAATGAAATGAATGAAAATATATTTGATATTATTAAATTATAGTTTTTACCCCTGCATTGTGGGTATTAATAAGAGCCTTTCATCTATAAGTTTCCTTTTAAAAATTGTGGCTAGTTTTTCCATTTTTACTTCACATTTCTTTGTTTCCAATGACAATAGTTGTGTAAAAGTGATGTGAGGACTAATGAGTCCAAATTTATGTTCATAGGGTTTTCTGTTCAAATAGTATTGATATATATGCCTTTAAAAATTATGAATAGTATTTATTCATAATTAACATAGTAGATCATCTATTGGACAAAACATCATGAAAACACACCTCATTTATACATTTAAAATTGAGACTCCTATCCATTCATGCCCAAGGACTTTATTTAAATTCTCAAGAACAATATAGTTTATAATGGATCCTCCATACATCTGTTCTTCAAAATAAATTATGGAAATATCACTACTTACTAATATTGTATATGCATGAATCTTTATTGTCATTAAATGAGTAAGTTGAAGGGGTGGGTTAAATGTACTTTGTGAATACATTTTCAATTAGTTGGTTGATCCTTTGTATTGTTTTGATTCGAACTCCCATTTCACACCCTCCCTTTTCCCGTGTGTAATAACATTCAATGGTTCATGTCTTTTTTCATTAATTGTTAAAGGTATTTCATAAAAAATAAATCAGAAATGAATACCTCATTGTTAAAATGTATTTTTACAAGATCTAATAGCCATGATATGAAAGTTATAATAGCTTTCTCTACCGTATAAATATCTTCATCATCAAGTGGAATGGGTAGCTCAGCACTGGGCTCATAAGCTACATGAATCCCCAATCTAACATGACCTATTAGAAGTTGTTTTTGTGTGTAGAATATCCCCTTAGATATTGTACATGGTACCCCTTACAACAAAGAAATGGGTGGGTGTTGATATATATAAATCATAATCCTTTTCACTATATAGAATATAAGTATTGAAATGGTATTAGTGTCTACCTGATTCAAATTTCACAAAAAAAATTATGATAATATTGATAACATCTTATAAATTATCCCTTTGAGGGGAATGACTCACCTTAAAGTTGGTGTATGAGGATCTTCATGCAGTGGTTGTTGTTGTGTTGTTTCTTCTCTTTTATTCCTTATCATAAAATTTTATAATAACTTTGACTTCCAATTAAGTTATTATTATAGATAAATTAATAATTCCTATAACTATTCCATTTTCTTATCTTTATCCCCATATTCATTTATTTTCTCAAAATATGTTCAGGGTGACACCCCAATACCTGCACCTCTAACATGACCATACTATTTTGGACGCTTTAAGGCCATTGATAGTAACTGTTCATCGGGTACAACTAATGATTATTCTTGTGTCTAAGTCAGATAAAAAATATAGGAAAATAATTAATCATTTTTATGTAATACTTATTTAAAGAAAAATAGGTTTTCATTATGTCATACTTACACATGATTCCCACACTTTTTGTGTGTTTTCATCTATTATTATCCCATATTTATTTACATGTTTTTCATTCCATATAACATGACATTGGATGGAAGTGGCTTTGAATTTTGATTAATATATCTTCATATGAATAAAGGAACATAATTATGTTGTTTTTTATGTCACATAAAAGTATTTTTGTATATTTAAAATACATACTATTTATTCAAGTGAAGCTTACCCCATCCTTGATTTATGGTAGGGGTACAATGGTTTTTCTACATGTTTCTTATTTTCAGTACTTAATTTATATTTCATAAATTAAAAATTCTCAATCAAAGTAATTAATACACATATTATCAAGAAATGTAATACAAGTCACAATATACCTAAAAATATATCTCCTTAAAATAACCAATAAACACATCAAACACTTGTTGTTTTATCAGGAGTGCATATATCTGTGGTGGGTTTGGGTTTATTTTCCCTTTAGCATCATTGAGATAATACTTCATAAGTATTTTCTAAAATACTCTATGAGACTTTCCAGTGCAAATTAATATAAATTTTATTTAGGAGTCATCTACTATTAATGAAAATCTACAAGGGATAATGAAGAGTAAATCAATATTTCATTATTTTTTTAGTAAAATAAAGAATTTATATCATAATGTTACCTTAATATTTTCCCAAATTAGTGTCTTAAGCAAAAAAACAACATTGTCCCATAAATTTAAGTCAATCATAACATTTATTTGAGTGATGAGACCAATGTAACCATTGAACATGACCTTATTGGGGTCAATAGGCTAGCCACATGAATTCCATCCAACCTCAAATTTGATGACATTGTTTCTCACCTTAATAATTTTTTCTAACACTATCACGCTACGACGCTCCTATTTTTTATGGGACATGGATTGTTCACCATCGTCCATTTCCTTGGATTCAATATCATCAATATGGTGTTCCTATAGATTGGTAGCATCGACCTGTATAGAATCTTATTGTTCCTCTACATTGGGAGTATCAAAATGTTGAGAAACCTATTGTTCCTCAGGATTGGGAGCATTGGAATGTGCATAAGTTATTATCAGTAGAAGTGGTTGAATATTTAATTTTGATTATGTAAATGCAGTAGTGAATAGATAATAATATGAGGTAACTCAATGTATATTACAAAAATAATATAACCTGGTTATTGAACTCTTTTTTTAAATGTTGAATATATTTAACCCATCTATCGAGTATCCAAATCCCCTCATTGTGGTATCCAATGACATAAAATACCCCATATACACTGGGACCACTTCCAAATGATTGTGAATTACCAATGGAAGGTTTATCCTTAGTTGAATTGACATTTGAACCATCAATGGTTTTGGTTGATAAAAAAATAATTGACCACTTTTGGTTTGTAGGATATGGAAACTAAAATAATTGTACTACCTATAATTCCATTATAAACGGTTCATATTTATACCCTTACTTACTAAAAACAACTTTCATGAATCCCAATTCATTTATTTTAACTTCACTCATGTTATTAACCCACTATCATTGAAAAATCAACACTTAGAATGTTGTATAATTCAACTCCCATATTTCTTTTCATGATTCCAAAGTATGACATATTCACATAAATTGGATTTTTATCATTGGTACTGGATACATGAATCGCTTCAACTATAAGTGTAACTACACTATTTTTAATGGTATTGCATTTATCATGTTCATTTATATAGAATGTATAACCATCAATTATATATCCATTATAAGATAATATATGCACACCTGTTCCTCTAGATAGCCATAAAAGTTTTTCTGAAATTGAATTTGGATTTTTAGTTGAATACTTAAAAATATGGTCTCAAAACCATCCTATAAATTGTTCATTATTTTTATTTGATATCCAGATTTTATACCTTGATGGATTAAAATACCTATGAATTACTTTATGGGATTCAACATATGGAGAAACCTATAAAATATTATAAAAAACATAAAGGATAGACTTCTCCCACTCTATAATAGTAATTTTAACAACAATCTATTAAAAAATTTCCTTCACCCACAAGTTTACCAATGTGATGAGATTTTGGTATAACAATGTATTCCACATGAGATAGGTAGTCGGTACAAAATTCAATGGCTTTCTCAACAACATATCAATCCGTAAAACAAACTTCTATCTGACTATGATTTTTGATACACTCTTTAAAAATATTCATATATCATTCAATGTGGTACATCCATATATAATGTACATGACTATATAGTTGAATCTCTCTTACCAAGTTAACCATCAAGTTAACCATTATATCAAAGAATGTTGGTGGGAAGAACATATCCAATTCACATAATATGACAACAATTTCCTTTTCCATAGTTGTAAATTTTTCTGGGTTTATGACTTTGCTACATATATCTTTAAAAAGGAAACAAATCTTGGTTAATGTATGATAATAATTATTGGAAAAAATGAAATATAAAGCTACATGCATTAAATGCTACATCAAAACATGACAGTCAAGTGATTTAAGACCCATTAACTTTAAATCAGTCAATGACACAATATTATTTATATTTGAAGAATACCCCTTTAGAAATTTTACATTATTCAATAAGTTTCAAAACTGATATCTCTCTTTCATGGAAAGAGTGTAAGTCCCAAGAGGAAGAAAAGTCTTTTTTTCACTCTTCACCAGTGCTAACTCTTCCCATATCACCATGTAAATCATATACAACTTAGACTTAATTAAATCCTTTGTTTTCTTAGATGCATTTAGTAACGTACCAATGACACTATCACATAGATTTTTTCCCACACGCATAACATAAATAAAATTCCCAACATATAAATAATCCATTCATGGTATTTAAAAAATAAACTAATCTCTTTTTCCAACCGGTTTTTGTAAGATTTTTTGAAAAAGGTTTACCAAAATAAGTGTCAATATATTTTACTATATCAATCAGTTGATCAACTATTAGTGGAGATGGTGTTGTATATTATTCTAAACCCCCATAGAATGATGTAGTCCAATATCAGTATTTATATCACTAAGGTAGAAATTTGCGATGTCCTAGAAACATATTCTTCAATGAATGTTTCAACCCAATTGATCATGTACCTTTTTCACAAATGAGACACCCTTGAGTTTCTTTAATGCTATATCATAAAAAATTTCCATAATAATGAAAGTAATTTATTATCCCATACAACATTGATCTCAACATTAAATCTTCATTTCTGTAAGAATCATACAAAATAACACATTAATCCTACAATAATTTCAAATATTCGATCAATGGATCCAAATAAACATCAATATCATTACCTAGTGGTTTTGGTCATGAAATAAGAAGAGATAACATAATTTATTTTTGTTTCATGCATAACCACACAAGTAACCTATAATTTACCAACATAACTATCCATTTACTATGAGTTATTCTTTGAAAACAAAAATGATTCACTCTATCTGTAAATAGTACGATAATAAGTTTTCTCAGCTAATTTAAAAATTCAGGATAGTCGTGATCAATTCTCTTCCACTGAGGAGAGTTTATTAAGTGACGATGTTTCCCATATTTATTTCTTATATATACGTGTAATTTAAATTTTCTTACAATATCTTCAATTCTATATAGGTTCCTAAAACATGGAATTATTGGAAAGTTCCATAAAAATTTTAGAGTACCCGATTCATCATTCTTGTATCGAGAATCAACACACTTTGAGAACATTTTAAGTGATTTTTGGTCCCTATAAAATAATATATTGTCATTTTTACATGCATGTATTCTTTATGAGATCATACCCATTGAATGTAGAATTTGTTTAGCATCATATGTTCAGCACGGAAGTTAATTATATTCTGCTAGCATATCATTGAAGAGAGAAATTAGTTTAGTAAAACTAACATCACTCCATCAATTTCCAAATTTTAAATTATATAACTTTATCATAGATGACAATGCTATATATTTAGTACAACCAACATAAAATAATGTCTTTTCACAACTCTTTAACTTCTCAAATAATTTTGGACAATCAATAAATTCATCTTCAACTATTATTTTCATTTACTCAATACGATATTCATCATCATTCACACCTTTAATCACATGCTCGATACAATCTTCATCATTGTTCACACTTGTAATCATATCAGATGATCCATAAAACATAGTCTTATCCCAGTCACTAGCAACATTCAGTTTTCACCATATTTAGTCCAATATTTATAACTTCAATATAGTCCATGATAGATCAAGCATTCTTTAAACTCCTCTGGACTAATTAGTCATGGATAACAACAACATAAACATGGAAAAAAGATTTGAGAAGGGTCATATACATGATATTTTGAAAACTTGATGAACTCTTTCACCCCATCCATACACTATTTTGTCATATAATTTATATCCATCAATTTTTAATTCATATCCATAATATTTGATTCATTAATATTAATATTTTAAAAAAATAAATAAATACACAGAAAGTTTGAGTGTGGAACCCATAAATTCTCATTCTTAATGAATCATTTAAGCTACATGAATTTATTATTCTAAGACAATAAGAGATGAATAATGGGTATTGATATTGTTTTATAGTGGTGGAAATCATTGAAGGAAAGGAATGTGTGATATAAATAAAGTTACAAATAATCTAATTAAATTTTCATCTATTTCAAAATATATAGATCTCATGTAGGATTAATTTGATGATGTCTCATATTATTAAATAGATAAACAAGATCTAGAAAAAGAATCAAGAAATTAAAATCATAAATAGTTAGGAGTTTGTGTTTATTAATTTATTCAATTGGTATGTGGTGGACCAAGTGGCGTTTCAATGATAGATTGATTAAAAGACGAAGTGGATCATTTTTCAGATGATAAAAACTTTGATAGGGCCTAATCACATGGTCTTGAGAACCCAATGTTTAAAGAAACTCTTTAATTTCAATAAAATGAACCAAACATCTTGAACTAGGGGTTTCAATGTTCCATTACCATTTCAAATAGTTTAAATTTTATCAAAGGGGATTTTCAATAGCCCATTACAAGAAATTTAATTCATTAAAAACCACATGACACTTTGAAACACTACATTTCTTAAATCAATATAAATGATGTTAACCAACCAAAGAGGCATAAAAAACCATAACTATCATCATAACAAGGATTTAAAAACTTATATAACCATTTATAAAACATAGTATGAAAGTAAAATAATCCAATCGAGTCATTTTGATTTGAAAGGAATACCAACTATTGAAAATACCATTTGGAGAATCCCATTTTTAAGAACAAAATTTAAAAACAAGTTCATGAGAAATAATTTGAGTTCATGAACCACCCTTTGTCATTACACATGTATGAATTTATAAATATAGATATCACTCATCCCATTGCACATATTCACATATAATTTTGTGAATATATGAAATAATGTATCTATATTTACATCTATGTCGACTTCATTTAATTCCTTCATTAACAAGCAATGTAAAAAACTTTTCTTCTTCAGTTTGGTAAAGCACTGCATAAATCAACTATAATTTTCATGAAGTAAAAAATACTTTGAGTCTACATCAAGAATCTTTAAATTACGTCAAGTACCATTAATATTTATATAATGAATAATAATATCAAGAATATAAACTAATATTAAATACTAAATTTGTAGTGTAGCAGGTTAGAGTTCAAAAATAGTGGAGTAGTTGAGCATCACAATGCACATTGCGTTGGATTGATTTTTTTAGCTATATTGGAATTGCAGAAATGACATATCTTGTTTCAACATAGCTGTACTACATTGGTGGTAGTGTAAGATATGTTGGGTTGTGATGTAGTATAAACTTATGATTGCATGCAAGTAATTGATGTCACCCATATTCTGGTTATATCGTAACATCAAGTTTTTTTATATGTGATAGTTTATTATGTATATAAACTAGTATAGGATCATGAAAAGATATGTGATATGTTGATATCATAATACCAATTATCTAATTTTCATGTATTGTGTAATATTTTATACTTAAAATGCACTTCAGTAGTCTCACTTGATCTTTACTTACACACCCCTCATTTCACATGCAAGCCTCATATGCACCATCAATTTCTCATGCATTGATGTGCATCCATAATCCATGTTCATAACCCATGTGTTCATTACATATCACTTGTGTAAAATATATAACAAATCAGTTTCCATAATATATATATATATATACACACACACACACAATAAGAATGTTAGAAAATATTAAACAATATTTAAAATTTATAAAAACTTATTAATTCCATAATAAGATAAAATTATTAAGAACAAACATAAAATAATAAATAAAGCATATAAATAAAGATTATGTGTATATTTATCAAAAGTATTTTGAAATAATTTTTAACAAGTACAATAAATATAAAAAATTGGAACAAATCATACAAAGTAAATTAAACCCATTTCATAATTACTATAAAAAATATAAAAAAATTGGGAGATATTAAAATGATTGGGGTTCTTATAATTGGAAATTAAAGAAAATGGGTAGAATTATTTGATTTTAATCTATGGGAGTAGGAGGGATGCTTAAAACATAGAGCCGATTACCATCTATGCACCAAAAAAACTATGCTTACTTATTATTTATAGTCACCACCTTACATGATAAGTGGATAGGGTTTTTGTGGTACACAACTAGGACCTCCATGCAATAAGAGTGAGAAATAATGATGAATGAGTGAAATTAATGTGAAGGAAAGGGAGACTGTGAACCAAAAATGGCTTAAGGCAGGGGATATTGGGTGGAGAATCAGCGAGGTAGATTGAGGACAAATAAGATCGCTTGTGTGTACCATTCCAACCATTTGGGAAAATCAAAATCAAACAATATTGTTTGAGGGGGAGTGATGGATCATAAGTTTACACATACCTTGGATTTTCAAGGTTTCGATTCATCCAAGATGATTGAGGGAGAGCGACAACTGAGATTCAGTTATGTGATAAATTGAATGATGTGAGTGAGGAGAACTCTATTAGGGTTATATTTAAATGATTGGGAAGGGTTTTATTAGTGGTTTTAAAAAAGTGTTGATAAAGAGTGGTTTTATCAGTGATAAAATAATAAGCATTTATAAAACCGATCTTTATCCCCACTTTCTTAACACTGATAAAGATATATATTTATCAGTGCTAAAATATCACCGATAAAACATATCGATATAAATGCTAAAATTCTAGTGCTGATAAATATATGTTTTATCAGTGTTTTTTTAGTGTTAATAAAGACCTAATTTTAATAATATAGTTAATATAATTAAAAAATTTAAATGTATATAATTATGAATAAATATAAATGTATATAATTATAAATAAATATTTATATAATTTTAAATATATTTAAATAATTTTAAATATGTATTTATAAATATAATTATAAATAAATATAATTATAAATAAATATAAATAGATATAAGTAAATATAATTATATATAATTATATATAATTATAAAAAAATAATTATTTATATAATTAAAAATATATTAAAATAATTTTAAATATGTATTTATAAATATAATTATATATATATATTTATATTTATAATTATAAATAAATATTTTTATAAATATTTTTATATAATCATAAATATATTTATATAATTAATTATATATATAATTATATATATTTATATAATAATAATATATATATTAATATATAAATATATATAATTATAAATATAATAAATATATTTATTATGTAAATATATTTATTATAATTTTATATTTATTTAAATATAAATGTATATATATTTATTATTATAAATATGAATAAATGAATTTAAAAATATTTTTATATAATTATAAATATATTTAATTATAAATATAACATGTATATTTATATAATTATATATATAATTATATATATTTATGTAATTACATATTAATATTAATATATAAATATAAATTATTATGAATATAATATATATGATTTCAGAAGGAATGATTTTCTCAGAGGATTATGGAAAAGGGGGATACTACTTTTGTTGAAGAAATCCACCACATCCTTATAAAGATGATGAAAATGTAAGAACTCAATCATAACTCTCTTATATTTGCTAGATAAAGAGAGTAGGTTAAGTCTCTTTGATCTTAGGATCATACTTATTTATATTTGAGGTTTGGATGGTCGGACAATTACCTATATTGGAAAAGGATTCTTTCATATTATTTTTCCATCTGATGCCATGAAGGCTAAAGCATGGGAATGTGGATTTTTTAATTTAAAGTCTAGAATTATCAAGATCCAATATAGGTATCCTTATTTTAATACCTTGAATGTGAAGAACTATGTCACCAATGCTTAGATCAAAATCTGAGGGTTGAGTTGGTTCTTTTGGCATCCCCAAATTTTATGGGAGGTTGCTTCAGTAGTTGGGTTCCCCATTAAGATGGATAAGGAGTTTGAAAAGGCTAGGTATATTAATTTTTATCTCTTTCTAATGGAAGTGGACCTTAACCCTCCTCCTATTCGTTCAGTTGTTCCAACCGATAATGATCACATGTTTGATTTGACTGTCAATTATGAAAATTTTCCTTAGTTATAAAAGTGATGCATCAATATAGGTCACTCCTCCGATAAGTTTCAAAGGAATTCGATTTGTAATTTGTATAGATTGAAAGGGAATTCTTCCAATAAATGATAAAAAGAAATGAGTGGAGTGACTCATCATAGACAGATGGATCCTAGATCACAGGATCAAGAAGAAGGCTCATAAGGGAACTGTGAACCTCATAAGGAAGCTGTCAATATAGATCTACCTTTATCAGACCAGGCTGGAGGTGAACCTGATGATCATATTCAAACCAGGGATGAGGAAGCCATGAACTAGAAGAGAGGCCATCTTGAGAGTGTCCCTTTAATGTTAATGCTGGAATTTATATCACAAAGGTAAATAAATTTTCATGTTTAACCATTGATAATGTTGGTGACAACAACTCTATCAATTGGTCCTCTAAGAGTGAACAAGATCTAGATATGGATGACATTCATGAAGAAATGCAAAAGAAATCTAGAGATATCTAAGGTAATAAATTCATGGAAAAGTGATCTTCACCCCTAGACAAAATGGTGAGAAAACAACAGGGAGGTGTAAAGCCCCCTGAGAATGATAGATTGATGTAATCTGCATCCGATACCAATATACTTGTAGTTAAGGCTATGCCAACTACTGATGAAAGGGACAACCACTATAAAGATAACAGGGCAGATGCATCTTTCAAGGTGTAGTATAATCTTATAGGATCTCAGGCTATGATTGGAACCCCTGTTCAGGTTAGTACTCCATCTTAGATCATGGACCAACCTAAGGACAATAGCATAGGGGATCGTTCACTTACTACTAAGGATGGATGTGATCCACCAGTTTTTCTGGTGACTGTTAATAGTAGTGCTGCTTCTAAGGAGCTAGATGATCGGGGTAAGGCTATTGAAGCTAATATCTTAATGATGCATCAAATCCATTTCGTGGTTACACCAGCATTGGTTGATGATAGTATCTATAAGACCCATATGGGAACTATTGAAAATACTTCAAATCTGAACGTTGAAAAGGTTCCTCGGACTACCCTTTTATAAGGGTAGTGATGCGGCAACTATAATTTTGGAAGATTCTCCATATCCTCAGGAAAGGGATATTAAGGCTATCATTTTTACGGCTAAAACTGATGGTGGTGCAGGTGATGCCATAGCCAAGTAGGTGACCTTGGAGACAGTGAACATGGAGGGGGATTCTGGAGATACTACCAGTCAACATATGTAGAGGAATCTTCATGGGATGATTTCCAGTGATATGGGTGTAATAGACTCTGCAGAACTGTTTTTAGATAAAGGAAATGATCCTTGGAAAAGATAAAGTACTTGGAAAAATGATTGATATCCACATGGTAGAGCCCCTCATGGTAAGGGTTGGTGGGGTCCTTCTCTAACCTGTACATTTGACTTTGACTTTTAGTGTTTATTTGGGTTTTTGATATTGGGGTCTTCTAACACTTCTCTATTTTTTATTTGAGGGATATTCTACCATATCTGTCCCCTTCTTTATATTGTATCTTTTTATTTTAACAAATGGGATGGGGCTATAACACCTTATCCTAGACCTGTTATAAAAAAAATAAATTAAAAATATAATAAATATATTTATTATTTAAAAATATTTATTAAAATTTTATAATTATTTAAATATATATATTTATAATTATAATTATAAATATATTTATATAATTATATATATTTACATAATTATATATATTTATCAATATATATATATAATTATAAATATAATAAATATAATAAATATATTTATTATTTAAATATATTATTATAATTTTATAATTATTTAAATAAATAAATATTTATTTCTAATTATAATTATAAAAAAATATTTTTAAAAATATTTTTATATAATTATATATATCTATATAAATATATATATTTATTAATATATAAATATATATAATTATAAATAATATATATATTATTTAAATATATTTTTTATAATTTTATAATTATTTAAATAAAAATTTATTAATTTATAATTATATAAATAAATTTTAAAAAAAATTATATATATTTATAATTTTATAATGTATTGTTAATTTTAAAAAATTATTAAAAAATTAATTTAAATAGATTTATTATATAAATTTCAAACATATTTTAAAATTTAAAACATAATAAAAAAATGAATAAATATTATTCATATAAATAATATTCATATAAATTACAAATATATTAAAAATATTTCATGCATAGTAAATAAATATATGTATAAATAAATATTACAAAATGATTAAATTCCAAAAAATATAAATATTAATAAATATTAAAAATGAATAAATAATATTCAATAAAATAAATATTAAAAATAATAAATATAATTTAATAGAAAAAACTATTTTAAAAAATGAATTTATATAAGATTAACTGCATAAATTATAAACACATACAAAAATGAAGGACATATTAAAAAATGAATTTAAATAACTTAATTGTAAAAAATTCAAACATTTTAAAAATATTACAACTTAATAAATAAAATTGATAAAATAATAATCATATAAAATAAAAAACTATTAAAAATAATACATAGTAAAATATAAATATGTATAAAAATGAATAAATTCCAAAAATATTATATCAAAAATGAAAAAAATATACATCAAATGTGAAATAAGTACATGCCATATATACACATGTACACATGTTTTATATATATGTACATCTCATGTACATGATCACATTTACAAACACATACATACATCTATACATGTACAATATCTACATATACACATACACAAAACACACACACACAACATAATGTATACACATATATGCACATAGAGAGTGATATAAATATATAAGTTTAAGTATCATATATTAACAATACATAATTTATATTTATATTATTGTTTTAATTATTAAAAAATTTATATTAATATATCATATTTATATTAATTATATACAATCATTTTGTAATTAATGTATATAAATAAACATTATTTTTTGAATTTAAATATGATAATTTTTTATATAGTAATAATATTTTTTATTTAATGTTTTTTTTGGCCTTGGAAATGCTATAAAATATGAACTGTGGGTGATGATTAAGGCTATTAAGTATGCAGTCCAACATGACTGGAGATATATTTGGGTGGAATCTGAATCTAATAGTGCTATGCACTTTTTAAAGACCCATTCTAGGAATGTTCCACGGTGAATGCTTCCGTTCTAGATTGAATGTCTTCAGTTAATTGATCAAATTAATTTTAATGTCACCCATGTTTATAAAGAACAAAATCAAGTTGTAGATGCTCTGTCAAAAAGGGAAATTGAAGAGGCAAGCTCGAGATGGTCTTTTATTATCCCGGACTTCTGCTCTCATTTTGTTGATTTGGATGCGCATGGTGTTTTTCATTCTCAGTTATGTAAACCCCCTTGTAATGGTACTCTGCCTTTATTTTAATAAAATTTACTAGGAATGATATTTGGACTACTCCCGACCCTTATTGATAATAAATTTTAATAATTAAACAAATAAAAATTAAAAAATAATAAATTCCACAAATATCTAAAAATTTATTAATGAAACAACTATTAATAAAAATCAAAAAATTTAATATAAATATTAATTATAAATTGTAATAAATAGTATATATTAAATATAAATATAAAAAATAAATTAAATATAATAATTAAAAACATATTAATCTCTTATTCATTTTTTAAACATTTTTTCAATATATTCATTTTTAATTAAATTTCACTCATTTTTAGCATGTATTTATTGAATATTATTTTTTCACAGAATGGGCCTTGGGATAAAAATTTGGGCCTACAGGCCATGTAATGGGCTAAATGCCCATTGGGCCTTCGGGCTATGTAATGGGTCTCCCTCTACCCAGTTAAAGAGGTCTTTTCTTTGCTTTAATAATAAATGAGGCTTCAACCCCAACTTTAAAAAAAATTAAATACCGTTTACTTTTTCAATTTAACAAATATTAAAAAGGTGTTACATTAATTTCACACATACATATACATAATTAGTATATTTTTATATAGAACGCACACACACATAATAATTATGCAATTTATTCAATTTTTAAAATTCATATTTAAATTATATTTATTAACATAATATATTTAATATAGATTATGTTTCTAATCAGAAAATTTTATTCATTATTTATATTTTCATTCAATATGTACTATTTATTAATTTTTTATAATTGTTTCTAATTTATTCAATTTTAATATTATTTATTAATTAATAATATTAATTGTTTATTTTTTTTTATTTATTAATTTTTAATTTTCATTGTTAATTTGTTTTTATAATTTTACCCATTTTTAATATTTATTTACACATGTTTATTCATTAACATTTAATGTTTTTAATATGGTTGTAATTTATATAATTAATATGTATTCATTTTCATTTTATCATATGTATTTAGAAATATTCATTTTTTTAATAATATATATAATTTATAACACTTATTCATTTTTTAAATTTATTCATTCTTATTATTTATTTTATTAAAAGATGTTGTATATTATATAATGTAATTTTTTAATTTAATATATATCAAACTTGTGTTGTAGACACACACACACACATTAAGTCTACAAACATTTAGGCAATTAATGCAATCTTATATAGAAACACACACACATAATATTTATGTAATTTATTCAAATTTTAATATTCATTTTAGAATTTCATTTAGTAACATAATATATTTAATATAATTTGTTTTTAATCAGTAATTTTTATGTATTAATTTTTAATATTATTTCATTTAATATCATCTATTCATTTTTAATATTTTTTAATATTTATATTTTTTGGAATTTTATCATTTTCTAGTATTTATTTATACATATTTAGTTACCATGTTTGAATATTTTCATTATGTATTCATCTTCAATATATATCATTATTTTTATAATTTTTTATTTTTTTAATAATTTGTATAATTAAAAAAACTTATCCTTTTTTTAATATTTTTAAAATATTTTCATTTTTAATTAATAAATTTAACTAATTTTTAAAATTCATGCATTTAATATTATATATTCATTAATAATGTTAAAAACATATTTAGAAAAATATATTTGTAAATAAATATTTATAAATAAATATATTTATATTTATATTTATATATAAATATATTTATAAATTTATATTTATATTTATATATAAATATATTTATAAATTTATATTTACTATATTTATAAAATTATATATTTATTAGAAAATGGATTTCAGGGGAACTCCCAACATTCTCAATGGATCCTTCTTCATCTTGGTTTCTATGGATTCTAACTCCACTTTTGTTGCCACTGAATTTATCGCCTCCACTCTTCCCTCGAAGAAGGATGGTGATCTTACTCTTTAATTTAAGGAAGTTTTGTTCCACTCATCTTCCCCTCCTTTAGATATGGTTCTTGAAGTTAATGGTTCTGGATATTGAAAATATATCCTAGGTGATACAAATCTTGCAGTAGAAGGCGAAGCATCTTTGACTCATGACGAGAAATTTGGTCATGGTTCTCAATCTATATTCTTCAATGATATACGTTTTGGATCTTTAACTTATGGGAGAATCAAAATAAATGGTTTGCTTTCACTTTTCATAGCGAACCATTCACTTATTTCTCAAATAAAATCCAAATTCAAGCACTATATCATTTCTTAGTTGGCTTCTCAATAGGGAAATAGATTATGGAATCTTGAAGACCTAAGATCTCATATTCTTTATTTCTTAGGTTTTGATGGATAGCAGATGTTGTCTCTTTGTAATGGATTTTTCCATATTATATTCCCTTATTTAGAATTGAAAGTGAAACTTTGAGGTATGGGTTTTATACCTCTTAAACTTGATGTTCTTCATATTCAAGACTAGGATCTTAAATTTAATACTACAACTTCCATCAATTCTTCAACTCAGGTATGGATTCAGATTTTTGGCCTAAGCTAGTACCAATGGAATCCATAAATCTTATGGGATGTCACCTCTACTGTAGAAATTCCAATTAAATTTATAAAGAAATATAAATGGATAGATTCACTAGATATGCTCGTGTTCTTATTGAAATTGATTTGAATTGTACTATAATTGACACTGTTGCTTTGATGGAGGATTCTATTCACTAAGAATTGCGTATTGATACTGATTTTTTTCTTCTAGTTTTTGTCATATATGCTACAATATTGGAAATTTACCTGATAAATTTTTTAAAGGTTTGATGCGTGTTAATTGTAAAAGAGATGGACATGTAGTTGATATATGTAAATTCAAGATGCCAGTTTCTGCTCCTATAAATAAAGATATCCCTAGTACTATTATTCCTAAAACAATTGGATAATTTGAAGTTGTAATTAAGAAAGTTGCTATATTGAATTTGGAAATTGAGCCAATAGAGGTTAAGGAATAGAAGGCTGATTTTATTAGTAATTCTAGTGCAAGTAGTAGTGGTTTTATTCATGATTCTATTACTTTCGACAGGCATGTTTCATTTGTGAATGATCAAGTTCCTGTTGGTCTGACCAATATAGCTATCTCTGATAATATTGTGGATGATTCAACTCATCAGATTAATGTTATTTTACAACAGGGTGAGTTTGACGGGAATGATGGTTCTATGTATGAGTATATTAAAATGGTTAACACATAGGGTTTTGATACTAATGCTAATAAGAAAAAAGTAGTTATTGTTACCAAACAACATGATGAATCTATAAAAATTGATACAGTAAAATCAGATACTTTTTCATCCATTGTGTTAAAACAATAGGATGTGGTGTCTTCCATTCAACAGATTGTATGTATAAAAGATGTCTCTTCTTCTTTTAATGATGAATGGGATGTTTTAAAAGTCGATGATTATTCTAGATAGGAGGAGAGATCTAGTTAGATAGTTTTTGTTGACGATCCATGGAAAAAATAAAGATATAATTAGAATGGTGGTCATCATTCATGTGGGAGAGATTCCTATGGAAGGGGTAGAAGAAAACATTGAATATATAGGCATTTTCCCTGGTATTAGAAGCAAACATTGAATATAGAGTGCATTTTCCTGGTCTTTATGATCAAAGTTAGAAGAAGGTCTAGTTCTATGGGTCATGTAGACACAATGAGTTGTTCATTCTTTTAACAGATTTTTGGTCCTTCTTTGATTCCTTTTTATTGGTGTTTTTTGGGATCATTTCATGATATTTGGGATTTTTCTGTATCTTTACTCTCTTTATCCTTAATCCTATGGATTTTTTCATCCCTCCCTCGATGGTGGCTAAGGGTGATGGGGTTTCATCAGACCCCATTGATGCGGAAAAGAGTGATGTGCGGAACCCTAAGATGAAACTCGATCAATAAAAATTTCATGCTTCACAAAGAAGGTTTTTTTCCAGATATTCAGCATGATTCAGATCCCTTTAATAAGAAGATCACCAAAAATGGGTCTGTTACATTTGTGGAGCAAGCCCTCAAATTATTAAATACCATCTCAAAGAATGTCATTTCTGTCTTATTGCTCAAATCTTGGGTTCTCAGATGGATACCCCTTTCATGATTGATGAACTGAGAGATATATTGCTTCAATGCTGTGGATTTTCTGATTGGTTCTTGATCTATATTGGAAAAGTTATGTTTCACATTGTCTTTCCTGTAAAATATTTTCAAAATTTTTTTTGGGGCTTCATACCGATTCCTCTAAAACTTGGGTTTATTGTGCTTCAAAAATGTGAACCTCTTTTAAAGACCTTAGAAATTAGAAGATCCTCCACAAAATCATGGATTATAATTAGGGTCTCAGTTGTTTTTTGGTCATTTAGTGATTCTGTTGGAATTTTTTTCTGGTGCAGGGGCTCTGATCAAGGTTGATAAAGAAACTAAGAAATCTAGATATGACCATTTTTCTCATGTGATTATTGAGGTTGATCTAGATCATGAACTACTTAAAACTATATTTCTAGTTTTAGGTGACTTTAATATTGAATTATCTATTCAATATGAGTGGTTGCCTGATTTTTGTGGTTATTTTCATTGCATTGGTCACTCTTTTGGGGGATTCTTAAGGAATATTCAGTGTTATCAATGTAAATCTTTAGGACATTACTCTGATCATTGTAAGAGGAAAAGACCTAGGAATGAACCTACATGGAGTAAAAAGGTCTTTAGGAAGAAGGATGGAAATGCTGTTGGAAGTTCCTCCTTTGTTGAGGTTCTCAAACAAGGCATTATGGAAGAGGCTCCCACTGTAGTGAATGGAGCTCCTCTATAGGATGTTTTGATTCATTCTCAACACACAATAATTTTTGATGATGTCATTGATGGTGGTGGTTTTATGTCCTCAAAGTATGATTCTCCTATATTATCTAGTGGTTTAGATGGTTTAAGAAAAACACGGGTAGATATGGCTGATGATGATGAAGAGAATCAATCTAAATGTAAATCATCTATTCAAGAAGAAGTCAAAATGGAAATGAATCATGTTACAGTGGCTTCTGCTCAAAGTAAGGTTAATGGGAATTTGATCGATTCTGATGGATTTCAGATGGTGATGCCTAAAAAATCAAGCCCCCTATGCTTTTAGGATTTAATAGGGAATTATAGGAAAGGTGTATGTCTATGCTGAGCATCCAATGGTGAACATTGAGACTAATCATGGGTCTTTTAGCCCTATTATCCAGATTTATGAGTAGTCTGCCTCCCTAGTGGGGAATCCTGATGGGGTTGATCCTATCTCTAGATCCAGTAATGTTATACAGAAGGATCATTTTTACAGTAATTCCTCCATTAGTCTTGGCATCATCTGGGACTCCAAATAGCCCACCTCATTGGTTGAGGTTTAAGGATAATTCCCTCTGGATGATGTTGCTTCAAGGAAGAGCCCTACTAATGTGAACTTGTTTGGGGATTTGTAAAGGTAACATGGATTTTTTCTCTATGTTAAACTCTATTAACACACATGAATTTAATTATCTTAATCTTAAAGGCCTTAAGAATGCAGGATGTAGTAACTAGAATAATTCTCCCCTACTGACTATCTCTAAAACTAGAAAAGTTATAGAATCATCAAAGGATTTGGACCTAGAGGTGAAGGGTACAAATGATTCCTCACTTGGAAATGAGGCTACTCATGATGATACTACCACGAAGAACCCAGTTCAGGAGGATGATGCCCAGACCATGCAAGATGGTCCTACACTACAGGAGCCAATTTAGGAGGAGGTTTCCTAGAATGATGCGGCTTTGCAAGATGGTCTGTCCACATAAGATACACTTGTTCAGAAAGAGGCTGCCTTACCTATAATGGAGGAGGTCTCAGCGGATGAGGCACCACCAAAGGAAGTGTAATAGAGAAGAGGGTATCACCCGACTTCTCAGGGGGGATCTCGAAGTTGGGGTCGGTACAAGAAGAGATAATCTCTATGGTATGTGCTTTATGGATATGTTTTCCCAATATTTTTTATTTGGTGTGGAGGTTTCACACTTGAACATTTCCTCCTATTTCCTCTTGTACCATTACTTTTATTTAATAAATTTTAGAGTCATGGATTTGGGTTCCCAAATCCATGGATGACCCGTTTCGGTATATTTATAATTATAATTATAAATATATATCTATAATTATATTTATGAATACATATTTAAAAATATACTAATATATTTATAATTATATAAATGATTAATTATTTATAATTAAATATATTTATAATTATTTATAATTATATTTATAAATACACATTTACAATTATTTAAATATATTTATAATTATATATAATTTATTATAAATATATACATTAAATTTTTAATTATATTAATTATATTATTAAATATTAATTATACATGCCTTTATTAGTGCTTTCTTTTGCTGATAAAGATATATCTTTATAAATGCTATAATATTTAGCCCTGATAAAACCTATCTTTCTTAGCACTGAAATTATAACACTGATAAAGAGTGGTTTTATCAGTGCTGATTATTTTATCAATGATAAAAAACCTCTTTATAAAATCTTTTTTAGAAGCACTAATAAAACCCTTCATGGTATTATAAATTTAATCTTAACCAAACCAATTCTCTTGCACTATTTAAGCTCTCATCATGAAACTGAAACCTCACTACCGTTCTCCGTCACCATCACTCCCCCTCACTACCATGCACTGTCCCACACCTCCATGTGCTCTTCCTCACCGCTCCTCTCCCTCACTCTCTCTTGGATGAATAAACACTTTAAAATCCCATGGTATGTGAATTATTATCCACCACTCAAGATTCCATTATTTTTAGTTTTTTTTTGGTTTTTTTAATTTTCCAAAAGTATTTAAACAGCTCACATGAGTAATTTTACCTCTATCTACCTCCTTGATTCTCCATCCAATATCACTCGCCTCAAACCACTATTTATTCACCCTCTCCCTCACCCTCACACTTATTAACTATTATTCTAAAATGATGCTAAGTTTTGTTTAAATCCATTGTTGTACATGTTATTGATCTATCTAATAAGGATTTCATAAACCAGTCATTATGTGATGTTTCTATAAGATTTTATAAAAGTGTAAATACATTCTAGATTTATAGATATTTGTGCTATCATATGTTAAATAAATTTAGTTCAAAATTTTCAATTGATCTATTGAAAATAAATGAGGTGTAAATTTGTATTTTTTTAAATTTGGTTGTGTTGAATTGAAAATAAAATCTGATAAGAAATAAATTTTTTATGAGTGTTTGATGTGCTATAATTTTCACTAAATGTATCCTTTAAAGTGAAACTGAACTGTATTTCATATAAACTATTTTTTTTTGATTTTTTCTTGAAAAGATGAGTGGGTTATTAAATATGTATTAAAAATAGTTTTAACGTGGAATTTTTTTAATTTATATAGAGTTCAACTTTAAATAGGATGGAGATTATTTTTTAAAATCATGTTGATTAATTTCATAAGAAGCATATATGGTATTATTTTATAATTTAAATCATTTTTAAAAAATACCCTATGCCAAAAAAATATTTAGAGATATTATTTTTTACTAATTTATGGGAATACTATTTGTGAATATTTTATTATTCTATTTTTTATAACTTCATGTAAATTTATTTATATTAATCAGTATACATTAATTAAATATGTATATCTTTATTCGAAATCACCTATTCTCCTTTACCAATGTATTTTTCCTTGTGATACTATCCACGATGCGCCTCACCTCCCTTATGCAGACCTGATATAAAACCACTATCATGAACTACTTGGATATCACCTGGATCACCTTAATATTTATTAGGTGTGTGAAGGTTTGGGTGAATGATACTTTTCATACATGACATTTGGACACTGACAAGTATCAGTCACCTGAACTCTCACACTCGTTATATATCATGAGGTAATTTTAGAGTGAGTGATTGGTTTAAAATTAAAAAATAATGGAGAATAATCCAAGTTCCAGGTATCCTTTCTACTCTAATGGATTAAAATAAAATAACTATTCACATTTTATTCTATTAACAGACAAAATAACCCTAATTATTTTAAATTTTCATTATTTTAGACATTTTTTGATCCCATTGGGAACTCATCATTTCACATTTTTCATTATTTTCATCACCATTTTTTTATCACTAGGGAACTCATCATCATTCATCTTTTAAATCAATAACCCCACCTATGATTTACTTAATGTTTCAACTTTAGTATCATAATCACTACTTCCTCATCATTTAATTCAATAATAAATGTATGTTTTTGAGTTTTTATAAATTCTTATCCATTCTCTATGAGGGGAAATTTAAGTTGCTAAACTTTTTATTTTTATTCTTAAGTAAACTTCTTATTAAATCATATTCATTTACACTTTCCTTTTCTATATAAATTAGAAAAGGTAGTGAAATTTATAATATATCCACATTTAAATAACTTCAATATAATGTTATATTACTAATTTCCTTTTCTTTTTGAACACTCCTTAAAATATATGTCAAAAAAATGAGGATGGATTATATATATATATATATATATATATAATTTTCCTTGTTTTTTCTTTGGGGCTTGATCCTAGACTTATGAATTTTTTCAATTTGAAGCATTCATGAAACCCCAATTATATTTTTCTTTAGTTTTTCCAATATATTGAGAAACCTAGACCAAGAATTCTACTTCATTGGATTTAAATTCTAGAGTTTATTCAAATGTTGGGTTCCCAAGACCATGTGATTGGGCCCTATTAATGTTTTCATCATCTTAAAAATGATAATCTTCCGGTCCTAATCCTCCTCTCACCAAAACACCACCTATCCCACCATGTACCAAGTGAAGAAATAAATAGACAACAACTCCTTCCTCTAGTAAATTTCAATCACTGACTTCCTTTTTTGGATCTTATTTTTCTATTTAATCATATGAGATATCATGAAATTAATTATATTCAAGATATTTTTTTGTAAATGTTTCACTCTGATTGCATGGATCTCTCTACTGAATGTGGATGTGAATGAAAGGACCTTCTGTTCACTATAAAAAATCATCCAACTTATCATGAAAGGTTTTGATTTTAAATGATAAATAGGAAGGGATTTTATAGTGTATAGATGGTAATCTACTCTATGTTCTATGTAAGATCTCGATTTTTGGAAAGGTATGTTTCTGTTGTGTTTTGATTAAATCCCTTGTTTTTGGGTTTTAAAATGTTTCCCGAAGGTATGAGAGGCCTTGAGGGTGTTCTGGGGGCTTGGGGCACGAAAGAAGGGACGTTTGGTTAAGATAGGGCTGGGCGCAAGACCTAGGAAAACCGTGCGGTTGGCCCAGGAAGCGTGCGGCCCCTCCTCCTCCGGACAGTAGCCTGTGCACGGTTTGCGCACCATTTGCTAAACCATGAAGCTAAACCGTGCAACCCCTCCTCCTCCGGACAGTGGCTTGTGCACGGTTTGCGCACCATTTGCTAAACTATGCAGCTAAACCGTGCGGCCACTTAAAGTTGAAAAAATTATAATTTTTCCACTCCGGGATTTATAACCCCAACTCATGATTTTCCTCCCATCTTCTCCTCTTCACCCTAGGTGTGGACCAAGACTCCCAAGGACTCCAAGAGGAATATCTCCATCGATCCTAAGGTGTTTTTGGTGCCGTTGGTTGCAGATTGAAGCTCTAAGTAAGGCTAATCTCCTCCTTGGTTCTTTTCTTGGTTTAGGGTCTGTGTCTTCTCTCCCTATTGTTCCAAAACCCTAAAACCCTATCTTTTGTGTGAGTTCTAGGTTGAATCTCCAAGGGTTGGTTGAATCAAGGTCTAAGGACTCGATTAAGGGTGCGTTCAACCGTGAATTCGAGGTAGGTGGTCTACAAGTTATATCCCATGGTTATTTAGGGTTTTGTGCATGGTTAGTTGTGTTCTTGCTTTCCTTTGGTTATATTTTGAATAAACTTGGTATGTTTGGTAATAATGGTGTTTAAAATGGAAAATGGGAACCCTCACAATCCCCATGGGATGTGTTGGGATAAACTTGACCTAATTGGGGCCATCCATGAGGTGTACCGGTATTTCCCGAATTTAGGGATTGATATTAAACAAGTGACCTTGTTGTAATAAATTTTAGAGCCCTTAATGAATACGTTGGCATGTTTGGTTGAGCGTGGAATAGAAGTTAGGTGATGCACCTAGACTTGGTAATAATCAAAGGGTTATTTGAAAGGGAATGAATGGTTGATTCATGGAATGATGAACGTGTTAAATGGGTTAATGTGTAAATTGATTAAAGGCCATAATGGGATAGATTATGGGTCTAGGATTGAATGCTTAGTGAGATAGGAATAACACATGGGAATTGGGTGAATGGTTAAATGATGTGAAATGGTAATGTGTTAATGGGTTAAGGCATGATGTGGTTTCCCATGTGGGTTGTTGTGAATGATGTTTGCCAATGGGCAATGGTTGGAAGGTTGATGATTACTTATATATAAGCATGTGCACATGGATTCATAGAGTAGGGTATGACTTGAGGATCTACACCCACAGGTCGAGTGAATACTGAGGCTCTAAACTCCACCCTAAATGCACGGGTTAGGAAAGGGGATTGAGGGTCTATTCTCCTAACGGTTGCATCCACCCGGACTGAGGCTTCGAGGTGAGGATATGGTTGCTATGAGGGAGTTCTTCCTAGTGAGATAGGATAACGACGCGTTTACCCTCTTGCATGTGATTGTTGTCCTTAGACCCATGTAACATTATGAATGTGATTTACCCATGGAAATATGGTGAAATGGTAAATAATGGTTATTTTTATGAAATGAATGGAAATGAATGTGGTAATGGCTGGGCTTTGAACTATATAATGGCACCTTAATTAATTACTTGGCATTATCGTTCATATTTTTTTTGCATGCACACTGTTTATACTGGATATTTTGTAGACACCGTTGGTGGTAGCCTACTGAGTTGTACTCACACCCTGCTCGGGCCGCTGTTGGGTACCCGGGCAGACTTCATGTTTGCAGGTCAGGACAAGGGCAAGGGTACTTTCTAGTTAGCTGAGTGGAAATGGGTAGCACTTGGTGGAGGTTCCGGACTTGGATTCGGGACCATTTTGGGGATTTTGGGCTGTTGTTTCTATTTTGGGATTGTATTCACTTTTCACTTGTAGTATGACATGGCGTGTTTATTTTTGGAAATGGTTGTTATACATATTCCTTGTTTATTGGTTATTGTTTCTGCTACTTGGTTGTTTCTGTTATTGCTTACTCTGATGATAAGGGGGTATAGTCTCCCCGCTTGACTGCATAGACTCCCGCTGCTAGTCGGCAGCCTTTAGCATACGGGGAGGCGTGCTTAAGGTTATGTAACCACCCGGCTTAGAGCACCGGTTTAGTAGCATCCGGGTCGGGGACGTTACAAAGTGGTATCATAGGAGGTCTTTCTTCTCCTTCTATGAGGTATTGTTATTTGGGATTGATGGCCAAGGGTTAGTATGTGTCGGGCCTTGGTAATGAGCTCGTGATTGGGAGTAGCTAACCCAGGTACGGGGGAAAACCCAAGTCACCCTGGGTGGGAAATGTTGTTCTTGGTTGTGTGTTGTTACAGTTGATGATATTTCACCGTTGGGTGATGCACATGTGGTTTGATGTGACTGTTTTAGGATATTTGGCTCGTGGCCTTAATGACATGCTGATTTGTACTCATGCATCATTGTAGGCACCTAGGGAGATATGTGACAAGCATTTTATTAGGCACACACACGGGGGGGGGGGGGGTGTGAGGCAGGAAAATAGGGTGCATTATGCATTTCATGAAACCAATAAATAATGAGAATAATGAAATGAAAAAAGTGGGTAAATTTTGTTTAATGAAACCTAGGGGTTTGAAATGAAGTGGAAAATGTTGTGTAAATCATTGAGTGAGTTTGGTGGTAGTGCATGGTTGGTTACCCATATTGACCATGGCTGCGGTAGGTAGGGTAGGGGGTGGTGTTCTAAGTGTGATGATGGCTGTTGGGGTAAAGAATGAAGAATGGCTTGTTTAAGGATTGATCGTGTGGGATATTTCCATTTGTGGTTAAATTCCATCGGTCATTCTTTCGAAGTGTCGGGTGAATGACAAGTTTAGAATGTGGATGTTTGAGTGTAAATGTGGGTATCCTTGGTGTTTTCATTTATTCCCTTGTATGCATGGGTTTGGGCCGTGAGAGTGCCCTAGTGGAGATTTTGGGCTTGGATTGTGAGGCCTTCCAGGTCATGCTATGGCCTAGGTGGTGTGTTTAGGGAGTTGGTATCATTCAACCTTCAAGGTGACCTATGAGAGAGGTCGGAAAAGGCTTCTGGTGCTTTTGGGGGTGTCTCACTCCTATGGATGTTTGGACCTTGAAAGTGGGGTATCGAGTGCTGCGTGGTTCATTATTGTGATGTAAGGATAAGTGGGAAGGTTGATGGTCTAGTGGTGCCTGGTTCTTTCATAAGGGAACCCTAGTGTTTGTGATAAGGGGTAAGGTTTGTTTTGAATGGTTGTATCGCTTGAATGCATGACTCACCTATTTTAGTGAGGATTAATTTAGGTCTGGAAGTTGTTTTGAATAGGAAAGACAAGGGTGGCTAAAGTATGGTTATATACTCTCGCTCGATGGTGACACCTGAGGCAAGGGTGGGTCATGTGGCTGAACTTGTGTATGAATGGGTTGGTTGTGGAGCGATGGTTGAACCTGGTTGGCGATCACACCTGAGTGGTGATGGTTAAGTGTTGATGTGGCCCGTTCGGCAGGGAAGCCTGAGATTCCTGGCAGGTCATGGTGTCCCGTAGCTTGACATCAGAAACAGGTAAGTTGGTGGTGGTGTTCCTTGACAACTTCTTAGCGTACCTCAGCTAGTGACGAGCATGCCCAACATCTTGACATCGTCCAGGGTATGTTGAGAAGCTATGGCTCTCCCCAAGAGACATTAAGGAGTTTTTTTGGATAAGGGACATCATGGAGTTTACGCACAAGGAAGCGATATGTGTAGAGTTTGATGATGGGATGTACACCCTCGATGGCTTAGGGTGGAGACCTCAGGATGGGTCGAATGTTGACACTGCCTTGGGTTCCGTTCATGGAGGCCGAGAACGGGCACTAGGTGATGTTCATTTCCATGTTTTGGGAAAAAGGCTAGATGGCCATGTCTAAGTTTGGGGTTCAGTTTGTGATTGGTTTTAAGATGTGGGGGTTGGAATCCCTCATGGTGAGCAAAGGTAACAACACTCCTAAGGTGGGGAGTGATAAATCAACCTTGATTGTGGAAGAGAGAACATCGAGACGGCATAGTGGTACCAGGGTAGCAATGGGGAACCGGTGATGTGCGTGTCAGGTTCCTTGGAGAGGCATGTGGGACTTGGATGTGGTGAAAAATGAGCCAAGTGTTGGCTTGAGCTCAGGGTGGTTCAAAGTGAAGCTTGAGAGAGTTGTGCTGAGTCATGGGAGGATGTGGTTGGATATGATAACATGTTGTGGCAAGAGAAGTTGAGGTCTTATAACTCCAACGGAGATTGGGGTTAGACCTGGGTCAATCGTCCTTGAATGGTTTTAGGATTCCATGAAGTTGGGCGAACCTTGGTCATGTGATGTGGTGTCATGCCAAGGGTGAAGTCAATGACAGTTTGGAGGGTGGTAATGCCATGATAATGAATTCTACTAGAATTTGGGAAATGACCTCAGTGGGTGTTCTGGGGAAAGCTAGTCGAAGGTTGTCCGACCTGAGATGGTAAACTTTAATGGGTGAGGTGAGAGTGACCACTTACGGGATTATGATATAGAAGAAAGTGCCTTTTGAAGCAAATTTAAACCTAAGTGAGGTCATGATGATCTTAGTCCTTGAATGGATGGTGTAGGAATGTTTTCCCAATGGTTGTGACGGTGAAGATGGATGCCAAGGAAGGGTAATGCTCCTATGGACGCTTGGGGCCAGTAAGTTAGAACGTGTCAGGCAATGGGAAGGTTGGGTTGAGATCTGATGGTCCCTCGTCGATGGAGGAGGTGCCAAGTAACTGTAAGTGGTGGAGAGAACCATACCAGATAAATGGTCGGTAGATGACATGACCATAGTTTCGGGTTGGAAGGACTCGAGTGGTCACCGTTCGGGTGAGTTGGCCCTGGTAGAGAGCTTTGGCACAATTTAACTGGTTAAGTAGCCGAGAGTTTTGTTTTGAGTTGGGTGTATAGTTGTGGAGTGAGATCTTCAGGAAATGTGGTTGGAAGGGTCGTGTGTTTTCCTTCGGGTGATACCGGGTTGGGTCACCATTAGAGTTGGGTGAACATAAAATGACACCAAGTGATTTGGGGTCATGAGTTGTGGAGAGGAACGGTAAGATGAGGTGACGATTAGTTTCCCCATGACGATGAGAAGTTGTGTGTTAAGTTTCCTTGTGTGTGAGTTAGGTGTTTCCACCTATGTTTTCCCCATGAAGTTCTCGTGGTAATAACGGTTTAAGTCGATAAATCCTTGAGAAGTTTTTCATCTTGTGTTGGGGTTGTGGTGAGGAAGGCTTGTGGGGAAAGTTTGTTCCCTTGATTCATGTTCGGTAGGAATTGTGATGTACAACCAAAACGTGGAATGTGGCTAGTGTATCCTGGTCTGACCAAGATGTACCGTGATCTCCGAAGGCAGTTTTGGTGGCCTGGAATAAAGAAGTAAGTTGCGGGATTTGTGGCACAGTGTCTTACCTGTCAGCAGGTGAAGGCCGATCATCAATGCCCAGGTGGTTTGTTGCATCCATTTCCCATTCCAGAATAGAAGTGGGATGATGTAACGATGGATTTTTGTCATGGGTCTTCCGAGGACGCCACAGAAGAATGATGCAATTTGGGGTAGTTGTGGATCGGTTAACGAAAGTGGATCATTTCTTACTGATCCAGGACACCTATACAGTCAACCAGTTGGGTGGGCTGTATGTTCGGGAGATAGTGCAGTTGCATGGTGTTCCGTGAACCATAGTTTCGGACTGAGATCCGCGTTTCACGTCGCATTTCTGGCAAGGGTTGCAGAAGGCACTGGGTATGCAAGTTTTTTTGAGTACGGTTTTCCACCCGCAGACGGACGGGCAGTCGGAGCGTACGATTCAAGTGTTGGAAGACATGTTGAGAGCTTATGTCTTGGACCTTGGTGGTTCTTGGGAGGGACACCTATTGTTAGTTGAGTTTTCCTACAACAACAGTTTTCAGGCTACGATTCAGATGTCACCATTTGAGGCCCTCTATGGGAGGCCGTGTAGATCTCCGTTGTGTGGGCTAGAGGCCGGTGAATCTGAGTTGTTGGGGCCAAGTCTCATGCAGGAGACTTCAGAGAGAGTTCAGTTGATTAGGAAGTGGATGGCTACGGCTCAGAGTAGATAGAAGTCGTATACGAATCGGAGGTGTAGACCTCTTGAGTTCTCGGTGGGTGATAAAGTGTTCCTTCAGGTGTCTCCAAGGTTGGGTCACCGTCGGATTTGGAAGCAGGGTAAGTTGGCGCCCAGGTACGTGGGACCTTTTGAGGTTGTGGAGAGGATCGGACCAGTGGCTTACTGACTGGATCTTCTACCGTAGTATGGTGGGATGAATGATGTGTTTCATGTGTCGCAGCTTCGGTAGTATCACCTTGATCCATCTCACGTGGTTGATGTTGATGATGTGGAGCTTGAGGCAGATGCGTCCTTTGAGGAGCATTCGGTTCATGTGGTGGATCTTAGTGATAACGTCTTGAGAGGCAAGGTTATTCCATTAGTGCGAGTACTATGGCAGCATGGGAAAGTTCAGGAAGAGACTTGGGAGCGGGAATTGGATGTGTGGGATCATTGTCCCGAACTATTCTCTTCGGTGGAGCAATGAGGCTTGGGACCTCAGCTCGAGGACGATCCGTTATAAGGTGGGGAGGTTATAAGATCCCGATTTTTGGAAAGGTATGTTTCTGTTGTGTTTGGTCAAATCCCTTATTTTTGGGTTTTAAAATGTTTCCCGAAGGTATGAGAGCCCTTGAGGGTGTTCCGGGGGATCGGGGCATGAAAGAAGGGAAGTTTGGCCAAGACAGGGCTGGGTGCATGGTTTGCACACGACCTAGGAAAACCATGCGGTCGGCCCAGGAAGCGTGTGAACCCTCATCCTCCGGACAGTAGCTTGCGCATGGTTTGCGCACCATTTTCTAAACCGTGCAGCTAAACCATGTGACCCCTCCTCCTCCGGACAATGGCTTGCGCACGGTTTGTGCACCATTTGCTAAACCGTGCAGCTAAACCGTGCGGCCACTTAAAGTTGGAAAAATTACAAGTTTTCCACTCTGAGCTTTATAAACCCAACTCAGGATTTTCCTCCCATCCTCTCCTCTTCACCCTAGGTGTGGACCAAGACTCCCAAGGACTCCAAGAGGAAGATCTCCATAGATCTTAAGGAGTTTTTGGTGCCCTTGGTTGTAGATTAAAGCTCCGGGTAAGGCTAATCTCCTCCTTGGTTCTTTTCTTGGTTTAGGGTCTGTGTCTTCTCTCCCTATTGTTCCGAAACCCTAAAACCCAATCTTTTGGATGAGTTCTAGGTTGAAGCTCCAAGGGTTGGTCAAATTGAGGTCTAAGGACTCGATTAAGGGTGAGTTCAACTGTGGATTCGAGGTAGGTGGTCTACAAGTTATATCCCATGGTTATTTAGGGTTTTGTGCATGTTTAGTTGTGTTCTTGCTTTCCTTTGGTTATGTTTTGAATAAACTTGGTATGTTTGGTAATAATGGTGTTTAAAATGGAAAATGGGAACCCTCACGATCCCCGTGGGATGTGTTGGGATAGACTTGACCTAATTAGGGCCATCCATGGGGTGTGCTAGTATTTCCCGGATTTAGGGATTGATATTAAACAAGTGACCTTGTTGTAATGAATTGTAGATCCATTGATGAATAAGTTGGCATGTTTGGTTGAGCATGGAATATAAGTTAGGTAATGCACCTAGACTTGGTAATAATCAAAGGGTTATTTGAAAGGGAATGAATGGTTGATTCATGGAATGATGAACGTGTTAAATGGGTTAATGAGTAAATTGATTAAAGACCATAATGGGATAGATTATGGGTCTAGGATGGAATGCTTAGTGAGATAGGAATAACACATGGGAATTGGGTGAATGGTTAAATGATGTGAAATGGTAATGTGTTAATGGGTTAAGGCATGACGTGGTTTCCCATGTGGGTTGTTGTGAATGATGTTTGCCGATGGGCAATCGTTGGAAGGTTTATGGTTACTTATATATATGCATGTGCACATGGCTTCGTAGAGTGGGGTATGACTTGAGGATCTACGCCCATGGGTTGAGTGAATACTGAGGCTCTAAACTCCACCCTAAATGCACGGGTTATGAAAGGGGATTGAGGGTCTATTCTCCTAACGGTTGTATCCACCCGGACTGAGGCTTCGAGGTGAGGATATGGTTTCTATGAGGGAGTTAGTCCTAGTGAGATAGGATAAAGACGTGTTTACCCTCTTGCATGTGATTGTTGGCCTTAGACCCATGTAACATGATGAATGTGATTACCCCATGGAAATATGGTGAAATGGTAAGTGATGGTAATTGTTGGGAAATGAATTGCAATGAATGTGGTAATGGCTGGGCTTTGAACTAGATAATGGAACATTAATTAATTACTTGGCATTATCGTTCATATTCCTTTTTCATGAAAACCTGTTTATACTGGATATTTTGTAGACAACGTTGGTGGTGGCCTACTGAGTTGTACTCACACCCTGCTCGGGCCGCCATTGGGTACCCGGGAAGACTTCATGTTTGCAGGTCAGGAGAAGGGAAAGGGTCCTTGCTAGTTAGCTGAGTGTACATGGGTAGCACTTGGTGGAGGATCCGGACTTGGAGTCGGGACCGTTTTGGGGATTTTGGGCTGTTGTTTCTGTTTTGGGCTTGTATTCACTTTGTACTTGTAGTATGACATGGCTTGTTTATTTTTGGAAATGGTTGTTATACATATTCCTTGTTTATTGGTTATTGTTTCTGCTACTTGGTTATTTCTATTATGGCTTACTCTAATGATAAGGGGGTATAGTCTCCCCGCTTGACTACATAGACCCCTGCTGCTAGTCGGTAGCCTTTTGCGTACGAGGAGGCGCGCTTAAGGTTATGTAACCACCCGGCTCAGAGCACCGGTTTAGTGGCATCTGGGTTGGGGATGTTACATTCTATGTATTATTCCTTCCCATTTTCTTACATTATTAGAAAAAATAACCCCACTAATTTTTATATTTTCATTTCCATGAAACTCTATCATAGGAATTTTGCAACACAAACCTCTAACCTCATATTTAGTTAAACATTAATTCTTGTAAAAAATATAAAAAAGTAAAAATACATAATAGAAAGTTTCATATCATTATTAACTATGTTAATTCAATATCCATCCAATGGCCCGAAGGCCTTCATTTTTTTATTGATTTTGATAATCCACCTTTCAAGAGGTGAGGTGGAACCCTTACAAGGCCCGTAGGTGTAAGTATTACATAGACCATAGGCCTAGAATAATTCATTGCCCATAGGCTTTCAAACATTACATACAATACAGACTAACTACTTGGAACTGCTCCTCCCCAGCATCTTCACTGTGAAATCAGCTCCCCACCTTCACATGGATGTTCGTCTAGGCATTCCTGTGCATGCATAGGCTTGTCCCGATGGCAGGTTCCATACCCTCTTATTCTTGCAATCCTTTTAGCTTCTGCTGTGGTGAAATATCCTTTTCTCATCCTCCTTTTAGAGCTTATTCCTTGTAGGTTTTCTAGTTTTCATCTGCACTTAAGGTGGCCCGAAGGCCTTGAGGTGGCCTGAAGGCCTGGGTGGCCCGAAGGCCTTAAAGGACTCAGAAACCAAATCAGTGGCCTGAAGGCCCAAAAGGGGGCATATGCACAGCTGCTACAGTGCCAACAGTACCTGCTACAGTCCGCTACGATACCTACTACAGTACTGTACAGTTGCTGCTACAGTACCCCCAGAAATTATGCCTCCACCTAGATTTGATCTTGGGTCACTTGGATGCACTTAAAGAGTCCTTACCAACCGGGCTAAGGCTCATGTACTATGTTAATTCACCTTTTTTTTCATTTTTAGTTCCTAAGTTCTATAAAATTTTACTCATGAAAATTGCTCCCCCCTACTGACTCCATTAAGGATTCCTTCCACTTTCATTTCAACCTCTGTTTAAATTAGATTATTCTTCATTTTTTGGTAGTAGCTTTACCAACAACCACATGTTTATTTGAGTTTGTTTCTTTTCATGCCATCCTTGTGTAAAATAATAACATTTCAGGAATCATCACCAATAATATTCAAATGTTTGGTTCCCCTTATTAAAATTATCCATATATTTCCCCTTTGATTATGAATATCTTATGTGTATTTATTTGTTTATTATAAAAAATGATTATCTTATAAATATAATCGGATGGATATGAATAAAAAATGGATGCATGCTAATCATATGACAAAAGAGTATGGAGATAGAGTTATAGAGTTCAATAATTTTACAATGGATCATGCATAAAACCCTTATCAAGTTCTTTGTCCTTGTTTACGTTGTTTTTATTCAAGAAACATTATCCTAGAAGAGTTGGAAGAACATTTTATTTTTCACAGAATAGATCAGATCTATAAATGTTGGACTAAACATGGAGAGAAACTGAATGTACACACTAATTGGGATGATACTAAATTTTATGGATCATTTGATATAAATACTAGTGTAAATGATGATAGAGATCATATGGAAGAAATAAAAATGGAAATTGAAGATGTAATTTTTCATTTTTGAAAGTTTTTTGAGAAGATAAAAAGTTGTGATGAGATACAATTGTATACCAGTTGTACTAAATAAAAATCATTATCGGCTATATTGAAGTTATAAAATCTGAAAGCTGGAAGTAGATAGAGTGAAGCTAGATTTACATAACTATTTGTTCACCTAAATTATATGATTCCATACGAAAATGAACATCCTTATTGAACATATTATTCTAAAAAATGATATTGTTAATGGGCATGATCTATAAAAAATACATGCCTTTTAAAATTATTTTATATTGTTTCACAAGGACCATGAATCACTCAGAAAATTCCCCAAGTGTGGTGTAAATTGATTCAAGAAAGACGAATCATGTCCTTTAAAATCTATATGATACTTTCATATCATTCTATGGTTTAGATGACTACATAGATGTTAGGAAACTGCAAGACAATTTACATGGAATGTAGATACAATAATTGAATATGGGAAACTATGTCATCTAATAGACTCTCATTAGAGAAGAAAATTGATTATGAGTATCCAAAATTTGGAAATGATATAAGAAAATTAAATCTTTCATTATCAACATATGAAATAAATTATTTTGGTTCATAGCATAGTACTTACAGTACATGGCCTGGTATGTTGGTAAATTATAACTTTCCACCATAGTTATGCATGAAGTGAAAATACTTTATGTTATCTGCTTATATGTAGACCAAAAAAACCTAGTAATGATATTGATTTCTATTTATATCCATTGATAAAATATCTAAAATTGATGTGGGATACATATGTTATAATGTATGATGCTCATAAAAGGGAAGAATTCACATTGGGGTCCATATTTCATGGGATGATAAATGAATTTCCTATTAATGGAAATTTTTCAGGCAATAACATTAAAGGAATATTGGGGTGTCCCATTTGTGATGAATGAAAACACTCAGTATAGTTGAAAAAAATCCTCAAAGACTATGTTTTTAGAACATTGAAAATTTTTACCTTGATGACATAAATACTTATCTTGTAAGGTAGAATTCGATGAGAATACCAAACAAGGTACAACACTACCTTCACTAATGGATGATCAACCATTCATTAAAGTAAAATATATTGACACTATTTTTGGCAAACCATTTTTGGAAAAAATTATGAAATCATGTAGGTAAAATTGATCAATTTTCTTTGAATTATCGTACCAGAATTGTTTGTACATCAGAAATTTTCTTGATGTCATTGATGTACTAAAAATGTATTTGTTAGTGTTATTAGAATGTTACTAAATGTTTCTAGAAAAACAAAATTTATAATCAAGGATAGGTTAGATATTATTGACATGGGGATAAGGGAAGATTTGGCACTAGTGAAGGGTAAAAGGATGAATTTTCTTCCTCCAACATCTTACACTTTATCCAGATAAAAAAATTGAAAATTTTCAATTACCTTAATGGTTTAAAAGTTCCAGTGGGGTATTTATAAAATATCAAGAATGTCATTTCAATGACTAATTTTAATTCATAGGGTGTAAAATCACATGACTATCATGTTTTGAAGCAATATTTGATGCCTATTTATTTATGTTACATTCTACCTAAAAATGTACAACATACATTAACCAGACTCCACTTCTTTTTCAAATCCATATCTAGTAAAGTTATAGAATCGATAAAGTTTCTAATAAGGAATTAGAAGATTAAAGTCATATTATGTGAATTAAAGATGTTATTCCCACCACAATTCTTTGACACAATGTTCTTCATGATGGTTTACTTGGTTAGATAGGTTCAACTATGTGGTCCTGTCCATTACAGATAGATATAACCCATTGAATGATATATGCATATTTTGAAAGGGTATGTAAAGGATCAAAGTCGTCCATAAGGTAATATTGAAAATAGATATATTATTGAAGAAAATTTTGAATTATGTACTGATTATCTATTAGATGTTGATATCAACATTCTCCCAAAGTCTCATCATAGTGGATGCCTCATAGGTAAAGAGGTTTCCAAAAGATATTTTGTTGCAATTAATATCATAGAGGGAGAAATATCACCCTTAAATTTTACATAATAGTGAAGAGGTTTATCCATACATTCAATCCCCAAAAGTAATTCTCAAACATTTGAAACCATAAAAGGCTAAAGGATGGATATCAAATACACCCAATAAACAGTTTATAGGATGGTTATGAGATTATGTTTATAAAGAGTTATCTAAAAATCAAAATAAAATTACCAAATGACTTCGATAACTAGACATAAAACCAAATGAAAATGTTATATCTTACACTTGTTTTTTAATTAATGGTTATACATTCTATAGAAAGGAATAACATGAACTCAATATGGTGAAATAGTAGAGTTATGCTTACGACGGAAACAATGCACATATCTAGTTCCAAGGATAGATATCCAATTTATCAAAATATGTCATATTTTAGCATCATTGAACATATATATGAGTTTGATTATATAACATTTCAAGTGCTAATTTTCCACTGTAAATGGGTTGAAAATAGGCGTGTAGTGAAAGTTGATGAATTGATATTTGTGAAGGTGAATTTTAGTATGGAAGGGTATAATAATGGGCTATTCATAATGGAATCACAAGAAGGTTAGGAATTTTATGTATCATATCTAGAAAAAAATAATTTTTCATTTGACTTGTTGGTGACTAAAAAAACTGCAAGGTCAGATGAAAATTCAATTGAGTATGACCCTTTTATTCAGAGATAATAATCATTTCACAGTGGTACCAATGTAGAAAATTCCTTGTATGTTAGAGGGTACCATAAAGAGGGGATTTGGATACTAGATATAGCATCCAAATCCCTTCATACTTAAAATAAAAAAAAGAGATTTTAATGAGAAGGTCAAAGATTTTTTAATATACTTTTATTTTCCTCATAATATTATGTATTCTCTACCACATTTTCATAATAAAAACTAAATGTTTGACTACTAATGTAGATAATGACTTCTGCGCATGATGATGTTATCAATATCAAGGAAGAACATATGTTTGATGCCTAAACTAAAGAATTATTAGGGGATAAATAACAAGCTAATGAAAAAAACAAGAATGATGTAGCATCACTACGTTAAATTAAATTATCAAGGCAAGAAGAGCGGGTATAAAATTTGAATCTAGATGGAATCAATGCGGCCAACCTATTAACCCTAAAAAGTCAACATTCATTAGTTATTTTGGGGTCATAATGATAATACATGTACCAATCGGTATAAACACATGGAACCATGTCTAGTCCATATTGAAGGAAACCCTTTGGTAAGAATGAGAGGGTATGACATTTGCCATCGGTACCGCGCCTGTACACCCCTGCACATGGACATGCTAGCCGAACAGTCATGCAAAGGTGGAGAGCTGATCACGATGTAGATGCTGGGGAGGAGCAGTTTCAAGTAGTCATAGTCTGTATGATTTCCTTAAGACCTACGGGTCATGTAATGTCTCCAAGCCTACGGGAAATGTAATTCCTCATCCTACGGGCCTTGTAAGGGTCCCCCTAATCCCTTAAAAGGGGGTTATCAGAAAAATCAATAAAATAGAAGGCCTTCAGGCCATTCAGTCAGTCTATTTTAACAAAAAGTTATATAATAAAACTTTTATTCATTTTTCATTATCCCTTACAGTGTTCATTTATTTTTGATGATTTCCATAAGAAACATGTCTTAATGGCCATCATAAAATATCATAGAGGCTTCTAGACACTTCCTACAAAGCACAATATTAGTGATGCCGAGGAGAAATTAAAGCTACACCCACCATTTAAATATACAAACATTATAAAATAGGATACATGAAAAGATTTACTTAGTCACCATGATGAGAAATCATTTCAGGTGAAATGTAGTTGATAATATTTTATTTGAAATTATTTATTTTATTCACTTTGATTCAAAATTATTTATTTATGAAAAAAAAACGGATTTCTAAAAATAAAAAAATGTAGAAAAACCAATGTACCCTTATCTTAAACATGGATAAAGTACAATCAACTTTAAAAGAAAATGTTATTTATTTTAAATCTACAATAAAAGTTTTATGTGATATGAAAAAACATATTTACTTTGTTTATATGCAGATTGATGAATCAAAATCCAATGTAACTTCCATCCCACTTCATATTCTATAGAAGAAGGTCTGTGTAAAAAAATAGGGTAAACTAGTTGATGAAAACACATGAGAAATATAGGAAGCATATGTAGTTATGACATTATAGTAATTTATTATAATTTATAAAAATATTTTATAAAAATATCTATTTATGTTTGTATGTGTTTATATGGTTTAGACATAAGAATCATCATCAACCATACCTGAGGAAAAAAAACTTTCAATAGTTTTTAAGTGGCCAGAACAATATTGACATGTTAGAGGTGTATTTATGGAGTGTCACCTCAAACATATTTCGAGAAGAAAAATCTATAGGGATATATAAATGAGATGATGAATAGAATATATATGCAAATAAATGATTAGAAATATATTATTGTCTAGCCTAGTTTGGTGGACCAATTTATGAAAAAAGATCAACTTAAACCAGTAGTTCAATAAATATTAGTACATTAATAGCAACATAAACCCACTATCTTTGAGGCTAGTGATTCCCATCAACCACCTACATTACCCGAGGTAATCATTTTTTAATTAATCATTCTCCTAAATGTGAATCAAATAACTTCTGATAACTTTATATTATTAAAATTATTTAGGGTGAAGTTGTTTATGATTTATATCTATTAACACTAAAACTTCACGTTTTTGTGACGGGTATGGTGTATAATATCACACGAGACATGCTACACAATAAACAAATCCTAAAATATCACATGAGAGTGGGGATTGAAATAGACCATGAGATGACATATGAGTTTCTTATTCTGCTAGATGATCTGTATATTATAATGGTTAGTGATTATATTTTAACTTTCATAGCATAGTTATCTAATATTATAAAGATACATGAGGTAAGTACTTATTTTTTTTCAAATAAAAAACCCTTAATAGTTTATGAAAAAAGGCTTTAAATGAGGTATGATATTACAGATAGATAAAATGATGGGGAAATGGAAGTTTGAATCTATAAAATCCAATGAATCGACAAAGAAAACAAAAGGACCTTCCATAAGTACCTTCTCCCTACCAATTACACTATAGCATATATTAACATTACAAGTTCATGAAGAAACCACATTTAAAGATGGAGATGTGTCCTAAAATCAATATGAAGAAGAAATATTTGGAAATTTCATTATATATCTGGTTGGTCCTGAGAGTATAAATGAGATTATGAAGTTTGAATGATTGGGTGACTCATTTGAGAATACATACATGGGGTAAATTTTCATAATCCTTATGTCCAAAAAATGATCTACTATGTTCATTAAAGTTAATAAATATTCATTTCTTCCTTAAGAGTTTATATTACTACTATATAAATGTAAAACCTTGTGAAACATGATTTTGATTCATTAATCCCTATATCATTTCTTCACATGAAATTTATTTGTAACTAGAATAAATTGATAAGAAAAAATATGAACCAAGAGAGGCATTTGAGAAGAAAATAATAGAATACAAACTCTTCTTTATGCCTTCAATGCAGAGGTAAAACTCTACAATATAATCATATAAAATATATTTTTCATTTTTTCATTACTTATTTTTTTTGTTTTTTATGAAGCACTAGATACTGATCAAAATCAAATTTTATACCCCAAATGTTATTTTTTGGATCCAATGCATGGATTTCCAACAAACCGGCCACACATGATGTGTATTCTTATTTTTAATGAATTGTAACCAATATTTTATATATTAAAATAGAATTATATATTTTAGTTTGTGTTTTGATGATATATTTTTTATGATAGGGTGATTTATAAATATAGGATAAATAGTGGTATGAGTTTTGTGATTGAACATAAGAATCATATAGAGTTCTTCAAATGGAAAAAGTTAACGTATATATAGAAAAATTTAACTATAGAAAAAAATTTACTCATTTTTTTCAATGCTTCTAAAGTGAATAAATCAAGATAACAACAATGATTATAGATATTACATTTGAAAATTTATGAAAGATATCATATACCATCAAAAATACTAGAATCCCCTAACAGGTAATTTTTGAAGGTAATTACAATTTCATTAAAATTTTTTCTTAATAATTTGTTTGTATGTATTTTCTTAGTAATACCAAAATTTCCAATAATATAAATACTCAAAAGAAGAATTAATTTTTTTAGTGATGAATGGTTAGAGTATATGATGTCAGAATGTATATCGACATAAAAAATTGGTGATTACCGATTACGTTTGTGATCTAGTATGGGATATGACCTTAGAGAAAAATTTGGGATGTGAAAAATTAGTATAATAATGATTATATATTTTTTTACCTTTTTCTCAAGGAGAAGTATAATGGAGGGTTTTTCTCTATAGATTTTGACATAACCAGTAACATGTCTAAAGCATCTCATGCTCATGAGATATAGTACATTGAGGCTATAATGGAGATAATTATGATAGGGAAATGGGTCAATAATTAATAATTACACCCTAAAAAGGTAGATTCCTACCACTTATTTAGTTAATTTTTTCACCATTTTATCTACTATTTTTAATTTAATGTCCTAATAATTTATACCTAATACTTATTTAGTATTTTTAAAAAATCTTTTGGGAAGTCATAATTTGATTTCAAATATCTACAATAATCTAGAAAATAGAGATCATTGTCCATTCATATGGATGAAGAAACTAAATGCTGCCTAGAACATGAACCAAATCATAAGGATACATCTACCAAGGGATTTTGCAACAGTTGGAGGAAAAGTACAGTTTTCCAAAAGATCTATCATGAAAATTATCTTTAATGGTGTATGAATCATCCATACCTCAATCAACCACACCTAAATCCAATACACAGTGTGCTTGGTATGACTTGAAGAGTGTGTTTTTAGTTTACAATTTACATTTTAGTTCAAAACACACAACACATACTCAAAACTAATCAAACACATTTATATTTTTTTTGATACTTTAATAAAATATTAAAAAAGTTATTTGTGATTTTTAGGAATCAACCACACCTTAATCTAATACACTTTGTGTCCAATATGACCCAATGTTCATGTTTTCTGTTTAAAATAGGCATTTTAGTACAAAAAAACACCACATTCTCAAAATAGAAAAAAAAATCATATTGGTTTTTATAATTTAGAACAATAATACACAGGTCATTTGTGATGTATAGGAATCAAACGCACCTCAATCTGATAAATGGTGTATTTGGTATAGCTCAAATTATGTGTTTTCAATTTAAAAATGGAAGTTTAGTTCAAAACACACACCACATACTCAAAATCAATAAAACAACTTCAAATTGTTTTTTTATAATTTAAAAAACGATCCAAAACACATTTTGGATGTGTAGGAATCAAACACACCTCAGTCTGAGACATATTGTTCCTGGCATGACTAATTTTATTTTTTTAGTTTTAAATTGACATTTTAGTTCAAAACACATACGACACAATCAAAACTGAGAAAACACATTCATATTATTTTTATAATTTAGGAAAATGATCCATAAGTCATTTTCGATGTGTAAGAATTAACACACATCAATCTAACACATGAGGTGTCTGGTATGACTCGAAGTACATGTTTTCAATATAAAAGTGTCATTTAAGTTTAAAAAACATGTCATGAAGAAAAAACTAAGAAAATGTGATTAGATTATTTTCAAACTTTATGAAAATTATCCATAATTCATTTTTTATGTGTAATAATCAACCACATTTAAATTTGACACACGATACTATCAGTATGACTCAAAGTGCATATTTTAATTTAAAATTTGTAGTTTAGTTCAAAACACACACCACAAACTCAAAATTGATAAAATATATTAGTATTATTTTTATACTTTAAAAATATTACCCATAACACATTTAAGACATGTTGGAATCAACCAAACCTAAATCCGAGACACGATGTCCCTGGTATGACTCAAAGTGTTTGTTTTTAGTTTAAAATTAACATTTTAGTTCAAAACACATGTGACATACTCAAAACTAAGAAAACACATTTATGCTATTTTGATAAGTTAGTAAAATTATCTATAAGTCATTTGTGACATGTAGGAATTGAAAACATGTAAATCTAATATATGATATGACTGATATGTCTTGAAGTAGGTGTTTTCATTATTGAAGTTCCATTTAAGTTTAAAATATATTCTAAATATCCAAAACCAAGAAAAAAATCTCATATTGTTTTCAAACTTTAGGAAAAAAAAAATAATTAATTTTTGACATGTAGGAATCAACCACATGACAATATAACTCACAAAGTGGTCGATATGTTTCAAAGTCCATGTTATCAATATAAAAGTATAATTTTAATTTAAAACATGTCACATATCCAAAACTGATAAAAAGTTCTTGGATTATTTTCAAACTTTATAAAAAAAATCCATAATTCATTTGTGATGTGTAGGAATTAACCGTACATCAATATGATAGATGGAATGGTAGATATAAACACGTGTCACATAGTCAAAACCAAAAAAAGGAGCTCATATTATTTTCAAACTTTTGGAAAATGATCCATAATTCATTTTGACATGTAGGAATTGACCAAAAGTCAATCCAAAACATGATTTAGTTGGTATGAATTAAAGTGTATGTTTTCAATATAAAAGTGTAATTTTTGTTTTAAACATGCATCACATTTACAATAATGAGAAAATGAGCTCAAATTATTTTCAAACTTTAGGAAAAAGAACCATAATTCATTTGTGACATGTAGGAATCGAGCACATGTCAATCCAACACACGATGTCATTTGTGTGAATCAAAGTGCATGTTTTCAATATTAAAGTTCCATTTTAGTTTAAAAGCATATTCTATAGAAAAATCCAAGAAAACAAGCTCATATTTTTTTTAAACTTCAGTAAAACAATCCAAAATTCATTTCTGACAAGTAGGAATCGACCACACATCAATCCGACACAAGTTGTATCCTGTATGACATTAAGGGCTTGTTTTAAATATAAAAGTTCAATTTTATTTTAAAATATGTATCACATACTCAAAACCAAGAAAAAAAATCTTATATTGTTTTTAAAATTTATAATAACAATCCATCAATCATTTATGACATGTAAGAATTGACTGCATGTCAATATGAAGCATGATAAAATGATAATATCATTAATATATATAGTAATTAGTAATATAATTTATTAGATGTGTATTATATAATAATAAAATAATTTTTTTTAATTTACTATTACTAAAATATACATTGGTTTTATTTTAGGGACAAATTTTTTTATGGAGGTTTATTTTTGGAGAAATCCTACTATAAAAGTTTTGATTTTGTATATTGGTTGTATTTGTTTTGGATTAATTGTAAATATCACATCAATGTAAATATTTTGTATATAAATTTTTTATTAAAATGACAGTGAAATGTTATATTTGTATTTTAATATGTTTTTTTATATATTTTTATTTCTATTCATTTGATTTCTGACTGTGTTTGTTGTGATAGAGATGCTACAGGGCTGTTACAACTTTGTAGTAGCTACATGACCTTTATCAGCGCTACTAAAAGCACTAATAAAGGCCCCCTTTATCAACACTAGTAAAAGCACTGATAAAGGACCCATTTACCAGTTTTAAAAGAAATCACTGATAAAGTGGGTGTTTATCTGCAATTTTACTAGTGATTACAAAGGTTGAGTGCTTTTAACATTACTTATGTTGTCTGCATATTTTTGTTCTAACAAAGCTCTTTTTAGCACTATTAAAAGCAATATTTGTCGTAGTGTTTTTAAAAAATGGGTATGAAATAAATTTATTCCATCAACACCTTTTAGAAAATCCAAAAAGGCATTGAGGGAATCAAAATATTTGTCTGGTATCAATGACATAGAAAATGGATTGAAGCCCTCAACATCTTTCATGTTTTATCACATGAAAGATGCTAGGGGTGGAATTTCCTTTTTCAGAATAAAATGTGAATGGAATTGATGGAATCAACAAGTTTTTTCTCCTCCCCTATAAAAGCAGCCTCACCCCCTCTAATATCACTCAATTTCTCACCATTTTCCTTCTCTCTCACACTATCTCCTGATTTTTACTCACTTAAGTGCAGATTTTGGACGGAAAGGAGGATAATGATGGTTTTCACTGCTTCAGAAATCCTGGACAGGAGGAAATGTTTTGGTCATGGTGGTCCCTGTCTTAAGTGATTCTGCAACCATTTTTCTATAGAAATCTGCTCCAGATGAGGTTCAGGGCAATATGATCTCATTGTTTCATGGCTTCTCAGAATCATATGTTTGAGAGGGTATGGATTTTTCCATCAGTACCAGGCCAATGCTTTTTTGGCGCGGGATAGCTAGTCGTGCTGTGATGAGACAATGGAAGCTGGTTTTAATGTATTTTTTTTGCCAGGAGGAGCTGATCTCTTATAGGGAGGGTTGTTCTTGATCTTTATTTTTGGTCTATTGGGACTTGGTTTGTTGTTTAAGTATAAATGTCATGGGTTTTTCCCCCTTCTTCCCTTAAAAGGGGGTTTTATCAAAATAAAAAAGTTGAAGGCCTTCGGGCCGTTGGATGGATAGATTCTCCTACGATACACGTCAAGGAGTAAAAAATATTTCAATATTCATTTAATGGTATTTTTATAATTTATTTTAAATACTTATTTATTTATTTGTCTAATTTTTAGATTATTTAGTTTATTTTATTTACTTATTTTTTTTTAATTATATAGATGTTATTTGTTAATAATAGTTAATATTAGTGAGTAATTAATTATGTAAGGGACTTTAGGCCATGAATTTAATAGGCCTATGTGACTCTAGTCTTACAAACCATGTAATAATTTCCCTCTCAATTTAGTTAAAAAAAGGATATTTCTTTTCTTAACAAAAAGGGGGCTAGATCGCCCAACTTGTTTGAAATATTATTATGAATTAATTGAAATTTAATATCACTTAATAGTTAATAATAATTAATAAATAATAATTATTGACTAATAATCATTATTAAACATTAATTAATTAATTAAATAATAATTAATTACCAATTAATTGATAATTAATTAAGTAATAATTATGTAATAATTAATTACTAATTATTAACAAATAACTATTTAATCAATAATAATTAATAATTAATAATTAATAATTAACTAATAAATAATTAATAACTATTAATTAATAACTTATAATTAACTAATAATTAATTTCTAATTAATTAATAATTAATATTTAACTAGACTGTGTCATGGTTGAGTTATTTCACTGCAGCATCTGCATGAAAATGGCTAGGGTTTGAATCCTTACAAACCCCTTTAGGGATTTATGACGTAGACACTGACATAGGGGGTGATGATGTTGGCAAGTAGTGACACAAGCATGAAACAGACTGGTGGTGACACAAACATGATGTGGGAAGGGGTGTAAAACCATGTAATTATTGATGTAGGTGGGGCCTTTGGGACATCAAATGAAAGAGCTGTCATGTCACACTTTGACCATGGTTTCTCTTTTATTTTATTCTTTTTTTGATGTTGGATACTTTTTTGAGGATTAGGTCGAGTTCTGAGTGATAATTTTTGAGTTTTAGAGGTTTTCAATGAGTTTTGGCCCTACTCATGGTTTATGTGCACAGTTTTAGGGTAAAAAATGCGACTTGTTTCTGGTCTCTAAGCCAAGGTGCACGACTTGCACATGGTTAGTAGAAACTATACAGTAAGTGTGAAAAATTGCTCTGTCATTTGACAGAGTTGAGTTTCATGGTTGGCACATGATTTTATAAACCATGCAACTAGACCGTGCATATGTCCTCTTTGTCCAGTGGGGTGTGCACAGTTGGCACACAGTTTGGTAAATAGTGTGGCTAAACCGTGCGAGTTTTCCAGGTCCTTTAAAATCTTGAAATTACTTTTTTTCATCTCCATCTTTTTAACCCATTTGGGTTTTCCACCTCCTTACTCAACCTTGGAAAATGATAGGGCCTCCCATGATCCTCTCTTTGGGTTATCTTCTCTCCATGGTTTCCTATCTAAGCTTTTAAGGTGCATTTCTCTTAGTTTTTGGTCAATTTTATCCTCTTCTTATCATCCTCCCTTGGTTCCTTCTTCTTTCTTATCATGGATCCCTCTTGAAAAAAATCTAGAGTGAGGGTTAGATAATTTGGGTTGTTTCCTTTGATTTTAGGGTGTGCATCTTGTCTATTGGGCTTTATTCTTCTTCCTTTGAGAGTTTCATTGAATTCGTATGTTGTCGAAGTAGGTGTTTCTATCCATTTCCTTTCTGGAACAATCTATTTGATGCTCGAGTGCTCTAAATAAATTCCCAAATGCATTGATCATGCTTGTGAAGTTCTTTTTTATTTTATTATGGTGTTTTCATGATGTCAACTTGATAGAAATGGTTTTCCCTAGTTATACTTATATATATATATATATGTGTGTGTGTGTGTGTGTGTATTTAATGTTTTTGATAAAATTTAACTTTCCATTTAAAGGTAAAATTGGGTGCTTTGGGTTGTTTTTAGACTTGGTTATGTTTTGGTAATTGGTTTTTATTGTGAATTGGGTTTGGTGTGTGGATTTTGTTCCTATTTATGGTTTGGTGGTTAGGTGTGAAATGGTTTCTAGGTTCATTTCAATTATAAAATCGGAACTTATGTAATTTAGTGATGCTTTAAGTGTTCCATTGGATGTGGGAACATCCATATGTGAACTGGATACATATATGTATGGGTTCACAAATGATAATGAATTCTATTATAAAATTCCCCTCTTGAACTCGGTTTTCAAAATTCCCCTCTTTTACTTATTCTCTTCTTTAGCCCGCCTCTCTTTCAAATGGTTTCTCTAAAACTCTCCTTATTTTATAAATATCTTCCTTGTTTCAAATATGTTTCCTAAATCTTTTCCATTTTTGATCTTTTAGAGAATGTTTTATGTTTAATCCTTGGTTTTGGAAATAGTTTTGAATATGAGTTGGTTTTGGAAAGGTTAAGGCTCAGTTGGAACCTTATGGAATTTTAGAAATGGGTTTTGAAAATTATGTGATGTGTAGGCTTGATTAGAACTTGTGTACGGATTGACATGTTATGAGAAAATCTATGGTAGTCCCTTCAAGGATAAGGTCATTGCATAGGTGGTTTCAGAGTTAGGGCTATGCGAGCTTGGTGGCATCTATTGGTCATTGGTTTGTTCCACACATGTGTTGAACTCCTAATTATCCACATATTGTTTTCATCAAATTCATGGGTGTTATCTAGAGGGTCGAGTGAAAGATTATTATCAACCCCAATTAGATGGGTTGGTACCCCTGAATTTTTTGAGAGGCCAAGTGGGTTGCATCACTAGTAAGGATAGTTTAGAGTAGCAAGGTTGGTGATTAACTATGAAGATGCACCATATGCTGAAAGGTGAATCTGAACCAAGTACGTCCATGGATTTCATCTAGATATTTTTAGGAAATTCACATGATTACTATCTTTATGTTCATGTTTTTCCTGTATCATTTGGTTGCTTGATTGTTATGTTTACCTTTTTTCACTTATATTGTTTGTTTTTTATTTTCATCCTAGTTATTCAATTCATGTGGTTTGGTTATTTACTTTGATATCAGATTTTCAAAACTGGAATTTAAAATGGGAATCTATTTTAAAGAAAATAATGTAGTGTTGTTTATTTTTTATAAAATGGATTACTTAATGATGTGTTTGAATTTTGAAATGAAAAAAACCTTATTTTCATTATATGTATTTAAAACCAACGTTTTTTGAAATGTTTCAGGAAAGAACATGTATAGAATCTATGGTGATTACCTATTAAGCTGTTTATGATCACACCGTACTTGTTCCACCTAGTGTTGGTAGAACCGATATTTTTTACAGGTTCAGGTTTCTAGTTTGGGTTTTCTTGTGGAGTAGGCTGGTTTTTATGGATGGTGGTGGCTAATAGGTCACATGGGGATCTTATTAGTTTTGGTTTAATTTTTGTCCTGTTTTTAGTTTCCAATTTTGTTTAGTCATTATTGTATTTGGATCCTGTTGTTGTATTTATGGTATTTAGTGTTTATGGTCCCTCCTTATTGTGTTGTGTGCTCTATTTGGGTTGTTTTATTGTATTTTTTTATTTGGAAAAATCATTACCACTATGATATCTTTGATTCTTACTGCTAGTCTCGAGCCCAGGAGGATTGGGAATCCCTATCAGCCTGTTTTGCGTACTGTTTCAGGTGTCAGGTTGGATGGAAACCTATCTTAGTTCATGAGAAAATGGTATTATAGGGCCCTTTTTTATTTTGGGGGAATTAGGTAGATTAGAGATTTTGACTTTTAGGACTTAGGAGGTAGGTATGGGGATAACTTCAGAAACCCTTAGTCATCCTGAGCCTTGAGTTTCCAGGGGTAGTCCAGGATTTGAGGCTTTTGTTTTAGACTTCGGGTGTGTGGATGAAGAATGACAATGGAGGTGAACTAGTGATGTGCGGTGGGATTATGTGGATTAGTGACTAATGTGGAGCCTGAGTGTATGGTTCAAGGTTCTCCTAGTGGTTACTGATTTCTTAGAGAATTTCCTGCTAAACCATATTACCAGGTTTTGTATAAACACTAGTTCCTCATCTTAGGAGTTTGGTGTGAGTTGTGTTATGGTTTGATTTTGGTAGGTGTGAGTGCATTTTGAAATATAAATTGGTTTTTGGGAAAAGAAATTTTCAAAAAGGAAAATGATTTTTGGGTATGGTTTAAATTTTAAAAGTGGTATTTAGTGTTTGATATGGATATGGAAAAGGGGTTTTGGTATTTTGAATGGTGGATTTAGAATGAAATGGTTTTTAAATTGGAATGGAAATGGTTGTTTTTAAAGAGGATTCTAGTTTTGTTGTTGTGATGTTTGGTTTTAAAGATTGGTGTTTTGGTTTGAGATATCCTTTTTTGGTTGGATTTTGAGATCTATCTTGGTGCTGATTTTGGTTTTGTGTCTCTCTACTATTCATATTATGCTACCCATAAAGGTCCCAAAGGTTTTTAGTGAGTCTTGCCTAGTTTTTGGCTCTACCCAGACTCTCAGTGGAGTGGAGGAGTTGAGTTAATCCTAGTTTTTTTGTTTTCCATGGTGAATGAGTTCCATTAGAGGATATAGAGTGTGTTGATAAAGTTGAATGTCTTTTTAGGTCATTGGGATCTCCGAAGACATGAGGATGCATGATGTTCTGAGTTCGTTTGAAGGCCTAAGTTTGGATCGATGGAAGGTGATTTTCCTGAAATCGTTGCAAGTTGAAATATCATGGGAAGTATTTAAGACCAATTTTATCTAATGATTCATACCCAAGGAGGTGAAAGTGAGGAAAGTGGTAGAGCTGATAGGTGTTCAACAATATTAGAGGATAGTAAAATCCCCTATTGATCACTTCAAGGAGCCATTTTACTTTTCTCATGGGATAACATCAAAGGATCAATTGAAGGATCCCCTTTTTCATATGTGGTCTTCATGTGGAGATTAAATATTGATTTCTCTCATATAGTGAACTTATGTTTGAAAAACTCATGGATGAGGCATTTCTTGCTGACGTGATTCCTAGAGCATGGTCTAAAATAATTGGAAATCCATTTTCTATTGGCACTCATGAAGGTTCCCCATCTGGTGAGAGGTCCATTATAGAGGAACATGTTCCAAAGGAGTATCCTTTTTTAGTTATGGCTTCTCACTCATCGAACCATTTTCTTATGTGCTTTCAGTATGCTTGGTTTAGGAATTAGAGGAAGTTATTTCATAGACCTTCCAAATCATGTTAGCGATGTGTTCATTTGGGTCACTTGGAGAAGTTTTTATAGAAACATTTCTAGAAGAAGAAGTCTCAGGTAGAGGTTGTAATCTACGAACTATGGGGGAAATAGATGATTCAAGATATCAGAGATCCAACCATTGGCCCCAGAGTTAAGCTTCTCACGAAGTCTGAAGTTGTTGGGTTTGGGGATCCTTGGACCAAATGTTTTCTTTAGTTTTGGAGCAGAAGCATTTTGAGTTCCTCTATTTTATTTTTCTTGGTTGTTGTAAATTATTACTTACAATAAAAGGCTTAGTGGTTTCATATTCTTATAGTTTTTTGGTTGTGATTCATTTTGAGAAAATGGGTGGTTAGACTTATAGACCAGTTTTAGTTTTCAATTGTGTTATCTTTAGAGAAGATTATGTATTAAGGAAATGATGAATCAAGGTTTGTATTGATGCTTGGTTTGAGTTACTTACGTGGGTTTCCCCTTTGTGTTGTGGGTTTTCGGTTTGGGTTGGGAGTTACTTTTTGGTTTCGGTGTTAGATGACTTATTATGATGGGGAGACCATTCTCTTCTCTCTGTGGATCTCCTCATTGTGGTTTTCTTATAGAGTTGTTTGAGTGTGACTTGTGGACTTGAAAGGTCACACTAAGGTTATTGGTTTTGTTTTTCCTCATTCAGTTTTGAGATTGAGTTTTCTTTCTCTTTTGGTTGGGTGAATTTATGGGGGTAGAAAGTTTTTGTGGTGGGGAGAATTTTCACACCCCAGCCACCATTTTTATTTTATTTTATACTTTTCCTAATGTTGGATCTTTTTTGAGGATTAGGTCAAGTTCCTAGTGATAATTTTTTAGTTTTTTAGTTTTTAGGTGAGTTTTGGCCCTGTGAACGGTTTGTGTGCACAGTTTGAGGGTAAACCATGTGACTTGTTTCTAGTGTCTAAGAAAAGGTGCATGGCTTAGGAACAATTATTATAAATCATGTTGTATTAATGAAAAATGTCTCAATCATTTGACAAAGATAAATTGTACAATTGGCACATGGTTTTCCAACCCATGTTTCCAAACTGTGCAAGTGTCCTCCATCTCCAGTGTGGTGTGCACAATTTGGTAAACTGTGTGGGAAAACTGTGCGAGTTTCCTAGGTCCTTAAAAATCTTGAAATTCCTCCTTTTACCCTACATATTTTTAACCCATTTTGGGGGTTTTATTCCTCTTTCTTTACCTAGGTGTATGATAGGGACTCCCAAGATCCTCTCCATGGGTTCTCCTCCCTCCATGGTTGGATATCCAAGCTTTTAAGGTGGGTTTCTATTAGTTTTTGGTCAATTTTCTCCTGTTCTTCTCATCATGCCTTTGTTACTTCTTCTTTCTTGGATTTTATCCCTCTTATCCAAAACCTAGAGTGAGGGTTGTCTAATGTGGGTTGTTTTCATTGATGTTAGGGTGTGCTAATTGTCTATTGGTCTTTATTATTTCTCCTTTGAGTGTTTCGTTTCATTTGAACATTGTCAAGGTAGGTGTTTCCATCTATTTCCCTTCTCGAACATTATATTTAATGGTTGAGTGTTCTAAATAAATTCAAAATACATTTCTCTTGATTTTTATGTGGTTTTTGTTTTTTTCATGGTGTTTTCATGTTGTAAACTTGATGGAAACGTGTTTTTGAATGGTTATCCCTAGTTATACTTATATATATATATATGTATGTATGTAAAGTGTTTGATAAAATGAAACTTGGACTTTAATGGTGAAATTGGGTGCTTTGGGTTGTTTTTTTCCTTGTTTATGTTTTTTTAATTGTTTTTCATTGTGAATTGGGTATGTTATGTGGATTTATTGCCTCTTTATGTTTTAGTGGTTATGTGTGAAATGGTTGCAAGGTTATTTTCTATTATTAAATTAGAACTTGTGTAATTTGGTGATTCTTTAAGTGTGTTGTTGGATTTGGGTACATCCATATATGCATATGATGAACATATGGATGGGTTCACAAATTATAATGGATTTCATAGAAAATGTCCCTCTTGAACCCATTTTTAAAAAATGCCCCTCTTTCATTTCTTCTCTTCTTTATCCCTCCTCTATTTTAAATGATTTCAATAAAACTTACCTTTTTTTATAAGTGGATTCTTTGTTTCAAATTTTTTTCCTAAATCTTTTCCCATTTTTAACTTTGAGAGAATGTTTTATGTTTTCTCCTTGGTTTTGGAAATGGTTTTGAAAATGAGTGGGTTTGGAAAGGTTATGGCCTGGTTGGTACCTTGTGGCATTTTGGAAATTGGTTTTGAAACTCATGCAATATGTAGGCCTGAATGGAACTTGTGTATGTATTGACATGTGATGGGAACCTCTATGTTTGTCCCTCTGAGGAGAGGGTCATCACATAGGTGGTGTCATAGTTTAGGCTAGGAAAGCAAGATAGAATTTGTGGGTGATTGGTTTGTTCCATGCATCTGTTAACCTCCCATTTGTCTAGATACTATTATCATGGGATTTCTATGAATCATATTGAGGGATGAGTGATAGTTTCTTATAAATCCCAATTAGACAGGTTGGTGCCCCTAGATTTGTTGAGAGGCCAGGTGGGTTGTTCCATTAGTGAGGATAGTTTAGAGTATCCAGGTCAGTGATTGACTATGGAGCTACACCATATACCAATAGGTGATTCCAAACTAAGTTTATGTACTTGTACTATTTCTTATTTATTTTTAGCCTAGTTCCTCAATTCACATGGTTTGGTTCTATACTATGATATCGAGTTTTAAAAATTGATTTTTAAAATGGGAATCAATTTTAATGAAAATAAATTAGATTCTATTGTTTTTTATAAAATGGATTACTTGATGATGTGTTTGACTTTTGAAATGAAGAAACACTGTTTTAATTATATGTATTTCAAACCAGAGTTTTGGATTGTTTTGGGAAAGGACATGTATGGAATATGTGGTGCTTACCAACTGAGCTATTTATGCTCACACACTACTTGTTCCACTTGACATCGGTTGAACCAATCTATTTTGTAGGATCAGGTGTACCTATGGAACGAGATGGTTTTTATGGATGGTGGTGACTAAGTGGTAACATGAAGATATTGTCTATTCTGGTTTGGTTTTAGTTATATTATTAGTTTCCCATTTTTTTCTGTCATTATTGTATTTGAATCATGTTGTTGTATTTATGGTATTCATTGTTTATAGACACTCCTGGTTGTGCTGCATACTATGTTTGGGTTGTTTTATTTAAGTTGTTTATTGGGATAAATTGTAACGCCCCGACACCAGTTACCCAGAGTCGGTGCATTATTTTAATACATTTTCATAATTACAAGGAATCAAGTCCCGAAGGACCGATTAGTTTAGCAGTCTTGGAAAATATATTTTGTAAAAGAACATTAAATTACATTATAAAATGAAAAACAACAACAAAGTTGTCTCCACTAACCACATTCATGTCCCTTTGACTATCCTTATAGGCCAGTTATAATATACTTCTTCACATCCTGGTAAAAATAAAACATAGTAAGGGGTGAGCTCAGATGCTTAGTAAGGATAACAATATAGTGAAAAATTTCATCAATAAGAATAAATATTTAAGGTAATGTATAAAACTAAAACAAAAGACTTTTAAACTTAAACTTCAGAAAAATATGGAGAAGATAAATCAAATAATTCCATTTACTTATTCACATGGATATTATACTAGTCGAATAATCACATGTAATATCAATAGCTAATTTCATAATGATGGAATGCATAATGCCAGACTTCATAACCACATAGTCAAGGCCTTTTTCCAAGACTACAAATAAGATTTTGTCAAGGACTTGTGCCGAGACAATAGTTTTCCTCATGAGACCTACTAATGCATCGAGGAGCTATAGCGGGCTCCACCCATCACTTACTAAGTCTAATGCATTCCTCATATGAAAAGGTTTGAACATAACATAAACATTCATATTAAAACTAGCATACAAAATGTCATTAATTTATCCATAAACCATGAATGGTATAAAAATAACACATCAATAGTCAAAAATATCACAAAACCTTCAATACAATATGGAAGATTTGTATCATAATAAATCAACCTCAATCAAGAATAATATCCCATAAAGGATGTTGATATAGTTGAAATTGATCAGTAAAAATATTTGAGATAAATATCCCATTTTCATGAAATCATTTAAAAGTCATATAAAGGAATTAATTTAAAATATAGTTTTGAATCAAAGTTTCCCGTACCGCTTTGAAACTTTTGAAAGGAATAAACATTTTAAAACATTCATGTCCATATAAATAAATCCTTAAAACCATTTTGAAAACATGGACATTAATGAGAAAGGTTTAGAAGAATAAATATTTAAAACATTTAAAATGATGTTTTAGTAAAAATTACCTTAAAAATAATCCCTTTGAACACAATTTTATGAAACATGTACATGGATAATAAATATGACTCAGTAGATACTTAAGTAAAAACAACCTCAGATAATAAAGAGATTGTGAAACTAACTCTTACCTTGCACTTTACTTTGGTCGAGGGTACGTTTAACCTCCTATATAATGACCATAGCATGTTATTAAATTATACCAGAACCATATTAATATTTATTATAACATACATTATTCATTTATGAATTTATACAACCCATTTAATAATTATTTCCATGTTAAATTAACATTTTGGGTAATAATCGCTTTCTTTATCGTACGTGTTTTAACTTGTTATTTTTGATTGTATTATTTAGATAATGATTTAAATACTTCCAGAATAAAAAAAATTGATTTATATATCATATATATTTTGAATATAAATATTTATAATAGATAGATATATGAAATGGAAGGCACTGTTTATGGAGACGGTAGACCGTACATACTCATAAACACTGTTTCCATTTTCATATCGTATTGAACGAAAGTAAGTGAATAAGATATATGTAAGTGCACACACAAATATATATATATATATATATATCCAGTAACATTATTATGTCATATATTACATACTTATTAATAATATATATTTTTTATAATCATCTATGAATGATAAATGTGGGAATAAATCTCATCGCGTCATGGAGACGGTAATCCGTACGTACGCACGAGCAAGAATATCATTATATTGATAGTGAAATCATATGTGATTGGATGATATATCATATATAAAGAATAATTAATATGTTATATTTATTATTTACATCAGTTATACTCATTATTATACCCATCCAAATAATGAAGTGTTTGAATAACAAACTACACCACGACATGGAGATGGTAAGCCGTACGTACGCACGTATGATGACTTTGTCATTTAGTGGATGGATAGAATAATGAATATGGTTGGAACATATTTATAATAACATCACAGTATGTAGGAGGTACTTTAGTTATTATTTTGGTATGGAAAAAACAAATAAAGAGGAATTGGAAGATGAAAAGAACTTGAAAGAGGGTGGTGCAATTATTACCTCTTCTTCGAGTGTTTCCTTTTGAGTTGATCAAAAGGGATCATTTGGTTGGATTTATGATCAAAGTAAGGAATATATTTTGATTTTATGGAAGTTTGGAGGATATTTGTGCATGATTTGGCCGATCCAAATGGATTTGGAGGTATTATTTTTAGAGAAGGAGAAGTACCCTTTTATAAGGGAGGTGAGGGTCACTTTAGGAAAAGATTGAAATACTATTTTACAACAAAATAATTTTAGTTTTATAATGAATAAAAAATGATTTATTTCTAGTATAAGGTTGTTATGGGTTGAAAACCACTCAACCAATAGGTTTTAGACAGGTTTAGGTCACCATATTAACCTTATCTTTTAGATTTAACTCTTAGTTAAATATTTTAACTTTTACCGTGTCTTCTTGTATTCTTACACTATATGTTTAATAAAATTACTCTAAAATTCCAAGAGAAAATAAAGTGGTTCATTAATAAAATTTATAATATTATTTAAGCCCTTTATAGGAACCTTTTATTTTTAGGAATATTATATCAACCAATAATATAGTATTTGTTTTAAAAATTAATTTATGTCAATTTTGACATTATTTGGTATTTGGTTTTTTTGAAAGTCATCACAACATGATTACTTTGAAAAAGATACATTTAATGAACCCTAAAATTTCATATTCATCTATGAAATTTGTGGATGTCATAAAAAATTTTAAATTATATTTATTTTAATATTTATAATACCATTTATTTGATTATTTCATTAATAAGGTAATTATTTCATCATCATTGTGTCATAAATAAATTAAATTATTTAATGTCTAAAAATTATAAATAAAATACCATTATGTAGTAAATTTTTTTATCTTTCTAATGAATATTTATAGTCAAATTTATATTGTGTGTAACCCTATATTAAAAATGGTTTAGTTATTAAACTTTGAATTTAACACTTTTAACTCTTCTTTAAATAAAATAATAATAAATGTCCTAATATAATCCAAGTGGAACTAAAGGATCATATTTTATTCCTAAGTTTTTTTTTGGTTGAATTAAATTTATCCAATATAATTTAGACATGTTTTAGGGTAATTATAATATCATTTTTTACCTTTAATTACCCTATTTACTTTTAACCGTGGTAAATAAAAGTCAAAAGTTACTATTCACAAAAAATTATTTTCATCTTATTGAACCATATTTTAATTACTGATATCAACCGTGTGTCTCATATTTTTGAAATTCAACTCACAGAAGCGGTAAAATTAAGTTTTATGCAAATTTGTAAATGCTCCTAGAAGGTGGGTAAAAGAGGTTAAAAAGTTCAATAAAATTTAATATATCTAATTTTATTATAAAATGAATCAAATTAATTAAATTTAACTTATATAGGTATTATATATCTATTTTTACTAAAAATAAATTTAAATAAAATAAAAAATTATTTAAATAAAAAGTCGGTTTTAAATAATAACGCAGTGTTTTTCACTATTCATCAAAATTGAAAGTTTTCAAAAAAATACAAAAAATTCACCCAAATATAATTTTGATATTAAGAATTCAAAAATGAAATATATTTTACCAAATTCAAAAGATAGAAGTTACATTTATTAATTTAAAATTAATTCCTGTTGTCAAAACCAAAACGAGGGTTTTTAAAAAGTAAAAACTATCAAAAGATTGACATGTGTTTATGTCAAATTTAAATGTGAAATTACTTATAATGACCTAAATTGTATTAAATGATAAAAATATAATCTAATTATACTTAAAAACCTTTCAAATTCACAATTTAACACTATAAATTATTTTTATTAAAAAAGTTATTTTCAATTAAATCATAGTATTTTTCACTATTTTTTCAAAATATGAAAGTTATCATAAAAGTACCAAAAATTTATCCAAATGAAAATTTTTTGTACCACTTATAAAGAAGAATTTAATTTCTTTAAATTGAATATATAAAAATGTGAAATATTGGTTTTAAAAAGGGTTCACCATTAAAAGGTGGTAAAATTTCATTTTTTTGAAAAATACTTCTTTTATCTGAAAAAATTAATTTGTTATTATATTATTTCTAAGAAACAAATAATATGGATGTTTAAATTATACAGAGTATATAAGATTCAAAATTCAGTTAATACAATTCATAACTACTTTTTGAACGGCTAGTTTGGAAAGTTGTGGTGTGCTTGAACTCGGTGTTGCATGTAGCGCAAGATATTGAATTACTTTAATGAGATAACGTGCTATGAAATCTTGGGGTGTTACATAAATCATTACCACTATGATATCTTTGATGCCTGGCGCTTGTCGCCAGCCTGAAAGAATCAGTAATTCCTCTCTGCCCTTATCATGGACTATATCGGGTGTCCGGTTAGATGGTAGTCTGGCCTGGTTTGTGACACTTCAAGCCAACGAATGGTAGGTCTTTAGGTCATTTAGTGTGGTCCTTTAGGAAATTAGACTACCTTTGGGCCATTAAAATTTGTAAAGGGATAGGTGGATGAGTTATCCTTTGGGGGGTTATGACCCAACTTCTCATCCTATGGGTGTGAGTGCATGTGTGTGTCTTATTGTATTGTTTCCCCAATAAATAACTGGTGTTAACTAATAATTAATTACTAATAAATAAATAAATGTGGCTATTTTTTTAAAAAAGTACTAATTCATATTAAATTTTATTATTCGGTTACTAACTTTTAATTGTTTAATAATAGTAAGTAATTATTAATTAATAGTAATTATTACTTAGTTAATAATAATATTTTATAATTATAATTAGGTAAATTATTAATATATATATTTAATTAATATTTTATAACAATTAATTAATGACAAATAATAATTATTAATAACTAGTAATCATTGATAATAATTAATTATTATCAAGGTAGTTAAAAATTATTATTATTTTTGTAATAAATAATCAGGATGATGTCGGTAGTTGCATAGGAGGCGCAGGGCGAGGCCACATCGGTGGCTTGGTTATGGAATTTACTAGGGCGATGAGATAACATAGGTAGATTCTTTATTAGGCCTTCTAGAAAAAAATGGGCCTTAGGGCTTCAATCCTACTGGGTCTTTGGGCCATTAAAAAATTATAGTGGACTGGTCTGGATACATGCATATCCTTGGGGGGGGGGGGGGTGTGGTATGAACCATTCTAGCCCAAATGGTGCATTTGTGTGTGCTTACTTTTCTTATAACCTCAAGACCTTAAATAATAATAATAATAATCAGAAATGCTTGGGATTTTGGGAACCCTATCCTAAAAATTCATTAATGAAAAGAAAATGGCGTGAATGTTATAAAAGGAGGTTTACAAAGATGTGTGTGAAGTTCACCATTAGTGTCAGAATCTAGTAAATATGGGAAGTTACTGGGTATCAAAAATGACCAAATCAAACTGACATCCATGATCACTTTTTTTAAAGCACATAATTCAATAGATTTACCTTTCTATATGCATGAGTTACAGGAATGTTAAGACATTCTACATCTTGAAGGCACTGAGACACTCCAAGATAAGTTTCTAAGAGACATTTTTGATCATCCCTTGATAACTTCCATGGTAGGAGTTGAGTCAAATTCAATAAAAGTGGGTTCCATTCCAAGTAGTAGGAATATTTTATTGCATGAATCATAGCCTAGATCTCTGCCTCAAATATAGTTATAATGTCAATAAACTGGTAAAATCAACCTTTAATAAATCATCAATGACTATAAAACACACCACCACATCCCGAGGGAGTTGGAGCACTGGAGGTAGCCCCGTCAAAATTCACTTTAATCAATGGAGAAATCGGTGGAATCCAACATATGGATTTCATCACCAAATCTTTTTTTATAATTAAAAATAATTAGTAAATAAATAAAACTAATTAATAGTAATTAGTAATTATTAAATAATTTTTCCTTATTCATTATTAATAAAGTCAAATAATTTTTTTAGTTATTTATAAAAATTATTAATGAATTATAATTATTTAATAATAATAAATTACAATTATTAATTATTTAATAATATTTATGATTAAATAGAAATTATTTAATTTATAGTTAATAAAAAATTTATTAAGAATTAGTAATTAAGTAATAATTATTAATAAAAATTATTAATAAAAATTATTAATAAAAATTAGAATAATTAATAATTAATTAATTATAATTAATGGTAGTAATTTAAAAATAATTATAACTATTTAAAATTAATATTTTAAAATATATATTTACAATTACTATTATTATATATTACTATTTTAAAATTAATATTAACAACTATTAATATATTAATATATTATTAACACCACTTTTTTATAAATTATTATTAGTAATTTTTGTAAATTATTATTTTTCATGGTGTGTGTGTATATATATATTAAAACTAAAAAAATAAAATATATATTTTTTAAATAGAAGGCATGAGGGGCTTTCAAACCATCTATATAAAGTTATATAAGAAGGTATCAGGGCTTTAAACACATTTAATACCCTGTTTAAATTTTTTTTTAAAACCTATACCCCTTTCTATTAATTTTTTTATTAAAAACCCTTAGTAAAAAACTGTGAATTATGGTATTTCCCAATTGTATGAATAAATATTAAATAGAGTTTAACCATGACACAACATTATAACCAATTGAGAAAATAAATTTTAATAATCACCCATCCATGTGAAAAATACCCACATGAAAGATAAATCAACACGAAATAAAATTTTCAGTGTTTCATTGTGTAATAAATGAATTACATGTACTATAATATTGAAGTTCCTACATGTGTTTTTATTTTATTTATTTTCAATTACTGAACATGGTATGAAATTATAATTCAAAGATAAGATTTAATTACTTGAGTTAAATATTCTATTACAAATAAAGGAATATATTTTATGTTGAGACTCAAAGGCTACTTGTTATACACACTTTATTTTTTATGTACTAAAGGAATTATGTTCTGTACTTAATGAAAAAACTCTATGTTGTTAAGTGAATATTATATGTCATGTTTTTAATGTTTTGTGATTGTGAAGTTAAATGATCTACGATTTCACTATGGGTGAATAAATGTTCCATGGACGATGATGATATATGTATTGTGAATAAGAATATTTTTTGATAATGATACCAATGATCTATGACTATATTGAGTTAATGTTTCTATGGATATAAAGGGTAATGTTCTATAAAATAATTTATATGGCTAGATCAAGCTAAATATTATGTAAATATTTTGTTTTTTGGTTCTTGGAGACTTTTCTATGGTAACTGAATAATATCACATGCCAATAATAAAATTTCTATACCAAATAAAATGTTACGTGTTAATTCAAAATGTTTCGTGTTACCAATATCTAATCTATGCCAGTTGAAAATTTTTAGTTTTAGTTTGATCTTTGTTTTAGGATGATATGGAGTTGAAAAAAAAATATTGAATGTTTTTATAATTTTTTATTAATTTAAGGCCCAATATAAGGCCTAGTCAATATAATTTATAAACCAGGAATGTAGTAAAGGAATTGACCAGAGTCATCTCTCTTTAGAAGACTTAGTGATTACTCACCATCCTAATTATTTTATTTGTATTTTTTTTGTTTTCAATATTTTAAAAATAAGGGAAATGGGAGGTGGTTTGTCATAGTGTTAATACATGAAAATAAAATAAAAGTGAGAAAAAAATAAAAGGTCAATGGGAAATTTCTCGATCCTAGGGTTATCTACATGGTTTCCTCCATTATCCGTTTAATTTTTTTTTCATACATTTGATAGCTTACCCATAGTCATATGTGAGTCACCATCACCTACTTAGATTTTTATTCTTAACATTCTTAGGAAATATCTTCCTCTCACCAAGTACAACCTCATATAAAAGTAAAGAATGATAATCACACCTTGATCAAGTATGCGATACCATCCAAAACTTACCCCCATCATATATAGTTAATGTAACATCCCACCCCCAGTTTGTGACCATTGAGAGATGCTCGGACCAGAGGGGTCACCACTAGGACCTTAGGTGCACCTCCCCATATGCTAGAGGCTTCCAACTAGTATCAGGGGTATAGGGTTATACCATGGAGAGACTATACCACCATATTAGAGTGTGAAATAATTCAATTGAAATTACCAAACATCATCCAAAATAATACATAATCAGAGTTTACAAAAGAAAAAGACACATCCATCAATAATAAACAAATTCTTAAGCATACAATTATACAGACTCATTGAAGGATGATCACCCATAAATCCAATCACATATACAAAATAAAAGAAATAATAAATTACATGGGGCTCTACTATATCCCCAAGACATACCTCATCTTAGTATCCAGTCTATCAAACTTATCCTTCCTGATTATGTAACTCTAGGCCTATGCCTAACCTAAACCTATGATCAGTGAAGAAATTATTGGGAAACTAAGTTCATTGGTTGTCTGAGTAGGGTTTGAGTATAATTAATAAGGGTAACACTATCATGGTCCCATACATAACTTGTAAATACAGTGTATACATGTGATATGATCAATTGAATAAATAAATAAATTTTATAAGTGTGAATAAATAATCACTATCGACCCTTAGGTTCAAATCATGATAGTCAAGATCAACCTATACCTACTTTGAGAAATTATAGAGTGTCTTTGATCAGATCATGTAATCATGCCAACCAAATGATAGGTGAAAATTCAAACCCCATGAGGTTATCTTGGGAAGTCCATAACATCACACATAAAGCCAAACCTTAGGAGGATAACCCTAGGTGATTCGGTAATAACATCAGGCTCCACAGCTAATTCCAATTGGGATAACCCTAAGAAATCCACTAATATTAGGAATTATCACCAAGTAATAGGAGGATAACCCTAGGAAATATAATAATAGTATCAGGCTCCATGGTCAATTCCTAGGGGGATAACCCAATGAAATCATTTTATACCTCAATGGATGAATCCCAGCATCATTTGAATCAAATCTCATCCATATACTTAAGGGATTCCCCTTTCAATAAAACATGCCACATAATATAAGGAACACAAACGATTCCTAGGGGGTGAACCTATGAAATCTAGTAAGATCGGGATCAACTACCGATTCTTAGGGGGATGACCTTAAGTAATCCAGTAATAGAATCAAGCTCTATAACCAAACCCCTAGAGGTAATCCTGATCATTCCATAGTTATAAAGTAAAAAATACAAACCCTAGGAAGAAATCCTAGGAATTCCATAGTTACAGGAATGAAGGACAAATACAAGGAGATCTTCTAAGTCATCCCATGTATATAAATACATCTTAAAGGGTAGTGTGTTATTCCAATAACATCTCATATAACATAACTCATAAGGGCTGACCATCTGCCCAACATGTTTTTCATGATCATGGGAAGCCTGTCAAGAACATGACCTATAATTGTTACTACAAACATATAAGGATCACATCATTGATTCGATTTCTAAGGTGACACATATGTTTATCACTACCCATTTCCCAAACATACCCTCTTAGGGGTCAATGTATCACTAGGGAACCCATTAGGGTTCCTTTGGTCTTGTCATAGCTAGGACACTTTTAATGGGTCCCCTTACCTCAGTCACGTCTCTTGGGTCAAAAATTATCACTCGGAGGGCATAATGTCCATTGGAATCATTAAAGTCTCATCAAGGCCTCATTTTCCTCATAAGATAACTCACATCGATGTCATATAAGAGATATTAATTTAATATCATTCCCTTCCCAAGGTAATCACATCTCAGTAGGGGGGCACTCACTCCATGATTATCTCAACAAGCCCAAAGTCTCTGAGGCATCACATGGTTGTTACATATCCTACATGATCTAATCATCCAATTAATTACAGTCCTCCACTTGGAGGTCACCAAAGAAATCATAATTAGGGACACTAGGTTCAATTAATTCATTTATAGTACGACCCACTGGGTCTATATCTCATAAGGCACATAATTATAATCATGGACACAACCATCAATGGGTAAGGAAACCAATCCAGTGCACAAGGGCCCAATGTGGCCCCTGACACTTTGTCCAACTCAAGCATATATATTCACTTTTAGTTAAAATTATTATAATTTAATTGGATGATCACCCTTAGTGGAGAGATCTCACATATCACATATATATAAATAAAATTCATAATTCTAAAGGTTTATGTAAGAGGGACCACCTACCTCGACCATAGAGCCATTACCTTTTTAAATTCATGCTTGAACAACCACCTCATGACCTGAATAAGCTCATATCAACATATAGATCACCTTTATTGAGCCATAAAATCAAATAAATAATTATAAAAAATTTATAATTAATTATTCAATTCATTTTAACAATATATAATTAGTCCACAAATTAATTTAATTAAGCATAAAGAGTAAAATATCACCGATCCATAACCATTCTCCAAAACATTGAGCCATAGGGTGTGGTACACTCCCAATTTGAACCCAAGCCTAGGACACAACATCCCATTAATTTATTATAAAAAAATTAATTAATTTCATAATTAACCCAAATATGAATAATGATGAAAAGCTCACCAGTTTAACTCATCGTACTGAAATTATGACCAAAAGCATGTGGTAGGTCTATAACATACTCCTGATTCCAACCCAAGGAAAACCTATAAAAATCAAAACCAAACCCACAAACATATTAATTTAATTTAATAAATATACCTAGAAAAATTCATATGTTGAAATTAATTTATATAAATGTAATGAAAAAATATTCATATACCATCTCGGGATGCCTGCTATGCAAGAAAAGAAAAATACCCAACAAAATTGGACAATTCTACCATGCTCTGATTGAATCAGCATTAAAACTATAAGATGAAACCAAACCAATATTAGTGAGGATAAAGGTGAAATGTAGAAATAGGAACGATCAAGAAAAATCAACTCAAAAAACTTTTGAAACACACCTATAATTTCCTATAACTAAGGAGGAACAATGGAGGGAAGGGGGAGGGGAGGGGTTGGATGATTGACCTTCTCCCATTGTGCAATGCCACAAAAAAACCCAAGCCTAAAAGTATAAAGACCAAACTAACCCTTCCTAAAAAACACATGTAAGAAAACCCCATGGAGTAAACATGAGGTCAAGACATGAAATTTTTAGAAATTTCCCTCTCACTCGACCAACCCCCTTTTCATATCATGAATTCCCCCAATGAAAACCTTATATGGAATGAATTCCCATTCAACTGTAAATGAATTGCTACTACTCTTTTAGCATCCCAGCCACTCAAACCCCACTTTGATATCTTCTTGAACACCCCATGAATCAACCAAGCCTCAAAACACATACAAAAAATATTTATTTAAGACATATAAAATATTATAATCCCATTATGAGTCCTTGTTCTCAGAATAAACCCACCTCAACACCAAAAATAAAAATTTATATTGAATTCACACCTTGAAATGGGAAGAGTTTTTACAACCTCCCCACCATAGAACTTCTCATCCCCAAGAATACTCAGTGGTATTTGAACAATTTAACCTAATATATCCCGATCACCAATTCATTCACTGTTCACTGTGTTTTACTCCAGAACACTGAAGGAGTTTCTATTGGGAAACTCCAGACACAAGGCACACTATTCATAAAAAAAAATCCAGTACTCACAATCACTACTCAATCAATGAGATGATTGTTACACATTCCTATATATCCTAATACATAATGGTGTCATCAAATGGTTCAAACCTGATCTATGGTGATCCCCATATTAAGGTCTATCTCATAAAAGATTATCCTAATCCACAATGCTCCTCACCAATGGAATCACTTACCAAAACACATTTCTAATGTTCTATTGGCCTTATAGATGTTTTTCCAACTTAAAACATCCAATTATATGAAAAAAAACTTGTCAAACCTCACATGGAAGACCATTCTAAAAAATGCTCAACTTTAACCACCAATGTGTTATTGCATCACCTAATTAGGATGATATAAAACACCAAGGAATCTTTAAATAATTTAAATCACCCACAATGAACTCAGAACCCAAATTCTAGTGTAATTCAAAAGATGTATTCTTAAACAACCAAACCCACCATCATACTCTCACCATAAGTACCGAAGCACTTTTGATATGACCAATTATTGTATCATGTCAAATTAATCCCAAGTTTAATGTCAATGCATGGACTTTGTCCAATATCACATCCAAAATACAAATCATGTATTCTTAACATAGCTAGATATAATTATATTTACCTACTCACCAACTTCCAAATTCCACCTCAATCATCCAGTGATTAGTCTCCTGAATCCATTACCCTACCAACATAATGGTCATTCATCCACAACCCATGCTACATAAATTACCATATATAATGACGGGTCATGACCATCATGATCATACCTAAGAATCAACATAAAATTTCAAATTATTTCCATTCCCATCTCACATAATCATCATCCTTGGAACTCTCCAAACTTCCTTTTATAATGAGGGTCACACCCTCTAAAGGAAAATGATGAACTCTCCACTATATGGATTTCCTTATACCACGCCTTGAGAACTAATACAATAGGTTACATCATTAAAAAGATTAATTATATATCCTTGTTTCATAATATAGAGGAAGTAAAAATCCCATTATCTTATAGTATTGAAATCTCCCTTTCTGGGACAAAAAACATGCTGTACAAATTTGAAAAACAGTTTAAGCTCACAATAGAGTTCAACATCTACAGGTCTTTGTAGTATACCATCACCTATTAACTATAAGAGAGCTTATTCATAATTAAAAATCTTAATATCACTAGGAATTATTCCTTAAAAATCCTCGTATACTACTTTATAGGGTACCCTTAGGCATCTATCCCATTCCTTTGAAGAAAAGGATAATTCTGCTCTATCAATACAGATTCTTATAATATCCACTTTATGACAAAAAAAATTAGAATTATGATAGAATTTTTTAAACAACCTTAGGTAATAAACATTATTATTCGTTAAAAACCAATTCATCCATTTTTAATCTTCAATAACTTTTAAAACAAGTATATTGTTTTATGGAATCCATTACAAATCAATTTAATTTTTTTTCTTTGAAAACCCTATTCTTCAGATGTGGGTTTTGTGAAACAACAGTGGAATGGCGTGTAAATCCTTATCACTTCTTGGATTGCCTCACCTCTTTTGGAGTTGATTTTTCTTGAAGCTTCAGTCATTCCAGATAGATCTGTTGAAGGTTTAGGTGGAACTAGAGAGTAATGAAAAACGATCTGTCTCAGAGGAAGATAAGGTTTCAGGAGTTCAAAGGTTTGAAGGTAAAGGGAATCAATTATATTTAGTCATGAGTTTTATCATTTAGGGATTTAAAATAATAAATAAAAATAAATATAAAACAATAAAAAAAATTAATCCACCAAAAAAAGAAATGGTAAAAAAAGGAACAATGACTCATTCAACGGTTCCTCATTAACAGTGACTCATCAACAATGACTTACCAATGATTAGTTTCCAATGATGACTTGCCAATGGTGATTTTATAATGGTGAATTTCCAATGGTGACTTTACATCCAAAACTTATCATTCCTAATTCATGTTTGAAGTAGTTTAATCTTTCATAATTTGAAGGTTTTGTAAAGATATTTACAAGATGATGTTCAATTCTAATAAATTATAAAGTTATATCATCTTTTTGATAATGGTCTCTGAAAAAATGATGTCTTACATCAACTTTATTTATTATAGAGTGAGATACTATTTTTTTTAGAAATTTTTATCCCACTTGTGTTATCACAATTTATAGGCACATCTCTAAATTGGTATCTAAAGTCTAGTAAAGTTTGTTTTGTCCACAAGAATTGTTCACAACAACTTCTTGTAGGTATGTATTCAGCTTCAGCAGTAGACATTGTAACAAAATTTTGTTTCTTAATACACCATGAAACTAGAGATTGACCTAAAATATGACATGTTCCTAATGTTGTTTTTATATCTAACTTACACCCACCAAAATCAGTATATGAATAACTTACTATGAAATTTTTTTGTCCCCTTGGATAGAACATTACTAAATTAGTAGTATATTTAAGGCATTTAAAAATTATTTTAACAACAAGTAAATGTGACTCTTTAGTATTTAATTGAAAGTGAGTGTAAAGAACTTGAAATTTCAATGTAATTTTTTTTATTATATGGGAATTTTACGAGTCCGCGAAAACTGACGGCGCGTGATTCTGAGGCCTGGTGTGCCCAGAATGAATTTCTGAATTTTTTTAAGTATGTTCAGTAACCATGTGAGCATGTTTTTGTAACTTTTGAACTAGTGATTGGAATTAAAATTTGAGGACACCATTGAACTCGCAACTCTAGTATTTTCTTAATGAGACTTTCACCTCGACCGCAGTTGGTCGAGGGTGAAAGTTAGTTTCTGTGTTTTTCATGGAAATAAAAATAAAATAATGAACAACTTTTATTTTATTTTTTTAGAAACCTCCCAATTTGTTTGTGCAGTGGTGGGGACTACCCGAGCTAGGAAACCCCCCAAATTTGAATTCTTAATAGTGGGGACCACCTAACTCTTTAACTCCCTCTTTAATGAGGGAGGTGACTTTAGGTTTCCTCTAAATTAATTGTGCCAATGAAATTCAATTTATTGCGACTTTTAATTGTGCCAACGTGGAATTAAATTGTAAAACTTATTTCTATTATATTGGATCCTCTTTACCTTTGAGATGATTGATTGGAAAAAGAGAATTGGGAGAGAGCCTTGGATAACTTTGGAGAAACATTTTCTCCAAACAAATAATGCCCTCTCCAATGAAGAACATGCTTCGGAATCATGAACAAGGATGACACATGAGCCTGACTTCGGAATCATGTTATGGATGTGATGATCGTTGGCACCCTCTTCATCTTATTCCTCACGTTGTCTTCCAAAAATAAATCAAGGTGGGGTTTATTGTTGTTTTAAATACCCCCTTACCCATTCATGACGTTCCTCAGGAGTCAAGAATAAATAAGCCACTTGCTACTATTCTAACATGGAGGGTGTGGGCCAAAAGAACACAACCTGACCTCTCCACAACCTATGTGATTTTAGTGGTGGTTTTAAATCAATGGCAACGTCTTGAGATGAGTGCGGATGTCTAAAAAATTAAGAACGAGCCACCGGGGTGTGTCTAGTGACCCGAAAACGTCACCGGTGACTGTGTCGGTGACCGACACCAGTGGGGATCAGAAATGGAGGCCGATACTCTAGCTAGCCATGACAAAGGTGGTGGCGTGACCGCTTCACCAGAAAAGGGTCACAACCCATCGGCCGTGGCAGAGCAAGGGTGGTGGCCGGCGGAGCCTGGCAGCGCGATGGGGATGCAGCGGCACGCCTCCTTGCTACCCAGCGTGCATGGGCCACAGCGCGAGGCTGGGGCAACGAAGGGAGGGCGGCCGGCAGAGCCGGCCACCGGTGTTGGCACGACCTGTGCCAGTGCCACACAGAGAAGCCTGGCCGCCGCACCGTGGCCCCCCACACCACGGGCCGCCGCACTGCGGGCCGCCCAAAGGGTGGGGCCGGACCCAGTGGGCCATGCCGGACCTAGGGGGTTAGGTCGGTCCGATCAGGTCAGATCAGACCCGAACCAACTTCGACCCCCTTTTCATTCTTTCAGTCATATCTTGAGCTACATGCATCCATTTGAAGAATTGTTTACGGAACCAGTAACCTTGGATCGAGAAGGTCCTTTTGGTATACCCCACTTGAGTTTTGGATAAATTTGGGGTATGGATGGGTTGAATAAGATATGAATCCAATCGGGCCCTTGGGACTAAAATGCTAATAACTTACAAACCAGGTGTCTGATTGATGCTTCGTCTGTTGCGTTGAGACCCCTTTTTTAATTGTGTTCCTTTGGGATACTTCTTCGTGGGACTTCTTTGTAGTTGGATTATCGACCTGTGGCTTGAGGAGAAGACCCTCTTGGAATCAAACGATCTTAGTACAAGAACCCTGTAGCTGGCTATAACGTGAGAAAGGGATCCTATGTGGGTATGTCCTTTAGGATCCTTCGTGGGTCTTAGTTTGAGGATCCCGCATAGATCCTATCTAGGAATCCATGTGGGACTACTCTAGGATCCTTCGTGGGTCTGCTGTACTAGGATCCTATGTGGGTCTGATGATTTAGGATCCTACGTGGGTCTAATAATTTAGGATCCTATGTGGGTCTTCCTCTTAATAGAGTAAGATGATTAAGTAGCTACATCTAATCGTCTTTACTACCGTACCTAAGTTATACCTGGTGTGAGATGTGTCCTTACATTCATGGTAATACCTTTGTGGTATTTTTTTGTGTGGTGTACCTTTTTGACACTTACCTTCATGGTGATACCTTTGTGGCATTATTCTGTGTGGTGTACCTTTGTGGTACTTACCTTCGTGGTGATACCTTCGTGGTATTATTTTTTGTGGCGTTACCTTTGTGGTACTTACCTTTGTGGTGTTACCTTCGTGGTATTCTTTCCTTCATGGAACAGTTGTACTTTGGCTAAGGATTTGGGTTTTGAGTTTCCTCATGAATGAGATGGGTATACTTGATAACTTAGGTATATGTATGGGCATATAACTAAGTAGGGTTTTCAGATGTTTTCATGCTTTTTGGTTTATCCTTTGTGGGTTTTGTGAGACCTTCGAGGGTATCAGGGTCCTTACTAAGTATCATTATAATCACCCCTGCACGGGCTATGCCCGCACCTTGTTGTGTTTGGTGCAGATGATAGACATCGCTGTATGAGGACGAGAGTACCAAGACTGAAGGTTTCTTGGAGGTGGGCCTTAGATGAGGTTTACAATAGAGACGAACATTCAAGAGCTGTATCTACCCTTCAGGTAGGATCCTTGGCAGGTGTCCACAGGAGCTATTTCAGTTTACTTGTAATTTTCAGTTTTCTTGTACTTTCCAGTTGGGCTTGTATTCTGTCCCCTCTTACTTACTGTACACACTCTTTTTTACTTTACAGTATACTTGTGTTTGTATCTTTCTATGTGCTTGTTTGAGTGTGTTTACAAGATATATAGGCAATTCCTTCTTGGTTTTAGGGAATACGCCTTTCGGTGCTAGTTGCCAGCCCCTGGCCTATGGAAGGTGGGCTTGGGGTAGTCACAGCACGGGCCTTGGGGGACGGGTCGTGACCAATTAGTATCAGAGGAGTCAGTTCTACCATAGAACATTGTAATATAATCTTTTTAACAAAAATAGTGTTAAGTGTAGTGAGTGTGATTATCAGTTTAGGGAATCTAGTGTTGGTGCGGTGGCCGACGTATCCATACATTAGGACCCTGACTTCTGATTTATGACTCAGTACATGAAAACACTGATTGTGTGTGTGTTTCAAAAAGTTTTCATTGTGATATTCTTGAGTCTGCTCACCAGGTATAACTTATTGACCCCGACACACCTGTTTCTTTTCAGGATGCCTCCACTTAGACAACCATCTAGGGTTCCCGGTAGAGTGTGCGATGATAGACCACCGAGCGACGAGGCCTCGGTGTTGGGCCCTCTTTCTATAGGGGCACCAGCGGAGGCACCAACGGTATCGTTAACCATTGGGCCACCAATTCCACTAGCCCCAGTAGCAAGGGGTGTATGCCGCTTGAGCACATTTCACGAGTTCCAGTGCTAGAGGCCACCCAAGTTCAGGGGTGAGACGGACCGACATGCGCTTGAGGATTGGTTGGAGGCTGTAGTGAGTGTCTTCTGACTGGTAGGGACACCAGATGATCTCATGGTGATCCTTGCCGCCAGTATTCTATAGGAAGTAGTAGACATATGGTGGAGTTTGATGCTCCAAGTTCACGATGAGGTGACACTTTTCTGGGCAAACTTTGAGAGCCTGTTTCGGGTAGAGTTTGTCCTAGTGACTCTACGCGCATTGCGCATATAAGAACTTCTTCATCTGTAGTATGGAAACATGGATGTGGATCAGTAATCAGTGAGGTTCACTGACCTCTCACACCACTCCACTGATACGGTATAGGACCCATTCTTCAGGGCCCAGAACTTTGAGCAGGGACTTAGGCAGGAGATCGGGGCTTCGATGATTTCACTCAGCATCCCGACACATGAGGGGGTGTTAGAGCGAGTCCTCTTAGTGGAGATTTTTCTTGCTGAGTAGTCACCAGGAGCGAGACCCACCACCAGACATCATGTAGTGGAGTCTTATGCAGTTGGTAGTAGAGAGATGTCACAAAGGTCTAAGAGGACCAGACCTATAGGTAGAAGACAGTAGGATTCAGGGTCGGTTGTGTAGGACACCCAAGATAGAGCGAGTCATGTGAGGAGAAGGTAGTGTTACAAATGAAGCGGGTAGGGTCACATGGATCGTGACTTCCCAAACCGCCATATGGATGATCAGAATATGGTCGAAGGACCACCCAGGCAGAGACAGAGGTTCGAACATAGTGGTCTGAAGTGAGCGGGTGGACATGGCAGAGGAGCTGGCTGTACAGCAGGCGGTGGGAGATGATTCGAGATGTTACCTCCACCACCACTAGGTGGTCCACCCAGACCACATGGAGCAGGTGGAAAAGGGTGAGCTCAGCTCTAGGCAGTTTAGGCCTACGATCATGGCACTCCGGAGATGTTACGAGGTACGATCTGTGTCTACTCCACCTTATCTTCAATTCTTATAGACATAGGTTCCATTCATTATTTTATTTCCACTGCCCTTGTTTGGAACTTGGAGATTCCATTGGAGCCGTTGGATCGAACCTTACGGCTAGAGACTCCTACGAGAAAGGATTCTATGATTACACACTGGTGCCGACAGTGTGATATTACTCTAGGAGGCGAGAGATTTTACTGGGATCTCCTAGTAGCGGCGTCGAGGCCTTATGATGTCATCTTGGGTATGAACTAGTTATCTACAGTCTATGCTCAAATTGACTGTATTAGGCGCAAAGTGTAGTGTGTCCACACTGATGGGACTAGGTTTACCTTCACCGGCAAGAAGGGAGCCTTTGAAACACAAGATGTACTTACCTGGAGGAGGGTGCAGCCGATCAAACATCAGTTGGCTCCCCTTACCCTCATAGAGATTGATGTTGAGAGTCTGAACTATCCTGTAGTGGTGGACTAGTATGCATATGTCTTCCCTGATGATTTTCTAGGTCTAACTCATCGAAGAGAGGTGTAATTTTATATTGGCTTGTACCCCAGGATGGCACTGATATCTACACCAGAATATCGGATGGATCCCACAAAGCTTCATGAGTTGCGGGTACAACTGGAGGACTTAAAAGAGAAAGGGTTAATCCGGTCTAGTGTTTCTCCTTGGAAAACCCTGATTTTTTTCCAAGAAGGCGGATGGGAGCTTGAGACTTTGTGTTAACTATTAGAACCTGAAATAGGTGACTGTGAAGAAAAAATACCCACTACCGAGGATTGATGACCTCTTTGATCATCTTAAGGGAGTACAATAGTTCTAGAAGATAGACCTCAGATTAGGCTATCACCAGCTCAGAGTACGAGATGAGGATGTACAGAAGACGACTTTTAGATATCGGTATGTCCAATACAAGTTCTTAGTTATTCCATTTGGCATAACCAACACTCTAGTAGTGTTCATGGGACTCATGAATAGGATCTTTCAGCTATACCTTGATCTCTTTGTATTAGTCTTCATCGATGACATTCTGATATACTCGGCTACTAAGGAAGAGCATGCCTATCATTTGCAGATAGTTCTGGACACACTCCAAGAGCACCAACTTTATGGTAAGCTCTCGAAGTGCTAGTTCTGGATCTGAGAGGTTCACTTTCTGGGACATGTCATCTCGGAGGCTGGAGTTGTAGTGGATTCAGTGAATATTGAGGTGGTACTTGCTTGGGAGCCACCCAGGTGTGTGACAGAGGTTTGGAGTCTCCTGGGTTTGGATGGATACTACCGGAGGTTTGTCCCATATTTCTCCAGAGTTGCAGTACCTTTATTAGCATTGATGAAGAAGGGGAAACCCTTCATGTGGTCAGAGATATTCCAGTAGAGTTTTCAAGAGTTGAGGCAGAGACTAACTAGTGCCCCCATCTTGAGACTTCCGGAGAAGGGTGTTGGGTACGTAGTCTACTGCGACAAATCAGGGACCGGGCTCGGATGTGTCCTGATGCAAGAGCGAGAAGTTATCACATATATTTCTCAATAGTTAAGACAACATAAGAATAACTACACTACCCATGAAATGGAGTTAGAAGCAGTGGTATTCTCCTTAAAGATGTGGTGACATTACATGATGGGCGAACGTTTTACAGTGTACTCTAATCACAAGAGTCTCAGGTATATCTTATCTCAGAAGGACCTGGACCTGAGACAGTGAAATTGGCTTGAGTTCCTATAGAACTATGACTTCGAGATAGTCTATAATTCTAGGAAGGGGAACTTTGTAGCATATTCACTCAGTAGGAGATCTGGTATACAACTGCTAGGTGAGGAAACAGAGCAGCTGGCCGTTTTGAAGATATCCTTTATGGATCGAGATGGAGCATCTTTTCTTCAGTCTCTTACAGTCACTCCCCCACTTCTTCAGTGATTCAGGGAGGCACAACATGGGGACGCTGACTACATGGTTCGACATGTTCAGATATCCACAGGGTAGGCACCTGATGGATTTTCTGAAGGTGGGGAGTATGTCATCCTCTTCAGAGGATGTACCATGGTACCAGTGTCAATTCGAGAGGAATTATTGAGGGAGTTCCACACGTCCCCTCTAGAAGTACATCCAGGATTAGCGATGATGTACCAAGACCTCCGATGACAGCACTGGTGGTCAGGAATGAAGAAAGCAGTAGCAGAGTTTGTCTCCTAGTTCCTCACTTGTTAGCAAGTGAAGGCGAAACATCTGGTACCAGCAGGATTAGTTCACCCTTTAGAGGTCCAGAATGGAAGTGAGATGGGATATACATGAACTTTGTGATAGGACTTCCACGTACATCTAGGAGACATGATTCTATATGGGTGATCAGCGACCGACTCACCAAGTCGGCCCACTTCCTACCGATCAGAGAGAAGGGTTCAGTAGAGAATTTGGGATGCCTCTATGTGTAAGAGATTGTGTAGTTACATGGAGTACCCTAGATGATTGTCTCCGATCGTTATTCACATTTCACTTCCCGACTTTAGAAGGGGTTGTAGGAGGCTTTCGGGATGCAGCTTCATTTGAGCACCGCCTTCCATCATCAAACGGATGGCCAGACAGATCAGACCATTCAAACCCTCGAGGACTTGCTGCGTGCTTGCGTCCTCAACTTCAGTCATAGATGGGAGGATCACTTGCCCTTGGTGGAGTTTGCATACCACAACAGCTATCACTCCACCATTGGCATGATAACTTTCGAGGATCTATACGACCGTCCTTACAGATCACCTTTGTGCTGGACTGACCCAGGGGAGTCAACACTTATGGGACCAGATATGGTACGTGCTACCACAGAGAAGGTGAAAATCATCTAGGAGAGGATGAAGACTACACAGAGAAGACATAAGTCTTATGCCGACAGGAGATGAAGACCTCTAGATTTTGAGGATGGGGACCATGTCTTTCTATAGGTTTCACCCTGACGATGTTTACGGAGATATGGCAGGGGTGACAAGTTATCTCGGAGGTTCATCAGACCCTTTCAGGTCCTCAGTAGAGTTGGTGAGGTTGCTTACCACTTAGCTCTTCCACCTCAATTTCACCAGCTGTAAGACATCTTCCACATATCATAGCTGAGGAGATACATGCATGACCCTTCACACATCATTGACCACAGTGAGATGGACATCGATGATGAGGCGATGTTTATGGAGGTTCCAGTAGAGATTGAGGATCGACAGGAGCAAATCCTTTGTGGGAAGTCGATACCTTTCGTGCGTGTATGTTGACAGCATAGGAACCTCCAGGAGAGAACATGGGAGCGGGAGGCTTAGATTCATGCTTAGTATCCACACTTGTTTTCTTAGTCTGTGTTTTGGATTTCGGGGATGCAAAGCCCAAAGGTGGGGAGAATGTAAAGACCTGGAAATTTCCATGTAATGTTTTTTTATTATATGGGAATTTTACGAGTCTGTAAAAAATAACGGTGCGTGATTCTGAGGCCCAGTATGCCTAGAATTAATTTTTGAACTTTTTTTAAGTACGTTCAGTAAACATGTGAGCGGGTTTTTGTCACTTTTGAACCAGTGCTTGGAATTAAAATCTGAGGACACAGTTAAACTCACAGAGCTGGTATTCACTTAATGAGACTTTCAAATCGACGTAGTTGGTCAAGGGTGAAAGTAAGTTTTCATGTTTTTTTGTGGAAATAACAATAAAATAATGAATTTTTTTTAAAAACCTCCCAATTTGTTTGTGCAGTGGTGGGGACCACCAGAGCTAAGAAACCCCCCAAATTTGAATTCTTAATGGTGGGGACCACCCGACTCTTGAACTCCCTCTTTAATGAGGGAGGTGAATTTAGGTTTCCTCTAAATTAATTATGCCAATGCAATTCAATTTATTGTGAATTTTAATTTTTCCAATGTGGAATTAAATTGTTAGACTTATTTCTATTATATTGGATCCTCTTTACCTTTTAGAGGATTGGTTGGAAAAGGAGACTTGGGAGAGAGCCTTGGAGAAATTTGGAGAAACATTTCGTCAAAATGAGTAATTCCCTATCCAACGAAGAAAGTGATTCAGAATCAAGAATGAGGACGACACATGAGCCCGAATTAGAAAGCGTTTTGCGGAAGCGACGATCGTTGGCACACTCTTCGTATTATTCCTCGCATCGCCTTCCAATGAGCAATTGAGGAGGGGTTTATTATTGTTTTAAATACCCCCTTACCCATTCTTGATGTTCTTCATGAATCAAGAATGAACAAGCCACTTGCTACCATTCTAACGTGAAGTCTGAAGGCCAAAAGAACACAACTCAACCTATCTATAACCTATGTGATTTTAGTGATGGTTTTAAATTAATGGTGACATCCCAAGATGAGTGAGGATGTCTACGGAATGAAGAACAAGAAACTGGGGTGCGCCTGGTGACCTGAAGAACATTGACAGAGACCGAATTTGGTGGGGCTCAGGAACGGCAGCTGACACTCTGGCCGAACGTGATGAAGGCGGCGGCGCGACCGCACCACTAGATATGGGCCACGATGGAGCAATGGTGGAGGCCAGCGGAGGCCGGCGGCGCAATGGGGAGGTGGCGGTGCACGTCCGCGCCACTCGATGTACAAGTGCCGTGGCACGTGTCCACGCCGCCCAATGTGAAAGGGCTACAAAATGAGCCTGCGATGGCGAAGGGAGGGCGACCGATAGAGCCGACTGCTGGTGGAGGCGCGGCGCGCAACCACGCTGTGTAGAAGAGGCTGACCGTCCGGCCAGCCACAGTGTGCTGCTGCCCAGCGGGCCAGGCTGGAACCAGTGGGCTGGGCTTGACCCAATGGGTCATTTGGACCTAGGGCCTGACCCAGGTCGGGTTGGGTCAACCCGTACCAGGTCAAGTAGGTCCGACCGGGTCGGACCAGACCTGGACCAACTTCAACCCCCTTTTTGTTATTTTGGCCATATCTTGAGCTACGAGAGTCTGTTGGATGAACCATCTGTGTCACAATAAACCTTGGACCAAGATGGTACTTTTGGTATACCCCACTTGTGTTTTGGATAAATTTGGGGTAAGGACAAGTTGGATCAGATATGAGTCCAACCGGGCCCTCGGTACTGAAAGGCTAATAACTTAGAGACCGGGCGTCCGATTGACGCACCCTCTATTTCACTGAGACTAATTTTTCATGGATTTACTTTGGGATACTTTTTCGTAGGACTTCATGGATATTGGATTATCGACCTGTGTCTTGAGAAGCGGAACCTCCTGGAATCGAGCGAGCTTAGTGCGAGAACCCTGTAGATGACTGTAACGTGATAAAGAGATCCTATGTGGGTCTGCGCTTTGGGATCCTTCATGGGTCTAAGTTTGAGGATCCCAAATGGATCCGCTCTAGGAATCCATGTGGGAATACTCTGGGATCCTTCGTGGGTCTGTTGTACTAGGATCCTATGTGGGTCTGATGATTTAGGATCCTACGTGGGTCTGCCTCTTAACAGAGTAAGATGATTTAGTAGTTACATCTAATCATCTTTAGTATCATACCTAAGTTATACTTGGTGTGAGATGAGTCCTTAACTTTATGGTAATACCTTTGTGGTATTCTTCTATGTGGTATACTTTTGTGGTACTTACCTTCATGTTGATACCATTGTGGTATTCTTCTGTGTAGCGTACCTTTGTGGTACTTACCTTCATGGTGATACCTTCGCGGTATTATTCTATGTGGCATTACCTTTGTGGTACTGATTAGCCACTAAATGAGGCTAATATTAATTGTTAATATATATAATATTCATGTTATTTATTATCCATAAACACCATTTTAGTGCATTTTATAATTTTAACATTATTTCACATTGTGATTGTAATTCCTTCTTTAAATGCACTATTCTGTGGTACATTTTTGAACATCATTTAACGTGCCCAATGATTCATCTGATTTTATGGAATGTAATTATCCATATTTTAATTTTATATTTTGTGAAATTGATCTAAACTTCAATATGAACATGTTTCATTCAGGGATCGATGGAGAATTCATAGATGAAGATGAGGATATTTTATGATGAAAGGAAGCAATTCTAGAGAAGGAAGATTGGCCATCATCCCACTGATGAGAATGTGGGAACCACATTACAAAGCCAATGAATCCCAAATTTCGTTGGATTATATAAGAAATATATAGTAACAAATACTTATGCAGAATCCAATGATAATTCATCCTCCATGGTGGCCATTAAGGCGGCCCAATTTGGAGATAAAAGTCTAGGCCAGATTCTGCGGCCCAGAAAAAATCAGACCAATATAATCATATCTCTGAATACACTACTCCAAATATGCCCCAATTTTACAGGAGGTTAGGAGACGTCCAGGGATACATTTTCTTCTACTATGGACCACTATTATTCGGCCATCTAGAAGGTCTTACAAGTGCGTCTGTTCGGTAGATGAAAGCTGGATGCCACCTCGTGTCAAGGGTGGAAAAATCAACTCTCCCTCAACTTTCCACCCACCTATGACCTACCATAATCAATTGGTATGATTTATACTATTGGAGGATCAACCCAAGGATCCCAAAATTCCTATTTAAGGCAGTGGTGGTGGAGTAGTTGATCATCTTTGATCTTTGTTTCGTTTTAATGTTATGCTGCCAATTTGATGTTGTAATCGCATTCCTTCAATTATAAGTTCCTCAAATTACCTTAGTTTATTTATAAAAGTTATTCATATTATATTTTTATATTATTCTTCTTATCAATTTGATACTGTTTCCTCAAGGTGTGAACTTTTTCATACCAAACCTTGTGAGATCATCACACAATGGTGGAGCGATTGTTTTTTTCATTGTTTTTTTACTTTTCCAATTCCTCCCTCATGAGTCTACTTTATTCTTCCATTGAAACCATGGGATCAATGGAGGGATAAACCACTTATGGGTTGATCCAATGGAGTATAAAGGGGCTGTATTGGATGTTATTTCTCACTCCATTAATTGATAATCACTTCTTTTAAATGATATTTTTATTTGATGACTTTAAAACTTATTCATCCTTATTGAATTTAAGGTCACACATTTCAAGTGCTAATAAGAACCTTTACCTTGGAGTGCTCAAAACATTAATCCTTCAAGTGTATAGATGATTAGTATTAGGGTGTGTATGCATTAAAATAGTAAGTGATGGTTTTGTTTGATCTCCTTAAATGAACCCATATCAAATATAAGAAATTGAAATATTTTTTCAAGAAAAAGAATGCATCCAATCCACCCCTTGTAATAACCTAGGATCAACCCTTCTCATAATTTGAATTCACCTAAATCTGTTAGAAATCATTAAACCAATCTAAAATCAACACAAAGTTTTCCACTTAATAGCCAAAAATATTCCTTATAATGTACGTGTCCATAGGTTACTTCTTAGGTCTCTGAGGATTCGACAACCCAAGCTAAAGTACATTGACCGTTCTACCTTCTTCTCTTGGGTAAATTTGAGCGTGAATCAAATTCCAGTGCCTTTTACAGGGACCCAAGTAATTAATCTAAAAACCCATTATATTCTCCCCCATTTCTTATTTTCTAATCCAAATTCTCTTATCTTGTCCCTTTCTCATTTTTTTCCCTTTGGCACATGTCCGCCTACACCTGCGATCAATCAAACCGTCTAGTTAGGGTGGATAGTCCTGAGGTTGGGGAGTCAAGTACACAAAGGGAACTCTTTCCTTAAGATCCTAATCTTACTAATACTCCAGAGTTAAAAATTTATCCCATTTCAATGGAAGGTATTCAAAGAAACCAAATCATAAACTCAGGTGGGAACCAAAATGGAAACCCAAATGAGGCAGCCCCAAAATTGAGGAATGCAATTGATCAAAACATGAATGACTACCTCACACCTTCCTAGAACAATACCCCCTCATTTATTAGAAAAAATTACCTAGGAGATTCTAACTATATATTTAAACCCCATGTCCTATATCACCTTCCCACATTCCATGGAATGGAGTCTGAGATTCCCTACCTTCACATTAAGGAGTTCAATGACATTGTAGAATCCATGTGTCCCACACATCAACTAGAATCTTATAAGATGAGTCTATTTCATTTTTATTTAAAGGATCAAGAAAAAAATTGGCTAAAAACTTTGAGACCATCATCCATAAATTCTTGGGACCAATTAAAAAGAGAATTCTACAAAAAATACTTTCCCCACCACAAAACAATTACACTTAAAAAGAGCATCCAAAACTTTTTAGAAAAAGAGGGAGAGTCATTCTATAAAACATGGGAGAGGTTCAATGACACTCTAAACATGGTTCCACACCATGGTTTTTCTATTCCTGAACAAGTGAGAATTTTCTATGAAGGTTTGGGTCTGAGGAACAAACAATTCATTGACATGATGTGTAATGGAACCTTTAAAAACAAAGCCCCAAATGATGCTTATGAGTATCTAGAAAGTCTTTCTAAAAAAAAAACATAGGTAACTTCACCTTATTCTGAAAAGACACAAATAACTACTAGAATTCATACACTTAGAGAAGAGGAAATCCTTAGGGCTAAACTCGCAGCACTCTCTAGGAAGGTTGAAGAGATAGACCTTAGGAAAGTCCATGAAATCCAAACTGTAAACCCAGTTTTCACAATTTATGACAAACATGACCATAAGACAGACAACTTCCCAACCATTCCCTCCATAAAGGATGTTCTTTTAGGAGGACCCCCAGTGGAAGTAAATTCCTTGAACTTTCAAAAAGCCTCAATACCAAAACAACTTCATTCTAAGGTATAATGACCACCCAGGCTTCCACTGGAAAGATAACCAACAACCTAGCCAACCACATGGACAAAATCCTTACCCCCATTAGAACTACCAAACCCATAACCAGTTCCAAACCCAACATACCCAATACCAATAGCCACCGGTCCATTTTCAACAAACCATCCCACCTCCATAATATCCCCCTGGGATAAACCAATCTTCTCAAGCACCAACCCAAACTGTTCCACAAAGCCTACTAGAAAAACTGTACAAACAAATGGAGAGGATGAACTCAGAAGTCTCTTCCATTAAACAAACCATCAAAACTAGAAAGGCACCCATGCCTAATCAGGAGGTTCCATCCTCAACTTCAAGGGGAGAGTCAATTTGTACTCAAACAACTCATGAACAACTAAAGGATGTGACTATTTTAAGAAGTGAGAAATCAATTGAGAAACCTGAAAAACTAATTCAGAACCCACCTGAAGATTCAAACTTGGATGAAAATTCAAATGAACCAAATGATCAAACTGAAAAACACGATAACATTGTCAAAGAAACAACTATTCAAAAAACAACCCCACAACCTGCACCATTTCCTCAATGCATGAGGGGGAAAACCAAGCCTGAATTAAGTGAAACATTAAGAGAAATCTTCTCACAAGTCAAGTTAAACATTCCTCTTATCGATTCAATCCAAACCATACCTGCATACTCAAAGTACCTTAAGGACTTTTTCACTTTTAAAAGAAAATTTTCACCTAAAAACCAAGTCCTTTTGGCTTCTAATGTGAGTACCACCATTCAAGGGACTATTCCTCCTAAGTTGAAAGACCCGGGTTTCCCTTACATTAATGTTGAACTAGGAGAGAGAAAAGTTGTCAAGGCCTTATGTGATCTAGGTGCTAGTGTCAATCTCATTCCCTATACTGTGTACTGCTAGTTAGGCCTAGAAGAACTCCAACCCACATCTATCACACTTCAACTTTCTGATTGTAGCAATAGGGTTCCAAAGGGGATTTTAAAGGACGTTATAGTAAAGTTTGAAAACTTCATCTACCCTACCTACTTTATTGTCCTTGACAACCATCCAAACTTAGGAAATAAGGAACAAACCCCAATCATCCTTGGTATCCCTTTCCTTGTAGCAATAAACTCTATTATCCAAGTCCGAAATGGGAACATGACCATCACCTTTGGAAACATGAGTCTAGACTTGAACATATATAATGAAAGCTCACAAATAGGGGATGATGAGGACATTCATGAAGTAAACAGGATAGGAAGTATCGATAATGAATCCATAGAACATCAAGGAATATTTTATGGATGTTTAAGTCAGGATGAGATTGATTTCCTTTGTTCATATAAAGTAAGTTTATCTCCTTGGCTTGAATCATTTTCAAATTTCTCTTATGATGAAGTCTTAGGTCCAAAAATTAGTGAAACATTTCAGGAAACCACTTTCATGGAGACCACTCTAACTTCCTTCCCTAAATCTGATCAAGCCAATCTAGTAGCTAAAAATTCTACATATGGGGAATCAATCATATCTAAAACTCTAGGAAACATAATTGATCTTGATCCAATGTCCCTATATTCTACTGAAATTCTGAACCAAACTAATATTGAATTGAAGGAACTCCCTGCTGCACTCAAGTATGCCTTCCTATGGGAAAATCAAACACATCATATTGTCATTTCTTATTCTCTTGAAGCCAATCATGAGAGGATGCTTCTAAATATCATTAGAAAACATAAGAAAGTCATTGGTTGGACCCTATCTGATATTCCTGGGATTAGACCACTTATCCAGACTCATAGGATTGTTCTGGAATCTGATTCAAAGCCATGTCGTCAACCTCAATGACGAATCAATACTAATCTCATGGAGGTAGTAATAAAAGAACTTCTGAAATTGTTAAAAGCTAGTATCATCTATACCATAGCTGAGAGTGAATGGGTGAGCCCAATCGAAGTGGTTCCAAAAAAGGATGGAATCACAGTAATAACCAATGAGGATGGAGATATTCTTCCAGCAAGGGTGAGTAGCGGCTGGAGAGTCTACATCGACTATAGTAAGCTAAAATCATTCACCAAGAAGGACCATTTCCCCTTACCATTCATTGACCAAGTCCTTGAGAGAGTGGCGGGTCATGCCTTCTACTGTTTCCTAGATGGGTACTCAGGGTACAATCAGATTGAGGTATCCCTAGAGGATCAATGGAAGACTACATTCACCTATCCATTCGGCACCATTTCCTTCAAACGCATGCCCTTTGGTTTATGCAATGCCCTTGGAACCTTCCAGCGGTGCATGATGGAAATCTTCTCAGACATGGTAGGGTATTTTCTAGAGGTCTTCATAGATGACTTCTCTATGTTTGGGGATACATTTGAGGTATGTCTGCAGAATGTGGAGAGAGTCTTTTCAAGATGTGAAGAAAAGAATCTGGTCCTAAACTGGGAAAAATGTCATCTCATGGTTAAATAAGGACTAGTTCTAGGCCATCTGGTCTCATGTAGGGGGATTGAAGTTGATAAAGCCAAGTTTTACATCATTCATCACCTTCCATCACCCAAAACTGTCAAGGAAGTGAGGTCTTTCTTAGGACATGCTGGTTTCTATAGAAGATTCATCAAGGAATTTAGTTCAATATCTTGTCCCCTTTGTGCTCTCCTAGTAAAGGATGCTCCATTTGTTTGGACAGAAAGCTGTGAGGGTTCATTATCAAACCTCAAATCCTCTCTCACCTCTCCTCCCATTATGAATCTCAAAATTGGAACCTTCCTTTCAAACTTATGTGTGATTCCAGTGAATTTGCTGTAGGAGCTGTGTTAGGACAATGTTGTAATAAAACTCCTTATGTCATTGATTATGCAAACAGATCCTTAAATGATGCCCAAATCAACTACACCACTACTGAAAAGGAGTTACTTGATATTGTGTTTGCCTTAGAGAAGTTTAGGTCCTACCTCTTAGGATCCCCCATCACTGTGTTCACTGACCATTCTGCACTAAAATACCTCTTCCAAAAACAAGATGCTAAGGCTAGACTAATTAGGTTGGTCCTTATCTTACAAGAATTTGACCTCACAATCAAGGATAAAAAGGGTGTTGAAAATATTGTAGTCGATCACCTCTCTAGTATGGAATTCAATGATAACTCAAATCACCTTTCTATGTCTGATTCATTTCCTGATGAACACCTATACTCTATGAGTGACTGCACTTGGTATGACGAAATAGCAAATTTCTTAGTTACAAGAGTCATTCCAAAATTCATAGGGACTCAAGCTCAAAGGAAATTCATTTCTGATGTTAGACACTATGTGTTTGATGATCCATACCACTATAAGTTCTGCCCTGACCAAGTCATTAGGAGGTGTGTCCCAGAATCTGAACAAGATTTCATCCTTAAATTCTGTCATAGTGAGGCATGTGGAGGTCACTTTTCCTCTAAGAAAAAAACTTCTAAGATTCTTCAGTGTGGTCTCTTCTGGCCCACCCTCTCAAGGGAATCCTACACATTTTGTCAAAGCTGTCCTAAGTGTCAGAAAGTAGGGTCAATCACAAAAAGGAATCAAATGCCACTCACTCCCATCTTAGTGATTCAAGTCTTTGACTGCTGGGGAATCAATTTCATGGGTCCCTTCCCAAACTCTAGGGGATACCTCTACATCCTCTTAGCTATTGATTATGTCTCAAAATGGGTTGAAGCCATTCCCACAAAGTCTAATGACCATTATGTTATGATCCGATTTCTGAAAGAGCACATATTTTCTCGATTTGGATTTCCTAGGGCCATAATCAGTGATCGAGGAACCCATTTTTGAAACCATCCATTCTCTTCACTCATGTCTAAGTATGGGATTTCTCATAAAGTTTCCACTGCGTACCATCCTCAAACCAATGGTCAAGTTGAGTTAGAAAATAGGGAGATTAAGAATATTCTTGAAAAAACTGTCAATCCTTCTAGGAAAGATTGGTCCGAGAAACTCTTGGATGCTCTTTGGGCCTATAGAGCCGCATATAAAAACATTTTAGGAATTTCCCCATATAGGTTGGTTTATGGTAAAACATGCCATTTTCCAATGGAGATTGAATATAAGGCTTTTTGGCCAATTAAGAAAATGAATTATGACATCTCATTGGATAAAAAGAAAGGAAATTAGATCTCAATTAACTTGAGGAACTTAGGATGGAGGATTATGAGAATTCAAGGATCAATAAAGATAAAGTAAAAGACTACCAATCTAGAAATCTTAAAGAAAAACACATTATAATGGGTAAACCAATTATTTTTTATAGTTCTAAACTTAATCTACATCTGGGAAAGTTGAGGTCCAGATAGTCAGTCCCATACATAGTGCATAAGGTGTACTCCCATGGGGCTGTTTAAATTCAAGATCCCACCAATGGTCAAACCTTTAAAGTTAATGGTCATAGAGTCAAACCATTCATTGAACCATTCCAAAAACATGAAGTTGATGAAGAATTGTGTGAACCAACCTTAGATGATGAAAATAGTTAATCAATTTGGGGTCTAAGTCGAGCTAATTATGTTAAAAAAAGTGCTACATGGGAGGAAACCCATGGTTTTCATGTTTTCTATCATTTTTTTGTTTTAATAAAATTTATATTTTAAGTAGGATTAATTAAACATTTTGATATTTAATAAAAAAATAGACTATTGTCCTATTCTTCTATTATGAGTATGGATGGGTACGAAAGGGGAGCGCCATATTCATCTATGTCATGTGGTGTGATCCCTGAGTAATAACTTACCCAGAAATTTAAAAGAAAACAATGTATCATTAGTTTATTTTATTTTATTTATGTTTTTGTAGGTTAAAAAAAATTAGACTATTGACCTGTTCTTCTTTTTTGAGTATGGATGGGTACGAAAGGGGAGCACCGTATTCATATGTGTCACACAGTGTCATCCCTGAGTAATAACTTACCCATAAATTTAAAATAAGATAATGTTTTATTAGTTTGATTTAAAAAAACAAAAAAACAAAAAAACATGGAAAACCATAAAAATGATGATACTTGGAATTAAATAAGTCGTTGTGTTGTTTGTTTTGTCTGGTTTGTTCTTCTTTGTATGGTTTAGGGACTATTTTGGGCAATATATGTTCAATCACGGAGGTGCCTACATCCCCCAAGAGATCAAAGGACTAATTTAGAGCAGTAAGAACTTCAACTTCAACCACCAGTTTACTTCATTCCATGATCCTCATATTTTAATTTCCTTTTTAAAATTCCCTTATCTGCCTCTACTCCTAAATTTTCATTTCTTGAAACACTATGGACAGTGTTGTTTTATGTTGGGGGGGAGATGAAATAAAAAAATTTCTTTTGTGAAATAATTGATTTGAAAAAAGATGTGTGTAAATGGAAGGAAAAATTCCTTTAACTTTGAACATGGTAATACACATTGCACACTTTTAAACTGAATATAAAATAATTTAGCCTACCCCGATCCTGATTTTAATCCTTGTATAATTTCATGAGCATAGATTTTGGAAAGTGTGGCTGTCCAATGTGACATTTCATCATTTATATTTTCATCCAAATAAAAAAAAGATCACAATGCACGTCCTTTGGATAATGGGGTATTAGTTTGAGTTCATGGGGACCCCAAATAAATAGCATAGGTTTGGGGATAATTTTAGTTTTAATATGAGTATTCAATAAAAAAATTAAAAAAAACAATAAATTTGCACGTAGAGTAATGAAATGACCTAATGCATGGCTTTCGGCACTTAGGGATCGTGACTCCATAGTTGTCTGGCCCAAAGTTAGTAATTTAATCTTTTTTTTGGTAATTTTAATTTGTTTTTGACTGAGTTAACTCAGGATGATGCCCGAGTACGTGGGATTCACTTAGTTCCCTAAGGTATTTAATCTTGGGAGTCATCAGAAAATTCTCACTACAGGGGTTGACTCTTTTGAGTGAAATTTCAATTACCATGGAAAAATTGCAAAAAAAAAAACAAAAAAAAAAACAAAAAAAAAAACAAACAAAAAAAAATAATAATTTTTTTTAATAATCATCTTAATATTGAAATGTGATTCCACCTAGCGCTTCCATTATTTCCCCCTTGAATAAAGACGAACCCCCATGTCTATTGTGATGCACAACACATCCTCATACTTAATTGATATTGGATGAAATATGGAAAAGAATTTGAACAAAGGAATGAGCTTGGGATTGAGATCTTCTTATGAAACTATCTTGTATTAAAATATTTTGATGGGTTTCATGATTGTTTGGTATAAGGGTTTTTGGTGATCATTGTGTATTAAAATGTTTTTGGAAAAGAGAATTCGAATTTCATATTGTTGAGATATATTTTGCTCAGGACTAGCAAAACTCAAGTTGGGGGGTGTGATTAGACACTAAATGAAGATAATATTCAATGTTAATATGTATAATATTCATGTGCTTTATTATCTATAAACACCATTTTAGTGCATTTTACACTTTAAACATCATTTCACATTATGATTGTAATTTCTTCTTAAAATGCACTATTATGTGGTACATTTTTGAACATCATTTAAAGTACCCAATGATTCATCTGATTTTATGGAATGTAATTATTCATATTTTAATTTTATATTTTGTGAAATTTATCTACACTTCAATATGAACATGTTTCATTCAGGGATCAATGGATAATTCATGGAAGAAGATGATGATATTTTATGATGAAAGGAAGCAATTCTAGAGAAGGCAGATTGGCCACCAACCCACTGATGAGAATGTGGGACCCACATTACAAACCCAATTAATCCCAAATTTCGTGGTATTATAGAATAAATATATAGGAACAAATAATTCTATAGGATCTAGTGCTAATTCGGCCTCCATAGTGGTCATTAAGGCGGCCCAATTTGGAGATAAAATTCTGAGCCAGATTCTGCGGCCCAGAAACAATCCTACCAATATAATCATATCTCGGAATAAACTACTCCAAATGGGCCCAAATTTTATAGGAGGTTAGAAGACATCCGGGGATCCATTTTATTATTCTATGGACCACTCTAATTAGGCAATCTAGAAGGTCTTCCAAGCGCATCTGTTCGGCGGATGAAAGCTGGATGTCACCTCGGGTCAAGGGTGGAAAAATCAACTCTACCTCAACTTTCCACCCACCTATGGCCTACCATAATCAAGTGGGATGCTTTTTACTATTTAAGGCTCGATCCAAGGCTTAGAAAATGACTATTTAAGGTAGTGGTGGAGGAGGAGTTGATCATATTTGAGCTTTGTTTCATTTTAATGTTATGCTGCCAATTTGATGTTGTAATCGCATTCCTTCAATTGTAAGTTCCTCGAATTACCTTAGTTTATTTATAAAAGTTATTCATATTCTCTTTTTATATTATTCTTATTATCAATTTGATACCGTTGCCTCAAGGTGTGAACTTGTTCATACCAAACCTTGTGATATCATCACACAACGGTGGAGCGATTGTTTTTTTTTTCATTGTTTTTTTTACTTCTCCAATTCCTCCCTCATGAGTCTAATTTCCGCTTCCATTGAAACCATGGGATCAATGGAGGGATAACCCACTTATGGGTTGATCCAAGGGAGTATCAAGGGGCTGTATTGGATGTTATTTATTACTCCATTAATGGATAATCACTTCTTTTAAATGAGATTTTTATTTGATGACTTTAAAACTTCTTCATCCTTATTGAATTTAAGGTCACACATTTCAAGTGATAATAAGAACCTTTAACTTGGAGTGCTCAAAAATTTGATACTTCAAGTGTATAGGTGATTAGTATTAGGGTGTGTAGGAATTAAACCAGTAAGTGATGGTTTTGTTTTATCTCCTTAAATGAACCCATCTCAAATATAAGAAATTGAAATATTTTTTCAAGAAAAAGAATGCATCCAATGCACCCCTTGTAATAACCTAGGATCTACCCTTCTCATAATTTTAATTCACTTAAATCTGTTAAATATCCTTAAAACCATCTAAAATAAACCCAAAATTGGCCAATTAATAGCAAAAAATAGTCATTAGAATGTACGTGTCCATAGGTTACTTCTTAGGTCTTTGAGGATTCGACAATCCAAGATAAACTACAGCGACCGTTCTACCTTCTTCTCTTGGCTAAATTTGAGCGTGAATCAGGTACTTACCTTTGTGGGGTTACCTTCATGGTATTCTTTCCTTCGTGGAATAGTTGTACTTTGGTTAAGGATTTGGGCCTTGAGTTTCCTCATGAATGAGGTTGGTATACTTGATAACTTTGGTATATGTATGGGAATATACCTAAGTAGGGTTGTTAGATGTTTTAATGATTCTTGGTTTATCATTTGTGGGTTTTGTGAGACTTTTGAGGGTCTTGGGATCCTTACTGAGTATCGTTATACTCACCCCTGCACAGGCTACACCCGCACCTTGTTGTGTTTGGTGCAGATGAAAGGAGTGCTGAATAAGGATGAGAGTACCAGGAGTGAAGGTAGCTCGGAGGTGGACCTTAGACGAGGTGTACCACAGAGACGACCATTTGAGAGCTATAACTACCCTTCAAGAAGGATCCTTAGAGGGTGTCCATAGTAGATGTTTTAGTTTACTTATACTTTTCAGTTTTCTTGTACTTTCCAGTTGGGCTTGTATTCTGACCCCTTTTACTTACTGTACACACTCTTTTTTTTACTTTACAGTTTACTTGTGTTCGTATCTTGCTATGTGCTTGGTTGAGTGTGTTTACAGGATATAAAGGCAATGCCTTCCTGGTTTTAAGGAATACGCCTTTTGGTGCTAGTCTCCATCCCCTGGCCTATAGAAGGCAGGCTTTGGGTAGTCACGACATAGGCCCCGGGGGACGAGTCATGACAGTGAGAACACATAGACAAACTAAAAATAATATCTAACTGATTAGAAGTTAAATATACTAGTCTTCAAATCACACCTCTATAACTAGTTTGATCTATTGACTTCCCAACTTCATCAAGATCTAGTTTATAGGTGGTTCTCATGGGAGTTTCACTAATTTTAGTGATTTATAAAAAAAAATGTTTTAAAAGGTATTTAGGATATTTTCTTTGATTTAAAACAATTCCTCAATTATTTTCAAATATCTAAAAACCATGAAAGTATTTAAGTTAATCTGTTAAACTCATTTGAAATTCATTTTTCATTAGTTTTTGGAAATCAATACATAGAGAATCTTTAGTAGATCCAATAATAATATCATCAACATATATTTTTATTATTAAAACATCTTTTGAAATTATTTTTATAAAAATAGTTGGATCAACTATATGTTTTGAAAATCTTTTTGAAATAAGAAAAGAGGTAATCCTATCATGCCAAGATCTAGGATCTTGTTTTAAACCTTATAATGCATTTTTTAATTTAAAAACAAAATTTGGAAATTCATGATATTTTAATCTAGGGGGTTTACATAAAAAAATCCTCAGCTATAAACCCATTTAAGAATGCCCTTTTACCATCCATTTGATGGATTTTGAAATCCAATTGTTAAGCATAATAAATTAGTATCCTAACAGATTCACATATGGATACTGGTGAAAATGTTTCTTCATAATCAATACCCTCATCTTGATTGTACCCTCATGCAACTAATCGATCCTTGTTTCTTATTATAGTTCCTGAATCATTAACCCTATTTCTAAACACCCACTTTTTTCCAATAGTTAAGGTGTATTTAGGTCTTTCAAAAAGTTCCCAAACACTATTTATTTAAAATTTATTAAGTTTTCCTTGAATAAATATTACTCATTATTCATCATTGATAGTATCATTGATGTTCTTTGGTTCAAGTTGTGACAAGAAAGCTTGGTGTACAATTTTATTCCTAAGGGAATCTCTAGTTTTTGTACCTCTATCTAGGTCTCTTAAAATAGCATATAGTGGATGATATCTATGATTTCTAATATTTATTTGAAAAGAGGGACCAGATGTATCAAGATTTTATTCAGGTTTAGGTTTTGGCAGTTCACTGGATGAATATTCTATTTGTTTAATAGAACTTTTAAAAGGTTTAGAGTTAATTTTCAGAGTTGAAAGATCATCCTCAAGATTCTATATGATAGTCTTAGGTTCATTAAGATCATTTTAATCAAACATAATGTGAACATACTCTTCCATTGTGTTGTATATTTTATTAAACCCCCTATAATATTTTCTAGTAGTTAAATAACCAAGAAAAATTTTCTAATCACTCTTGGAAGAAAATTTATCTAGATTATTTTTTATATTTAGAATAAAAACTTTGCAACCAAAAATGCTAAAGTAATTAACATTATTCTTTTCTATTACTCCATAACTCATAAGGTGTTCTTTTTAAGATAGTTCTAATTAATACTCTATTTGTTGTATAACAATCTATGTTAATAGTCTCTACCTAAAAGTATATAGCGAAGTCATACTCATTTAGCATAGTCCAATCTATCTCTTGAAGAGTTCTATTTATTCTTTCTACCACACCATCTTTATGTGGTGTCCTAGGAGCAGAAAAGTTGTGATTACAATAATTTTGATAAAAAAAATGATTCAATGTTTTGATTTTTAAATTATCTACAATGATCACTTCTTAAGGAATTAATACTAAGTCCACTTACATTTTCTATAGATTTGGAATAATTAATAAATTAATAATAAGATTCACTTTTGTGAGTAAGAAAGAATACCAAAGTGTACCTGGAGAATTCATCTACAAGAACATAGACTTAATGTTTTCCATTTAAACTAAAAATTATATAAGGTCCAAAGAGGCCCATATCAAATAGCTTTAGAGGATGAGAATTTGAAACTTTCTTCCTAGACTTAAAGGAAATATTATGTTGTTTCCCCTTTTGACATGGGTCACAAAATTTATCATTTGATAATTCTTGTTTTGGTAGATATTTAACTAACCCCTTTATAGTTTGATTTATAAGTGAATGAATATTGCAATAGACTAGTCACATATTCCAAATCCAAGATTATTTGTGAAAGAAAGTTAAGAAAAAATATTTTTAAAAGGTAAATAATTTAAATCAACAAATAAATATTATCATTTTTAAAGTAGTAAATATTAAAACATTTTTATCATAAAAACATGACATGAATTATTTTCAAACATTACATAAAAACCACCATCACATAATTGAGAAATTATAAGAATATTATATTTCAAACTATCTATATATAATACTTTAGAAATTTATACTAAATTAGAATTACCTATTTGGACAAGGGTGATGATTTTACCTTTATAATTTTCACCAAAAGTGACATGCCCACCATCAAATTTGATATTTTTTTTTGAAATTTGAATACTCACCAAGTATATTCCTAGAACATTCAATGTTTAGATACCATATTCTTTTGCGGGAGGTTTTCAAATAGGTTTCCTCTGATGTGGTTGCTATAAAGAATATATTTTTTCTATTAGAATTATTTTCATAATTATTATTTGAGTCACTAGAGCTATCTTCATAGGAACTCAAGGTTTCTTTCATGGATTTCTTAAATATTCTATCTGTATACTCATATTTCATTTTATATTTAAATTTTGGATAGTAAACTTTTATGTGTCATTTCCTCTTACATTCATAATAGATTATTTCATTTTGAGTATCATACTTTTTCCAATACTTTTTCTACTTTCCCTTATTTTCATAATTTCCTTTGAAATTTGATTTCTTGAAGAAATTATTTTTCCTATAGAATTTCATAAATATTCTGGCCATGTGGTCCATATCTTCATTACTATCATTAGGTGATTCTTGTTAAATGGTATTTTTAGAATTTTCATTTTCTATTTGTTTACAGGTAGTAGTTTTGAAGGCTACTTATTTTCTTTTTGGTTCATCTGAATCAATATCCTTTTTGAATTTAATATCTTCTTCATACATCATCATCTTTCCTATAAATTCTTTGATAGATAGTTTACTTAAATCACAAGATTCTATAATTTTCACAGTGGTTCCTCTATATCTATTTGGTAAGAATCTATACAGTCCCTTCAATTGATCTTTTTCTATCACTTGTTTCCCAAGTGAGTGAATGGTATTCACTGTTTCATTGAACTAGATATACATATCCGAAATAGGTTTATTGGATTTCATTTTAAAAGTATCAATCTTTAATGTATATGTATTCAGTCTCATTTACTTAAAATTTGATGTTCCATCATGGGAGATAGATAATATATGCAATATTTTAAAACAATATTTTCAAGTAGATATTCTATTAAATTCATCATCACCCAATGCACAAAACAAATCATTCATAGATTTACAATTATTATTGTATGCAGTTTTTGTAGCATCACTCCACGTAACTCTAGTAGTTTTTGGTATTTCATAATGATATTATATTACAATCCAAATGTCAAAACCCATACTTTCTAATTGAATTTTCATTTTGATTTTCCATTGAGAATAATTGGCACCATTAAAACAAGAAGGTTTTTTGGTAGTAGATCCTTCTTGTCTATTATCCTTAAAGAAATAAAAATTAGAATTGAAATAAATTTTAGATCCTTTGAATAAAACTACATTCATAGTCAAAAAGATAATTCAAAACCTTTGATACCAAATGTTGGATGGAGTGAGTAACTTAAGAGGGGGTGAGTTGAGTTCCCAATTAAAATTTTTATTAAAAATAAAATCCCATTAATAAAATAAACTATCTAGTTAATCAAAATAGAATATCGATATAAGATCAATCCTTTTAAAAAATTTATCAAATAGTGATTATGTCTTTGTGAAAATAATGTTAAAATAATCTTAGATTTTGAAATCAATTTACTTAGACAAAAACATATATAAACACTAGTTAATATTAACTATCAAAGTAATAGTTTTGTTTATATATTTAAATAAATGTAGGTTTTGGTAGTAAAAAAAATAACATAGAGGATTAAATAGTAGGTTTGGTATCAATATGATAATTAATACCCTCCACTTGGAAATCACCTACTACCAAGTAGATTATAATAATAATCAAATAAATCCACAACCTGGATCAAGTAAATAAACAACAACCACAATATGTCTAGGAAAAAAAGCCTCTTATATAGTTATATGTGGGAAGTAAAATACTACAGAACACACAAGGAAAAATTCCACAAACACCATGGAAAAAAATATGTAAATAAAAAGGGATAATAACAAGTATTCTCCAAATTTTGTGCATAAGACAATTTGTGTCTGAAAATAAATACACAAAAAATAGAAAAAGAAATCAAAATAATATGAAGAAAATAGTGATGCTCAGAATGTTTAAAGTCCCCATATTAGATTTGGCGAGGAATTCAATCTTCGTTCTTGAAAGTTGCAGCAAAACAGAGGATCGTAGGAATTTTCAAGTGTTCAAGTTGATCTTTGTTGGTATATCAATCAATCTCTATAAAGGATATTGTGTTTCTATTTATTTGATCCTCATAGTATATGAATCAGTGAGCTTTTATAGATTTATTGATTCAATTATATAATTTTACCATAGACTTGTTATTCAGTAATCGTCATATATAGACAGATATGGAGAGATGGTTCTTCCCCAATATATAACAATGACAATTGAAGGAGATCCATAATACTAAGATCATATTTGGCTGTGTCATTAAGACTTGGTCAATTTATCCTTGAATAAAAATGGTCATTGAGATATTAAATTCAATTTCCTTATACAAAAATGGTAGTATGAAGCTGGAGGTGACTTAAAATCAGATGGTATCACAGACTGATAGTACCTCTGGTTGGAGGTGACTTAGAGTCTAACAGTGAAAGGTCCTGACAGTATCTACTTGGTGGTAGCTCTTATGGTGGTAATAAGCCTAGAAGTACCTATGCTGGTAGTGAAAATGATGGATATGACTCTACTAGTCGTAGCTCATCCTTAGATGTGACTCCTGCCTAGTGGTAACTCACCTCAGTAGTAGTTCCTGTCTAGTGGTGACTCACCTCAATACTTAGCCGAATTATCATAAAAACTATCTTACCATATAAAATTATATCATACAAAATATAAATCATTTATAGTTAAAGAATCATATTTTGTGATCATTAAAATAATTATTCTCTAAACAATCTCCTAATAACGAGGTTCCAACATATACCTTCTTACTTTCCATTTCACAGGGGATAAGATAATGTTGTTTGTGTGTATGGCGGACTACCGCCTTGCGAAACGATGTGATTCATTTTTCATTAATTATTTTCTTGGATGGTAATCAGAGTAAAATTTAATGAATATATGTGATATATATGAAATAAAAATGATGTTTTAGTGGTAAAATATTATTTACATTTATTTATTTCTTCCGTCAATAAAATGGAAACAACATTCATGCGTACGTACGACCTACCATCTCTATGAACGATGTATTTCATTTTTATCTATAACTTTTATAGATTATTCCAAAAACACATATATAATATTATATTTATATTATGGTTAAAATTATGGATATAATGGAACTATTATCAATGTAAAAGGAACTAATATACCAAACCAAAACATACATAGACAAACTAAGGAGTTATTGCCCGAAATATGACTTTAACCTGGAATTGTTAATAAATAGGAAATAAAAGGTCATAAGTAAATCATATATAGAATACTAGATATATAAGTATGTTTCTTTAATATGTGTATATTAAAATTACATTTGTTATAAATGAGTTTTGAACATGTATGGAGGAAGTTGAGACTTAAGGTAAGGGATTTCCGTATCACTTTAATTTTCTGTGAAGATAGATGCCATATTCACCACACATTTCTTTTATGTGGTCTATATACTTTCCAAGAATTTATTATATGATAATTCTCATAATTTTTTTGGGATTTATATATCCATTTTAGGATATATATTTCATGGGGGTTTACAGTTAAAAAGTTACCAAAGTGGTAATATATTTTTGTTTCAATTTTCCTTCTTTGAGACATATGTTATATTAAGAACCTATATTATTTTAAGAGGTGGATATACTTCCAATTTTAAAATTTATATCAAGAATATAATTATTTTAATTATAATTAAATCATCATTATATGTTTTTCTTTAATGTGGCTTATGATTCAAAAGTTACCAAAGTTATAAGGGTTTGATGTTATAATCTCATTGTTTATCAGGATTTTTTATAATTATGATTTCAGTGATGAAATATTATAGTCTAATTCTCAATAACATTAAGAATTTTATTATAATATGTTTATTCCTTTATAATTCATGTTTTATCTTTAGTTTATTATCTTTATGTACTCAATATTCAAAAATATTTTTTTTAAAGTAAACCATCTTTGTTTATATCTTTAATCTAAAAACCCTTTCTCTTCCATATCCTTGTTTTCTAAAAATGATTCAATTTTTTAAAATTTTAAAAGGATTTATTAAAGAAATATTTTCCAATGTTTTAGTTTTTTTAAAAAATGTTTTAAAAGTAATCTTCATTTCATTTTTAAAGAAGTCTCGTTTGGCTTTTATTGAAAATGTGAAAGGAACCTTTGTTTTAACATGTACGGTATGAATTAAATTTACCACCATCATAAATAATCAATGTTTTAAAGATTAATTTATAAGTTTAAAATTTTATTTTAAAGGAAAATAATTTCAAATATATTTTATGAATTTATAGTTTTAAAAGGATATTTTCAAATAATGGTTAATTTCCTTAAGAAATGTTCCATGTTTTTTTTCTTTTAAAAAATAATTTTCCATATAAGATGACATCCTTTGATATTGCATAATATTCACTTAGGATAATATCCAATTATTACATATTTAATATTTATTAGGATGGTTTATATTTATGATAACATGATGCCTATAAAACCCATTTTTCCAATAGGTTATGCTATGATGAAATGTTTTATGAAACCCATTTCTTTTGATGAGTTCTGATATGATTAACATTTTATGTAACCAATTTATTTTCATAGGTTATGATATTATGAATGATTTATGACCTTGTGGTACACATATCTATAATTTTCTTTATGTTATGGGTGGGACCTATATCTCCCTCCAATGAATTGGGTAAATATTAATATCTCATGAGACAAATAATACTAGAATAGTAAGTGAAACTAGTTTAGTAAGGGACTTTGTCTAGTACGATAGTATTGGGAGTGAATATTGACTACTAAGATGGTTTGGGAGGGGGGTGGACCCATTCCACTATGATATCCTTAGTAATGATCCTTGACTACTATAGAAAGGAATTTCTATAATAATGTGTATTCCACAATTCTATGTCATATGATAATTTTATGATCTAATAGCTCATGTTATTTGACTTCCGTATGATTCATTTCTTATAAAATTCTGATATTTATTCCATGACTCAATATTTTTATCTTTGATATGCATGGTATGGTTTCATATGTTATTATTATTTTCTCATACCCTTATTATTATGTTATTTTTACGTATTTCCCCTATTTAAACTTACTGAGCAACTGAGATCACCCTTTATTAGGTTTATTTTCCATAGGTTATGATGATAGCTATTATGTGTGATATGTTTATAAAGGGTGAAAGTTATGATAAAATAAGTGGGAGATGTTGTTGAAGCCTTATGAACCATTTTTTTATGTTTCCAAGTTTCAAAATACACTATAACTTTAAGATCATTAGGCTTGTGTTTGTATAATGTAATGGATATTCATAAAAAAAGATGTAATATATATGTATGAAAATCCTAGGTTTTTATAGTTGGTATTAGAGGAGAGGATTAATTAACCTTTGGACATTAGGATGAGAAAACACTAGTGATATCCCTGGGGTTATTACTAAGGATATGTCTAGGGATATGTCTAAGGATAAGTATAAAGAAAATTTAAAGTATAGGAAAAAACCCTTGAATTTTGGTAATGGGTAGAGTGAGTGTTTTACAAGAAATTACATCCCTGTCTAGGTACTAAAAGTAAATGTTGCTCAGGAACAGTTATACCTAGGGGTGACAACTCTGGAAAGGGTGAATTGAGATGGAATAAATAATCACCTAGTGTATAAAAATGGTTCTTAATGTGCACCTAATTTAAAAGTAATAGGGGATATGCTTTTTAAATTAACAAACCCTTTACAAGAAATCAGAAAGTATTTGAATAATGACCATGAATGGCCTAGGTTAAACCTAATGTGTCTTATATTGAAAATAAGGTGTGGTGATTTACATATCATATAAGCGATTTTGATGATTATTTTCTTTCCCACTATGATTATTATTGATCACACTATGTTTTTTAGTCAATGGAGGGAACTAGAATAAACTGAGTTTACATTGAATGTGATAGACATATTTTTTGATGTGAAACCAAATGGGATGATGACTAGAGTAATGTATATTGTGATTATTCCCAATTAGTTATCACAATATATGATTAACAACTTTCAAATTTACCAAATCTTAGATCCACCAAATAAGATAAGGAGATAGTTAATTGAGAGCTTGGGTAGCAGAGACTATGGGGGAAAAAATATTTAGTTTTCTATATGTCAAAAATATGGGAAGCATTACTCAAGGGAATGACTTAAATGAATTAGAAGATGTTTTATATGTGGAGAAGGGAATAAATAAATTAATTTATTAGAAAAATTGAAAATATCATTTAACATAATGGATGGGATTATTGGTCTCTCTAAGGTATTATCAATATATTGATGTTTTAAATGTGGAAAGTATGGGCATTAGGAAAATTGATGTCCTAGGGGGGAGATCAAGAGGAAGACAAACAATGTTTTATGAATAATTTTTTTCTATTTATGATGATTTGACTAAAAATGGAATATGAAAGGAAAGAGGTATTAAGGAATGATATGATAAATCATAGTTAATGGTTTAATAAGGAAGTGAAATTATTGAAGTGTTTATGTATTAGAATTCAAGAATTATGAAATATATAAGGAATTTTTTGTAGATTTTTTTCATTAAGGATGTGAAAAAATATTTTTAATGGTATTGATAACCTAGAAAAGTGATTTAATGGAAATGCGATATTTTATGGAAAACAAACGATTGAGGGAAATATAACCCTTTATAAGTTATTTAATTTAAGATAATGATGTTTGGATATATAGATGATTGATATAGATAATGTAAATTGGATATTATTTATTACCTTGGAACTAATTAATTATTCAATGAAAATGTGTCTTATGTAATCATAGATGAATTTAATATAATTTTTGGATTAATGGAATATATCTAGTAATTTGTGTTTTATTTAATGAATAATGAATCATGTATGTTTTAAATAAGGTTTCATGGTAATCCAGGTTATTAACATGTTTGAAGATAATACATGATAAAGGTGTTAATATGTTTGGTAAGTGATAATTAAGAGAATCTTTATGATTTTTGGGGGACTAATGATAAGTTGACCTTTTAAATTTAGTGACCTTATTTATAAATTTTGGGATTTTAATTTTGGTATGACTTGGAGGAGCCTTAAGGTTAACTATTCATGGAATGGTTTAAGTTGAAATTTAATTGAGGATTTAGATATTAGTGTATTATTTAACCATATGAATATGCATCCATATTTTATAACTTTTTATAACCATTTTGGTTTTGGAAAATATTTAGAGGTTGAAGGAATAAGTTATGGATCATATGAAGATTTTAGTACTTCAGGAATGAAAAAAATCATCATGAATACTTATTTCATGGAGTAAGAGATGAAGTAAAAATTGATTGAAACACATGTAAAGTATAAAATTATTCTTATAAAATAAAATAAAGTCGATCCCTAGATATTTGGGTCCCTTGGAAATTATTTATCATATTGGGATAGTATCCTATAGTTTGTAACTTCCATTGAACCTCTCTCAAGTCCATAATGTGTTCCATGTGTCACTTATTAGGAATTATATACATGATCCTTCACATGTAATGAACTCAAAGGTCATACCAATGGAGGTGGATCTTTCTTTTGAGGAGAATATGGTTGAAATTATGGATCTTAGATATAATGTGCTTCAAAACAAGATCACTTTCCTGTACAATGTTTTGTGGCAAAACCACAAGCTTGATGATGCAATATGGGAACTTGAAGATGTAATGAGACAAAAGTTCCCTCATTTTTTATCACAATGAATAGTTTCAAGGGTGAAGTTTATTTTAATTGGGGTATAATATAACACCGCAATATTTTATGAAATATATATATTTTAAATAAATTTTATTTTGTGATAGTTTGTGTAGCACACAATACTATGTTTTAAAGAAATGCGACATACTATTAAAATATTATTATTAAATATAATAGTTATCGTATAGCCATAGTAAGGGAGGGTGTGAATATTATTAACTAAATTTTGAAAATATATGGTTTACACATGTATATTAAATGAATTCTTTGGTGACCAATTAATTAGAAATGAAAATAAAAAAAATTTGAAAGCAAAGAATGTTTTTGAAAAACTATTTTTATGTGCAAAAAAACGTTTTAATTCAATAAATTAAAAATATTAATTTTTGTGAATGATTTTAATGAAATTTATATATTTTATATTCAACAAATTTTTTGATATTCATATTATTTTTTCTAGACATGAGATAAGAATAAATTCAATTTTAGAATTAAAAACTATATTTTTCTAAAAAATAGATTTGTTGCATTTTGTGAACTTATTTGAAAATTAATTTTTGAAACATTTAGAATTTTTTTTTTGTAAAAATAAAAATAATTTTTTTAAATCCAAATTTAAAAATTATTTTGGAATGATTTTTTGAGAATTTTCTGCAAAGATAATTTTTCAATGAATAATGAAAAATAGAGGTCTCTATTAAGAATTTTCATTTAATTTAAAAAAGTTAAAAACATAAAAATAATTTTAATATAGTTTTAAAAGTAAAATTAGTTCAATTTTATATTTATTAATCCAATTTATGGAATTTTAATAATTTTAATATTGAATTTTTATATAATTTTTTAAACATTTGAACATATTTTGTTCGGAAAACCGCTTTGTCGTCGCATCCACAGGTTTAATTTTCAATTAAAAATTTCCACTTATGTGAATGAAATACAGAAAAATTTATTAAATTTTTGAAATAAGAATAATTTATAATATATAACAATTTCAACTTATTCTTTTCAAAACGAATTGTAAAAATAGTTGAAATTAATTACCGCGATTAATGTTAAAATAGGTTTACTAAGGGTTAAACTAAAAGGATAAGTTGTAAAATGACTTAGAAACTCATAAAATATCCATTTTATGGCCATATTTAGACTTTATCAACTATAAGGTTCAATAATGGACCATTTTGGATCCTTTTTCATGTGAAAAATATGGGTACACTCTATTCTTTTCAAAAATTCTATGTGTGACCTCTCCCCCACTTATAAAATGTCACCCATATCCTCTAACCTTCACACTTACAAAACCATTTGTTTAACCAAATAACTACCAAAATATATTTCTTAAATCCCTCCAAACATCGTAGATGCCTTGTTGAGATCAAAAATTCAATCTATGAAGCCTTTAGGTTAAAACTAAGGAGGTTGTCTGAAGAAGAGGTAAAGTTTTAATCTATGAGTTTTTATATTACATATTCTTCTAACTACCTAAAATATTCTTAAATTATGATGAAATAATAATACCAGTATATATAACATAATTATATGATATTATGTTAATGTAATAACTTATATCCATATCCTCTTCCATCAAATAAGAAATGAAACCATCCATCATGTGTACGATGGACTACAGCCTCGTGAACCAATGTTATTCATTTTCCATCACGACCTCTCATAGTAGGATAAAATTATAGATTTAATGATTATATAAGATATTTATTATATTATTATACTGAATTAATTCTAATATCACACCTACCTTCTTACCTTCCAACCCTTTGGAAAACAAAAACCTCGGTCGTGTGTATGACAAACTATCTCCTCACAAACTGATATGATTTATTTTTCATTATGTTTTAACTGGACGATAATAAGGATATATTAATTGAATATATATATATATATCATATGTTTTAAAAAATTATATGTTTTTAATTTTTTTATTACATACATCTTCTTCCTTTACATTCCCTGGGGGATATAATAATGTCAATCATGTGTACGGTGAACTACCGCCTCACGAAGTGATGTGATTCGTTTTCACTAATGATTTGCATGGAAGGTAGTTAGGGTAAAAGTTAATGAATATATGTGATATATATGACCTGAAAATTATTCAATAATGGTAATATATTATTTACCTAACTTTTATTTCATCTCTTAAGAAAATGGATACATCGCTAAGGCGTATGTATGGCCTACTGTCTCCACGAACGATGTGTTTCATTTTTTTCTTCATATTTTATAGAATACTACAAATAAAAAAATAGTAAATATACATTATATTTATATCATGTTTAATATTTTATATATTATGGAACCATGATCAATTTTAGGGGACCTAATATACCAAACCCAAACATACATGAAAAAACTAAGATGTTATTGCCAGAAACATGACTTTAACATGGAATTTCAAATAAATAGGTAATAAAAGGTCATAAATAAATTATATATGGTATTATATATATATAATTAATGTTATGAAATATATTTATCATAAAATTATATTCATTTTACAGTATTTTTGAAAATGTATGAAGGATGTTGAGACTTAAACTAAGGAATTTTCTTCTCACTTTCAATTTCTATGAAGACACATTCCTTATTCACGATGTGTTTATTTTATGTGGTGTATATAATTACTATGATTTTTTTTTATAATTCTTATAGTATAAATTTTTTTATATTTAAATATCCATTTTAGTGTCTATCTTTCATGGGGTTTAAGGTTCAAATGTTACCAAATCGGTAAGAGAATTTTTTCTCAATTTACCTTCTTTGGGACATATGTTATGTTTTGTACCTATATTTTTTTAAGATGTTTATATACTTCCAATTTGACATTTTATATCATGAATATATTTATTTTCATTATATTTAATGTTTCATTTGATATTTTTCTTTAATTAGTCTTATGATTCAAAAGTCACCAATGTGGTAAGGGTTTGATGTTACAATCTCACTATTTATCAAGATTATTTATAGTTATAATTTTGATGATGAAATGTTATGATATATTTCTCAATAATATCATTAATTTTATTCTCTTTGGGTTATTACTTTAGAATAAAAAATTTCTCTTCATATTCCTCTGTTTATATACTCAATACTCAAAAATAATGATTTTAATGTAAATCGACTTTATTTCTCTCTTCGGTCGATAAACCCTTTCTCTTCCATATTAATGTTTTATAAAAAAGATTTCAAATTATTTTTACCATTCTACAATGGATTTATTAATGAAAATTTTACCCTTGTTTTTATTTTCTTAAAAAATGTTTTAAAAGGAGTCTTCATGTCATTTTCTAAACAAGGTCTGTTTTGCTTTTACCAAAAATATGAAAGGAATATTTGTTTTAATCTGCATGATATAAAAAAATGTCCTGCCATCATAAACACGTTTTGTTTTGAAGATTAATTTATAATTTTAATATTTTATCTTAATAAAAATTATTTCGAAAATATTTTTAGAATTTATTGTTTTAGAAAGGCGATTTTCAAATAATGGATATTTTCCTCAAGAAATGTTCCAAGTGATTTTTCTTTAAAATAATATTCCATATAAACCAACATCATTTAATGTTACATAATATTTATTGGGGATAAGATCCAATGATACCATCTTTATTCATTCTTGGGATGGTTTATGTTTATGATGAAAATATGTCTATGAAACCCATTTCTTTTCCATGAGTTATTCTATATTGAAATATTTTATTAAACCCATTTTTTCATGGGTTCTGATATGATAAAAAATTTATGTAATAGAATTATTTTCATGGTTTTTGATATTTATAAAATTTCATGTTATTCTGGAATACATTTTTATGATTTTGATTATGATACGGGTGGTAACTATATATCTCTCTAATGTATTGGGTAAAGATTGACATCTCATAAGATAAAAAAGACTAGAATAGGGTGCGAAACTAGTTCAGTAAGGGGATTTTTCCACTATGATAGCCTTGGGAGTGAACCTTCACTACTATGATGGTTTGGGGAGTGAACCCATTCCACTATTATAGCCTTGTAAATGAGCCATTACTACTATAGAAATGAATTTATATGCTTATGTTTATGCCACAATTCCATGTCTTATGTTAATGTTATAATCTCATGGGTCCTGTTCTTTGATTTCCTTATGATTTATGTATTATGAGCATTAAATGTTTATTCCATGTCAAAAGAATTTGATATTTGATATGTATGGTATGGTTTCATATATTATTATTTTGTTGTCATACCCTTATGCTCATGTTATGTTTACATATTTCCCTTGTTTACACTTATTGTGAATCTGAGCTCACCCTTTCTTATGTTTCTTTTTCTAAGGTTGTGGTGATAGATATTACATGTGATATATATAATAAGGGTTCTAATTATGAAGAAATAAGCGGGATATGATGTATAAATATTAAGAACCTATTTTTTATGTTTCCATGTTTAAAAAGACACTATACCATTACAATCCCTAAGATTTTTTTTGTGTAATGCATTGAATGTTTTTAAAAAAATATGTAATATCAATTTACGAAAATCCTAGTTTGTTATAGTTATTGTTTCCTGAATAAAATATTCATTAACCAAATGCACTAAATTTTGAAATGATGGATATGGAAATAAAATAGTTTTATTTTCTTATGAATTTTGTTCACTTGTTAATACTGAAAATTATAATCTTTCCTAAAACCAGAACACAGTAGATAAAGTCTAAAATTATAAAAGGTTTTGAATCTCATGAGATAAAATTTCTTACTTGAACATTTAATTGTTCCTTCAGAAAAAAATTCTAAATTTGATAATATAAATGATATTAATGCTTTAATTCCCTCAATCTAGGCACGATTTATAACAGATCCATTTAGATTTTTTTCAATAATTTTCGAATCATGATCATGTAATAGGGAATCATGTCTACTACTTGAGTCCATAGTTTTATAAAAAAACAATATAAAAAGAATAATTATTACTTATTATGAGTAATTATTACAAATTTTCACTGAATTGTACTTATGTATTTTTATGACCACTTATCAGCAATATTGTTACTATTTTAATTAATTATTTCTAATATTTATAAATTAATAATTAGTATAAATATTAATTAATTAAATATTTTTTTATTATTTATAAATACATGTTGGATAAATATTACTAATTTTTATTAATTATTTATATTTTATATATTTTTATACAAGTTTTTATAAATTATTATAATTTTTACTAATATTTATAAATTATTAATAATATTTAGTAATTATTACTAATAGTTAAAAATAATTACTAACATTGACTTGTTATTTCTTAATGATTACAATTTATTTAATAAATACTGATATTTTTTTTAATTATTACAAATTTTTTAGAAATTATTGTTTATTTTTTAATAATTATTAGTTTATATATATATATTTATTTACATTAATTTAATTAAAATTATCATAATTTACTAATATTAACAAATTATTACCAATATTTACTGAGTATTACTAAAATTTGTTAACCATTTATAATACCGAATACTTATTAATTAATTATTATAAATTATTTAATAATTATTAATAATTTTTTATTTTTTATTCCTAATTTGACAAAAAAAAATTTATTTTAAATATTTTTTACAATTTATTAAAAATTGTTTTCTAATTCTCAGTAAAATTTATTAATTTTTTCAAATTATTATAATTATTTATTTAGTAATACTAATTTTTTATTAATTATAAATGAAATTTTACTAAATATTACAATTTTTTAATAATTATTATATTTCATTTATTTATTACATTTTAATATAAATAATTACAATTTAATAATATTTATAAATTATTACTAATATTTTTCTAAGTATTTTGAATATTTACTATTTATTACTAAAATTGACTGCTTATTTATTAATTGTTGCAGATTATTTGATAGTAATTATTAAAAAAATCTAAACATCACAAAAATTTTACCTTTAATTATGAAATTTTAATACTTATTAGTATTTTTTTATGTTTTTTAGAAGTTAATACAATCTGTTTTACTAATTATTGTTGATAGTTTTTAATTTTCACTAATCATTATGAATATTTATTAAGTAATACTAATTATTTATTAATTATAATTGAATTTTTCATAAATATTACTATGTTTTAATAATTATTAATATTTCAAATATATTTTTACAATTTATTACAAATTATTGTAATTTAGTAATATTATAAGTTATTAGTAATATTAAATAATTATTATTAGAAGTTACTAATTATTAACAACATTGACTAATTATTTATAAATAATTAAAAACAATTTAATGAGTAATAATAAATTTTTATTTATTAATATGCTTTTACGTTTTTTTGAATTTTTTAATAATTGCTAGTATTTTATATATATTTTTACATATTAATACAAATTTTTTAATAATTATTACAAATATATAATATGTAATTCTAATTATTTATTAATTATAACTAAAATTTTATTAAATATTACTAAGACATGATTACTAATATCAATCCTTAGAAAAAATCAAATACAATAAGAATAATAATTGAATATCACTGGAAAATGATATGCAACATTAAAGTAATTAATACAATCGATAACTATGAAGATGTAATATAAATTCAAATATTACATATATATATATAATGCTTTATAATAATTTAAACATAAAAGAGGTCATATGAGTAAACATATTAATCAATTAACAAGTAACCACTTTAGAATGATATAATCATAAATCTATAAACATTCATAACTCAAAATATACCCAAGATGATATGTGCAATAATAATATGAGGCTCAAACAACGCATTTCTTATGATAAGAAATCATTTAAAAAAATTACCAAAAAAACATCTAGTTTTAAAGAAACCTAGAAATACATTGAATCTATAGTTCAAACTAAATTTTCAAACCAAATTTTGATTGATAATTTCAATTAAATTCAAAATAAACTAATTCTAACACCCAAATAGAAAAAATATCTTAAATCCAAACGTTAAATATTAGGATAAATATCTCAAATCAAGTGGAATCAACCCATGAAAATCCAAAACTTATGGTGTTTGATGTTAAATAATCAAATAGGGTAGAATAAACTGACACTAACCCTAATTAAAAAATAAACCATAAAAATTAGGCAAATCTTTCAATTTTGGGGTTCAAACGAACTAATTGTAGCGAGAGAGGAGTTCATACATAGAGGATTCAAAGATGGATCATAAAAAAACTAGGAGTTACATAGAAAGTTATGCAATGAGGGGGTGTATGACCACAAGATAGGGGAGGGGATATGCAACTGGAAATGGGATAAGGGGAGGCTGCATGATGGGTAATTAGAGGTGTGTGTGTGTGTGGGGGGGGGGGGTGCATTCTACGCTATGGGGAATAAGAGGAGGTGTGTGTGTGTGTGTGGGGGGGGGGGGGGTGTGACATTGATTATCGGGGGGTGTGGGTAGTATAATGAGTAACGAGAGGTAAATTTTCATGATGGTTAGGGATGGGGAAGAAGAGGTGCATTTCTATGTGGGGGTGCGGGTGCGGGCTACGCTATAGGGAATAGGAGTGGGGGGGAGTGCATGATAGTTATGGATGGGGGGGGGGTTGCGTGATGGGTAGTGAGAGGTTGGTGTTGTGTGGTGACGAATGATGAGGAACAGTCGGTGTGTGTGTGTGTGTGGGGGGGGGGGGTGTTGCGCGATGGGTAGTGAGAGGTGGGTGTTGTGTGGCGACGAATGATGACGAACAATAGGTGTGTGTGTGTGGGGGGGGGGGTGCATGACGGCGAGGACTAGGTAGTATGGGATACACGATGGGGAATGAGAGGTGGGGGGGGGGGGGGGTGCATGATATCGATGATAGAGGGTGCACAGGGAAAAGAAGAAAGTGGGGGGAATATGGTCCAAGACTTTTTTATTAAAGTATTTTTTTGTGATGGACTAATAAAAATGGACAACCCATCACTAAAATCATGTCAAAAATGGGTTTTTACAATGTATAATTTAATCTATAGTAAAAACACATGTCGAAATCGATAATAGAAAGGGATATTGTATCCATCGCAAAAACCATCACAAAAACTATCTCAATATATTTATTGTGATGTATAATACTTTCTGACTCAAAAAGTAATTACTCACGATCATTTTTGATGGATTAGAGTTCTTCAAAAAATTCCCCATCGCAAATTTTCACTTTTATATTAGTAGAAATCTGGTTTGTCATGTTTCATACCTATAAACTAGTATCAGTGATTCAGGTCATAATACATCTTTTGGGTTCCTAGGTTTATGAACCATTATGAATTATAAAAATACCATATCAAAACCTTTCTCATAGGAAGAGGAAACACATACCAATTTAGAAAAGAGAATATCCCCTTAAGAGACAAAGACCACTCGCTGGTGGTCTTCCCTCCATTTATAATCCTCTCAATGTGTTTACACTCTTCATCTCTTGATTACTCCTAGAAAATGAATTTAAGATGGAAATGTGTCAATTGTAAAATATTAATAAAAAAATCCTTTTTATTTTCTACCTCTAAATACATTCGATAAAAGATAATGATTAATTTTTTCATTTTTCACTAGACTGTTTTAGTGCTTGGGAAGAAAAATTCCTACTAAGATCATCAATGACAATGTTCCCTTTTCTTTTAATATATGTGATGTCAGAGTCAACTTTATAGAGGTATTCCACCCACTAAATTTTTCCAAGGTTTATATATTTCTAATAAATGATATATATTAAAATCTTATGATATAATACGTTCTGAACATCTCCCTAAAAAGGTAGTATCTCCAATACTTAAGAGAGTGAATAATTGAAACAAGTCTAGGGTCTTATGTTAGATATTTAATCTCATGTATCTGAAGTAGGAGAGAACTATAAGACACCATGTGATTATCCTACATGAGAACCCAACCGTAAACCATTTCTTATGTATCACAACTGAATACATAGCCATTACTAAATTTTGTAAGGATCAGGATAGGATTTATGGTTATCCACTACTTCAACTCATCAATAGATTCATGAAATTCATAGATCCATAATAATTTAATACCCTTCTATGTGAAAGTATTAACGGGTGAATCTAACCTAGAGAAATATTTTAGAAACCATAAGTAATATCTTACTAGGACAAAAAATAACTTGACCTCAAATAAATTTCTCAGTTCTTCACAAGAAATTCCTTCTCAAAATTGACTCAAATACCTTGTTCTGATACCACATTCCCCATGAATTTTAGTTCTTAGATCCAAAAGTTTCACTTAGATAAACTTTCGTAGAGGTTTCTATCATGAAAGGTCACTAAAAAAATTATCAAATGATATCAATGATCCTATTTGTTAATCGAGTAAACAAGATTTTCATCCAAAAATACCACAATGAAAGATTCTAGGTACTGATGAAATATTCGATTCATAGAACTATAATGACTATTGGAGAATTTTTCAGTCCAAAAAGAACCACCAATCCCTACTACAAAACTGGGTTTATCCAGTGCTAGTGTTTTAACAGTTATTTCTAGATATATTTAAAACCCCCTTTCTCAGTGCTAGAAAAAGCGATGTTAAAGGGGGCCTTTAACAGTGCTTTTTTAGCGGTTTTAAATACCCCTTTTAATAGCATTAAAAAAGCATTGTTAAAGGGACCCCTTTATCAGTGCTTGTAAAAAAGGGATGATAAAGGCCCCCTTATCAGCACCAGTAAAAAATTTCTGATAAAATAGATATTTAAGAGTGATTCTAATGAAGTGTTGATAAAGGGTATATTTCAAAAAAAATTATATTTCATTAAAAAATATATTAATATATTAATAACTTTTTATTAATATAAATATAATATATAATTTTTAAATATGTTTTTTATAAGTCTAAATAGTTATTTACACATAATATATTATATATTTATTGAAAATGGATTATAACTCTAGAAAATCCCTACAGTCTCAAGAAAACCTAAAAAACCGAAAATAACTATGGAAACCCTCAAAACCCATAAAAATGTTAAGAAAACCTAAAAATCCTAAAACAAACATAAATTCTAATCCGAGATTCCATTTCACCTCCAAAACCAATCAAATAGAATATTATAAAATGATCTAAAACAAAATTATATTTAAATTATGTGATAATAAAAGGAATAAAATATATTGCATTTTTAGAAAAGTCTTAAATTGATTGCAAACTTCAAACAAATATAAATTTTTATCTGGGTGTCCATTAGGGATCTACCACATATAAAATCAAATACTGTGATGAGATATACACAATGTATGGACATTGAAGAGATCTTAGAGGTTAGGTCAAATTTTTTCACACCCATAAACGTCCATAAGACCTCCAAAACTGTTTTTTTAGTCACTGACCCCGATTTCTTAAAATTTAAATGACTATAACTTCCGATCCAGATGTCCATTCAGCCTATACCACATATCATATCTAATATCATTTCATGGGATTAAATTTTATAGGTTTTGGATCTAAAATGAACTCCCGAATCTGAATTTATGGTTGTTTCAAGGTTTTTAGGCATTTTAGGTTTTTAGACATTCTTGACATTTTTATGTGTTTTAAGGATTTTTAGAGTTAATATCCATTTTCAAAAATATATATAAAGAAATATGTATTTAAAAATATAAACACACACATATGTATAAACACATATATAAATTTATGGATAAAAAGTATAACAAAAAATATATAAATATATAACCTAAATGGCCCAAAGGCCTTCATTTATCATAACATGTAAAGAAAAATAGCATAGGGGAGTGAAAATGTGCTGGTCTATAAGTTTAAGGTCCTAGGTTCGAAACTCGTTGGAGGCTGGGGCATGCATTAAAGCCCTGATAAAGGGGCGGGGGAATCACTGATGGGGGGGGGGGGGGTTAAAAAAATTACACCCTTTATCAGTGGGGATTTTATTAGCGCTTTTTTAGCACTACAAAAGGTGTAATTTAAAAGCACTAAAAAAGTGCTGCTAATGGTTTGCTTTACCAGCGTTCCTAAAAAGAACCGATAAAGCCCCCTTTATTAGTGATTTTTACCACCGTTTAAGGGGGCCTTTATGAGTGATTTTTTGGAGCACTGTTAAAGATTTACCTTTAACATCATTTACATTTTCAGCAATTCTATAACACTGATAAATCCATTTTACTAGCACTGTTAAAGGCACGATTTGTAGTAGTGAGGTACTCAAATTGACCATACATGTGATTGAATTTAGTATCAAGAAAATCAAATTCCTTCACTTTGAATTGATGATATCCTGACCAGAAGTTGATATTTAAAGAATACCTTACCCCTTTTAATTGGTTAATAACATCATAAATATAGGACAAGGGATATTTATTCTTAATGTCCACCCAATTCAACTTCTAATAACTAAAAAGAAAGGATATATTCCCATCAATTTTCTTAGAAAAGAGCACCAAATTGGCCTAAGGAGCCATACTAGCATGGATAAATCTTAAAAATTCTAGATCATCTAAAAGAACCATCAATTTTCAATTCTTTAGTTTCCATAAGATAATAGGGTAAAAAACTTGGATGATTTCTGGGAACCAAATTGATAGAAAACTTGAATTCCTACTCTGAAGGTAAAAATGAGAAGTCATCCAAAAAAAACTCATGAAACTCCATTACATATGGAGGAAGATCAATTTTAAAATTCATTTCATAGGCCTGAACTAATATTGGTGCTAATTGACTTGGAAAACTACCCACTTTAAGAAGGGGTAGTCCTTCCTAACTCCACTATAGCTCCCATCCCCTTTTAAATATGCGAGATTTCCCATCATGGGTGGAAAATATTACACTTCATTAGTATTAATCAACATAGTATTTAAATGAAAATATAACATCTCTAAACCTATGCTCCCTCAAGTGATCAATATGATTGTCTACGTGACCTGAGGTAGACCTCCCCATATGCTAGGGCTACCGAATAACAACAAGGGTGTATAGAATATAGTGTAGAGACTGTACCCTACAGTAAAGAGTTGTAATGAGAGTGGAAAAATAAAATAAGAGTAGTGAAAATAACCAAAAAAATATGAATAATTCAACCGAAACCAAATATGAGAAAGTAAAACTGAATAAATCTGAATAATAATACAATAATGTAATGAAAAGATGAATGTAACTAAATGAAATGCTAAAAATAATGTAGATGATAGAAAAAGGAGACTCAAATTAAGACTCCAATTACCCCATTCTTGATCCCCATTCCAATCCCATATCCAAGTTCCAATCCATCTAGAAAACTAAAAATAGACAACATGGTCCCTTTCCCTTATCCAAACCTATATCCATGAAATCTATCTGGGCACTGAATGGTGGCCCATCTAGGGTGTGAGTACTATTCAGTAGGTCGACACCACCATTTCTAAACAAATCTATTATAAGAAATGTAGTGAATTAAATGAAGCAAATATCAGGATATTAATTTAATAAATTAATACTATACATGTGATAAACATGCTAACCCTTGGGTTATGGGTTAACACCTGAGAATAAACCAAACCTACTTCAGCACCCTTCTGGGTATCTTTGTCTAAGGGTGAATCCTCATATATCAGGATGAATCACCTGATTTGGTGGTTGATTCTCCTTCCAAGGATGAATCACTCATAACATATCATAAAAAATTACCTCTTCCCTTAGGCATACCATAATATCACCCTTAGACATCCCGTGACTATGAATCTTTCCCTCATGTATCTGATATATTCACATACTCTACCCTTAGGCATCAAGTACCTATGTAACTAGCACTCATGAGGTATGAAATCATAAACCATGCCCAAAGAATCAATATAAATCATGTGTTGTATCTAGACAAACTTAACATGAAAATAAGAATCCCACCCTTAGGAATCAGTCACATTGATATCACATAATCTCAAAAATCTAAGAAAACAATTTTCAAGGCCAAAATCAAACATACAAGATATATCATCATAAGGAAGAATGGACAATGCATCAAATTATCACTGGTCTAGCTAGTTATTTCTCATAGAACGAGGTTCCCAATTATCCTCATATATATATATATATATATATATATATCAAACCTATTCCATTTATCATTTAACTCTAAGGTCATTAATATATCAGTTAACCCAATTTAGCTAAATTGATTCTACATTAATCAAATCACAAAATTTTCATGTTATGACAATTCATAATATTAATCCAACAATCAATCAATTTTTCTAATTTATCACAAGGATCTAATGTCAATCCAACCAAGTCATGATAGGGTCCAAGGCTTTCACATCAATTGGGTGGATACAGATCTTACTCTCCACGCCCATGGAACCAACGAGATCTAATGGAAGGTATAAAATGGGATTAATATTTAAGAGGGATTATCCAATTAATTAGGTCGTGCTTATAGAATGCTTATACAATCACACATATCAATCATAATATATATAATTAAATAAAAAAATGGATAAAATTAATACCATCCACATTTGTTCCACGATCAAAGAAACACCCTCAATGAGGAATTACAATGGATAAACTAAGGTGAAAGATATCAACAAGAAAACTACAGATAAAATGGTAGTGCAGGATGTCCAAAAGGGAAGGAATCACCCAAAAATCACCGAGAGTCTCCATAGGGTTCGAGAGAGAAGGATGAACCATGAAGTGAAAATAAATCATATGTACAGTGTGGATAAAACTTCAGATCTTGAAACATTCATGACATGATACCCTTTCATGTCATGAATTTCATGACTAATGAGACACGCCAAAAAAAACATCACCTTGACTTAAAAATAACTCTTATTGTTTGTTCCAATATGTGAACCAATTTGATGATGTGTAAACTTTTTATCCTCTAAAACAATTCATGAAATATACCTAGAATCTTGTTCACATCATATAACCTTTTCATGATGTGAATGTTTCCTATAGATAGATCAAAACCTAAGTTCCATAGAAAAAAAACGAACCACCTCCAAAGATTTGCAAACCCATAGAGAACCCTTGTATGGATTTGAAACATTTATACCCAGACTCCATTAATCCAAAAAAACATACATACCCAAACTTTAAGTTGTTTCCCCTTGAAAAGTCTCTCCATACCCAAAATAAACTCGACCACCAAATCTTAAAAAAGAAAAGAAAACCCAATTCTAATAGATTCATACCAAACTCAATAGGTATGTACCTAGAAAAATATGGGATCTTATAAAATCCCCACCATATAACAGCTCAGCCCTGAGCTACTCTAAGAATCATTATGGGGTCTCAGTGAACAAGTCTGGCCACTGTGCTCGCAAATCAGATTCCCACTCTTAGGGATACTCTTGAACACACCCATGCTACCACTATAGTCATACTATAATTATAGTCTTTACCTAGAGATACTTCTCACTAACTTCCACAATCCATATCAAATTCTCCTCAAAGGATGGATTGACACAAAGATCAATGTCATCAAAATCTATCAAATAAGAAGGTCAGGATGATATATTCAAAGCTATGATAGATGAAATAAATCATTCATGGAACTATATCACAATAGAAGTGATATTTTATATTCCATTAGACTGACCCTCCCCACTATCTCAAATGGCCTGAAAACCTTGGTGCCAACTTCCCCTATTTCGTGATACAACTTTTCCCAAAACTATGTGAAACTTAAAAAGAACCACAAAAAACCACCTCAAACTCCGGAGGTCATCTTTGATGGTCATAATATGATTTCTATCATATCTGCACAATCACCAATCACTTTCTAATAAAATGAACCACCTCAATCATCTCCTACATGAGATTATACCCAAAAATCACTGAATGAAAGTCATCTAACCAACAAAGAGGGGAATAACAAGGTATTCCATACAATGCCTTGAAAGGATATATTTGGATTGATTCATGGAGGCTATTATTATATGAGAACTCCATGAGATCCAAAATTTTATCCCATAAACCCCCGAAATAAAAAATACAGGCTCATAACATATCATACAGAATCTAAATAGTCAATTTAGATTGGATGTCAGTTTGAGGATGGTAGGATGTACTCAAAAGAACCTATGATCCTATGGACTTTTTATAGACCCTTCCAAAAACGAGATGTAAAATGAGGATCTGGATATAAAATAATGCTCCTCATAACACAATGAAATTGTACTATCTTAAACATGTATAGACTACCTAGATCATCAATGGTGAAGTTATCCCTTATATGAAAGAGGTGGGACACCTTCATCAGTTGATCCAAAATCACCCATACTACATCATTCTAGTGAGGTGTCCTGGGTAATCCTATCACAAAATCTATAGTGACATCATCCTACTTCTACTCTTAAATGGGAAGAGGGTGAAATATCTCAACAATCCTCTGATGACCAGCCTTCACCTACTGATTGGTGAAATACATTTCCACGAACCCAACTATCTCCTTCTTTATCCCTAGCCACCAGTACCATCTATGGATATCACAATGCATCATTGTCAAACCAAGATGTACCTCCCATATAGAAGAAAGAAACTCCCTCATTATCACATTATGTAACCTCATAGGAACCCATAATCAAACACCAATAATAAGAACATTGTCGCTACCAAGAGAACATCCTGATGTGAATCCCCACCATATAAGTTGTTCCTCATAGGTAAGCCCACTAGATTTTGTAATGGATCTATCTTGATCCTATCAAGAATCATAGGTATAAAAAATGTAAATGTTATAGATAATCATCTCTAGAACTCATAAAAATATATATGTATTTAATAAAATATGGATTTCAATCACCACTCATTGTAATAATCCTACACTTCATTTGTCTATGTCTTCCATCTTAAGGCATTGACTATGACGTTTCCCTTACAGGGTGTGTAATCCAACTCAAAGTCAAAGAACTGTATATGCTCAACCCACATCCTCTACTAAAGGTTAAAGTCTCACAAAGAAAATATGTACTTGAGGATCTTGGGATTTGTGTACACTATAAAACTCTCACCCAAAAGATAGTTTCTCTATAAGCACAGGGTTAATACCACCACTACTAACTCTAGATCATGGATATGATAATTCCTCTCATACAGGCTCAACTGTTTGGATCCATAAGCGACCACATGGTCCTATTTCATTAAAAACTAATTCAAATATATATATGAACACATAACAATATACAATATACTCATTAACTAGATTAGGTAAGGTGAGTATTGGTGCTGAGGTCATGCTGCTCTTCATCTCTTGGAAAACTCTCTTCCAAGAATCTGACTAAAAACACCACCCACTTTTTGTTCATCCTAGAAACTAGTGTTTCTAGATGGGAGAATTCCAAGATGAAGTACCAATAATAACCTAATAGAATAAGAAAAATCATAATCTCAAATAAATTCTTGGATTAGTCCCAAGATACCATAGATGCAACCCTCTATAGGTTCACTAAAATCCCATCCCATGAGATTAAATAACCCAAAAATTGCACTTTATCAATTGAGAAACTGCATTTAGATAGCTTGTTGTAAAGATGTTTCTATCTCAATGTACTCAAGATGATGTTAAGATATTGGGTGTGATCTTCAACTGACTGGGATTACACTAAGATTTCATTGATAGAAAGTATCAAAAACAATCCAAAAAATGGATGAAATATCCAATTCATCAAGGCCATAAACACAATTGGTGAGCTCTTCAGACTTAAATGTCATCACCATGAACTTTTATAAGCCATAACTACTTCTAAAACCATTCCACTGTATATATGATGATCTTATTCTTAACTGATTATACAATGACCTCAATTCAATCTTAGAGAAAACCCTAGAACTTATTAGAAAATCAAAGAGATCATTAATGCATATAAGAAGATACCAATTCCTGACCTTCATCTTGTTTAGTCTCCAGTAATCCACACATAAGTGTAATGTCTCATATTTTTTCTTGGAGAAACGAACTAGAGAACCCCATGAATATATACTTGGAATATGAAACCCTTGTATTCTATATCTTCCAACTGAACTTTCAACTTATGAAACTTTTCTAGTTCTATCCTATAATGTGGGATAGAAACGGGCTCAGCTCTTGGAACCAAACCAATAATGAACAAAATCTTGTTATTAGTTGGTAAACTAAAGAGATCTTCCAAAAAGAAGTCATAAAAACGGTCCACCACTAGAGGAAAAGTAACATAATGCATTCCTACATCATCCAAAACAAGGACTTCTATATAATACATGAGAAAATCCAATCTATATTGGATTGGTACATCATGACCATCCTAAATATCTCGATCACCATTGTGAGTATTACTGCCCCCATATAAAGATATAAAGGAAAATCTCCTCCAATACATCTTTATAATGTCCCAGACCAAGTGCTCCCTTAGGTGAGTGATCTGGTTGGCTATTGACCTCAAACACACCTCCCTATATGAAAGAGGCTTCCGAATTATAGCAAGGGTATAGAGAATATAGTGATGAGACTATGACCACTTGTAAAGAGTTTTAATGAGATTAAAAAAATTATAGTAGAGTAGCAGAAATAATAGAAACAATATCAATAATTAAACCAAAAACCAGATATGAGAAGGGAAAATCTAAATAAATACAAATAATAATATAATAATGTAATGAAAATATGAATGTAACAAAATGACATGATGAAATTCATAAAGATAAAAGAAAATGAAGACTCAATTAATGACTCCAAATACCCTATTCTCGAACCCTATTTCAATCCCTTCTCCATGAACCAACCCATCCACTAAGCTATAAATAAACAATAGGGGACCTTACCCTTGTCTAAAATTGCATCCATGGAATCTATTTGGGTACCAAATGGTGGCCCATCAAGGGTGTGAGTACTAATCAGTAGTTAAACACCACCATTTCTAAACAATTACAGTCTTAGAAATGTAGAACAAGAAATGAAGTAAACAATAGTATATTAATTTAATTAATTAATATTGAAAATGAAATAAACCTGATGAACCTCAAGTTATGTGTTATCACCTAAGGCCAGCAAAACCTACATGAAATCCATGTTGGATATATTTTTCTAAGGGTGGATCCTCCTGCATCATGATATATCACCATAGTTTCTATAATATTCTCATAATGAGAATGAATCACTCATAATATATCATAAAATAACGGAATCTACCCTTTTTCTAACCCTAATATCATCCTTACTCATCCTGTGACTTTGAATCTATCCCTGAGGCATCTAAAATAATCATACACTATACCCTCAGGCATTAATTACATATGATCCTAGCTCTCAGGTAGTGCAAAATCATTCAGTATGCCCTTAGGCATCAACATGAATAATGAATTATATCTAGAAAAACTCAACATGCTAATAAGCATCCAACTCTCAGGAATAAATCACATTGATGTCACATAAGTTCAAAATTAGAGAAAATATTTAATAATGACAAAATCAAACATACAAGATATATCAACATAAGGCAAAATTATCAATTCATAAAATTATCATTTGTCAATCTAGTTTTCTCTCATTAATCTAGGTTTCCAATTATCTTTATATATATATATATATATGTATATATATATCAATCATGATTCATTTGTCATTTAACCCTATGTTCATTAACATATTTGATAACCCAATTTAGCTGAGATGATTTAATTTTAATAAAAACACACAATTTACATATTATTCCAATTCCTAAGACTAAGACAAAAATAAATCAATTTTTTCAATTAATCATTGGGCTCTATTATCAAGATGACCAAGTATCAAGAAGGTCCAAGGCTAGAACATCAATTGTGTGGCCACTGATTATAGTGTACATGCCTATGTACCAAATGGGATACAATGGATGGTATAAAAAAGATTTTTATTTAATGGGTATTATCCCATTAATTAGGTTATTTTTAGGTTGTACTTGAATGATCACACACATTAGACATACTATGGATAATGAAATTGGACAAAACTAGATAAGATTTTGACCACCCACATTAATTCCATGATCAAAGTAACACAATCAATGGGGATTACCAATGGAGAAATGATGGATAAGGAGATCAAGAAGAAAACCAAATATCAAATGGTAGGATGAGATGTTTAGAAGGGAAGGATTCAACCAAGAATCACCGAGAGTCACCCTAGGGTTCAGGAGAGAAGGATCCATCAAGAAGTGAAAATAAATCATACGCGCAACATGGATAAAACTATTGATCCCAAAAAATTCACAACATGAACCCCTTTCATATCGTGAATTTCACAACTGGTGAGATAAGAAAAAAAATCACCCCGAGTTTAAAATAACCACAGTAAGACATTTCATGATGTGAAATGGTTTCACAATGTGTAAAAATTTCATTCTCTGGTCCATTTCATGACATATTTTTGGAAACATGTTCACATCTTGTAACCCATTCATGATTTGAAAGTGTTATGTAGACAGATCACATCCTAGATTCTATAGAAAAAACCCAAACCACCTTATAAGCTTTACAAACACACAGAGATACCTCATAAGACTTTGAAACATTTATACCAAGACTCCATTAACTCAAAAAAATATACATACCTAAACTTTAGGTAATTTTCCAAGGAAAAATATCTCAATCCCCAAAAGAAACTTGACCACCAAGTTTAAAAGAAGAAAATAAAATCCAAATGAAATAGGTTCAACCAAAAATAAATAGGGAAATACTTATAAAAATATAGGATCCTATAGAAACCATCCAATTCATATCCATTATAATATCAAATAGATCCATTTCAAGGATGAGGAAAACCCATGATAACACCACTTTTGATACAGAAACAACATAGAAAGGACATAAAAATACTTGAACTTTATTCTTCATTAGAGGTGTCACTATCTCCCTGAAATATGTAATAATATTATAATTTCAATAATTTCATAAAAAATGAAGAAATAAATGAGTGAGAAGCACTTGTATCAATTATATAAATCACTATAGATGATGCAGTAAGAACGATACCTCTCAATGTTTTTGGTACTTCCATAGACTCTACTGGATCTAGATGCATAGTGTGAAACTACTAGATCTTGGTTAGATTCTTTGGTCTTACACTAACTTGGGGCTCAACCTTTAGTTGAATTTTCCCATAATATAAACTAGTTTGGCCCCCACTCCCTTAAGATTTGAGTCCTTCCATCTCAAAGGAATCTAACTATGTAATATATCTCTTAGGTTTTAAGGATCCCACACTACTTTAGAGAGAGGAGTTAGTCTTGAAAAACCTCTACAGATGGACTAGAATACAACAAGAATGGAATTAAATTTGGGTATCTTATCATGAGGACCTTGTATGCCCAGATCATCCACACTAGTAGTAGAAACAAGATCTAGCATCCAAGGCTTCTAATTCTATGACCTGAGATGTGTGTTAGGATCCACTGCTACTCACTCTCCTCAGTTCATCACACCTCTTATTCTTCTTAGAGAGGTCTTGACCACTTAAACTAGAAATAGGTGTAACATAGGTCATCCATACTATCCCTACCTAATCAATCTCCATCATCAAGTCTTGATCAACCACCTTAGCATGAGTCAAGAGATTCAATAAAAGTCATGTGATGGAATGTTAGTAAAAAGAAAAATTTCAAATATCCAAACCATTAGTTTATAATTAGATACCATATTGGTGAAAAATGAATAATATTGGTGAATCTATTCAAAATTTACATAACCATCCTATCACCTTTCTAAAGGGTAAAAAATTACCAAGAATTAGACTACACCATCATGTTTGGGTAGAATTTCTAGTTGAAAATCACCTTGAAGCCCTTCCATTCTAGGAATCATACTAATTTTCCAAAATTAATGACTCCCATAACTTCTGGCTATGACCGTTAAGAATAAAGGTATCACATTTCACATTGATATAGTTCAGAGTAAAATCACATATCATATAGGTATTTTCTATATAATTCCTTGATTATTGAGGATCATTAATTTATTTGGAAGAGGGAGGTTCATGATGGTGGAATTCCTAGTATAGATCCACATATGAGCCTATATTTTCTTCTTTATCTTGAGTGAGGTAAAGTGCTTCTCCATAGTCTATAGATCAGACCATCTGAACCACCACTTTTATAAGATTCTGGTCCATTGGAGGATTTTCTTGTGGGAAATTATTTTCTTCTTCCTCTTAAGGATTCATAATAAGTCTTTTATGGGGGATAATAATACATGAAACCAAATAAAATAATCCAATATCAAATAGATAATAAATCATAATTAAAAATAATAAACATTCATGAAATAACCAAGCATGTCGTAAACAAAGGATCACATTAAACCTCACCCTTATATAAAACATATCCCATATGGATAATCCTTATTCTTATAGATTTCCCAAAAAGAAGGGTAAATCTGATCCGAAAATAAATATCTCTTTCCAAACATACCTTGAAATCTTAAGGTTAGGTACTAAAAGTGTTGTCCATATACTTTTTTACACCTCTCACTTGAACTTTGAAAATCCTATCTTCTATTTACTTGACTCCATAAATAATAAAAATCAAAATCGGGCTCAAACACCAATTTTCCATGAAAAGAACAATAAAACCCTTTTTTACAGGCTAAATTTGGGGCTTAGTTTTTGGGTGGCCTAGGTTAGTTCTTGACAAATTTAATTCATGATTTTGGTTATTTTGATAAATATTTATAAATTCCACTAATATGTTTCCCTAAATTAAAATATATTTAAAACCAAAATAATTAATAAATTTTATGTAATAAATCGAATTGAGTATCAAAAAAATGTAATGAAATATTTTCCTCTATCAATTCTCCTACACTTAAACCTTGAAATCCTAAAGAATTGAACTTAAACAATGGTACCTATGTAAAATTCAAAACAGAATCTAAAGTTTTATTTTCAATAACAATGTTACTCTTTCTTATGATTCAATCTTAATGATATTTATTATATTTTATTCTTAAATTATAGTAATATATTTAAAATTCACCTATCCCCCCATTATCATTTATACCTAGCTTGCTAGAAATATTTCTCTCATCACACAAAGTATGAATTTCAAGAAAATTTTTTCTCATTACAAACTCATATAGAGGTCACTATAAGATTTATGTGTTTTCTAATCTCTAAAAAATGATTCAATTACTTGTGTATATCATGAGGGATTAATAGGGCTATTCTATGGCTAAGGGTAGAGATGTGATGATGTCAAAAAACTCAGAGGCAAAATTAGAAGGTTTGGGTTTGAATGAAGAAAAATGAATTATTTATAGTTTACACTGAAGAATAGTATCCTTAATCACTGTAATATAACATGGAACACCTTCCAATATAATTTTTATTATCATGGTATGGTCACAAATAAATCACTTTGACAATAGTAAATATTTCTTCTCTCTTATTACTTCAATATTTCTTCTTCTTCTTTTATATCAATTAGGCATGGACTTTGTATCTTATATTTAGAGAGTAATTATTGAACTTAAAATAGTTATGTGAAATTAATCGACAATTTTTAAGGTTATTTTCCCTTTAATAATTCATTGAATTTATATTTCTCTCAAGTTCTTCTCATTAAATATCCTTCCCCTACACTTGAGTTCAACTATAGTATTGCATTTAATTATAGAGTTAGGTGGAAATTTATTTAAATCTTGTAATGTGGATGGATAAAAATATTGTATATAGATTATAGGAAATAATTAAAGGGATATATTCCAATTTAGTTTTCAAAATAAGTTTTATTATAAAAGGGTTTCTTTAAAAAATAGTTCCTCAATAATTTTTAGAAAAAGTTCATAAATTCTCTATGTTTTAGATTATAATTAATAGAAAATTATAGTTATTAGCTCTCGGATTAGTCCTCTAAATAAATGAGGTAATTTTTAATAAGTTGTAAAATATGTTTTAAAATCCTCTCATGTAAGGTATTTTAATAGTGGATAACATGTCATGTCATGTGATTCAAAAATCAACCATTTTTTCATGAATTTTTCAAACATTGAACCAGGAAGTAAGTTTATTTTAGAATTTATATAATTTTAGTAAACTTGAGGTAAAATAGTTCCTCATAAAGGGAATAGGTTTCAAACTTATAATGGAATTCAATTTGATATCAATTGGTTTCAAAAATATATAAAAAGACAACAAAAATGCATAAAAAAATGAAAAAAACAAACAATCCTTAAAATATATAAGCATTACCTCCACTAACCTTAAATAATGTTATTTCCTCAATGAGTTCCATTCTTTAAAAATACATTAAGTAGGTTAAAAATAAAATAAAAATTTAAAAAAGTTTATGGAATGGTATAATGGGTTGGATTCATTAGAAGAATTTTAGGAGTGTCACCTCATCTACTGGTGTGTTTGTCAATTGTCTAAAATATTTCTTCAGACTTTTTCCATTGATAGTGAATTATTTTTTCTCATATTATTTAGTAATATTAAATTCACTTAATTGATAAAAATTAGTTATGTTAATTGGGTATTTATATTTATAATTAAGTTTAACTAGAATAAAATTTATTCTAGAGTTATTTAGAATCACTTGTTCACCTTAGTAAAATTATATTTATTTAATCAGCTTTTCATGTTCAACTCTTTTTTTAGCTTATAAATTATATAATTTATAAATTACTCCCTCATTTTTTATCCATATATTAAAACTAAAATCTCCTTTTCTGTCTATATTTTTCTAGAACTATATCCATCTCTTAAACATCCCAATCAGATTTTTGTTCTAGCTCTATATAAAGATGATAGGTTTTCCGATAGATCAATCATTATGGGATCTTTTTAATTGGAGATTTATAAGATTTCCTATAATCCTAGAAGGTTTGATTAAAACCTTATCTCAAATAATTTCTTTTTGTATTGATATTATTTTATTAAATTCCTTTAATCTTCCTATTGGAATATTTAGTTTCTCCATTTGTATATGGATCGTAAGGGTATGATGTTTTTTGATCCATCCCTTATCTTATCATCAATGATTTCATGATTTTATTAAAAAATTGAGTCCCTTGGTCACAAATGATTATTCTTGGGGTTAAAAATATATAAAAAATATTAGTTTTCAAAATATCATAAAAAAGGTGAGTCATTTGTTTTGGTTGATTTATATTCCACTCATTTTGAAATATAATCCATACCAAACAAGATGTAAGAACATAAAAAAGACATGATAATTTTTCCTATAAAATATATGACCCCTAATTCAATTATTTAAAAAATATTCACTGTAATTTGAGGAATTTATTTTTTTGGCATGTTTCTAGTAAATTTACATTGCTCACATTTTTTACAAAACTCACATGCATTATTAAACAGTGTGGGCTAGTATATTGCAATTTCCAATACTTTTATAGTGGTTCCTTGATTTAAAAAATATCCTTCCTAGGAAAAGGTATAAAAACATGTTATATAAGCATACTTCACTTCCAATAAAACATATAATAATAATTTTTTGACTATATATTTTATAATGATATGGTTCATCCCACAAATAAAATTTTCATTTAGAATCGAGTCTAAGAACTTGTTTTTGGATCATATGTGATAGAATTTAGAAGTCACCAAAGAAATATGTTAGTATACCATGAAACATCTAATTAAAAAAAATAAATCCTCTCACTTGGATGGAAGTAATTAGGTAGTTATTTATATAGAAATTCTTCATTATCTATGTGAATAAACTTTCTCATAAGTGATTTGATACTTTATTTTCAGCTCCACCCTTGTACTTTATCTCCAAATCAAATAGATATAGAAATAAAATCTATCTTAATAGCCTTGGATTTACTTATGACATGTTAATTAGGTATCTAAGGGCTTCATGATCAGAGAAAATAGTTATTTTAGACCAAATAAGACAAAATAATATTTTTTCTGTGGAATAAATAAATTCCAAGAAATCCTTTTCAGTGGCGGTGTATTGGATTTAGATGTATCTATTTTTTTTATTCTTAGGAAATTGAATGGTTTATTTAATTAATATTTTAAGACAAAACTACCCCTAAATCATGGTTTTCAACACCATGAAATGGATTTAATGGATGTTTATAATAATGTGGTTGTATGATTACTGGTGTGGTCAGTTTACACATAAACTCATGACGTTTTTTATGCAATGGTCATAAAAAATGAATTTATACTCCTTTATAAATAACTTTAAAAGTGGCTAAGAAATATTTATAAAATCTTATATGAATTTTTTGTAAAACAATTTATGTCCTAAAAAGGTTCTAATATGTTTTAAAAAGTTGGGTAAGGTAATTCATTAATGAATTTAATTTTATATTTTTATTCTTCAATCACATGTTATGAAATGACATGTCTAATAAAAATTATTTTTTCACTCTAAAATTATTTTTTTCAAAGTTAAAAACAATATTTTTTTAATGAATGTATTCATGACTTTATCTATCTTAGAAAAAAATTATTTAAAATTTTCCCAAACCCACTGAAATCATTAATAAATACTTCCAAACAATCCTCAAAAACTACTAAAAAATGATTATTGTGCATCTTTAGAATGTACTCGGTGCATTGAATAGTACAAATTCCATCAATTTATAGGGAAATATTCCGTATGGTTTTGTGGAATTTATCTTTTCTTGGTACTCATATGTGTTGTGAACTTGGAAGTATCCGAAGAATACATCTAAAAATTAATAATGGTTTTCCGTCATAATCTATCTAGTATCTGGTCAACAAATGGTATGATAAAATATTATTTTTTCATATGACATGATGGAGTTAGTTATCATAAATGAAAATTCTCTATCTATTTTGGATTCTAATAATGATTATTTCCTTTCTTTTCATTAATTACAATGGATAGTACATATTTGTTTTCTATTTATATTAATTGGTCTTACCCATTGTGAATAATAAGTGAGGTAGATGATTTATTCCTTTAATAGTTTTTCAATTTAGTTTTTATCCAGTTACATCATTTTTGGGTTAAATCTTATATGATGTTTAATAAAAATATATTCATCCTCTTATGTATAATTTTATGCATGGTTATTTTAAAAATATTCCCTGGGATCTCTCCTAAACTCCAACCTAGTGCTTTAAAATTTTTTATTAAAAGGTTGATAAACTATTGTTCTTAACTAGTGAATGATTTTCAAGAAATAATTACTTATAGATTGTCTTATCCTATGGAAAAATGTTCTTTATATGTGGTTTTAGTGGTTTTAATTCTATATTTTGGGGTATAATTAAAGATCACATAATCCTTTGTTCACTTACCTGTACAACCAATTTTTTATATAAAATAGATAAAATATGAACTCCTTTATTATTGATTTAACAATAAAATTCATTAATGAAATTATTAGCTAATTCATACTATGGTGGTTATATAGTGATAATAGGATATTAATATATATTTTTGATTGGTTTTTATATCCCATTTGATTTCTAAAATTTAAACTTTCTTTAAACATTCCATTTCCTTTATAGTGAGTTATCTTATCCGAGTGTGTGTGTGAAAAGTGAGTGTTACTCTCAAGGAAATTTCATAGACTCAAATATATTAAAGTAAATTATGTTTCCCATAAATTTCATTATAAAAGTACCTTCATATAATTTTAAGATCATCTTTATTATTTATTGTAATGGTTATCCCTTGATGATGGGTGACTAAGATGGTTTCATATATTCCTCTATATTGAGCACATAAAAGTTTTCAAGTAAGATTAAATTACATAGTATCACCAAGATATATTTAAGAAATATTAATTAGAATAAATTGGATTTTTTGTCTACTTGGAAATGCACTATTTTTGTTTGGAGGTCTTCCATATATAAAGGAGAAAATATATAATAATGATTGAAATTTATTGATTCTACTAAGTCAAAAAATGGCATATCTGAAAGACATAGATCCAATTATGCATGGAATATATATTTTACATAGATATTAACATTTGGTTGGAATTTTTGGTGTGATTAACACTAAATAAATATACCTAAATTTAATATTTTATTCCCTTTAACTCCCCTTTTCAGGGTTCATAATTCCTCAAGGAATGAAGTAAATTTTGGAATTTGTTTAAGACCTTAAAGAAATGGTATTTTGATTTCATCATTTTTAATGGTATCTAGAATCTAATTTTGTATTTATTATTTAGGAATATTATTCTTCTGTAACATTTATGAGTTAAATTAAAATAAAATGTTTTTTTATCAATTATTTTTTATCTTATTTTCTTGATTTTCTCCCAATATGTTTCAGATTTGTTATTCCCTTAATCAATAGTTGACTTGGGTTGTTTTGTAACTTTTTTTGGAGATAGTGAATTTATTTACCACTCTTAGTTATTAAGAAACTCACATTAATCTTTAGACTTTTATAGGATTATACTGACAGTTTCCCTGGAAATTTTCACATCATTTCTACAAGGATTGCTATTTTTTTCAATTCTTTCTTCTAATTTAATAACTCCCTAATGAATGAATTGGTGGGTTTTTTCTTTGGAGATTGGAAACTTTTAATGGAGTTACTAAAAATTATTATGTGTAAAGGGTGGTGGTTATAAGGTTTTTAATGGAATGGTTTCTTTAAATTTTATTGAAATTCCATAGGATATTTAATTTTTCTGTTAAAAATGTCGTCTTTCATGATTTTATTTTGATTTTTAAACACATACTAGATTCGTGATTTTTCACTATATCCTTGTTTTTTCACATTTTGTTAAAATTTTCTTTTTTGATTGAAAGAATCAAAATATTTATTTTTCTATATTTAAACACATTGGTTACTAAAATAAAAATGGTGAAGAAAAAAGAACACATACCTTTATTGGTTTCTATTGATCATTTGATTAATTAAGTCCCATCTACCTAACACAATTTGTTAGTTCATAAAGTTTGTATTGAAGAAAAGGTGAGTTGACATATATTATCTCATGCATTCCTCTTATCCTAGTACGTCTTACAAAAAACTAATATAAATTTTGAGTTATCTTCAGAATCGATCCCTTAACATTAATTGGTGACATTTCAATAAGTTCAACTCCTAATGATGCATCTAGGAACTTCCAACAACTATAGAAGAAAACAAGGATGTAATGATCCTATATTTATTTATGTCAGAAGCTTGAACCACTATATAAAAAATTCCAATTAGTGAAATTTGTACATGTCTCTATTGAGTGACAACTCATTTACTGATATTTTTGGGAAATTTTGGTAAATAAACTTCGCTATTTAGCGAGACATCATTTACCGATATTTTTTAGAAACATCGGTAAATAAATGTCTCTAATTTAGTGATGTTTATAGACATCGTTAAATTAGCATCATTTATACACATCTATATTTAGATACACCTCGTTTAGTGATGTTTTTTTAGAAATGTTGGTATATAGAACCTCATTTATCGATATTTATAAAAAATGTCTTTAATGTTTTGTTTGAAATTTATAATTTTTTATTTACCAAAAAATTTTATGTTCTATTTTTTTTGAAATTTATATTTTTTTAAAATAAAAAATACCCCCATCCAATACACCCATCTCACCCCTAACACTTCTTGTATGCATGCCTCTCCATGCACACTCTCTTACTGCCAGACCCCCATAGCCCCTCTAGTATACTCACCTCCCCCTCACACTCTTACTGCCCTAACCCCTATACCCTATCGCCCTGCCATAACTTTCTAAACCCGACCACTTTTATGCTGCTCATCCCTGTACCCGCCTCCAGTACACCCGCCTCATCCCCCACTATGTCTCCACATCACCAAACCTCATATGCCGCTCATCCCACTCTACAAATCCCACAATCCCTCTATGTTCTAAATAAAATTGTTGTGCTATTAATTGATCCCTTGACCTCCATCATCACAACAAAAAAGTGGACCAAATCACCTATTAGAATTTTGTTTATATAAGTTTATTATGTTATATTTTCTTATATATAAATAGATTTCAGTATTTAAAAAATTATTATTATATATATATGTTTATATTATATTATACATATATATATGTTTATATTTTACATATATTTTTTTATTTTATATTATATATATATGCTTATATTTTATGTTTATATATATTTTATATTTTATGTTTATTTATATGTTTATATATATGTATATATGTATATATGTATATATATATATTATATCATTATATCTTTATATATGTTTATATGTGTGTGTGTGAGTCTATAAATGTATACACACACACACACACACACACACACACACACACATACAGATATGTATATATATATAATTAGCCACGTTTCAAAATGCTGGTAAAAATGTCATTAAAATAGCCATGTTTTCTTAAAAATGTGGCCAAATTTAAAATATTTAATTATATTATGTTATATTTATATGTAAATATATTTTAGTATTTAAAATTTAAAATTATATATATATATATATTATATATTAATATATATAAGTTTATATTTTATATTTTTCTGTTTATATATATTTATATATGTCTATATTATATATATGTTTATATTATATATTATATATATATATATTTTATGTTTATATATATATTTATACTTTATATTTATATATATATGTTTATATATTTGCATATCTATTGATATGTATATATCTATATATATTTCTCTCTGTATATATATTGTTTATATATATGTGTTATTATTTAAAAATTAATATTATATTTATATGTTTATATTATAGATATAGGTTTATATTATACGTATATGTTTATATGTCTCATATATCTTTATATTATATATATATGTTTATATTTTACATATATATATGTTTATATAACTATATACTTATATTTTATATTATATACATATATGTTTATATTATATATATATATGATTATATGTTTATATTATATATATATATATGTTTATATTTTATGTTTATATATATGTTTATATTTTATATAAATATGTTTATATATATATGTTTATATATATATGTCTATATGTGTGTGTGTTGTGGAAACATATATTCGTATGCATATATATAATTAGCCACGTTTTAAAACACTAGTAAAAATGTCACTAAAATAGTCACATTTTCTTAAAAACATTACTAAATTTAAAATATATATGTGTTTATATATATATATATATACATTCATTTATATATTTTTATATATATATATGTTTGTGTGTGTTTATAGATATATAAATATATATATTTATATACATGTTTATACATATGTGTCTGTGTTTATATACATTAATATATATATTTTTATCTAAATATATATTTACATCGATGTGGGGAAATGAGATATATAAATATAAATATTTTTAGCAATTTTTCATGAAAACATCCCTAATTTAGCAATGTTTTTCATGAAAAGTCATCTATTTAGTGACGTTTATTAGGAAATGTCTATAATTTAGCAACAAATTTTAAAAAACAATGCTAATTTAGCAATGTTTTCAGAAAACTTCACTAATTTAGTGACATTTTTTAGAAAATGTCACTAATTTAGAGATGTTTTGTTGGAAACATCACTAAAATAGTGACATTTTTAGGAAACATTGATAAATTAGCAAGATTTTTCATGAAACGTTGATTGAATAATGACATTTTTAGGAAACATCACTAAATTAGCAATATTTTTAGAAAATATTGATAAATTATCAATTTTTGAAGAAATATTTCTAAATTAGCATTATTTCCAAAAAAAACATCGCTAAATTTAATAATTAATGGTGTTTTTAAAAAACATCGCTAAAAAAACATTTCTAAATTACAGTTTTATATAGTGCATCTAAATTTTTAAATCTTTCACAATACTCATATAAGGTCACTCCTAATTATTTTCTAATGACATATATCTCTTTCCTCAGGGTGGTTATCCTTGATGTTGGAATGATTATTGGGAGAAAACTCCTCAAAAATTCATCCCAATCATTAATTTCTCCATGTTGCAGGTTGTGTAGACATTCTTTAGAAAGTCATTTGAGAGAGGAGGGAAATTATATCCACATAACTTTTTCCTCAACCACTCCTATAGTATTTAATGATGCAAAAAACCATGATTAATTCTTTAATATTATTGTTTGGATCTTTTCCTATAATGACATGAAACTTTAGAAAAAATTGAATCAATTTAGTTTAAAGTTCAAAAATTTATTTTAAAGAAGGAATGATGATTTGATTATTTGGATTTATTAAATAATCTACACAAAGATATCTAAGAGTTTTGTTAGGATTTCCAACCTTTTTTTTCTTATTTTTAATGAACACTTAATGATATACTTGAGTTTTTCAATGAAATGTTTTAAAATATGATTATAAAGAGGATGTGATATCCTCTTTTATTAAACCAAAGAAACACATATTTTTCATTTTCTGGATAGAGGTGAACCCATTACATGTATTTTAGTCCAAGTTCCCATTAAATCCCAATATAGCATGGCTTGTAGGCCCATTGGGCATTATAATCAATTACAACATGGCCCGTAGGTACTCACCCATGAGTCCATGGTAGGCCCGCACTGTGTGTCACATCATCTTGTGCCTTCACCACCAGAGGTCACTGGAAACCTATATCACCCCTTCCACCTCAAGCATAAGACCAATAGCGTCACCCCCACCAAAATTACAATGCACCCGCACCTCCAGTGTCACACCAATGTTTTTCCATGTGTTTGAACATCTTCAAAGTCAAAATGATCACAGCCTAGATAACCACCACCCCTAATGGTCCCACCCTATCATCACACCAGATCTGAACATACCAAGTTTCTCCACACCACCAATTTAACTAGGGAGCATAGACAGTTGGGGTTGAACTACTGACATGAGATATAGTATATGGAAACTACTCTATTCGAGTGAGAACTAATTTGAAAATCATATATTATCAACGTTTCTCATTTATATCACTCTAGGAAATAATGTTTTCTCAATATCTAGATCAAGATTAAAAAACATGTATATATGAGATATTATGATACAAATTAAGTGTTGGATTAATTGTAATGAATTAAAATCCACCTCCCTTGTAACAATTCCATGTTTTGACACACTTATCATTGGGTATGAAAAAGTAAATTAATTACTAATTTTATAATATAGTATAGTTGAGACTTAAGGTTATCACTAAAGAAGGGTCCAAAGTCATGGTATCAAAATTAGTTAAAAAATGAGGGTTTGGATTTTTATTTTATTTTATATGACTATGAACAATTGAATATAAAAGTAATTTTTCAAGTGATTTATTTAGTGATTGGTTTAGGGGTTGGATCACTAGTTGTTACACTATCAAAGTATTAAAAATATTAACCCTTATTTTTTTTATTTGACCAATCATAGAATCCAAAATCACTTCTCTCTCACTAATGGTTGGTAGTGAATGTGAGTTTCAAATTAGTTCTGATCCCTTCCAACTTTTCATTCTTCCTATGTATGTGGGAAGATATTAGGAAATTTCTCTGACACATCAATTGCGATTTCCTCTCAAATCACTCAAGAAACTCAAAATTCAGAGAATATTATATTAATAAAATAAAATATACCCACTACCATCTACCCACGTATAAAAAATCCCTAGATAATTTAACTCCCATTAAATATATCCATGATGATGTGGCTTGAGAAAAAAATTTATCAAATTAAGTGGTAAGCAATGAAAAAATATAAACCGAATTCCTTCACATCCAATTAAATATACCAACATATAATGTAGAGATCAAATAATTTGGATAATAAGTTATTTTTGATATTTAAACTCTAGAATGACCAAAGGGTTCTCCTTCCCACTGTCACAATCACTAAAAGGGATTTATTCAACTATTTTAAGGGTTATATCCATATAAGAATAAAAAGTATGGAAAAAATAATAAAATAATAACCCCAAAAAAACAAATTCCCAACACTCACAGCCTTATGCTCCTTAAAAATATTATACTTTACATCCTTGGTTCCAGTTATGATTCCATATATAACAAGCTTTACAATATCATAACTTCATAGATTTTGTATATTTTATTTTATATTTCATATTCCTTGAAAATATATACTTTGAATTTCCCCATTCCTGTATTGAATGAGACGTATCCCGTGAGCTTCATTATTTCTCAAATTAGTTAATTATTCATGTTTGAAGATCCTATGTTATTCCCCACACCATTAATGGGCTCCACATATCATTGACATGATCTATGCAGATGTAGTTACTCATGGGTGTTTTGAAGATTTTTATTCTTTCATGTAATTCCCTCCCTGATCAATGATTGATTTCATAAAGGGGAAAACTACACATGACTTCCTCAAAATCATACATTTCCCACTATTTCTCTAGGCTATTCTAATAAATTTTCAATTGAATATTAAATATGAGTATATAATTCTTATATATCAACGAATATATGTTACATATTTTTGGGATTTTTGAAATACATATTAATTTCCATGGGAAACTTAGATCCATTCATCTTAGTAGTTAAGGAAATGTCCTCATGTATCAAAGAACATTCTTTAAATACCAAGGTGAATTCCTTATGTATAAAGGAAAATTACTTACTTATTACCCATGATCACTCTAATTTTTTTAAAGGAATGGATAGATCTTTTTGATACAAATATAGGATCTCTATTTTCCTAGAAAATGGAAATTCCTTATGCATTATCTTGAAGATTTCAAAGTTAATATAATGTATGGAATATTCTAAATTTTTCATTAAACTCATCTACTTAACTACATTGGCCACAAAAATCAAAATATTATCAATAGATAGACATTAATATTATTGAATAAATTAATAATGTCAATTTAATTCACAATTTTTGTTATTTAAATAATTTTAAAATCTAGTGATAAGATCCTTTAATTACCGATCTCTCTAATAATTTCTCATTTAATAAATTTGAGGGAATAAAATAAATTTATTATCAAGAAATTATAAGGAATTAATTTCCTCCTTTAATAAAATATAAAATTAAAACTATATTTCATAAATTATGGATATCCAAAACCTAGTGAAACATGAATCCTAAATGATTATAGACAAAACATAAATGGTTAATGTTTTTTTAAACAACCAAGCCTGTCTTCCATCCAATTCTAACTGACGACCCAGTTTGAGACAAGTCTCCAAGAGATTTCCTAATCCTCACAAGTTGTAAACTAGTGCCGAGTATCCAAATAAACCAATGGGAATGATTGATCCCAAAAATAAAGAACCAAGATAAATAATCAGACTAAACATGTAGTAGAAATAATAATAACTAAACATCAATACATATAAAAACTGATCCAAATACAAAAACTGTTGAAAAAAATAGAAACTAAATACAAAACTAAAACAAAACCACCCAAACACAATCCCCACTTGACCTATTAGTAACCAACAACCAAAATACCAACCTAATCCAAATGAAAACTGAACAAAAAACCTGAGCCTGCAAAACAACTCGAGTCTACCGATGCCAAGTGGCATAATTAGGGTGTGTGTTTTAACAACTATGTAGGTAACCACCACATATTACATGCATTTCCTTTCCTGAAATAGTCCCAAAAACTAGATTTAAATACATCAAGAAAATATGATTTAATCATTTTGAACAACAAAACACAATTTTATACAAGTTCCTTTTCAAAATAGATAGACACAACTTTTCCTTTTTAGAAACATTTTACCTTCCAAAACCCAACTCGTAAACCAAACACCAAAATACCAAAACAACCAAGGAATAAAAAGGGGGCCTCATTAAAAATAAAGGGAAAAGAATATGCAATAAAAACTAATAATAAAATACCCAAAAAGTAGCAGGAGTAAGAAAACATATAGATATAAAATCATGGTAATTTCCCAAAAATATCTAGAAGTAATCCCTAGATGTAATCATATCGGACCCACCTATCAGAATATGATGAAACTCCATAGTAAATAACAAACTAGATACTCTAAACTAACCAATCTGGGTGGTATCAACCAATCTAAATAGGGTTGACAAGAAACTAAAACTCGACCCTCTAGATGATGACCAATAATCCCATGATAATAATACTCGGTGCAACAAAACATAACAACCATAACCCACAACATCCTCATGCATGAGACACTATAGGGGAACAAATCCCAAGTTCTTGTGGTCTCCCAATTGTAACAGAGTTCCCATGCATGAACCACTAGAGGGGATCCCATCCAAAGGTCTAATGGTCTCCAAACATAATCCAAACACTATAAACACACATGAAAATCCATTTCTTTTAAAAAAATGTTAATTTGAAAATTAAATCCCAAATGGAAACATCCATTTTTTTCATAATCAAAAAATACTTTCCAAATCATTTTAAAATACCACACGTGCCTTGACACTTCCCATGTTTTCAATGCATTTTCCAAAACATGTCATGATTACCATCGGGCCCATACATCACATGAGTCCTGAAACCAATTTCCAAAATATAACTAGGTTCTAATTAGGAATTCACATCAATTAACATCAATTCACAACAAAACCAACTTTTCAAAGGAAACATAAAGTTCCAACTAAGCCTTTAACATTTACAATCCAAAAAAATTTACAAATCCCTTCCCACACTATTTCCAAAGTCAATATAAACCACCACTTTCACATTACAAATTTCAATCGTTTCTTAACATTAAAAATCCAAAACCATTCCCATTATAAAGTGAAAACATGTAATAACATGAATAGTAATAAATAGTCCTTTTACACCAATTGGTTTCTAAGTGTGTCTTAAAGTGAAAAATGGGACTTTATACCAATTATTCACCAAACTATATCTCAAAATACCAAATGGGTCAAGCATTAATATTTTTTTTTGAAACCACTCATAAAGTCTCATGAAGCACCAACACACCATTTATAAATAAAGGAACCATTTTGGAAAAAGAAATAGGGAAGAGAGGAGAATCCTTTGGAAAACCATGGTTTAGGGAAAAACCAACTTTCATCAAAGTGACAAATAAGTCTCAAGAAACCATTAAGAAATTGAACATTTGAAAAATAATCTAACACATCATTTATAAAACCAAAAATATTTATAAATTAATTTAATAAAACAAAAACCAACATTTAAAGACACTCTTCTGGTGTCCATAAAGTCACCCAAAAAAACTTTTAAGTAAACATCACATGATTTTAAACTAAAAAACGACCCACATATAAGCATCAAAATATAAGTCACAAATTCCCACAAAAAGTGTCTAACTCACAATCCAACTACATTAACAAAACATAATCAAGGTAAAACACAACTAAAAACACCTAATTCCACTTTAAAAGTTCAATTTTCATTTTATCAAGCACGTTACAAGCATTTAAACATATGAATAATTAAATAAACCCTTTGGAAAACTATTCCACACCCATTTTCCATCATGAAAACACCAAAAAAATTTATTCCAATACAACACAAGAATGATTATAACATTTTTAAACCATTCAAGGAAAGATGTAGAATCAACAGAATGTGCTGGAAAAGAAGTGGATGGGAGAACCTACCTCAATGACGTGTGAATGAAACAAAACTTCAAGAGATGGAATAATACACCCCAAGGGAAAATCCACACACCCCTAAATCAAATAAACATGATCCAACATATCAAACCAAACCCTTAGGTTTTGTCCAAGATGAAAAAATCACCAAGGGAAGATAAGAAACCATGAGAGAAGGAAGTGGAGAAGATAAAATCGACCAAAACTCAATGGTACTTAACTAGGGACATTAAAGAAGCATCCATGTAGGAATGGGAGAAAGTAATAGGTGTTTTATAGATCCCCCTGGTGTACCTAGGTTGAACAAGGGAGGATAATCCCAAAATAGGCTTAAAATAGAGGAGGGGAAAAAGAGTAATTTCCAAATTTTAATGACCTGGGAAACATGCATTGTTTGGCTGAATGGTTTGGAAAATCGTGCGACAAACATGTGAACCCTACTAGAGATGAGGGCACCCTTCATGGGATGGATACATGGTATCCCGAACCATGAACCAACCATACTAAATGACATTGTCCAAATTGCAGAACCCCACACATGCTTGCTACACGGTTTCCTCTAATCATGTGCAGGTTGTGTTCTATGCCCTAGCATCCAACCCTCAAGATATAAAATTTTACCTAGTACCCACACATTTTAGGCTAATACATGATCAAATTGTTAAATTCAAACCCTGTAAGAAGGAAATTAATTGAAAAAATCCTCTGCTTTAATAGGCTATACAATTAACCCTTAAACCGTGCTCACAAACTATGCACAAGACAAAAACTCACCAGGAACTTCTAAAATTCACAAATTTGAACTAGAAACTCAAATAAAACATCAACCAAAGTACAAAATCCAAGAAAATAATAATATAAATGAAATTCCATGGTCGGGGAGTGAAAATTATACCCATCGTAAACACTTCCCCCCAAGAAAGTCACCCAACCATAGGAGGGACAAAGATCGTGGTTAAAATGTGGTGAGATCGAATGGAATAGTAGTCCACGGTGTGAATTTTCGGTCCAAAATTCACACCCGACCATTTATAGAGGAAGGAACGACACGAAGAACAATTGGAGAACATGAGAGGATTCTCCCCAACAGAAGAACTTGACTAACAACACTAACATTAAAACTCCCAACACGGTGACACCGACACATGAACTTCCAACCCAAACCTAAACTTTCTAGTACAAGTTGAACATCATCACCACCACATCTGGGGATTCCCCACATAATCCAAACCCCAAACATGATGGCACCGATATGGGAACTCCCAAACCAATCCAAAACCCCCAGTACAAGGGGAATTCCTATGGAAGTAACTTGAACCAAACTATAAAAAAAAATTCATCACCTCCCCAAGAATCAAACATTTCCAAAGAAATCATGAAAGAAAACTAGAACCAGTACAAAAATGGATAAGTGAACAAAAGAAAGAACTAAAAACCCAATCTCACATTAAAAGGGCACAACTATTTGAATTACAAAGGAACAAAAACTACCAAGTCCTTTAAAACAAGTAAAACATATAGTATAGGATTTAAACCTTTTCATCGTTTATTAAGAGAACAAATCTAGACCACAACCCCAAATGCAATGATCCCTGACTATTTATAAGCTACACTCTAGTGCCTATGGATAGAGCCCTGATGACTAAAAAATTCATTACCCTATACTCAGGAACTAACATCCTCGTATTATGGATTCCTCCTCAGAGAACGCTTCTTACATAACTTCTCCAAATGACCCAAAACAGCACAATGATGAAAAGTATTCAGTGGGTTATGACTAGAGGACTTAAAATTACCAAAATGAATTCACTGAAAGAACAAGAATGAATGGTCTTATGATAGAGATTCTAGAGCTGGTGAAAAAGTGTTTTTTGAAATGGGTTCCTCTGGAACACACCTCTCGCTAGATGGGGAACCTTCACGAGCCCCACCTACCAACGACTACACCCTGAAGTCTAGCTCAGCTAAAAACTCCTAATCCAAAAAAATTCAAAATTCAGATCCTTAGAGGAGATGGATTTCTCCTTGATCTCAGTATGAAGGCCCCAAATGAAAAGAGGAGTTTTTAACTGATCTTGCGATGCTACCTCAGGAGAAAAAGAAACCAGCTCCTTGAAGTGATAAAAATAAGCCTTCACTGTCCACTGGACTTTCTAAATATTCAAAAGCTCTTCCACTATCATTGAATTCACCTCATCAGGTACAAACTATAGGGTAAAAGTGGTCTTAAACACCTCCCGCATCATCACAACTTACAATGATTATGGAAAAATCACATTCCATTGATCCAAATATGGACCCTAAAAAAACCTAGAACATCACACACTCTCATAGATTCAGGAGTTCCCCATGATATGAAGATAGTATCAACATCCTCAATTCATTTGAATTCCTCTAAATAACCTTGCTCACTACAAGAAAATATGCAAAAATCAAGAGTAACTAAAAATTGGGAAAGACCCACTGTAAACATTGATGACCTTTCTGGGTGGCATATTCTGAAAAAAATAAGTAGCACAAGACCAAAATAAACATCAACCCAAAACTTAAACAAAAGGAATGTCTCAGGACAAAACAATAGGATTGTAAGACAAATACTACAAACACAACATAAAATCCTCTTTTCAAAATCCGCCATTTAATTTTAATTTCCAAAACCTCCTTCTTCCAAAGTCACCACCCAAATACTAAAACCCATTTTCCAAACCAAATCAAACATCAAAATATACTTTTACAAAAAAAATAATTCCCAAAAATCATTTTCATATTTAAAAATCAACTTTTCCCAAAAAAAAATTCATTCTAAAATCCCACTCAGACCAACCGAAACCAAAACAAAACAGAACTCACACCAAACTCTCAGGATGAGGGACTAGCGGCCATGTATATCCCAAAAACACGGTTAGAGGGCTAGGCCCCCAAGAAGGCATCAACAAGTATGAGGACCTTGAACCATGTACTTGGACACACATGGTTCAATACTCCATGTGAGGTCACGACATGACACCATCTCTCCTCCATTTTCATTCCTTATCTATTCCTCAAAAACCAAAATAAAAGACTGAAATCCTAGACTACACTCGGAAACTTGAGGATCATAATGAGAAAGGGTTCATGAAATCATTCTCATACCTACCTATTTAGTACTGATAGTCCTAATCTTTGATCTACCCGACACCCCATATAACAAGAACCTGCATTTGATACAATTTTGTCACGAACTAAGCTAGACTACCATCTAATTCCAACACCTGACCCAGTCCGAGACATTGAGTGAAGGGTACTACTGATCCCTAGAGGATGGAAACTAGTGCCAGGTATACAAATAAAGTAATGTGAATGATTTATCCCCAAAATAAACAACTAGGATCAATTATCAAACTGAACACGCAACAGAACTAACAATAATTGAACATTAATACATATACAAACTGATCCAAATAAAATAACTGCTGAAAAAAATAGAAACTGAATACAAAAATAAAATCAAACCACACTAACACGATCTCCACATTACCACTTGGTCACCACCCACAAAAATACTAACTTTATTTAAATGAAAACTGAACCATAAACCTCAACCTACAAAATATATCATGTCAACCATTGACATGTGGCACAAGTAGGGTATGAGATTAATAACTCGGTATGTAATCACCAAAAATTCCATTCATTTTCTTTCCTAAAATAGTCCAAAAAATAGATTTAAATACATTTTGAAAATATGATTTAATAATTTTAAACAAATAAACACAGTTTTACACAATTTCCCTTTGAAAAGATACACACACAACTTTACCTTTTTAAAATGGTTTTCCATTCCAAAAACTAACTAGAAAACCCAACATCAAAATACCAAACAACCAAGGAATAAAAATAGAGATACATTGAAAATAAAGTAAAAAAATTTTAAAAGAAAAATCAGAATCCAATACCCAAAAAGTAGAATAAGTAAGAAAACATATAGATAGAAAATCATAGGCACTTTCTAAACAAATCTAGAAGAAATCCATTGACATACTCAGATCAGACACACCTATTGGCATATAGTGTGTAACGACCAAATGTTTTTCAATGGAAAATTCCCTTCTTATGTTTATGTCATAAAAACACAAAATAATGAACTAAAAAGTGATGAGTGACCTTTAAACATAAGTTTGTCACTCCTATGTTTGTAATTTTGAAAATCCGACATACACGGTTGTGTTCAAGATGATTTTTGGAGTCTAATGAAACAAAAATAATTTTTGGTGAATAGAAACGTACCCTTAGGAATAGTAACATACCCTTATGAATAGTAATATGACCCTTGTTAATATTAAATCATCCAAAATAATAGTAACATTACCTATGAATAATTAAATAAAATTTATACATCTTAGAAAGTGACAATTTGACCTTAGTAAACGTTTTGGTATTTTGTAAGTCATAAATAATTAATTATAATTAATTAGTCAATATAAAAGAATATTTTCCCCCTAAAATGTATTAATAAATTATTTAATCAATTTTATTATAGTTTTTAGATAATTTTATAAGACCCTACGTAATTTTTGAAAGCACTATAAAACCAGTTTTGATTTTAAAAACTATTTTTTTAAGTAAATTATGATTTTAATTAAATATTAAATAAATAGTATTTAGAAAAATATTTTTGAAAAATGGAATTAATTTTTGGATTATACACGTTGAAAAATGGTTGGGGTAAATTTTTGGGTTTTTTCTAAGATACTTGAATTTTTGATGAATAGTGAAATACCGTAATTTTCAAAATAAGCTAAATAAGCTAATTATAGGGTCCTGTGTGATGTTCTGATGATGTAAGCCCACTTGGTTCGGGATTAAATTATAAAATTACTATTCTTGGTCATTCAAGACTCACTATTCCTTGTCTTGTTGGGAAATAATAAACTAATGAATTTTATATTAAGGAAACCCCTCTCCCCTCCACTATAAAAGCCGCCCTTCACACCCTCATTTCCCCACACCTCTCAAGATCCAAGCCTTCTCTAAAATCTTCCCAAACAACTTCCCTATCCCCTCCCTCACTTCCAAGATCTTCTGGTCTCATAAAATGACCAATATTAGGCCCTTAAGGAGGTTTTCAAGAGGAAGATTCTAGGGGTAATTTCCCTCTCTCTTCTCCTTTAATTTCCTTTCAAGTTCAAGTTAATTTCTTGATCTCTCCCCACATATCTTCATCTAAATTGTATTGTAACTCTATTATTATACATATAATGTAATTTTATGATTCTAATGGGATATTATATCATCCAACCCCCTTTCCCTCTTCCTTTTATTTTATTAAAGAAAACATTGTTCGTGAGGTGTTAATTTATCACCTTCAAGAACGACATGCTTTCTTCTTCCATTTCTACCTTCATATATGGTGATGAAAATTTTTTTATGGTTGAACCAGAATATTTTATATGTATTATGTTCTATTTAAAGTTCTGGAAATAACCTATGGCTATATTACTAAGTGAAAAGTTAAAACAAGTTCGTTGTGATCCAAAAACCGCCCAAATTTACCCAAAGAACCATCATTTAATTCTTATCTAATGATTCATCCACATAGATATAATATAATTCATTATAAGATCATTCAAACTCATGTAATATCATTAATGACATGTAATATCATTTCTGGATGTTTACCCATGTTCTACCCAAACTCCAATTTATGAATACAAGTGAACAACCCAAGAAAAACCATAAAAATGAACGTCCCCGAACAATGTTTTTAAACTTTATAAGAAATACAAAGGAACATAAAATGACATAATGAAACCAGAATGAACCATATTAATGTACACATGGTTATTTATTTCTAATTAATGAATATAATTTCATTATACCGGACATTAAAGAGAAGGAATCATTTGGGTACAATGTAAGGGGAAATTCTCGAACCTAACTTTCATCCTTCGGGTTCTACCTCTTTCACTCAATTTTTGATATGGTCACTCCTTAAAGATCATTTTTCATCATTTTATTTTCTTTTCTGGGATATACATGTTTTATAATGAAGTTTATGTCAATCTAAATGTTTTTCGAAAGAACTCTTCTCTTAAGAACTCAACTTTTACCTCTCATTCAAGGTTGATGATTCTTGTATCAAGTATGTTGTTCCCTATTTATTTTGGGAAACCAAAGTTTATGAATGTGTTCTTATGATATGAAACCCATTCATTTTCATGGGTTAGTTATGTTCATGTTCATTTTGGCATGCATGATAAATGATAATGTTATGATGTGACAGGTGCGCCCAGAATTATATAGCGCAATATGAATGTTTAAATGTGACGGGTGCGCTCGGAATTATATAGCGCTCCATTGCATTGGGTAAAGTGATGAATCTAATGAGTAAATGTGAAATGATGTGTGAACAATATTCTAGCTTGGTTCACAAGTATGTGTGGTAGTTAACCACTAAGACATGATGTTTCATTTTTATGCTTTGCCACATTTCAAGTCTTTTATTTATGCTCCTCTCATGTTCATGATCTTTTTCCTATGTTATGATTATGCTCACACCATGATATATTGTTCTTATCTATACTCTTACTGGGATTCTATCTCACCCATTTTTATGTATATCCTCAGGTGGCTACATGTACTAAGGAGAGGATAAGTGCCAATAAGACGCTAGAGAAGAAGAAATTAAATAAATGTTTATGCCAGATGTTGTATTTGTTATGGGTGGTCCTAGTTTTCCCAAGACACTAAGCCTTTGGATCCTCTTTGTGTAATAATATTATGTTTCTTATCTTTGAAATGATGTAATAGTAATGTAAGAAAAGTCTGGGTCTCTATAGTTGGTATCAGAGGCAAGGTTTAGTTAATTTGGGAATTAGGATTAGTGAACCCTAGAGAAAACCTCTAGTATGAGAATAAGTAAAAATATGCACACAAGAATATTTACCTAGGGATCCCATATGTTATGTTTTTGGTATATTTGTTTAAATGAATAAGTTATTAAGGACTTGTTTAGTTATGTTTTGTTCTATATTTTTCTATTTTATAAAATGGTGGGAACCAGGAGAAATCAGGCCAACAACTCATGCGAGGGACAATGAAATGATTGTCCGAAAAACATCCCCAATGATTTGGGAGGTGGAGTTCAAAACTTCAGGGCGATTCTTACCCAATTATCTCACGATATGAATAATAACCATAATAATGGCGAACATCCTCCTTCACCAAAGAGGGAGCAACTGACTATTGAATGTTTTATGCGGCAATGACCACCGACGTTTTGTGGATCTTTTGATCCACTAGTTTTGGAACAATGGGTCAACTCCATGGAGAAGATCTTTTCTGTGCTTCACCATTCTAAGACGGAGAAGGTGACTCTATCCGTTTATCGTCTAGATAGAGAAGCTGATCAATGGTGGGATTTGATTAAGAATACCAATCCAAGGGAGGGAATTGAAGAGATGGAATGGGAAGACTTTAAGATAATGTTTCTTAATAAGTATTTCCCACAAAATCTTTACACAAAGATGGAGAGAGAATTCACAAAGCTCAATCAAAAAGAAGGGGAATCTATCACAACCTATGAAGAAAATTTCACAAGGCTCGCAAGGTATGCTTCGGGTTTTGTTATCAACAATGATAGAAAAATTGATAGATTCTTTAGTGGATTAAAACCACACCTTCGAAAGGCTCCTGAAATTTGAGACTTTGGGAGTTATGAAGAAGTTGTTCGGTGTGCTCTCAAAGTGGAGATGGAGTTTGGAGAATGGTCCCATGGCTATGGGGATAAGAAAAAAAAAAGATGGAGTTTCAAGCCGGTGGATCTAGTGACAAAGGTGGGAAGACAAATCAACGACCCACATGCCAAAAATGTGGGAATTTTCACCATGGGAACTGCCTCAAAGGGATGGGGAAATGCTTCAAGTGTGGGAAAGAAGGGCACCATTCTCAAGAGTGTTGAAAAGACACAAAAAGGAAGGAGAATGTAGCCGATTAAAGGAGAGAACCACTCATAGTTCAATGCTACAACTATAAGGAGCTAGGGCACTATGAAAACTAGTGCACTAAACCTCGAGTTCTCGAGGGTAATTAGCGTCAGCAGACACCAAAGCCAAAGGAACAAGGGAAGTCTTATGCCATCACTACTGCGGAGGTGGAGCATGATAATGAAGTCGTATAAGGTACACATCATATTCACTCAAGAATGGAAAAATTCTTATTTGATTTAGGTTCTACACATTCCTTTATATCTTGAAATTTTTCTAGAACTATAGAATCCAAACCACGAAACCTTGGAGTAGAGATATCTGTAAAAACACCAAGTGGAGAAATAATTGCAACCCAAGTGTTTGAATCTTCTCCTGTTGAAGCATGTGGAAAGATTCTTCCAGAAAATCTCATAATACTTCCCTTGGTGTAATTCGATGCTATAATGGGAATGGACTGGATCTCATTATATAGAGCGCATATCAATTGTTGGGAAAAGGAAATATCTTTTCATATTCCAAACCATCCCATGCTCCTCTACAAATGCAAGGAAGATCATGAATATCCTTTGAAAAATCCTTCAATGGTGTGGGTGTTGATTCCCTATGAAGAAGCATACCTCACCCAAATGGTTGAGTCGAAGGAAAGTTCCAACCTTGAAGAAATGCCCATAATGAGGGAATATAGCGATGCATTTTCTGAAGAGTTACCCGGAATTCCCTCGGATCGTGAGGTAGAGTTATCAATTGAACTCATACCTGGAGCTACTCCTATCTCAAAGTGTCCCTACAGGATGGATCTTATTGAATTGGAGGAGTTAAAGAAGAAACTGCAAGAACATCTGGACAAAGGGTTCATACGCCCTAGTGCGTCACCTTGGGGTGCACCAGTGCTCTTTGTGATGAAGAAGGATGAAAAAATGCGGCTGTGTATAGATTATCGGGAACTCAACAAGATCACCATAAAGAACAAGTATCCTCTACCAAGGATTGATGACTTGTTCGACCAGTTAAGAGGAGCTCAATACTTCTCAAAGGTGGATCTTCATTCTGGATATTATCAGGTAAAGGTGAAGAAGGAAGATATTCAGAAGACTGCCTTCCGAACAAGGTATGGGCACTATGAGTTTTTGGTGATGCCCTTCAGACTTACTAATTCCCCTGAAATCTTCATGGATTTGATGAATAGAGTCTTTAGATATTTCCTCGACAAATTTTTGGTAGTGTTTATCGATTATATTCTCATATACTCCAAGAGAAAGGAGGAACATGAAGAACATCTAAGACTTGTGTTGGCGATATTAAGAAAAGAGAAGTTGTACGCCAAGTTCAGCAAGTGTGACTTTTGAATGAATCAAGTCACGTTCTAGGGACATGTGATCACAAGTGAGGGAATTTCTGTGGATCCTTCAAAGACAAAGGTGATTGAGGAATGGCCCAGGCCCTCTAGTGTCACCGAAATCCGTAGTTTTCTTGTATTAGCTGGGTACTACCGATGTTTTGTGAGATAGTTCTCACGATTGCCAAGCCCGCTAACTAAGTTAACAAGGAAATGGGTAAAGTATGTCTGGATGGAAGAATGTGAGGGAAGATTCAAGGAGCTAAAGAGAAGGCTGATCACTGCACCTGTACTCACACTACCGAAAAGTGGAGAAAGTTTTGTGATATAAAGTGATGATTCAAAGAAATGCTTGGGTTGTGTAGTCATATAAAATGATAATGTGATAGCCTACGCCTAATGACAGTTGAAGATCCATGAGAAGAACTACCCGAGACATGATCTAGAGATGGCAGCCATGATTTTTGCCTTGAAAATCTAGCGGCACTACCTTTATGTAGAGAAGTGTGACATATACACCAACCACAAGAGCCTAAAGTATATATTCACACAAAAGGAGCTCAACATGCATCAAAGGATATGGTTAGAGCTAATCAAGGATTATGATTTCTCTATTCACTATCATCCTGGAAAGGCGAACATGGTAGCTGATGCTCTATGTTTAAAAGAACCTGCTACTCTATCCATGTTGCAGATTGAGAAAGATTCTATCTTCTTAGATATGAAAGGATGGATTTGGAAATCATAAGGGCATGAGATACATCCTACCTTACCCAAATGATTGCACAACCATCTATCCAAGAGAATATTAATGAAGCACAAAGGGATGATGTGGAGATACAAAAGAGGGTGAATGCAGTAAAGGAAGAGAAGTTGCAAGAGTTCTATATCGATGATGATGGCGTGATTCGGTTTGGAACGTGGCTTTGTGTGACTTCATCACCCAGATCAAAGAAGGAGCTATTGGATAATTCACATAGCTCAACATTCTCTATCCATCCTAGGAGTACTAAGATGTATCGTGATCTCCGAGAACACTTATGTTGGGATAACATGAAGAAGGAGATTGCAGGATATATATCAAGATGATTGGTATGTCAGCAAGTTAAAGATGAGTGACAAAAGTCCAAGGGTATGATGCGGCCATTGCCTATACCCATGTGGAAATGGAAAAATGTTACTATGGACTTTGTCATAGGTCTCCTGAAGATGTCAAAGGGAAATAATGCGATATGGGTTGTGGTTGACCGAATCACCAAGACTGCCCATTTTATCGCTATTCGGGAAGACCCCTCGCTTGAACAGCTTGAAAGGATATATGTGAAGGAAGTGGTGAGATTTCATGGGGTTATACTCTCAATTGTCTCTGACCGTGATCCAAGGTTCACATCTAAATTCTGGAGGAGCCTTCAATATGCTTTGAGTACTAAATTAAATTCTAGTACAGCCTATCACCCCCAAACTGATGGCCAGTCTGAAAGGACTATTCAGACACTTGTAGATGTGATAAGAGCCTGCTCTCTTGAATTTAAAGGTTGTTGGGATTAGAATCTCCAATTGGTTGAGTTCTCATATAACAATATCTTCCACTCGAGTATTTAGATGGCTCTGTATGAAGCTCTTTATGGGAAGCAATGTAGAACTCCAACCTATTGGGATGAAGTTGGAGAAAGAAAGATACGTGGGCCCGATCTTGTTCAAGAGATGACATAGAAGGTTCAAGTCATCCAGAAACACATCAAATCTTCTCAAAGTTGGAAAAAGAGCTTTGCTGACAACCATCGAAGGGACTTGGAGTTCGACGTTGGAGATAAAGTCTTCCTTAAAATATCTCCATGGAAGAGAGTCATGCGATTCAGGAAGAAAGGTAAGCTAAGCCCAAGGTATATTGGCCCCTTTGAGATCCCTGACCGCATAGGATCCGTGGCCTATCATCTATAACTTCCACCGAATATGGATCAATTTCATGATGTGTTTCATGTATCACTACTGAGGAAGTACATACCAGACCCCTCACATGTACTAAACTCAAAGGTGGAGCAGCTGGAAGATGATCTCTCCTATGAGGAGGAGCCAGTCAAGATTTTGGATCAGAGAGATAAGGTTCTATGCAACAAGACAACCCATCTTGTCAAAGTGTTTTGGAGGAACCATAAGTTTGAGGAAGCAACATGGGAACCCAAAGAGGCAATGAAGGAGAAGTACCCTCACCTGTTTGTGTAAAGTGAAATATCAGGGGCGAAATTCCTTAAGGGGGGAAGAATGTAAAGACCCAATGTTTTTCAATGGAAAATTAACTTCTTATGTTTATGTCATAAAAACAAAAAATAATGAACTACTAAGTGATAAGTGACCTTTAAACAAAATTTTGTCACTCCTATGTTTGGAATTTTGAAAATCCGACATACACGGTTGTGTTCAAGATGATTTTTGGAGTCTAATGAAACAAAAATAATTTTTGTGAATGGTAATGTACCCTTAGGAATAGTAAAATACCCTTATTAATAGTAATATGACCCTTATGAATAGTAAATCATCCAACATAAGAGTAAAATTACCTATGAATAATTAAATAAAATTTAGACATCTTAGAAAGTGACAATTTAACCTTAGTAAACGTTTTGGTATTTTGTAAGTCATAAATAATTAATTATAATTAATTAGTTAATTTAAAAGAATATGTTTTCCATAAAATGTATTCATAAATTATTTAATCAATGTCTTATAGTTTTTAGATAATTTCATAAGGCCCTACATAATTTTTGAAAGCACTATAAAATCAGTTTTGATTTTAAAAACTGTTTTTTAGGTAAATTATGATTTTAATTAAATATTAAATTAATAGTATTTATACAAATATTTTTTAAAAAAGGAATTAATTTTTGGATTCTACATGTCGAAAAATGGTTGGGGTAAATTTTTAGGATTTTTTCTGAGATACTTGAATTTTTGATGAATGGTGAAATACCGTAATTTACAAAATAAGATAAATAAGCTAATTATAGGGTCATGTGTGATGTTCTGATGATGTAAGACCAATGGTTTCGGGATTAAATTATAAAATTACTATTCTTGGTCATTCAAGACTCACTATTCCTTGTCTTGTGGGGAAATAATAAACTAATGAATTTTATATTAAGGAAACCCCTCTCCCCTCCACTATAAAAGCCACCCTTCACACCCTCATTTCATCACATCTCTCAAGATCCAAGACTTCGCTAAAATCTTCCAAAACACCTTCCCTATCCCATACCCCACGTCCAATAGCTTCTGGTCTCATCAAAATACCAATCTTAGGCCCTTATGTAGGTTCTCAAGAGGAAGATTCTAGATGTAATTTCCCTCCCTCTTCTCCGTTAATTTCCTTTCAAGTTCAAGTTCATTTCTTGATCTCTCCCCACCTATATTCATACAAATTGTATTGTAAATCCAGTATTATACATATAATTTAATTTTATGATTCTAATGGGATATTATATCATCCAAACCCCTTTCCCTCTTCCTTTTATTTTATTAAAGAGAACATTGTTCGTGAGGTGTTAATTTATCACCTTCAAGAATGACATTCTTTCTTCTTCCATTTATAACTTCATATCTGGTCATGAAACCATTTTTATGGTTGAAACAGAATATGTTGTATATATTATGTTCTATTTAAAGTTTTTTAAATAACCTATGTCCATATTACAAAGTGAAAAGTTAAAACAAGTTCGTTGTGATCCAAAAACCGCCCAAATTTACCCAAATAACCATCATTTAATTCTTATCTAATGATTCATCCACATGGATCTAATATAATTAATTATAAGATAATTAAAACTACTTTAATATCATTAATTACATGTAATATCATTTCTGGATGTTTACCCATGTTCTACCCGTACTCCAATTTATGAATACAAGTGAACAACACAAGAAAAACCATAAAAACGAACATCCCCGAACAATGTTTTTAAACTCTATAAGCCATCCAAAGGAACATAAAATGACATAATTAAACTATAATGAACCCTATTAATTTAAAAATGGTTCTGTATTTCTAATTAATGAATATAATGTCATTATACAGGACATTAAAGAGAAGGAAGCATTCAGGTACAAGGTAAGGGGAAATTCTTGAACCCAACTTTCATCCTTCGGGTTCTACCTCTTTCACTCCATTTTTGATATGGTAACTCCTTAAAGACCATTTGTTCATAATTTTATTTCCTTTTCTGGGATATACATGTTTTCTAATGAAGTTTATGTCAATCTAAATGTTTTCCGAATGAACCCTTCTCTTAAGAACTCAACTTTTACCTCTCATTCAAGGTTGATAGTTCTTGTATCAAGTATATTGTGCCCTATTTCTTTTGGGAACCCAAAGTTTATGAATTTTTTCTTATGAGATTAAAACCATTCCTTTTAATGGGTTAGTTATGTTCATGTTCATTGTGTCATGCATGATAAATGAGAATGTTATGATGTGACGAGTGCACCCGGAATTATATAGCACAATATGAATGTTTAAATGTGATGAGTGCACCCGGAATTATATAGTGCTCCAATGCATTGGGTAAAGTGATGAATCTCATGAGTAAATCTGAAATGATCTGTGAACAAGATTATAGATTGTTTCACAAGTATGTGTTTTAGTTAACTACTAAGACATGATGTTTCATTTTTATGCTTTGCGACATTTCAAGTCTTTTATTTATGCTCCTCTCATGTTCATGATCTTTTGCCTATGTTAAGATTATGCTCACCCCATGATATATTGTTCTTATCTATCCTCTTACTGGGATTCTAGATCACCCCTTTTGATGTATATCCTCAGGTGGCTACATGTACTAAGGAGAGGACAAGTTCCAATAAGAAGCAAGAGAAGAAGAAATTAAATAAATGTTTATTCCAGATATTGTATTTGTAATGTGTTGTCCTAGTTTTCCCAAGACACTAAGCCTTTGGACCCTCTTTGTGTAATAATATTATGTTTCTTATCTTTGAAATATTTTAATAGTAATGTAATAAATGGTCGGGTCTCTATATAGTGAAACTCTATAGTCAATAACCAACTGGATTCTCTTAACTAACCAATCCAATGGCACTTCCCACCTGTCCTCTTAGAAAATCCAAGGGGTGTCAACCCGTCTAATCAGGATTGACAATAAATTGTAACTTGAACCTATAGATGATTCCAAATAATCCCATGATAATAATACTCAGTGTAACACAATAAATAAACAATACTCTATAGAGTCCTCATGCATGAGCTATTAGAGGGGAACCCATCCTAAGTTATAGTAGTGTGTAAATCATAACATTGTTCCCATGAACGAACCACTAGAGGGGATCCAATCCCAAGGTATAGTGGTATCCAAACATAAACCAAACACCAAGAACACACATGAAAAGACATTTCTTTAAAAAATACATTCATTTTAAAATTAAACATCACATGGAAACCTCTATTTTTCCATAATCAAAATCACTTTCCAAATCATTTTAAAATACCAGCCGATCCTTCATGTAATCCACATTTTCAATCCATTTTCTAGAACAAGCCAAGATTCCCACCGAGCCCATACATCACATGAGTCCAAAAACCAATTTACAAAACATTATAAGGTGCGAATCGGGAATTCACATTACTTCACATGAATAATAACTTTTCAATGACAACACAAAGTGCTAACCTGGCCTTTAACATTTCCAATATATACACATTTAGAAAGCCCTTTCCACACCATTTACAAAGTCAATATAAATCCCAATTTTCACATGAACAATGACAATCAATCATTTACACTCAAAATAAAAAAATTCCCAAGATAAAGTGGAAACATGTAACAACACAAAAATGAAAAACGTGCATTTTATGGAACTTGGTTACCAAGTTTGTCTTAAAGTTCCAAAGTAACCTTTATTCCAATTATTCACCAAACCATATCTCAAAATGCCAAATGGTGTAATATTATAGTAACATATTTGAAACCAATATTAATTTCATATGAACCACCAAAACACAAATTTGGAAATAAAGGGACCATTTTGAAAAAAGAAGTTGGGAATAGAGGAGAAGACTTTGGAAAACCATGGTTCATGGAAGAACTAATTTTCATAATAGTTCCAAATGGGACTCAAGAAACCATTAAAAAACCACATATTTCCAAAATAATCCAACACATCATTTAAAAACCCAAAAACATTTCAAAATTAATTAAAGAAAACCCAAACCAAAATTCAATGGAACTCTTCATGTATCTATAAAAGAACCCAAAACCATTTTTAAGGAAACACAAATTTCTTTTAAACCAACACAAGAAGACACACATAAACATCACAACATAAAAGTTACAAATTCCCACATACAATGTTCAAATCAAAATACAACCACATTACCAAAACATAACCAAGTTAAAAAACTACTCAAAATACCAAATCCCTCTTTAAAAATTCAATTGGAATTTTATCAAACACCTTTCAAGAGAGAAGTAAGAGGAGAAGTGAAAATTGACCAAAACTCAAAGGAACAAACCTAGGGACCTTCAAGAAGCATCCATGGAGGAAGGTGAGAAATAGAGTGGGGTTTTATGAATCACCTTTGTGTGAATAGGTATAATAAGGGATGATAATCCCAAAATAGGGATAAAAAAGTAGAGGGGAAATTAGTAATTTCATATTTTAATGGTCTAGGAAACTCACACGGTTTGACCATATGATTTTGCAAACTGTGTGCCAACCATGAGCACCCTAATAGAAATGAGGGAACCCCACATGGGCTATATTCATGGTATCACAAATCATGAACCAACCATACTAAATTCCATTGTCCAAACTATATAACCCTATACATGCTTAAGGCACAGTTTCCTCTATTAGTGTGCCATGCCCTAGTCACCAACCTCAAGCTACTCAGTTTCTCTCAATCCCCACATAGTTTAGGTTGAGCCATGATCAAACCATTAAAGTTAAACCATTCAAGAAGGAAATGAATTAAATGAATCATCTTCCTTAACAGGATGTATGGTTAACCCTTAAACCATTCTCATAAACCGTGCACAAGAAAAAAACCCACCAAGAAAATATGAAATTAAAAAATATGAACCGGGAAATCATTAAAAACTTCAACCAATGTATCAAAAGCCAAGAAAATAATAAAATAAAATAAATTCTATGGTCGGGGTGTGATAGTTTTGATGAAATATTATATTCAAGTAGTTAAAATGAAAAATATAATGTTTACATATAAAGAATATGTTTTTTAATATTAAATATAAAAATGCTTATTTATATTATCAAAAATTTTAATGATTAAACATTAAAAAATAAGGTTGTTTTTTGTAGTTGTGAACATCATACTATATAGATAAATTGAATCATTTATTTTTTCAATGAACCATTAAAATTTTAGATATATTAAAAAAACTTTTTTTATGGAAGACTTTATGATAGTTATCAAAATCATACACCAATAACCATTTTATTGCATTGTTTAGGTTAAAAAATTATAATTATCATCAAAATTTTATACTAATAATCATTTAATTATTTAAAAATTGAATCATTTTTTAAAAATTATATACTAATTTTAACAAAGAGATCCAAAATCTTCCATTTTTTAATGAACCATTAAGATATCAGATATGTTAAGAAATTTTATTTTTATATAAAAAAATACAGTGTTTTACTAAAGTAGTATGAATCATATTGTATGCTTAAAATATATTTAAATTTTTGATATGTATGTGATGCGTATAATGGGTAGTGATTTGGTTCATGATCTCATGCTATTATAGGCCCGAGATACCAATATAAAAATATATTATAAAGTTGTGATATAAAATATATGGTATTTCATTACATTTCAGATTTCCAAAATAGTTTATTTTGTATTATGTTTAATTAATATATATCATTTATGTCTTGATAAATGTTCCAATATAGTTTAGGTGTTCTTTTGTCATAAACCACAAAATGAATAAATGTTACATATAATTTATAGAGGCTTCCAAGTGTTGGAAGTTGTTATCTAGATATTACATTTATTAAAGTGAGGTTATATAAAGGATGATATCTTTTAACTTTATATATTTAAGATGGATGGAAAAAGAAAAAAATATCTTCTTCTTTATACTCAATTGAACTTTGAGAATACGGTTCTATTAAACTATTTAGAGATCATGGGATCCTCAAAAAATATACATGGATTCTAATGGTCGACATACTCCCTTTAGAGGAAAGAGTTTAAGGGTTGTTTCTTAGTTATATTTATCAATAAAACTTTATCAAGATGGAATATAGAAGGATTAATATTTATATACTCATTTTATTCTCTTCATTATAAATTTTTATTATATTTTGGTGGACTCATATTTAATTGGATTTCTTCTACTATTTATGAGTATAAAATATTCTTACAAAACCCTTCAGTTGTATAATACCTTTTTAAATCATGGAATAAATATGTTTTCATACTGATTTTATAAAGAACATTCATATCTCAAGATTTATTTTACAATATCATAAGGTGGGATATGAAATGGATAATTGTTATCCACTAGATTTCCATGATGTTAAATATGATATATAATATTGTATGGTTTAATACATGTGTTATTTTATGTCTCAAGGTATAATAAGAGGATTAATTTCATATGATTCATTAATAATTGTGAATTTTCACTATATCACATGCTAAGATAATGGTTATTGTAGGATAAAATTAATAATTTTTTTGTAAAATAGAGCCTCATACTGTATGGGTAGTATATGTGATATATTCATCTGTGATATAGTTAAAATATTAAAATATTCTATTGAAACAACATTGACTCTAATAACCTAGAGACAATGGTTATCTTATTACATTGGAACAAGATATAAGATATCAAATCCTGAGGGACTCAATAGTTTAGAAATCTTGGCATAGTAGATATATATACTCAATTCTCACATTATATTTGAAATCATGAAATAAAACTTAAAATTATAGTTAGAACATTATTTTTTATTATAATACATCCCAAAAATAATTTATAGATCCCTTATTGGTATCAAGAGGAAAGGAAAACATAATAAAAGGTGATATCAGATGCTTATTAAGGGAAAACATACAATAGAAGCTATCATATAACAAACAAATCTTCAATGATATGGAAGAGATAAATAATAACAAAATATTACATATAAATAATATCATAAATGGGGAATATATAAATGGATGACATAAAAATATAATTAATAACATGTATAACAATATCTAGTTTCATAATGATAGGATGAATAATGCTGAAAATCATAATCTTGCCATCAATTCTTTATGCCAAGACATTGTACATAATTAGGTAAGACATATACAAAATACCCAAAATAATTTTTCTCATGAGACATAATAATGCATTGAGTGACTATAATAGGGACTTACCATCACATACTTTGTACAATGCATTCATTACATGAAATAAATAAATAATAATTGAATAACTAATCACCATAAATATTCATATTGGAAACTAAAATGTGAAATGTTAATATTTTCCCTAGCCAATAAATAAAACAAAATGATCATAAGACATTGATAAAAATAAGGTGGATTGTATCATTAGAGTATACCCACTATAAATCATAAGAATAATTAAATTATATTAACATATATGAAAATAAATTTAAAAGAACATTCGAGCCTTTCTTTGAAAACATGAGAAAATATCCTTTTCTTATGATATCTTTTTAAATAAAAATTTACATAATTTTTAGAAAATGGTTTTATTTAAAAATAACCATGGAAAAATCTATGTAATATTTAAAGGTAAAAGTAGTCATGACAACAGGAATTGTCATTGATTTAGTAAATATTAAAACAATGATTACTTTCACACTTTTGATAAAAAGTCAAAAGCATCTTATTCAGAAAATTGCAAGGAGATTCTTTTAAAAACATTGAAAAAGAATTAAAATATGTTTGAAAATGATTTTGAATAATAATTTTATCATAGAGAAGAACATTGTTGAAAACATTTTAAAAAACATGAATATAGAAGAAAAATTTTGTCGACCAAAGAGGAAATAAGGTATACTTTTCTTAAAAACCATTTTTATTGATTGTATTACATTCCAAAGTGAGGAAAATGAAAGGAAAAAAATGTAAAATATGTAGATAACCATAGGATAGGTTAATAAATTAATTTTAATAGATAATACGATTATAATTTACTTAATTTAAATTTAAATATATACAATCCGAAAATGGAAATGAGATTATAGAATAAGCCCATACCATAGATTTTAGCTTGGTCGTACATGTTCCAACTTTATGTATAATGAAATTATAAAAATTGTTTACTTCCATAATTTTTTTATCTTTATTATCTTATCATAATTAATTTTATTTCATTTATTACCCTATCTTTTATAGTTACTAAATCGATTAAGTCCATGTTTAATGTTTTAGGTTGTTCAGTTCATAATCCCAAAACAACCTCAGTAGGTTGACCATAGTAAAAGTTTCATTGATCTATAATATAAATAATATTATTTCTGAAATATTTACCATTTTAATACATTAAATAAAATTTTGGAACCAATAATGAAAGTAATTCATGGAAAATGAAACATGTATCTTTATGGAGACAATAGTCCATTCAAATACACGAAAAACATTTTCCATTCACTAAGGGATGAAAAATAAATGAAATAGATAAAATTTTAATTTTATAGAATAATAATATTATAAATATGATATGTATTCATTAAATATATTATTTTTACCATCCATGTAAATAAAAACTTAAAAAATAACCACATCGTTTTGTGGAGGTGGTAGTCCACACATAGGCACGAGCAACGTTATCATTTTCCAACAGATGGAAAGAATGAAGGTATATTATATATTATAATTACATGATCATAGTTATTTCATAAATATCATACATAAAAATTATATCCATCATAGTAACTAACCATGTTGGATGGTGAAGAAAAATTAAATACAACACTCCATGGAGATAGTACTCCACACGTACGTTGGAGTGATGCTTTCATTTCCCATTTTATAGAAAGGTGGTGTATATATTTTTTGAATAAACATAATAAAATTTTATTATATTTAAGATACTTATATTATAATATCATATTTTTAGGGAATAATTAAAGGAGTTATAATCATAAATAAAATGAATAAACTTGGTTACATGTTATTCCTATTCTTTGGAAATCCTTATATATTTTACACCTTAAGCATGCATAGGATGATCATAGGGGAAGAAAATAATCTAAAATATGTTGATATGGAATATATGATGGTATTTTTATAGGTATTTTATGATCTAAGTGGATCATAATTTGTTAATAAGAGTGGAGAGCGAGATCCCTTTATAAGTGAGGTGGGTGGAAATATTTTAAATACTTGAGATATTAATATATATTATATGTCTTACTCAAGTATAATTTCTAAAAATTATAATTGTTTTGAATATTATAGGGATAAGGTCAATATATGGTCATCCAACAGAATTTAGACATGTTTTTTGGTCATTTTATCCCTTATCATTTAGTCTAACACCGTTTTAACCCATTTTACCCTTTTCTAAAGTTTTAAATATTTACCGTGGTTACTATACAATATGAATAAAAATTAAGTTTAGATTATTAACTAATATTAATTATTTTTATTCCAAATATAGAATCTATTTTACAAGATCCAATTTAGTATAGTAATAAAATTAATATCAATATCAGTACATGTCGCACAACAAATAATGTATCTAGAAAAATGAATTTTTAAGTATAAAAACAATTTTATACCAGAATAATATATAATATTGATTAAAATGTCATTAATTGAATTATTTATGACAAAAGGAGGTTTATGTGACTTTAAAACCAATGAAAACAAAATGTTTCTCTAAAATTACATAGTTAAAGAAATGGATCAAAATATTTCTTATATTAGAATAAAAACATTATGTAGATTTAAAAAAATTCAAAAATAGATTTATAAGTTCAAAATAAAATGTTCAAATAGCATATATAACTTCTTATACATGAATGTTTTATATTAATAAGATTTAATAATATCTAAATTTATTCGTATATCATGATAAATTAATAAAAGTGATAGTATTTTCAATATCAGTACTTTTTGACCATTCAATCAAAAATCTACCTCTTTAGAAAAACATAAATATTTCACCCTAATCTAATTTTGACATACTAATTTCAAAAATTAATATCAATTTCCAAATAAAATTTATACCTATGGAAGAAATTATTTCTAATTATTCACACATAAAACACCAAAATACATTTTTTATGAAGAATGCATTCTTATGGAATAAAATGAATTTATTCATATACTTTTCTTGGTAACAAAAATTTGATGAATACAATTCTTTTTAATACATTATTTTTATTAAGGAAATCCATTGTACATATATTTACCTCTACCCAAACAAATAGTTTAAAATATTCATATTTAAATAATATTAATTCATTGTTTTTTTAAGGTCACAGTCGCATATTGTGAACACTATTTGACGTAGTATTCATTCAAATGAAACTCAATTATTGGGGCGTAACATTTTACCCTAGATAAAAAAATTATGTCCTTATAATTTTAATTCCTTTTTAACATATCCTGATATTTTAATATATATTATCAGGAATTTTAATTTCTAGGTTAAGACCAAAGAACTTATTATTTAATAAATAAACACTATATGTACCTTTATAAGTTTTCCACATGTGATGGTGTTTCCAAAAAAGTACATTAATAAGTTATTGATACTTTACTAAAATATTTTATAGTTTTTTCTTCCATTGTTTTAGTCTTAGGAACAATAAGAAAATATACTTACTTGATTACTTTAAACTTTTTAAGAGAATTTTTCCCTTTGACTGAATATTCTAATCAGTTTCCACTTATGATTCTAACAATAAAGTACTGGAAGGATTTTTTGTCTTTGAGTCCTGAAAACCAACCTTGAGTGGATCATAATATCCATAAAAAATTATAAGTTATTTCAAATATTTAAAAAATGACCAGAAAAAGTAAGTTTAATACTTAATATGAATAAACCTTATTATTAAGAAGTAACACATTAATTCCTAAAAAGTCAACAATAAAACCCATAGAAATTTTATAGTACATTATCCTATAAATTATAATACGACTGGTTCAATATATATTGTTTTATGAATCATCTAAAAATTCCTAATTCCTAAAAACAAATTAAACCCAAAAAATCAGGATTATGTTAGAGCCAAACTTAGGTATAACAACCATATTTATAGTAAAGGAATAACTGTTCATCTTAATAGAAATTGCTCAATATATTCTCATTATAACCAGATTCCAACTAGGCATCTCGATAGAAAATTCCTTCCTCATAGTTTCAAGGTATGATTTTATATCAATGAAAAATATAAAAGAGTGCCTAGATCTAGAATAAAATAAAGCATGAGATTATGATCAAAGTATATACTATCAAAACATAAGGAATCTCAACATCAAATATAGTAATTAAATAAGATTTCCCATTCTTCATTATCCTTTTCTGAGATAAATTCCCTTGATTCTTAGATAATTTATTTTCATATTGTTATATATCCTTATAATTGAAACACTAGACATTGGTGGATTCTTTCATTCCCTTACATTCAAGAACTTCATAGCCTTTCTCACAACTCTTGTAACAAACTCCCATTCTATTTAATAAAGCATGAGGGTGTTTCTTTCCACAATTATGACCTCTGGAATGTTCCATACTTCTATTATTTTTCTTTTCCTCATTTTTTTCTTAGTTCTCAATATTTCTTTTATTATCTCAATTTCCATTGAAAATATCCAAATTGAATATTTACTTCATTATCCTAATGACACTTGATACCATTTCATCATATGATGAAAACATTTAACAGAATAGTTAAATTCAGAGGCTTGGATTAATCCCATAAAATAAATGGTCAATATTACATTCTAAATTATGTATGTAGTCTATAACATTCCTTTTTAATAATTTTATGTTTGCATCACAATAGGTAATACTTTCCTCTTTCTTCTATATTAGGATAAAGAATTTCCTTTCTACATTAGCTCATTTCTCATGAGGAAATAATTTTTTATAGAATATAAGTCTTCTATTACATTATCTATACCTCTTAATCCACCTTTTTATATTGAATCAATGACCACTATTGATCAGAATATTACTTTAAACAATATATTTCCATAATAACCTTATCCCATTCATTACTTCAAAATTCCAAAAATATATTTTCAAGTGGATTGATCCACAGTTCATCTATTAATTGATAAGTATTTTCATTAAAGTATTTGTATTTTTGGAACATTATGTGGTACAGCATCAATGAATCATATTGATAAGTAATAATATATTACATATGAGAAAGGATAATAATCATAACATGAGTCACATATCCTAATATAGTCATAATATTCTCAGTTGTAACAACAACCATGTTGGCTTACTCATGAGGGAAATATACACATTGATTACATGTGGTAACATTTTTTCCATTCCTTCTATTTATAACCATTTCTAAACAATTAAATACACTCAATTATATCTTTACATTATGAATCAGAGTTTATAATTCCAAAATAGCGTAATACCTAAAATAATTTGAAAACTTACTCAAAGATAATCTCAGAATCATAAGATTAATATCCTTGGTAATATCTTAAAATAATAATAATATTTTTAGGTCTTATATAATGGTTCTTAAAGTGTGTGTGAATCAAACAATGAATATACATTGAGATTTTCTATCTAGGTTTACAGTCTTAGGCCCACTCATCATACACCGAGTGAAGATCAAGTTGATACTCAACAAGTATTTTTTAGGTTGTTTACCCCTAGGTTCATCCATGCCAAAACCACATCTACTTTCGAGTATCCCGAAAGGGATTTTATAGCTAAGAAAATCCACGCTCTATACGTTATGATTTTTTTTTTCAAGATTTCCTATTCTATTTCTTATCCCTAAATTCTATCATAGGTTTATATTCTCTAATATATGTTTTTCCAAAATATCGTTCCCAAGGGTCCTACTAACCTTCATATGATACCAACTACAATAACCCCAAATACAGTAACCTAGAGCTCATGGTTATATTAATATAATTTCATAAGAGACAGGAGATCAGATCCCTAAGTATCAAATATTTTAGTAGTCTCATGAGACTAGATATACAAAATATTCTCACATTACAATTGAAAAGATTTAATACAATTTAAAATTATAGTTAGAAATTTATTATTTCTTGTAATATATCCCCCAAATAATTAATAAATTATTTATTGGTATCTTTGGGAAAGTAAAATATATTAAAGTTTGATCTTAAATTCTTAGTAAGGGAAAGCGTTCAAATGATCATATCATCGAATAAATAAAGCATGAATAATATAATAGAGAAAAAAAATCAAATATTTCATATTACTAATATCATAAATAGGGATTATATCCATGGAATATATAATGACCTAAATAATCACATGGATAATAATAAATAGTTTCATACTGATAGAATGCATAATTTTAGACCTCATAATCATACCATTAAGCTCTCATTCCATGACATCATAAATAATTATTTAAGGCATATGCAAAATACCCAAAATAGTGTGTCCCATGAAACCTACCTATTCATTGAGGGGATATAACAGTCCCCTCACATTACTTACTAATCATAATGAATTTATCATATGAAATAAATGAAAAAAATTCAATATATAATCAACATAAAAATTTATATTAAATACTACCACATGAAATATTAATATTTTACCTAGTTAATAAATATAACAACATGATCATAATCGATATAGAGAAATGAGTTGGATAATATAATTAGATTATATCCCAAATAAATAATAATAATCATAAAAGAATGTTGGCATAGATACAAATACCTTTAAAAAAATCGATATTTTCTTTTAAAACATGAAAAAATATTATGATAAAATTTTAAAAATAAATTTATAGAATATTTAGGGAATGATTTTATATAAAAATAACCATGGAAAATTATAAATTAATATTCAATGAAAAAAATTGTTATGAAAATGTGAAAATCCTTTGATCCGATAAAGATTAAAAAATATATCTTTCACATTTTTGGTATAAAGTCAAAAGTACCTTGTTTGAAATAAGACAAGAAGTTTCTTTTTAAAACATTGAAAAGAAAGTAAAATATGGTTGAAAATTATTTTAAATAATCATTTTATCATAAAAAAGAACATTCTTAAAAATAATTTAAGAAAAATAGATACAGAATAAAACGTTCATCAACCAAAGAGGAAATAAGGTCAACTTTTCTGAATAAACATTTTCTCAATCATATTAGGTACCAAAAAGAGGAAAATGAAAGGAAAACATGTAAAATCCCTTTTTAACCAAAGGAGAAGGTAATATATGGATTTCATAGTATATGTAACTTATAATTTCCATTTATAGAAATTTAAACTTCAACAATACCAAATAAAATGAGATTATATAATAAGCCCTTAACTTGGATTTCCATTTCGGCAGATATGGTCTAGCCTCCTGTATAATAAACATATATTAATTTTTTAATTAAGAACATTTTATAGGTTTAATCTCTTATCAAAATCCCTTTTATTAAATTTATTACCATGTATTATATCCATAATTTTAATCAGAAAATATTTATCATGTTTAAGTATTAAATATAATTTTATAATGAAACACGAAAGGCGGTCATGAAAAATGAACCATGTCACTTCATTGAGGTAGTATCCCATACATATAAATGAAATATGTTATTATTTTTTACAATATGAAAATGAAAATAAATAGATAAAGGTTTAATTTTATAGAATAATATCATATTAATAATATCGTATTTATTTATTAAATCCATCCATATTACCATCTATGTAATGAAAAAAATGAATCATGAATCACATTGCTTTATGGAGGTGGTTGTCTACACACACACATGAGAAACATCATCATTTTAAAATAGATATAAGGGTTGAAAGGTAGATTATATATTATAATTTAAGAAGCATAATTATATCCTAGATATCATACATAAAATTATATATATAATAATAACCAACTATGAAGAGTTGTGATGAAAAATGAAATACATCACTTCTTGGAGGAGGTAGTCCACATGTACGCATGAGCGATTTTTTTGAAGATCCTTTGGTTTTATTTTTTTTAATGTTTTTGAATTGTTTTCAACATTTTTTCTATGAATATTTTTGGTGTTTTAGGTTAAAATGGGTATCTTCTTAATAGTAGAAAGTTGAGTTACTTCTATCACAAATTCAGATGATGCTTTTCTCTTCTTCAAAGTACCGAATATCATTATCACTAAATGTTCTAATGTTTTACAATATGTTTACTCCCAAAGTTTCCATATAGGGAAAGTATATATAAAGTTTTAGTTATTTTTTATATTGTTTTAGCTATTTGATGTTTGATCGGATGAAGGAGGTTGACTATATTGACTTTAGAAAATCAAGTAGATCATAAAGAGATGATTGGATGAATGAAATCTTGTGAATGATACAGATAGAGAAAACCTATTTTTCCAGATAAACTTTTATAGAAGTTCCACTGGGTAGTCCTTGGAATTTCATTGGATTTAGTGTACCAAATGATCTTTTGAGAGATATCCTGATAGAAAATAACTAGATAGATAAATCCTATGAGGTTACCAGACATAATAAAGATTCATAAATCCACTGAATAAACTTTTGAGAGTCTATCAGATTGAGGAAACCTATACATACAAAGAAATTTGATGTCCTTAGATGTAAAAACTTCATGATTGAAATATTCATTCATTAATTCGTCTGAAAAAGTCTTCTAGATGGAGACGATCTACAAAAATCAGTACCATGAATAGAGTTACTAGATGGGGGAGTTTATATGACGGTCACTAGACAAATAAAAATGAATTTTATAGAACAAATTTTCATTTGATTTTATAAAATATAAAGATTATGATGTTGTTGAGTTGGAAATTCAATAACTAAACATTCATGAAGGAATGTTCATAATTTTGTTTGAGATTTGAGGATGATTTTTTTGTGTTTATTGATGCTGAAATTTGATAAATAATATTTGCTTCTCAAAAATTTACCCAAGAAATATGGTAAAAGCTGTTGTTTGTAGTACAACTTGGGTTATCAAATCCACATAGACCGAAGAAGTAACCTCGAGACACTAAGATTGGATGCAAGGATTGGTTATGAATTGGCTAACTTAGGGGTTGATTTTTATTAAAGAAATAATTATTTAATTTAAATAACAATAAAAAAAAATTTACTTGATCTAAAACAATTAATTAATATGGGTTGATCCTAGGTTGTAGCTTGGGGTGGATTGGATGAATTTGTTTCTTAAAAGGTTTGATATAACTAATTCAAGATGGATCCACAAAACGAGATAATTCCACAAACTCATTCACCATTTTAGTTATTAAAAAATTCCAAGGCTAATCAACAATTCACTTAGAGGATCAATTTCATGATCCCTCCATGTAATTGGATCATATTAGCACTCATAATTTGTCGTTTTTAAACTTGGCAGAGACAAAGAAGAACATAACTCATCGAATGGAAATATTAAAATAATAAATAGATCTTAAAAATAATGTACATGAAATAACATCCAATCCATCTCATGCAACTCCATAGGACCAAACCATAAAATTTTATCCCCCCATATATTCTATTATATGAATGGAAGCTAGAAGTCGACTTAAAGAAGTGGGATTGAAGAAGAAAAACATTAATAAAAATGAACACTCCACCATTGTGTGAGAAATTCAAAAGTGCTGGTGTGAATGAATTCTCACCTTGAGTCAATGGTTTCAACATGTGAAGAAAAGGAAAATAAAAATTGAATAAGATGATAATATTTTATTAAGATACTAAATGTGAAATAAAAATTTATATGGGAAAAATGGATGATGCGATTATAAAATGAAAGAGGGAAATTACAATTGAAAGGAATATTTTCATTCAAAGAAAAATATGAATAGAAAATAAAAAAAGATGATAATTACCTTTACCACTAGATCTTTATATAGGAATATTAAGAGCCTTAGATACATCCCCAATAATAAATTCCATCCCCATTAATTTATAGAGTCAAAAGGAGGGTGAGCAAATCATTTGAATTGGACGTTTCGAAGTTGACCAGGAAAATCATCCCGATTCATCCACATTTTTGATGTGTAAATTTTTAAATGAAGAGGAATGAATATATATGGGGTTATATAATAAAAATATCTTCTTATAGGTTTCATATATCATCTGTAAAAAATTCAATTCATTTTGTTCTTCTGTTTAGAGGTTATGATCGAAATGGTGGACAAACATTATGCTCTCTCAGGTCGGGTCCACCATTTAAATGTCAACTTTAGATCCCTTTATCTCTATGAAAACCTAAAAATTAGATCTGGACGAAATTTAATGAAATTATCCCCATATTTTTTTCTTTCTACAGTAAAATTTGATCTTCATTGGTCTTGGTTTGTGGGCCCCACTTTTGTTTGATGGTCCTTAAGACCATTATGCTTTGTCCAGAAAATTTCTTCATTCATTCTAAAAAATTCTATCTTTTTTTGGGATTCATCCATTAATTCTAAAAGATAAATTTTTTCAAAAAAAGTGATCAATCATATCCCAAAATATTAAATTAAAAAAGTGAATATAATGTTCTCCACAAAATGATGAATGATTGGGCCCATATTTTCATTTTAAACATGAATTGCACTTAAGATGAAAAATGAAGTTCAATTTCTATAATGAATTAAAAATTTTGTCTGTGGACTCTGAAGCAAATTTATATTAAGATATTAAAAATTAATATTATCCACTTTTAGTGGCTAATCACACCCCCAACTTGAGTTTTTCTAGTCCCGATAAAAATATATCTCAAAAATATGAAATTAGAATTCCCTTTTCCAAAAAAAATTTAATACACATTGCTCACACAATGATTTTATACCAAAAAAATTACGAAAACCATCAAAATAATTTAAAAAAAGCTAGGTCCATAGGCATATCCAAATCCTAAGACCATTCTTTTGTTCAAATTAATCACCACATTTCATCTAATTTCAATTAAACATGATGATGTGTTTTGCATCACGAAAGACATGGGGCCCATTTTCTTGTTCAAGGGGGAAAAATGGAAGCGCTAGGTGGGAATCAAATTAAACCTTAAGATGAGTATCCATTTTTTTTTGTTTCTTTTGTTTTTCTGTCATGATTTTTTTGAACCAAAATAGATATGAAAAGACAAACTCTGGGAAAGACAACTATGGAGTCCTGATCCTCAAGTGTCGGACACCCCACATATTGTCAATTCTATGCTCTAAAATAGATATATAAAGTCTAAATCTGGGCAATACAACTATGTAGTCATGATCCCCAAGTGCTGGACACCACATATTTGGATAAAAAATTGGTCTATGTGGTAATTTTTTTTTCATTTTTTTATGTTTTTTTGAATAATAAAATTAAACTAAAAGTGACCCCAAACCCTATGCTACAATGAAAGGGACCCAAGAACTCAAATTTACACCAAAGATCTAATGGACATGCATTTTGGAATTTTTATTAAGAGGATGAAAATGTAAACTTTGACAAATCATATCGTACAACTGTGCTTTTCAAAAACTATTCTCACAAACTTAAACATTCATTCAAATCATAATCAAGGAATTAAAAATCATTTGAAAATCATTTTTCATGTTTCAAAATGTGGATTAATGTTTTCAAGGATAATGATTTTTTTTTTGAATTTAAATTTTTATCATAAAGTCCCAAATTTGTTTCTTCAAAATCCTATATTTTCACTCCCCTAACTTAGAATGAAAATGTCCTTAGTTTTGAAAGAGAAGAGTGAGATTAGAATTGGGAAGAAGTATGGGAGATGTGATTTGAAATTAAATCACAGAATAAAATCACCTTGTTTATTTTTGAATACCCTTCAATGATCAATGGATCAATTTGGATTCATGTCACATGTATACTCTATAGGTATGATTGAAGGTTGGGTTTGAACTCTAGAAGGCATGATTTTAATTTTGAAAAACTAAAATGCATTAACACCTAAATCATAAATGTAACGCCCTGACCCTAGTTACCCAGAGTCGGTGCATTATTACATAACATTGGCATGATCACAAGAAATATCAAATCTCAAAAGACCGATTGGTTTAGTAGCCTTGGAAACACTAGATATATTCATAAGTCTTACATTACATCATAAAATGAAAAACTACTACAACAACATATTGTCTCCATAATCCAAACTCATATCCCCATATAATATCCCTGCAGGTCATTCATAATTTACTTCTTCACTTCTTGGGAAAAATGAAACATAGAAAAGGGGTGAGCTCAAATGCTCAGTAAGGATAACAATATAGCGGAAACTTTCATAAATAAGAATAAACATTTAAGGCAATGTATACTAAAAAAAAATCCTTTAAAACTTGAAATTTCAACATAGTATGGCATAGATATAATTAAATAATTCCATTTAATTATTCACATGGATATTCTACTAATCGAATAATCACATGCAAAAACAATAACCATTTTCATAATGATGTAATGCATAATGCCAGACTATCATAACCACATAGACAAGGCCTCGTGCCAAGACTATAAATAATATTTTTCCAAGGCCTTGTGCCAAGACACTAGTTTGTATCATGAGACCTACCGATACATCGAGGAGCTATAGCGGGCTCCACCCATCACATATTAAGTCCAATGCATTCCCATATGAAAAGGTTTAAACATAACATAAACATTCGTATTAAAACTAGCATACGAAATGTCAATACTTTCACGATAAACCATGAATGGTATAAAAATAGCACATCCATAGTCAAACATATCACAAAACCTTCAATACAACATAGAATTTTTGTATCATAATAAATAAACTTCACATAAGCGTAAAATCCAACAAAGGATGTTGACATAGATGAAATCAAAACTCTTTTTAGAGAAATATCTCTTTTATTTTGAAATCATTTAAGATCCATATAAAATAAAACATTTTCTTTAAAAATATTATTATAAGCTTGTAAGGGAAGCTTCTAAGATTTTATAATGGCGGAAAATAGCTGCACCCGCCGTATAAGTTAAAAAAACATTCTTACCTTAATTTTGTCGAAAAGGTTAAAAAGCACCTTGTTTGGAAAACGACAGAAAGATTCCTTTATAAAACTCTTATAAAAAGTCAAACAAGGGTATAAATGACTTTAACCCATATTCTTGTCAATAGTAAAAATGTTTTGAAATACATTTTTAAGAAACATGGATGTGGATGATAAAGAGATCCTAGTAGATTATTACGTATAAACAACCTCGGATAATGAAGAGATTGCGAAATAACCATTACCTTGTACTTTTCCTTGGTTGGGGTAGGTTAACCTCCTATATAATGGTGAAATAATTGTTATTAAATTATACAAGAATCATATATATTAATATGATATCATATATGATCTTTTAACATTGATTTGTTAATAATATCTTTGAATTATCGTCGTTTCGGGTGTTAACTTACTCGTTTTATTTTATATGTTCTATTACATAAGCCATGTTTTTCATGGATAGGTTGTATATTTTTCATATAAAGAATGATATCAAGTCCTTAAACATCATTTTTAAATCATCAAATGATAATTATACTTTAATGGATATGATGGAGAATGAATCTCATCGCGTTCGTGGAGACGGTAGTCCGTACGTACGCACGGGCAACAATATCATTCTTTTGATATCAAAATAATATATAAATGGATGGTATATCATATATAAAGCATCATTAAAATGTTATATTTATTATTTACATGAGTTACGCATCATTATTATACCCATCCAAATAATAATATATTGAATAACAATTACACCACGACGTGGAGACGGTAAGCCGTACGTACGCACGTATGGTGACATGTTATTCAAAGAGTGGATAGAATAATGAATATGGTTGTAACATATTTATAATAACATCACAGTATATGTGAGATACTGGAGTTATTATTTTATAATGGTAACAACAAAGAAAGAAGAAGTGGAAGAAGAAAGGAACTTGAAAAGGGGTGGTGAAAACATTACCGCTTCTTCGGGTTCTTCCTTTTGATTTGATCAAAAGGGCTCCTTAGGTTGGCTTTATAATAAAACTAAGGCATCTAGGTTGTAGTGATGGAAGTTGGGAGAGTATTTGGGAAGAGTTTTTCCGAACCAAAAGGTTTTGAATGTGTTAAGAAAAGAGAAGGAGTAGTGCCCTTTTATAAGAGGGGTGAGGGGCACCTTTGGAAAAGCTAGAAATATTAATTTATAATAAATTTATATTCGGTTTCTAAAGGCTCCAAAGTTTATTATTTAAATGTTAAGGTGGGGATGGGTCGAAAAAAACTCAACCAATAGAATTTAGACAGGTTTGGGTACTTATATTAACCTTATCTTTAAGTATTAACTCTAAGTTAATTAGTTTCACTTTTACAATGTCTCTTTGTATTTTTATATAATATGGTTAATAAACATACTATATACATAAAAGAGACCCACAAGTAGTCCATTAATGATGAACCTATCATGATATAAGTCTCTTGGCCGAACCTTAGTTTTTTAGGAATTTAATATCAATTAATAATATAATATTTGTTTTAAGAATTAGTTTATGTCTATTTTGACACTATTCAATAGTTGATTTTTGTGAAACTCATAACAGATTGATTACTTCGAAAAAAGTCAAATAAATCAATACTAATATATCATATTATCCTATAAAATTAGTTTAATTCATTAAAATTTTCATATTATATTTATTTGGGTATTTATAATATCAATTATTTTAATTTTTTACTAATATATTAATTAATTTATCATCATTGTGTCATAAATAAATTAAATTATTTTCTATCTAAAAATTATAAATAAAATATAATTATGTAGGAAATATTTTTATCTTTCTAATGAATATTTATAATATAAAATCCAACATATATAACCCTATGTAAAATTTTTTTTTCTAAAAGATATATGCTTGTGTCATTTTTGTATTCATTTTAACCTAATTAAAATAAAATGTCCTTATCACCTACAAGTGGCACCATGGGGTCCAAAAATCGACCCAAAGATGCCTATGGTCGAAAATTTATCAACCAATAAATCTAGGACACGTTTTAGGGTAATTTAGTATTATTATAATATTATTTTTTTAACCCTTATTTACCGGATTTACCCTTAACCATGGTAAATAAAATATTTACCGCAGTAATTATTCAAAATGTCTGAAAATAAAAGTTACCTATTTACACAATTTTAACATCCTGATTCCAAATATGGAATCCATTTTTCTAAATTAAAAACACAGAAGTGGCAGAAATTAATTTAAAATTAATTCCCGCTGTCAAAACAAAAAGCGTGTTTTTAAGAGATAATAACTATCAAAAGATTGACACTTTTTTATGTTCGGTTTAATTGTAAAATTATGTCCAATGACCAACATTATATTAAATGGTAAAAATATATTCTAAATATACTTTAAAACAACTCAAATTCATAATTTATCACTATTAATTATTTTGATTAAAAAAGTTGTTTTTAATTAAAATTTAGTAATTTTCACTATTCATCAAAATATTAAAGTTATCCGAAAAGTACCAAAATTTCATCTTATGCTAAATTCGATATTCCAAATCTAAAAATGAAGTCCATTTTGAAATATAAAATATATATAATTTCAAAAAGTAGGTATTACTATTCATAACGGCTAGTTTGATTGGTTATGGTGTGTTAGAACTCGGTGTTGCGTACAACACACGCTATCACATTATTCAAAGAGAAGCGTACCATAAGAAGATTGGGGTGTTACATTCTCCCCTCCTTCAAATAATTTCGTCCTCGAAATTTCTAGAATACTTATCACATTAAAAGAATCGGGTGGTTCTTCATCATAAGTTCCTCGGGTTCCCACGTTGCCTCTTCCATCTTATGGTTTCTCCACAAAACTTTTACCAGACGCGTCGTCCGGTTTCTCAGCACTTGTTCTCTCGTATCAAGAATCTTGACGGGCTCTTCACAATAAGACAGATCAGATTCTAGTTCTAATTCTTCATAGGTGAGTACATGCGTTGGGTCAGGCATGTATTTCCTCAACAGAGATACGTGGAACACATCGTGAACTTTGGAGAGACTTGGCGGCATTGCCAATCGGTAAGCTACAACCCCAATTTGTTCTAGAATTTCGAAGGGTCCGATGTACCTGGGACTCAATTTACCTTTCTTACCAAAACGTATGACTCCCTTCCATGGAGATACCTTCAGGAAAACATGATCACCGACTTGAAATTCCAAATCCTTCCTTCGATTATCGGCATAGCTCTTCTGCCTACTTTGAGCTGCTTTGATGTGATTTTTGATTACCTTCACCTTTTCCACCGTTTCCTCCACCAGTTCTGGGCCTACAAGTTTTCTTTCACCAACGTCATCCCAACAGGTTGGTGTACAACATCTCTTTTCGTATAACGCTTTATATGGTGCCATCTGAATACTCGAATGGAATCTATTGTTATAGGAAAATTCTACCAGAGGTAAATATTGATCCCACATACCCTGAAAGTCAAGTGAGCAAGATCTCAACATGTCTTCTAAGGTCTGAATAGTCCGTTCTGATTGTCCGTCTGTCTGAGGGTGGTAAGCAGTGCTCAAATGAAGTTCAGTATCTAGGGATTTCTGAAGACTTTTCCAAAATCTTGAATTAAAATGGGGATCACGATCAGAAACAATTGATAGGGGTACTCCATGAAGTCTCACAACTTCATTAATATATAGTCTTGCTAGACGTTACAGGGGTAGATCTTCTCTTATAGTAAGAAAATGTGCTGACTTGGTAAGATGATCAACAATAACCCATATTGCATCATTCCTTCTAGGAGTCTTTGGTAGCCCCATGACAAAGTCCATCGTAATGTTGTCCCATTTCCACTCCGGTATGGGAAGAGGTTGCATGACTCCTCCAGGCTATTGCCTTCCAGCTTTCACTTGTTGACAAACCATACATCTTGATACAAAATCAGTAATCTCCCTCTTCATGTTGTCCCACCAAAAATGTTCCTTCAAATCTCTATACATTTTGGTGCTCCCAGGGTGTATAGAGAAATTGGAACTATGAGCATCATCCAGCAATTCCCTTTTTAGATTAGGTAAATCGGGAACACAAAGCCTCTTCCCGAATTTTAAAATTCCATCTTCATACACAAAGTCTCTCAATCTCCCATCATTCACAGCTTTAATCTTCTTTTTAAATTCTTCATCATCGGTCTGAGAACTCTTAATACTTTCTAGTAAAGATGGTTTGGCAACCATTTGAAAAATAATTGATGTTTCGCCTTCCCTGGTTATTCCCATGTCCATCTTCACTAGATCCATGAAAATTGGATCCCTTTCAATTCTCATATTGTTCAAAACTCCATGGTATTTTCTGCTCAAAGCATCCGCCACCTTGTTTGCTTTCCCCGGGTGGTAGTGTATCATACAATCATAATCCTTGAGTAATTCAAGCCATCTCCTTTGCCTCATGTTGAGTTCTTTTTGTGAGAAAATATACTTCAAACTCTTGTGATCAGTATAAATCTCACATTTTTCACCATAGAGGTAGTGCCTCCATATCTTCAAAGCAAAGATCACAGCTGCTAACTCGAGATCATGAGTAGGATAGTTTTGTTCATGAATTTTCAACTGTCTTGATGCATAGGCAATAACTCTATCATTCTGCATAAGGACACAACCAAGTCCTTTCTTTAATGCATCACAATAAATAACGAACCCATCATTCCCTGATGGTAGAGTCAATATAGGAGAATTGAATAATATTCTCTTCAGTTCTTCGAAACATTCTTCACACTCTTTTGTCCAAACAAATTTAACCCCTTTATGTGTGAGCTTCGTTAATGGGTTAGCCAATCGGGCAAAATTCTGGACGAAACGTCGATAATAACCTGCCAAACCAATAAAACTACGTACCTCAGTTATACTCTTAGGTGATGGCCATTCTTGGATTGTCTTGGTCTTAGAAGGATCAACAGAGATTCCATATTTAGAGACAATATGGCCAAGAAAAGAAATCTCATGGATCCAGAATTCACACTTGCTAAACTTTCCATAAAATTCATGCCTCCTCAGAGTCTTCAAGATAATGCGCAAGTGATTTTCATGATCTTCGAAGGTTTTGGAGTATACCAAGATATCATCAATAAATACCACCAAAAATTCATCGAGATACTACTTAAAAACTCTATTCATAAGATCTATGAATACAGAGGGTGCATTAGTCAATCCAAACGGCATTACAGTAAACTCGTAATGCCCGTACCTAGTTCGAAATGCTGTCTTCGGAATGTCTTCCTTCTTCACACACAACTGATGGTATCCAGATCGAAGGTCAATATTTGAAAAGTATTGAGCTCCATGCAGTTGGTCAAATAAATCATCAATACGAGGTAGGGGATACTTGTTCTTTATCGTTATAGCATTGATCTCCCTGTAGTCGATACATAACCTCATAGATCCATCTTTCTTTTTAACAAAAAGAACAGGGGCTACCCATGGAGAAACACTAGGGTGAATAAATTCTTTATTACTCAACTCCTCTAGTTGTTTATTTAGTTCGACTAACTCTACAGTGGCCATTCTATAAGGGGTCTTCGATATAGGCCTTGATCCAGGAATTAAATCAATGGAAAACTCAACTTCTCGTTCTGGAGGATGTCCAGGTAAATATTCCGAAAATACATCTACAAATTCTTTCACAACAGGTACATCCTCTATTTGAACATTCCTTTCCTCACCCACAATAATTTCATTCTCTTCCTCCCCAATAATTGAATTAAGTTGAGCTCTTGGGGGTGGATCTAAATAAGAATTAGGTGGTGACGATTATGCTCTAAAGATAAGGTGTTCCTTATCATTATCATCAAGAATCATAACCTCTTTCTTCTTACAATAAATCTTCGCATCATAGTCCGAAAGCCAGTCCATACCGAGGATTATATCAAACTCAATCATAGGTATGACGATGAGATCAGCAGATAATGAACATTTATGTGCTCTAATGAGGACTGATTCACAAAACTTTGTTGCAATGATACTTCCCTTAGGAGTTTTAACTGACAACTCCCTTGTTAAATCAAATTGGAAATATCTAATTTTCTTAGCAAACTGGGAAGATATGAAACTATTCGATGATCCAGAATCAAATAATGCATTTTCTAAACTTGAGGAAATCATTAAATTACCTACCACCACGTCTTTTGGAGCTTCTACCTCAACAGTAGTGATAGCATAAGCTTGGCCTTGATCCCTTGGCCTTTTCTGAGGTAAGTTCTTCTAACGCTTAGGACATTCATTTGCATAATTTCCCATCTCCCTGCAATTGTAGCACTGAACATTGGTAGCTTCCTTCTTCCCTTTGCAATCACGAGCTTGGTGGCCTTTTTCACCACACTTGTAACAGACTCCCATTCCCTTCAAGCAAGTACCAGGATGTTTCTTCCCGCATTTACCATAAGATGGATATTCAACCTTTCCCTTCTTCCCCTTATTTCCATTCCCAGATTGATCAGCAGGTCTCTTCTTCTCTTGCTTTTCTTTAAAGTCATAAGACTTAGAGAATTCCTTTTCGGTCTTGATAGCACATGAGACAATGTCTTCGTACAACGAAAAGGATTGTGAGACTAATGCTCGACGAAGAAATGGTTTTAACCCATCAAAGAAATTATCAATCTTACTTCTTGGGTTATGTATATAATCTCCAGCATACCTTGCTAACCTTGTAAAATTAGCCTCATACTTTGCGACATTCTCATCCTCCTTCTGTATCAGACTCAGAAATTGCCTTTCCATATCTGATTGATGGTCACGAGGAAAGTATTTTTCTAAAAACAGATCTTTGACCTCCCTCCATTCCATATTTGATACTTCATCATCTTCTTTCATGTTTTTAATCAATGACCACCATTGATCAGCATCTCCAGTGAGGCGGTAAACTACCATGATAACTTTTTCCCTTTCACTTCTCCCCAAAGCCTGAAATATTTTCTCAAGGGAATTTATCCATTGCTCAGCTACTAAGGGATTTGTACTCCCATTGAACGTTGGTGGTTGTTGCCTCATGAATCGATCTAACATTGATCCTCCATGCTGTGGATCAGGATGCTCCATATGATTAAGGTTATTATTCATAACCTGAGTGAGTTGTCCCAGTATGGTGATTAGCTGATCGGCACCAGTTGCATCACCAGCTCCACTATAATTATCTTGAGAAGGAGGGAAATCCCTACATGGAGTGCGTGCATTGATACGGTTTCCATTTCTTCCAATAGGCGCCATTTCTAAACAATGGAATAAACTAGATCAGTTTATGAATCAAAATACATAATCCCATACTTATAAAACACTTAACATAAATTGAACTATTTATGGATATAATCCATAATCATAAAAATGTTTTCTTTAAGGAAGTATATACTTATAAACCCTTCATAATGATTTGTAAATAAAATGAGATTTATCCTAAGCATATCCCCCGGGAGTGTCGTAACCAAGAGTGCAGCAATGCCCATTGTCGTGCACCAGTTCCTGTTCGAGTCTAGCTCAAAGCGGTGTTTTCGGGTTTTACCCCTAGGTACATCTGTTCCAGAGCCGCCTCTGCCTGCTCGTATCCAGACAGGGATGTATTGCTCGGAAAACTCACAAAATCTCTACAATACCAAAATTCTAGGAAGTTCTTTTATACTAATCCTCAAAGTTCATCTTAAGTCTACGTGCTCTAATCAGAGTTTATCTAAATCTAGCTTCCAAGGTTTGTACTAAAATTCCTCTGATACCAACTGTAACGCCCCGACCCTAGTTACCCAGCGTCGGTGCATTATTACATAACATTGGCATGATCATAAGAAAGATCAAATCTCGAATGACCGATTGGTTTAGTAGCCTTGGAAACACTAGATATATTCATAAGTCTTAAATTACATCATAAAATGAAAAACTACTACAACAACATATTGTCTCCATAATCCACACTCATATCCCCACATAATATCCCTGCAGGTCATTCATAATTTACTTCTTCACTTCCTGGGAAAAATGAAACATAGAAAAGGGGTGAGCTCAAATGCCCAGTAAGGATAACAATATAGTAGAAACTTTCAAAAATAAGCATAAAAATTTAAGGCAATGTATACTAAAACAAAAGCCTTTCAAACTTGAACTTTCAACATAGTATGGCATAAATATAATGAAATAATTCCATTTACTTATTCACATGGATATTCTACTAATCGAATAATCACATGCAAAAACAATAACCACTTTCATAATGATGGAATGCATAATGCCAGACTATCATAACCACATAGCCAAGGCCTCGTGCCAAGACTATAAATAATATTTTTCCAAGGCCTTGTTCCAAGACACTAGTTTGTCTCATGAGACCTACTGATGCATCGAGGAGCTATAGCGGGCTCCACCCGTCACATATTAAGTCCAATGCATTCCCATATGAAAAGGTTTAAACATAACATAAACATTCGTATTAAAACTAGCATACGAAATGTCAATACTTTCACCATAAACCATGAATGGTATAAAAATAGCACATCCATAGTCAAACATATCACAAAACCTTCAATACAACATAGAAGTTTTGTATCATAATAAATAAACTTCACATAAGCGTAAAATCCAACAAAGGATGTTGACATAGATGAAATCAAAACTCTTTTTAGAGAAATATCTCTTTTATTTTGAAATCATTTAAGAACCATATAAAATAAAACATTTTCTTTGAAAATATTCTTATAAGCTTGTAAGAGAAGCTTCGACGATTTTATAACGGTGGAAAATAGCCGCACCCTCCGTATAAGTTAAAAAAACATTCTTACCTTAATTTTGTCGAAAAGGTTAAAAACACCTTATTTGGAAAACGACGGAAAGATTCCTTTATAAACAACTTATAAAAAGTCAAACAATGGTATAAATGACTTTAACCCATATTCTTGTGAATATTAAAAATGTTTTGAAATAGATTTTTAAGAAACATGTATGTGGATGATAAAGAGATCCCAGTAGATTATTACGTATAAACAACCTCGGATAATGAAGAGATTGTGAAATAACCATTACCTTGTACTTTTCCTTGGTTGGGGTAGGTTAAACTCCTTTATAATGGTGAAATAATTGTTATTAAATTATACAAGAATCATATATATTAATATGATATCATATATGATCTTTTAACATTGATTTGTTAATAATATCTTTGAATTATCGTCGTTTCGGGTGTTAACTTACTCGTATTCTTTTATATGTTGTATTACATAAGCCATGTTTATCATGGATAGGTTGTATATTTTTCATATACAAAATGATATCAAGTCCTTAAACATAATTTTTAAATCATCAAATGAAAATTATACTTTAATGGATACGATGGAGAATGAATCTCATCGCGTTCGTGGAGACGGTAGTCCGTACGTACGCACGAGTGACAATATCATTCTTTTGATATTAAAATAATATATAAATGGATGTTATATCATATATACAGAATCATTAACATGTTATATTTATTATTTACATGAGTTACGCATCATTATTATACCCATCCAAATAATAATATATTGAATAACAATTACACCACGACGTGGAGACGGTAAGCCGTACGTACGCACGTATGGTGACATGTTATTCAAAGGGTGGATAGAATACTGAATATGGTTGTACCATATTTATAATAACATCACAGTATATGTGAGATACTGGAGTTATTATTTTAGAATGGTAACAACAAAGGAAGAAGAAGTGGAAGAAGAAAGGAACTTGAAAAGGGGTGGTGAAAACATTACCTCTTCTTCGGGTTCTTCCTTTTGATTTGATAAAAAGGGCTCCTTAGGTTGGCTTTCTGATCAAACTAAGGCATATAGGTTTTATTGAGGGATGTTGGGAGAGTATTTGGGCAGATTTTGGACGAACCAAAAGGTTTTGAAGGTGTGAAGAAAAGATAAGGAGGAGTGCCCTTTTATAAGAGGGGTGAGGGGCACCTTTGGAAAAGCTAGAAATATTAATTTATAATAAATTAATATTCGATTTCTAAAGGCTCCAAAGTTGATTATTTAAATGTTAAGGTGGATATGGGTCTAAAAAAACTCATCCAATAGAATTTATACAGGTTTGGGTACTTATATTAACCTTATCTTTAAGTATTAACTCTAAGTTAATTAGTTTCACTTTTACAATGTCTCTTTGTATTTTTATATAATATGGTTAATAAACTTACTATATACATATAAGAGACCCCCCAAGTGGTCCATTAATGATGAAACTATCATTATATAAGTCTCTTGGCCGAACCTTATATTTTTAGGAATTTAATATCAATTAATAATATAATATTTGTTTTAAGAATTCTTTTATGTCAATTTTGACACTATTCAATAGTTGATTTTTGTGAAACTCATAACAGATTGATTACTTCTAACAAAGTCAAATAAATAAATCCTAATATATCATATTATCCTATAAAATTAGTTTAATTCATTAAAAGTTTCATATTATATTTATTTGGGTATTTATAATATCAATTATTTTAATTTTTTACTATTATAGTAATTAATTCATCATCATTGTGTCATAAATAAATTAATTTATTTACTGTCTAAAAATTATAAATAAACTATCATTATGTAGTAAATATTTTTATCTTTCTAATGAATATTTATAATCAAAAATCAAACATATATAACCCTATGTAAAATTATTTTTGCTAAAAGATATATGCTTGTGTCATTTTTGTATTCATTTTAACCTAATTAAAATAAAATGTCCCTATCACCTAAAAGTGGCACCATGGGGTCCCAAAATAGACCCAATGATGCCTATGGTCGAATATTTATCAACCAATAAGGCTAGGACACGTTTTAGGGTAATTTAGTATTATTATAATATTATTTTTTTAACCCTTATTTACCGGATTTTACCTTAACCATGGTAAATAAAATATTTACCGCAGTAATTATTCAAAATGTCTAAAAATAAAAGTTAACTATTTACACAATTTGAACATCCTGATTCCAAATATGGAATCCATTTTTCTAAATTCAAAACACAGAATTGGCAGAAATTAATTTAAAATTAATTCCCGCTGTCAAAACAAAAAGCGTGTTTTTAAGAGATAATAACTATCAAAAGATTGACACTTGTTTATGTTCGGTTTAATTGTAAAATTATGTCCAATGACCAAAATTATATTAAATAGTAAAAATATATTCTAAATATACTTTAAAACCACTCAAATTCATAATTTATCACTATTAATTATTTTGATTAAAAAAGTTGTTTTTAATTAAAATTTAGTAATTTTCACTATTCATCAAAATATTAAAGTTATCCGAAAAGTACCAAAATTTCATCTTAGTCTAAATTCGATATTCCGAATCCAAAAATTAAGACCATTTTGATATATAAAATAAATATAATTTCAAAAAGTAGGTATTACTATTCATAATGGCTAGTTTGATTGGTTATGGTGTGTTAGAACTCGGTGTTGCGTAGAACACACGCTATCACATTATTCAAAGAGAAGCGTACCATATAAGCTTGGGGTGTTACAATAAACAAAAGATAAATTATATCACATTAGAAACCCCAAGGGGTTCTCTTGAAGAAAAACACAAAAACACACAAAATAAAATAAAAAAAATGCAGAAGATGGGTTGCCTCCAAGAAAGCTCTTAATTTAAAGTCGTTAGCTCGACTTGGACCCCCAAAATTATACAATTACAACTTTAAACATTTTTAGGACCCCATTATTATCCAATTAAATAATATTTAGATTAATTATTTTTTTTAGAAGTTGTTTCATGTGAAATCCCATGTTTAATAATGAGTTTGAATGTCAAAGGAATTTTAGTAATGGCTGATTGAATTTCATCTGGAGTCTTTCCAAATATTCCAAGGTTCATTCTTCCTTTGTGTGATTATTAATTAAAACAGATGATAATTGCATGGTCTTGGTGATCATAAATGGAGGTATTATTGAGTTGGGAAGGAAGGAAAATAATTTTGAGCCCGGGTTGATTGAAATTTCTAAAATAATATTGAAAAATTGGATCAAAATTAGTTTATTCTCAAAAAATTTTAGAAATAATTAGTTCATTTGGAAAATGAGATTCCTCCAAAAAATTTCTAGTTGAATGTCGAGAGTGGTTAGGGACTCAATATTTGTTATCTCTTCCAATGTTTCAAAGATCTTTGATTCTAAAAAATCATTATTGGAGAAATATTTTGGACACTTAATCCATGAAGATAAATTTTTCCCTTGTGAATCCAAAAAATTAATTTCGATGTGATTTAAATACCCTTCGTTATTTCTTTGATCTTCTTCAGTTATCCCATATACAAAGGTTATTTCTTTTTTTAATTCATGAGAGGTTTTTGGGTTAAAATATTTATCTATAAATAATTTGTAAAGGGTATATTGAGTGGGAATAGGTTCCTCAAACCTCTTAATTCTTTTTAATTCCTATCTCAAGGTTGAAACTTCCGAATTCATTATATCCATTTTTTCACCCAATTGTTCAAGGAGTTTTTGAGGATTTTGATGTATAGGATTTTGTACATTGAGAACTTAATTAAGTTTTATCTCTTTAATAATCCTCAAGAGGGCTGTAAATTGATCCTTAAAATAATAATCATCCCATTGATTGTACATCTCATCGGGTGTGGTGTTTTCAATCAAGGTTTGGTCAATGAAATTCTCTATGTGAGATGTTTCCCAATATTGATTTCACATTTGATTATATCATTGTTTTATGAAGGGATATTGTGGAAGATAATCCATTTGAGTTGATTGAAAATTGGTTTTGGGATTATTTGGATACACCGAAACAAAAAGGGGAATAGAGAAGAGAAATTAGGGTGAGAATAGAGAATTTGGGGTGAGAAAAGAAGATGAGTGTCAAAGGTACTTACTTGGGTCCCTAGAAACAACACCAAAATTTGGTTGCATGAAAATTTACCCAATAAATATGGTAAAAGAGGTCATTTTTAGTACATATTGAGTTATCTAATCCTTAGAGACTGAATAAGTAACCTTGAGACACTAAGATTGGATGCGAGGATTGATTATAAAGTGGCCAACTTGGGGGTTGCATTTGATTGAAGAAATAATTATTTAATTTAAAGAAAAATAAAAACATTAATTTAATAGTTATAAATAAATTAATTAATATGGTCCGATCTTAGGTTGTAGCTTTGGGTGGATTGGATGAATTTGTTTCTTAGAATGTTTGATATCACTAATTTCAGATGGATCCACAAAATGGGATAATTTCACAACCCCATTCACCATTTTAGTTATTAAAAAATTTAAATGATAATAAAAAATGCACATAGAGGATCAATTTAATGATAAATACAAGGAATTGGATTGTACTAGCACTCAAAATTTGTCTTCGTTAAACTTGGTGAAGACGAAGAAGAACATAACTCATCGAATAGAAATCTTAAAATAATAAACAGATTTAAAAATTAAAGTACATGAAATAACATCCAATACATCTCATGAAACTCCGTAGGAAAAAACCATAAAAGTTTATCCCTCCATCAATTCCATTATATCTATGTAAGCTAGAAGTTTACTTAAAGAAGTGGGATTGAAGAAGAAAAACATTAATAAAAATGAACACTCCACCATTGTGTGAGAAATTCACAAGTGCTGGTGTGAATGAATTCTCACCTTGATTCAATGGTTTCAACATGTGAAGAAAAGGAAAATAAAAATTGAATAAGATGAAAATATTTTATTAATATACTAAATGTGAAATAAAAATTTACATGGGAAAAATGGATGATGCGATTACAAAATGAAAGCGGGAAATTACAATTGAAAGGAAGAGTTACATTAAAAGAAAAAACTAGATAGAAAGGAAAAACATTATATGTTTATTCCCTTCTCTAAAAAATTATTATATAGTAATATTATGAGTCTTATAGAAATCCCCAAAAACCAATTACATCCCCATTAATTTAGATAGTCAAAAGGAGGGTGAGAAAATCATTGGAATTGGACGTTTCGAAGTTATCTAGGAAAGTCATCCAGATTCATCCCCATTTTTGAGGTGTAAATTTGTAACTGAAGAGGATAGAATACAGAGGGGTCATATAAGACAAATATCTTATTCCAGTTTTCATATATCATATGTAAAAAATTCAAGTCATTTGGTTCATCTGTTTAGAGGTTATGATTGAAATGGTAGACAGACTTTATGGGCATTCCGGTCGGGTCCACCATTTAAATGTCAGCTTGAGATCCCTTTCTCTCCACAAAATCTTCAGAATTATCTCTATAAATAGTTGAATGAAATGTTCCCCATATTGTTTTTCTACATTAAAAATTTGATCTTCATTGGTCTTGGTTTGTGGGCCCCACTTTTGTTTGATGGGCCTTAGGCCCATCATGTTTTGTCCAGAAAATTTGTTCATTCGTGATGAAAAATCTCCATATTTTTTTGGGATTCATCCTTCGATCCTAAAAGATAAAATGTTCCAAAAAAACGATCAATCATATCCCAAAATATCAAATTCAAAAAATTAATATAATGTTCTCCACAAATTGATTAATGATTTGGCCCATATTTTCATTTTAAACATGAATTGCACTTAAGATGAAAAATGAAGTTCAATTTCTATAATGCACTAAAATTGATGTTTTTGGACTTTCGAACACATGAATATTAATATATTAATAATTAATGTTAGCCACTTTCACCAACTAATCAAATGTTAACTCTAAATTTTCAGAATCTATGAAGGTGTTCAAATGAATAATAAGATATGTGGGAGGTTTAAATTTGGAACATGTGATTCCTCCTTGTTTTGTAGTGGAATTATGAGTATATAAAGGGGAGTAGGGTCACTGTGAATTTTTGTTTCTATTTATAGTGAAATCACTAATTTTTTTGAGAGTGTTCTATGTGAGTTACCAACCAAAAATGAAATTGGTTGAAGAATATGAGTACCTGACATAATGTATCATATAAAGGTGCATTAGAAATTGGTGCATCAGATGAAGGTGCATAAAAAATAAGTGCATCAGATAGAGTTGAATTAGATAAAGGTATATTATATAGAGGGGAATTAGATAGAGTTTTACTAGATAGATGCATACCAGAATAAAGCCCACCGGAAATAGGTGAAACAGATAGAGAGTTATTAGACATATAATTTTCAGATAGAGTTTATTGTTAACAATTTTGAATATTTTAATATTGAATTAACTATGAAGAAAAAGAAAATATTATAACTAGTTATAACCAATAATATTTCCTTCTAGGAGATTGAATTATCTTGATGTGAATTGGATCATTTGTATTCACTTACATTATATACTACATATCCATGGATCAATGAGAGTTGAAAACATCAAGGACTAGGTACCCACATGTAATGAATTGGATTTTCCATGTATTATTTTCAAATATTGTATGAATTATTTTTCACTCCAGGAACTAAGATAATGTGTGATTCCAAGACCCACTTTTCCCAGAATAAATGTTTGAAACATATTAAATATAATAAATAAAACACATGCATAGTTTTCATAAAAAAATGAAATATCTTCTAAATAGTCTCTTGGATTAGAAATCTGAGGGAACTGTTGAGCTCGGAATACATATTTTACCCTAGGGGAAACATAACCTTAGTCTATGTGGGTTATTTGAGAAAATCCATCACTGGCATAAAATAAATGAAATAATGAAAAAAATCTGTTTATTTATTTATTTGATGTAGTGGCACAATGACCTAATTTTTTTCTTTAAATGCACACTTATGTAAATTTTTCAGGGTTATCCATATTACCAAAAAAATCATTGGAGTGACTTGGGGAGCGTGGAACTTGATCCAATTGGTGGAAAAAGTCTAAATTGAGAATTAGTGACTGGAATAACATAGAATTGAAAGGTCTCACCAACAACCATGACACCACATCTTACTTCATCAGTGATCAATCCAAATTGAGGTTGGGTAGTTTTTTGATTCGGATTTCTTCCCCGTTATTTATTCCTATGATGAAAATGGATCAATTAACCAACATATTGATTTGTGGATCCAGTGTATTTGTAGGATGGGTTTATTAGGTGTGATTTTGGGAGAATTAATTCGAATTATTGATTTCTTCAATATTATTAAAATGAAAAATAATTGAGATTGATAGGAAAATCGATCGAGGTTCATTCCTATCATTTTTTATTGTGATTTTCTCCCCCAGTTCATTGTTCACCATGGGTGTTATCTGTTTGGCTCGAGGTTTGATATATCTTGATGAATCAATCATTTTACACCTCGTTGTCACCACAATGATTTGATTTCATAGATCTGGGATCAAAATGACATGACGATGGTGCGATGATGAGACAAAAATGAATGAGATAATGTAGGAAATCGACTTTCGTGATCTTTAGTGCACAACAAATAATGATGATGATCCAATTTTCCGAGCGAATCGAAGGACCAAATCATGGTGATTTGGTGATGGTATGAATTTTCAAGGCTTAATATTTTTTTTGAGACCAATAGATTATGTATCGAAGGCTAAAGAAATAATAGGATACATGGATTCAGATATGGATTTCTGTAAAAATCCATATTACATGGTGTATAATCTGGATCTACACACCATGTGGGTCCCACTTTGTGGAGGATAGGGTTTCAGGAGAAACTTAACTATCTCAAATCATGTGACCCTATGACAAGGCTTGTCATCTCTCCCAAGAGACTCAGCATGTAACTTAGAGGGTACATAGACATAGGTTGGAGTACATGGGTTGTAGCATGCCATGTACTCCCCCACAAAGACTTGTCCTAGACCAAGTACATGTGCTAAGCTGTGTACTGGTACATGGGCACATGTACCAAAGTGAGATATGTGTAGTGGTGTATTGGTAGACTACACATTCACATGGGAGAGATCTATGTATTGGTATATTTGTAGACTACATGAGAATCCCTAACACCATGTATTTCTACATGGGAATGGGAAAGAGATACGGGCCATTTACATGGGCAGAACCCGAGGTTAAGGGAAGTGGTGTGTAGAACCTACTACACCCCATTTACCTTTTTAAACATGGTTTATAAACCTTTTCCTCTGTATCTTGGACAAGTTACATTAGGGTGCGTCCCCCTTTTCCTTTCCCGGGGGGTTTGTATGGAATCATCTTCTACTCCTAGGACTACAATACCTTCTACATTGATTCTTGGATAGAGTCATTGGAATCCCTCTAAGATTCCAAAAGTGAGATCCTCTATTCATCTTCATGCCCTAGGTGGAGTTCCTGGTATCATATTAACCAACACTAAACAGACACCAATCCTCTACTTAGCAGGTTAATCTAGATTTAGTTGTTGGTATCACCCCAAAGCCTTGATATTTATCCTCATATGTGTATTGTATTCCCTTCAGACCTTTTATGTGTACTTTTAATGGTGATATCAGATGATATCTACCTCTCGAATGGATATCATTAGCGTTATTAGTCTTAAGATTTTTCTCTCCCAGATGAGTGATTTATGGAATTTTTCAAGATGGAATCGTAGGTTGGTATACTACGATTGTGACGTACCTCTAGTCTATGTATCTTTATTGAGTATATCTGGATATTCTTTTTATATGATTTTTAGACATATTCCTAGGTAGATATGACTATATTTCATTTGTTGTATAATTTTTGGTTTTAGGGTTTCCTATTGAGTATAGTTATACTCACCTCTCCACAAGATTTCCCCCCACGTTTTATGTCTTGTGAAGATGATCAAACTTTTGATAGAGTCCTAGATGGACTAGGAACAGATGGTGCTTAGTGAGAATAGATATAATGAGGTGTGTTCTTGAGAATTTTGATAGCATTCCCTAGTAATTAATTTCAGGTTGCACTTGTGATTCATATTCTATGTGGTGGCCTTATATTTAGATATGTTTACTTTCTTTTACATCCCGTTGTACTCTAGTTATGGGATTTAGATATATGCTTGCAAGGTTGTTTAGTTGATTTTACATTTTTGGCATTTTATAGGCTTGGAAATGTGTGTGAGTGTACAAGTACTTAGGCTAAGGCCTCCCATTTCGGTGATATGCCAACTCAACGCTATTCACCATCACCTGATCTATTTGAGGTGGGCTTGGGTAGTTACAACACTAGACCCTCTAGGATATGTCATGGTAGTGTGGTATTAGAGGAGGTTTCAGATCAACCTTAGGACCTAAGCCTATGATATTAGTTTGGGGCAATGGTGTTAAGTGTTTTGAGTTCAGTCTTCAAGATAGGGACTCTAGTGTTGGTGTGGTGGACAACATATCCATACACCAAGACTCTGATCACTTGATTTTAGACTTAGTACATGAGAACACTGGTTGTAGGGAAAACAATGGTTCATGCATCATATAGGAATGGGTTGTGGTTTCCATGTCCTTTTTGAGTCAGCTCTGTAGATATACTCATTGATATCGGTATATCTTTCTTACTTAAAGGAGTACCCAATGATGTATTCCAGCTAGGATTCAACATCATGATCACGAGGATGATCCCCTCAGTGATGGTGCATCGATATAGGGACTGGTTAATGAGGTTTTACATCTAGGTGTTTCTCCAGATATACCACAAACCATAGAGAAGCACATGGTCCCTGTAGTACCAACAAATGAGGTGCATAGGATGAGCATGCTTCAAGAGTTTTAGCGATAGAAGCCCCTCAAATTCTAAGGTGAACCTGACCCACAGGCGGCTGAGGACTGGCTTGAGGCGGTGACCTGAGTTTTTTTTCAAGTGAGAACATCAGCATATCAGATGGTGGTCCTTTTAGTGAACCTTATTTATGGATAAATAGGGAGATGGTGGGGTTTAGTGACCTAGAATTATGATGGGGAAACTCTACCATGGTTATATTTTGAGCACATTTTCAAAGAGGAGTTCTCACCAGCTATGTTGAGGGATGTGCATATCTATAAAATTCTGTAGCTCTAGAAGGTCCTCATGATAGTAGCTGTGTATTCATCATGGTTTACCACCCTCTCCAGTTACTTTATCAATATGGTTCATGATCAGATCTTTAGGGATCAGACCTTCAATCGATGTATGCATTATGACATTTGAGCCGGTGTTACCCATCTATGCATTCCTGCCTATTCCGGGTTTCTAGAGATTGAATTGGTGGTAGAGATTTTCTTAGCTAAGTAAATATAGCTAGTGGTTGATGGTAGTTGGGAATCATAAGTAGATACCTCAACAACAGGGATCTGATGTCAGTCTTAGGGACCTAGTTGTGAAAGACATTTCAAGAGGAGGTCCCAAGACAGAGGATCTACAGTACATGGATCACAGGGTTGGTCAAGTTATCTAATAGAGAGGTGGTTCTACTATTGTTATGACAAGGGACATCTTGCTCGAGATTTTCCAACCCATTGTATAGCTAACAGAGAGACCATAGATGGTTTGTCAAGGGAGAGGCAGTGGAAGGAGAAGTAAGGTTCACAAGGTGGTGGATGTGGAAGAGGATCTAGGATAGTAGCAGGAGGTGGTCGACTCTTTGACTTATTGCCACCACCCCCCCATGTGGTCCACACTAGGATTAGGGAGTTGGAGGATAGGGGAATGGACAACTGTAGGTGGTCAAAGCTTATGACCTAGAGGCTTCGGGAATGATTCGAGGTATGATTTTTGTCTTTTTCAACCATAGATTCTGTACTAATACACCTAGGTTATAGTCATTTATTTATTTTCACATACCTTGTATGAGACTTAGATATTCCTCTTGATACCTTCGCTTGACCCTTACACTTGTAGAATCCTACTGTAGAAGACTCAACGATCACACACTTGAGCAGACAATGTGACCTGACTCTTGGAGGTGAGAGTTTCGATTGGAATCTATTGGTAGCAAAATCAATACCTTAAAAAATCATTCTTGGAAAGGAATGGTTATCTACAGTTCATGCCCAGATTGACTATTTTAAGAAAAGGGTGTGGTGTATATATAATTACGTAACTAGGTTCTTATTTTTCAACAAAAAGTAAACCCAGATAGTTCAGGACAGAATTGAGTATAGGAGGGTGAAACCAATTACACATCAGTTGGATAGACTAACCCCTGGTTAGTGGATGTTATGAGTTCCCAGTTTCCTATAGTGGTGGTAGTGTAGATGATATTCTTCCCTAAGGATGTTCTAGGTTTACCTCCCCACTGAGAGATAGACATCTTCATTGATTTACACACTAGGATGGAACTAATATCTACACCAGTATATTGTATGGCTCTTACATAGCTTCACAAGATGAGGTTTAAGTTTCAAGACTCATAGAGGAAGGTATTTGTTAGACCAAGTGTTTCATCCTGGACAGATGCAGTTTTTTTCCAATAAGGAAAAAAAGAGTGTGAGATTGTTTGTGGACTGCCGGTACTTGAACTAGTTGACCATGAAGAAAAATTATCCACTACCGAGGATCAAGGAACTCTTTGATCAGTTTAGAGGGGCATGATGGTTCTTTATGTTTTACCATAGGCTAGGCTATCACTAGCTATGATTATGTAATGAGGACATAACAAAAAATGGAATTCCGATGCTGTTACAGTCACTATGAGTACTTGGTGATGTCCTTTGGAATTATAAACACACTTGTAGTGTTCATGGGACTCATGAATTGAATCTTTCAGCCTTTCTTAGACTGATTTATGGTAGTATTACTCAATGATATCATTATGTACTCAGTATTCTATGAGGATCACGTAATATATTTGAGGATAGTTCTAGATGTAATTCAAGAGAACCAGCTTTATGAAAATATATTGAAGTGAGAGTTTGGAATTTATTCAGTCCCATTTTGGGGAAACGTTATTTTAGTAGATGGAGTGGGAGTGGACCTAGCCAAGGTCGAGGCAGTGTTAGATTGGGATCCACCTAGGAACGTGACAGAGGTGTGAAGCTTCCTTTGGCTGGAAGGTTATTATTGAATATTCATATTTTATTTCTCCAGAGTATCAGAACTGATGATATATTTTACTCGAAAGGGGTAGCCTTTCATGTGGATAGAGAGGTGCCAATAATATTTTTAGTAGTTTAGGTAGAGTTTTAAGAGATATCCCATCTTGATATTGCAAGAGGTGGGTGTCAAGTATGTTGTGTTCTGTGATGCATCAAGAATTGTGCTTGTTTGTGTTCTGATGTAGAGGCAAGTGGTGATTGCCTATGGTTCATGTCACTTGAGACCACATGTGAAGAACTATGTGAATCATTATATAGAGTTAGTAGTTTTAGTATTAATGATAAATATGTGGAGGACTTGATGGGCGAGTGGTTTATCATATACTTCGATCATAAGAGTCTCAAATACATCTACTCTCAAAAGGATCTTAACATGAGACAAAGATAATGGCTTAAGTATCTCTTGGATTATGAATTTGAAATTATCTATACTTTTGGGTAGGAGAACATGGTAGAAGTTTCTCCCTATAAGATATATTGTTTGTAGTTTCTAAATGAGGAATCAGAGAAGTTGAGATCATTACAGTTATCTTTTGTAGATAGAGATGGAGCATCTTACCTCTAGTCAATGGTTTTTACCCCTCCTCTCTTATAGTGAGTCGGGGAGGTACAACTTGGTGATATAGACTTTGAGACCCTATGTACTCTGATATCCACATGGCATAATCCTGATGGATTTTTTTTAAGCTGGGGAGCACATCGTTCTTTTTAGATGGTGCACGATTGTACCAGTTATGTTGGAGGAGGTGGTTTTGAGAGAGTTTCATACGTATCCCTTGGTGGTACATCCAGCTGTGGAAAAGATTTATCAGGACCTATAACAATAGTTTTTGTTGACAAGTATGATGAAATGAGTTTCAATGTTTGTCTCTCAATACCTTAATTTTCAGTAAGTGAAGGCTAAGCACTATGTTCTAGAAGTTTTAGCTGAACCCATTAATGTGGAAGAATGTAAGTGGGATAGGATATCCATGGAATTTGTGAAGGGATTACCACGTATGACTAGGAGAAATAATTCCAACTGGGTGATTGTAGACTAACACACCATGTCGGCCCACATTTTGGCTATATGAGAGCAGATTTTAGTAGAGGTCTTGGGATGCCTCAACATTTAGAAGATAGTCTGGCTCCATGGAGTTCCATCAATGATCATTTCTGACCATGATTCTCACTTCACATCTCAATTGTGGAAGGGTTTAAAGGAGGAATTTGGGGCTTAGTTACACTTGAGCACAACATTTCCCCACCAAATTGACAACCATATTGAGTGGAACATTCATGTTTTGGGGAACATGCTATGAGCTTCCATGTTATACTTTGGTCGTAGTTGGGAGGATCACCTACCACTGGTGGAGTTCACATACAACAACAAATTCCATTCCACCATCGGTATGACACCATATGAAGCTTTTTACTAGTGACCATATTGGTCACCAATTTGTTGGATTGACCTAGGAGAGTCCAAATTCATGGGCCCATAGTTGGTGTGAGAAACTACTGAGAAGGTGAGATTTATATAGGAGTGGATGAAGACTACACAAATCCATCATAAGTCTTATGCTGATAGACGATATAGAACTTTAGATTTTGAAGAAGGAGACCATGTGTTCTTATTAGTTTCAACTCGATGTGGATTAAAAATATTTGGATGGGGTTACAATCTATCTTTGAGTATCGTTATCCATTTATAGATACTACACAGAGTTGGAAATATGGAGTACTTCTTAGATCTACCTCGATAATTAGATCGGTACACAATGTATTCCATGGGTTGTAGCTGAGGAGGTATGTGCGAGGCACATCACACATTATCTACTGAGGTGAGATGGACATCTAGGATGGAGATACCATTGGTAAGTACTCAGTAGTGATTGAGGATCAGTAGGAGAGGACCCTTCACAGTTTATTGATTCCTTTAGTGCATGTTTGGTGGTATCATAAGAATCTTAGGAGAGTACTTAGGAGTGGGAGGCTCATATTTTATCTCAAAACCCACATCTAACTATTGGAAAATGACCATTTCGTGGCAGTTTTTTTTGGAAATGACGGTGGTTTAAACCACCACCATATGATTCTACAGTAGTTTCCAAAAAATTCAGCTAAAGTTTGCGTCGGGATAAAAAACATGGTGGTTTCTTCGATTTAGTGGTGTATTATGGTAACTGTCGTAGTGGGTGCATTCCGTGGTGGTTTTTATGGATTTAACGATGATTTTTCACAGAGAAACTGATTTTTTTTATAGCGGCGGTTATAACCTCTGCTAAACAAAATACCACTTTCCCCAGGAAAATCTGCCTCTAAATCGATAAAAACCACCTCAGAATAATAAAGAAATATGAAACTGTGTAGAAGTGGTTAAAACTGCCACTAAATTATTGTCCATAGTCGTGGTTTTAACTGTTGCAGGTAGCAAAGTACCTTAATTGTAGCGATGGTTAAAACCACTGCTAAATATATTATATTTATTTTTCAGTGGTTAAAACTGCTGCTAAAGATAGATTTACTAAAAAAATACAGTTGATATTACATTCCCATTACTAATGCCCGGAAAAAAACCCATTCCAATTGATATAACATATAACACATCATAACCACAACACAACGCAACCACCCCACATCACAACCACCCCACATCACAACCACCCCACATCATAACTACTACACATCACAACCACCACACATAATTTAGTTTCAATAAGGGTTTTTATCATAATTAATAAATTATTATATAGGGTATTGACACAGAAATACAATATTGCATAGAAAACCAATTTAATAGTTTGATATATATTCTTATTAAATTTCATATGCAGTGAGGTTATACAAACATACTTAGAAAATTTTATAAAAACCAAAACAACAAATTATCTCAAAATAAGTCATAATTGGAAAACCATGTAAGTGTGGCCATATAAGAATAAATAACAAGAATAAGTAAAAATCATGTGATTTCTACCTTCCCCTTAAAATTAAATTAAGATTGTTCATTATTTTTATTAATATGATATGCACCATTTAACCAAATAAATACAAAAGAATGACATTTCCAAATCTTAGAACATGGAGTGGTCTAAGCCACAGTGGTTCTTCTACATTTTTACATGTATATAATCCATGACTTAGTTCCCATTTTCTAACAATTTTACCCTCACCATGCCCAAGGCTCCAATGTGGTGAGCTTGGGTTCACTATTTGGGATAGGTGGTCCTCCGATATTTTATGCCCACCTAAGGGAATTTAAAGATTCTCATGGTTCATAGGAAAAAAACTAGAACAACACGCATAGCACCATGTCATCCCAAAGTAATGGTTATATATCCCATTTTACACAAGAGCACACCCAACATAAAACTACGTCCTTCATATCTAGACAAGTCATTGCACAAGATGTGGTGGCCTTCAAAAGGCTAAAACACCACCTCAATCCTCAAAATCACCACAAAACTCTCCCTAAACATCCCCAATAATTGATAATGCACAAAGGGAAGTTCATAAAGGGTATGCACCACTACAAACATTATATTTATTTTGGTTTCCCTATTATTTCTCAATTCTAAGTCAAGGTGATCATATTTTCCCCAAAATTATAAGAACTATGTGTGGATTGATTCCTATTTTCATGGGATACATAGTGATTCCTAGATCTCCTATATCAAACCCAACCAAAAAACTGATATCAAATCCCCCACTTTATCTTAGTGACTGGGTTTCTTCATTCACATTGGTTTTCCATACATAGTGTTGGCATCAAGACAAGTTCATTTCATTTTAAACATTTGTTTAAACTACATCAAACCTCGTATAATAAGGTATTTTTCAAATGATCTTAAACTATAGGTTATTTTAGTCATTTTCACATGATTTTAAACTATGTGATGCATGGTCCATCTTGAAATACCTAAAACTTCTTAGAGCAGTCTACATAGTAAGACCTGTCTTCCTCTACATATTCTCCAAATCTACATAAGGATCGTTAGCATGTGGTTCGTTATCCATAAACCTATGTTATGAAAAAATGACTCTTACCCTAGGAAAGATCCTAATATGTATAGGGGTATTACATAAAAACTATATGTGGATTGATTCATGATATTTCAATACATGTAATGATGTTGGGATATCCTATAATAGGCCTTGGTGAAAATTATAATCACACTGGTTATACCCTAAAAGAGAGACCCTTCCCCATTCACATCAATTTTTTTATTTATTTCTCACATAATGGTTCCCCTATATCTCATCCTTCTCCTCCTATGCACAAGACAAATTTTCATAGAGGAATATTTCCAAGAACTATGAATGGATTGATTCCTGTTACTATAGGATATGTTTTTGATCGTTCATCCTTGGGTAAAAAACCTAATAAATTTTGGAAGAATTAATAATAAAAAATGATTCATGACAAAAGAGAGTCAAAATATATGGTGTATACCACACACAAGAAATAAATACATAAAAGGAAACATCATAAATTAATAAAATACATAAAAGGAAACATGAGAAATTAAGAAAATGTTAGGTCATGAAAATGTTTGGTGGCAACTATGTGCCACACATGAAACATATTCAAACCGACTGTTACCATATTTTTCCAACATATCATCAAAACAACTAATCACTGTCCAATGATGAAAAAAGCTTGTCACCCTCTCCACCTCCATCTCTACTTCCTGCAACCACCTGAAAGAATATTATATTTAAAATTAAATTATGTTTTATATTTATATTTAAACTCAAAACCAATAAAAGTTTGAAAACTAAATGATTTTGAATTTTTGTGATTTACCTGCTCACCACCAGTTGATGCAATACCACCGAGGGTAGATCCAGTCTTCTTCTGATATAAATCAATAGACGCTTTTTACAAAGTGGGTATATGAGCCCCCCTGGCCGTGAACTATGTTTTGTAGAGAAATATTCTCTCTCTGAGTATCTCGAGGTATAGACTGAATACAACCCAGAGTATATGCAGTTGCAATTCCCAGTGGCCTGATAAAGACATCAGATGATACATATCTCAAACCCATCCCACACACTCTACCAGGATGCTTCTTCCCAAGTACTTTAGCAACTGGGTTATCTGGGGAGATTGAGTAGAACTACGTAGGATTAGCATCCCGCAACTCTTTAATTTTTACCTATAAATCAAATAGAAGTCATATTAGAAGTAATATATATTAACATAGTAACATATAATAATAAGTTATTATAATGAAAAATTAATTCATACCCCAACTTCTTTGGTAGTCTCATTAACAAAACTTCTATCCAATTTTTGGTGAACATTCAACCACACTTCTGTTTGGGATGATTCATGCCCTAAACTCTATGATTACATTAAAACAACATATATAAAAAATTTAATATATTAAATAAATATTATTTTCTTATAAATATTTAAAATAAGTAAAAGATTACCAGAGCAGATTAGCTTCTAGAAAAGCTCTTTGACCCCGCAGTGTGAGGGATGGCCTACTTAGCTCGGATTGATGCATTCTTTCTTGAAATATCCTACAATAAATAAAATTATTTTTTTAGTAATGTATTAAATTTAATCTCCTCTTAATATAAATGTATAAATATAAAATTATATTATTATAGTAATATATATTTAAATACCATCTACTTCTCATCATTATGTCTGTAAAAAAACAATTCCCATTGCTCTTTGGGTACACCATTGGGTAGATTTTCATAAATCTGTTGGGTGGTCAATGAAGTATCATTGACATCGCCCCAAAATATCCATTTAAAGTCTTTCCATTTTTTTCCAGGATTTTTCAATGTCCACTTTCGTGCTATCACATCAGCAACCGTAAAGGGGAAAAAATCTTTACACATAAATTCATTTTAAAAATATTAATAACATGACATTCAATTACATCATAATGTATTAAAATTACCATTATTTGTACCTATAACAGTCACCCTCCAGTATCCCTGCGAAGAAATAGAAGTGTCACACCGCTCCCCAACTACTGAGGCTCCTGAAGCGGGAGGCGACAACTGAGCTTCTGAAGGGATGCTCATAGAGGGTGTGAGAGATAGTGGAGTGGGATATGGTGCAGGGGGGCAGGCAGATGGTGGATCAGATTCATAGGGAGGGATACAGATGGATCGTCATCTGTCGTAGTGGTCGATGAAATAGTATACCAATTACTCCTTTTCATTCCTATCATTTAATAAAATAATATTATGTTTTGAATATATATTTAAAAAAAATTTATGCAGAAACAAATTAAAAATGATAACAGATGTAGAGTACTAACAAAAAAAATATGCATGATAATGATAATTAATGATTTCACAAATTAAATAAGCGGTTTCTAAATGAATTCATAACTATACATACAATCATTTTATGCTTCAATCATGTTGGTTTCCTACTCCATTACTTAATCCACTTCATTCACCCTTTCTAGACTAATATTTTCAATATCATGTTGGACAAATAATTCCAATTCTTGTTTTTAATGAGATTCAATGTCAGAGGTCAAATATTCCACTTCATCACCCATATCATACAAATCTATTTGTTTTACATGAGAAACTACAATCCAACCTTCATCCACTCCATCATTCAAATAATATATCATTTTTTCTTGCAATGATAAGATATATGCACCATTCAGTTCATGATCACCAACATCCATCAAGAGAGAGGTGTTCACAGAAGTAAATTGCAAGGAATATCTTTTAACACCTCTAATAATATCGACCCAATTTCATTTGAATAAAAAAACTGAAAAATGCTTATGGTAGTTTAATTCAATAATATCAGGCAGCTTTTCATAGTATCCCACTTCAGTAAATGTAAATATACCACTATTCTGTGTTTTAAAACCCTCTTCTCGATCGACTGTACGAAATCTAAAGCCATTCACATTGTAAGCTTCAAACTTTATAACTTGTTTTAGAGGACCTTGAGCAAGAAACATCAAATATTTTGACTACTCTTCTCGAGTATCAGTATTCATGATTTGAAAAAAGAAATATACTTTATTATAATTAAAAAATATATGTGTCACCTAATATTCATATTTATTGCAATATTTATGAACTTACACATCGCGCAAACCATTATACAAGATCTTTATTAACATCTTTCATTATATATTTCTCATTTCATGTTCAGCCTCTCATTCATATCTTTGTTTGTATCCTCAACTCTTTAATAAATGGATCTGCAATTTCACTATTCAGCAACCCATATCTATGTGCCTGTAATAATTCCATTTGTATCAGTGTAACATTTGTGGTCCTCCCAACTAATCGGGAAATAACAGGAAATATTTTTGATTTACCATGTATTTGAGATTTATTCGATGTGTCTCCAACACATCCAACTTGATTAAATCTTGTCTCAATATCATCCAAGTATCTAGAACAAAAGGTAAGACACTCTTATTCCAAATAGCCTTTAGCAATAGATCCTTCTGGTTGAGCTTTATTTCTCACGTATGATTTCAAATTCCCATGATATATGTTAAATAAACAACAAACATAATTATGCATGTAATTAAGTTCAAAAAATTGATTAATTAACTGAAAACATATAAATAATGTACCTCTAAATTGGATACATCCATCGATAATGAACGACCCCCCTAATTTAGCTTCCTCAACCAAATGCACAGTTAAATGCATCATGATAGTAACAAATCACAGAGGAAAGATCATATCCATTGCACAAAGTGTCAATACAAACCTCTCATGAAGGTTTTCAAGATCAAATGGATGTAGATATTTCTTACATAGTTTCCTAAAAAATATGCAGAATTGGGGTACAATAGCAGTAAATTTTTCAGGTAATAATGTACGCAATGCCAATGGTAGTAACTACTGTAACAGAACATGTGAATTGTGACTTTTCAATCCATGTAACATATGATTATTTAAGTGAATACACATCAAGATGTTACTTGAATACCCATCAGATACGTTCACATGCTTTAAAATTCAAAGTAATGTATCTTTATCCCTATTTTTCAATGAAAATATTGCCGGAGCATACTTTTCATTCTCATCTAGCCAGAGATCACGTTTTATGTTCATTACTTGTAAGTGTTTCCGAGCATTGAGATGATACTTCGACTTTACATACTCATTATGCAATGTGAAGATCAAATTGCACCAGAATTCTTCTCAATATTTATCACATCAATATTATGCCACAAAAAATTAAATTCCCAATACAGAAGTTTAAAGAATATACTTTTTTCTTCCATTTTTGTGTTCTGATTTAACTTGATGATGCACTTCGAACCCATTCCCCACTATCATTCAAATGATAAGCCTTCCCAAATTCTATTTCAACTTTTCCAAGTTGTTTCAATATTTCAGAACTAGTTAAAAACTTTAGAGGTGGTCTATGATCAATGAAACTGTAAAATTTTGACATGTTTAGCCGAAATCTATGAGATGCATCGAGAAATATTCGATGACACAAGAAGCACCATTTTCTACTATGAGGTATCCATTTGGGATCAAAATCAAAGTAACAAATAGGACAAGCCAAACCCATGTAAGTGTTCCAACTAGATAAATTCTCAAGCCCAGGGATATCACTAATGGTCCACATTAGAGGCTGCTAGTATAAATCAATATCATTTCTAGGAATTTTATTTCCAGGAATAATCATTTAAATGATAAAATACATTTGTTACAAACACATCCACAGAGGCAGATTGTAAGGGATCAAAACAACTAGCCAAATGCTATAATTGGTACTCAAAGTCCCAAATGGGTTGAATACATCAGCAACTAATCCCAATCGAACATTCCTAGGATCATATGAGAAATATAGATGTAATGAATCAAATGTATTCAACAATTTTGAATCTCATGGATGTCTCATTAACCCATCATTGTTATTATCTATAGAATGTCACTTTATGTGTTCTGCAGTTTTCGATGACATGAATAATATTTACAATCGAGAATTTAAAGGAAAGTGACACAAAACCTTTGAAGGTTTGTTCCTTTTCTTCTTTTTCTTCTTCATGGTAGTATGTTGATTAAGACTTCCAACATCACCCATTGATTTTCATTTAGAAGAAGAACATTTTTTGCAATCCTGTCTACTTGAATCCTCTCACTAATAAAGCATACAATCATTGGGACACACATGTATTTTTGTATATTTCAAACCAATCCCATTAACAAATTTTTTCATATTATAAAAAGACTTGAGGATGTTTTCTTCAGGAAATTCATCACGCAAAAATTCCAATATCATGGACATTTCCTTATTTGTAATTCCACAAAGACATTTGATATGGTACAACTTCAGCAAAAAGAAAGTTTTGAATATTTCAAAAATCCACTATACAACTCTTTATTTCCATCATCAACTAAATCATGAAACATATTTTCCTCAGTGAATTTTTCTCTTATATTTGTCTCCACATAATCAAGAGGAGGATACACTGATAAGTTACAATCTTTATTTGGTTTTCCTAAAATCTCAAAAACATCACTTCTCACGTTTCTATTTCTAGAACCCTCATTTGGTTGTTTTGATATGTTTTGATGTTGATGGTGGTGTCTTTCAGTTCCAAATTCATCATTTATAAGGTTTTTTCATTTCATTTCCCATTGTCGACGAATTTGAGAGCTCATTCTATGGATTGACATCAGTACCCAAACTTTATAAAACGTTCTATTCTCCGTGCCAAATCCAACACAAATATTGGCCAGGGAATGGATTCAATATTAAATGTTCATAAATTTAATCTCTCTACAACCATATTTTAAATTTACAATTAGGAAATAGAAATATTATTCCCCCTTCAACAGATCAATTGGAAATTGAAAAATCTAAAAACTCCTCCAAACCCTTAACATACTGAGGTGTGTTCTTCAGTACTGTGATTTAGCTTTTATCCATATATATCACAATGTGACTACAAAATATTAAAAAAAATTAAAACACATAACTATTAATAAATAGGGAAAGATATTCATATATAATAGTTTAAAAAATATATAAATATGTTAAGGATTTGGAAAACGTCTAGGAATAGATTAAAAAATTCCTCAAAGACATTTTTTTCGAATATCCCATGGTAACTTAAGGTACTTTAAGATGATATTTGGCCAAGAAATTTCTCATAATATACCTATTAAGTATCAAAAATACTATCTCATGTCTATTAAGATATCCCAAACTATATAGAAATTTTAAAGAAGAGGCATGCATGCCTTTGATAGAAATTTGTCACAAACCAACCTAGACAACCTTCCTAAGGGGCATATTATAGGGTTTCTATGTAGATCACATATTTCATGAATTAATAGATACATAAAAATAATTAAGAATGATGTGGAGAAAATAGAGGCATATTATATTTTTGAATATATGCATGTGTGATAAAGGATATAGATGAAGGAATCATGGAGGAAGGGAAATAGATTTTGGGATGACGAAAAAGTGTTAGAGGTGGAGCTAGAGGAATAGACATAGGGAGAAAGATATAGAATATTTTTTCAAATGTTAAAAAAATTACCCAATTAAAATTATACATATATAAACACACCTTATATTAGTTATCTAATAATGAAACCAGAACCAAATGTATTGATCCATCACTAGAAAGGATAATTTATATTATTATGGGGTTCTAAATAAAACTTTAGGTTAACATAGCAATTTTATTAACTAGAGTAATATCCATCAAAATAAATGGTTCAATATAGACGTTCATATTGTGTATTTATAAGTATAAGAAATCCATTTTGGGTAGAATACTCATTAGGCTGATTTTTGGTGATTTAATGCAGTTTTTATAAATTGACAACTGAAATACCATCAAATGATTTTATGATTATATTTTCTATGTTATTTGATTGGAAAATTATATCCATTTAATAAAAATCCCCAAGTTAATTGGAATGATGTTAATGAGTATCAAAAAAAATCTCAAATACCTATTCATAAAAAATAATTAGAATAAAATTAAATTCTTAAAACCCTAGGACACTCAAGACTTGAATAGAGAAAGTGCTCATGAGGCCCTCCCTACACCTACCTATTGATTTCTGATAGATATATTTTCCTTTATACCAATAAACCAAAATAAAATTTGAGAATTATAGAACCTAGGATCTTATGTTATCTATGGATTTGATACCATTTGTAACAGACCATCCTGAAATACTACCAAAAATGACACAAACCTAATCCACCACTATCCTGAAGGGTGTTCTTGATCTACATAGGATAGGAAAAAGTTCTTGGGCACCATGAAATAATAAATTGGTAACGATTTATCCATTTAATAATAAATGAACATTAATAAAAAGGAAATACTAAATAAATCACTAAATCATCAAAAAATAATATATATATAGTGCACAATATTTAAAACAAGAGAGGGATAAAAGGGAAAATTAATGCAATAAAAACCAAAATATAAAACCAAAGCTGAATCACATTGTGATACCTTCTCCATGAACCCATGATTTAATACCACATCCCACTCATTATCAAGGACACAAGATAGATACCCATTATTGAACATGAATCGAAACCTAAAATATTTATGTAAGCATCGTGACCCACTGAATCTGTGAAATAAAATTCATTAAGTAGTTCATGTTTTCAAGTTTGGAATAGAAATTATATAGGGTTTGAAATTCATGATGTTTGAGTAAAATGAAATCTTGTATTTGACTAATTTAATGAAATGGGTCCTTCAAATAAAAACTTATTTGATAACCCGAGAAAGTCAAAAACATTTATTTTTCCCTAAAAGAAAACGAAACCATTTCACTAAAACATTTTTAATTTTTTTTAAAACATATTTGAAATCGAATTGAAAAAAAACAATCCAAACACCTAGGTTAAAGAAAAATATATTTTGGGCATCACAAGTTTATAGAAATAAATGAATATAAAAAATGAAAAGGGTGTCACAAACAATACAATCAATTGGAAAAACAATCATTACATGATGAGAATCCACAACAGTGACTGTTGATAAATGATTAATAATCATGGTATCTACCCTAGTATTTAGATAATATATTAGAAATTAAGAAGGTCTTGAGGATATTCATTCACAAACTCAAATAATAAAGAGAGTGATAAAGGTTGATCTTTATGAGTCAAACATTCTGGATGACAAAAAAATATGCAATATAAACCCAGTGGATGAGAAACATCGAGAAAACAATTTTAACAACTCAAGTAAACTGATATATTCAAAAAAAGATAAAAAGGATTAATCATAGTCTAAATACATGAATGAATAAATATATCAAATTTAAAATGACAAGACATGAGTTCTTGTTTAGAGGTCAGATGATCAGAAAAGGAATTGAAATAAAATAGGTGTTCAAGAAAAAACATGATGAATATTGAAATGTGATATGGGATAAGTAATGACTAACATGTAAAGGATATTACCATGTGGAGGTAATTGATATTGTGGAAACATTCACACTATTTTCATGACTTTAATCATTTGGATTATTATTATTAGTGGAAATACAATGGATATTCAAGATCTACTAAAAGGATATAATGGTAACATTTTTTAAAGAAATGAGAAATTAAGAGGTCTATGTTAAACAAAATATTGGATTTTAATTTAATGATTATGTAAAAAAAGGTATGGAATATTATGAAGTTATAAATGGATTGAAACAAACACCTCTTGATTTTTATGATAAATTGAATACATACTTAAAGAAGTTTGAATTGAAGAGAGGTGGTTTTGACTGTAATCTTTGTATGAATGTATACAATTAGTAATAATTCATAGTAATCATCTATGAAAATAAGGTCATATTTGGAAGAGATAAGAAGGAACTAATTGAGCAGTTTATTAACTTGATGAGTCTATAGTTTCAAATATCTATGATTAGAGAGATCACATATTTTCTTAGGCTACAAGTGAATCAAAAAATTGAATAAATATTTTTCTCTCAAGTTAAATATACTAATAAGCAACTAAATAAGTTTTATATATAATATTTTAAGATAGTTTAAACTCCAATCATGGTTGGAAGAAAACCTAGAGAATGTGAGAATGAAAATTATATAAATACAACACTATTAAAGATAATGTTATGGAATTTTTTTTACTTGAAGTAAACTTAGACGAATATAGTTTATGCAACATAATTGGTGGATCTATTTCAAATAAATTTGAATGAAAAAAGACTACCTAAGATGAACTTAGGAAGAATTGGTGAGGTGGCGAGGTGTTAGGGATTCGGGGTCATTGAGGGGGTGGGGGGGGGGGGTCTTGCGGGGGTCGGGAGGAGAAGGGTGGTCTCAGGGGGGGGGAAGTGTCAGGGTTGAAAAAAAAACTTTTAGCGAATGTTTTTAAAAAACCGCTGCTAAATAATTAATAAAAAATTTAGCGGCTGTTTAGTAAACCACCACTAAAAATCCACCACAAAAAGATATTAATGTTGTAGTGTCTCTTTGAGTAGCCCTTATTTTGGCTATTTGAATACGTAAATCCACAAGGTGTGGATAATGTAATGAATATAATTTTCCATGTATTATTTTTTATATTGTATGGATGATGTTCGATAATAGGTGGTGAGACAACATGTGATTCTGAGGCCTGGTGTGACCGTAATAAAGGTTTAAAATATATTAAATGTATTAAATAGAATGACCATGCATTTTTATTGAGAAAGTGGAATATATTCTAAATGTGTTCCCTAATTATAAATCTGAGGGAATCGTTGAGATTAGAATATGGGTTTCACCCTAGGGGCGACTTAACCCTAGTCGGTGTTGGTATTTTGTGGAAAAGCCGCCACAAGCGTAACAAAAATAAAATATTTAATTTAATTATTTTATATAATGTTTTGAAGCAACATCGCAATGACTAAATTTATTTTATTTAAATTCACAATTATGTACAATTTTTAAGGTTGGCCACATAAACCTATAGATTGTTCGAGTTCCTTATAGAACATTGAATGGTATCCCATTGGTAGAAGAAGAATGAATCGAGGATCATTGACCAGAATAGGATGGAATTGAGGGATATCACCAAAAACTATGGCACCACATCATTATTCATCAGCAATTGATCCAAATTGAGGTTGGGTAGTTGTTTGATTTGGATTTATTCCCTATTCTTTATTCCTATGAAGAACAAAGATCAATCGAACAACGAATTGATCCATGGATTGTGTGTATTTGTGGGATGGGTTTATTGCAGGGTTATTTTGGGATAATTACATTCAATTTTTGAGTTATTCATTATTATTCTCATAGAAACTAATCATGATCAAGATGAAAATTGATCGAGGTTCATTCCTCTCATTTGTTCTTTTACTTTTCACCCATGGTTCTTCGTTCACCATGGCCATTCTTCATTTGGCCTGGGTTTGACATATCCTGATCAATCAATTGTTTCAGACCCATTTCTCAACACAATTATCCGATTTTAAGGATATGGGATTTTCATTAAAGGAAGGTGGAGTGATGATAGATACATAAGCCAATCAGACAACATAGGTACCCAATTTTTGTGTTCTTTGCTGTGAAATGAAGAATGTCGATGATCCTATTTTCCGAGCAGATTAAAGGCCTGGATATTTTTAATTCAATTATTTCATGAATAATTGAGGCTCAATATATGATTTTTTTCACAAAGCAATCTTTAGATCGAAGGCTGGAGCAGTGACCAAAATACACGGATTCAGATATGGATTTATGAAAAATCTACATTACACAGCGTGTAATCCAGATCTACACATCCTATGAGGCCCCCTTTGTGGAGGATAGGGTTTCAAGAGAAAATTAAGTATCACATAGTGTGTGACCCTATCACATATTGTGTTTTCTCTCCCAAGATGCTTATCATGTACCTCATAGGGTACATGGACACAGGTTAGAGTACACCTGTTGGGGCACGACATGTACTCCTCTAGAAAGACATATCCTGGACCAAGTACATGGGATAGTCTGTGTACTAGTAAACATTCACATGTACATAGGAGGGAGAAGTGTACTGGTACATGGGTAGACTACATGGGAATACCACATTTCGTGCACTTATATACAGACATGGGAAAAAGACACATGCCATTTAAAGAGATAGAACTCGAGGTTAAGGGACACAATGTGTGACCCCTACTACATGCTGTGTAAATTTTTATACATATATTAGAGCCAATTTACTCTATATCTTGGATAAGTTTCATTAGGGTTCATCCCCTTATTCATTCCATGATGGTTGGTATGGAATCATCTCATTCTCCTAGGACTACAATCCATTTATCCAGACTTCTTGGATAGATTCATTGGAATCCGTCTGAGAGACCCAAAGTGAGATCATCTATTCATCTTCATTCCCTAGGTAGAGTTATTAGTATCATTGTGACAAAAACTATGTGGTCACGGATCCTCTACATAGAAGTTTTATCCCTATTGAATTTTTGGTATCACCCCATGGCCTTGGCAGTGATTCTCATCTATGTATCATATTCTCTTTAGACCTTCAATGTGTACTTACAATGGAGAGACCCAATGAGATGTACCTCTTGGATGGATGCCATTAGTGTTATTATAATTATGAGTGTGTTCTCACATATTAGTTCTTTGGGGAATCTTCGAGTTGGAATCACTGGCTGGTATACTACGGTTTTAATTTACCTTTATACTGTGTTTTTTGAGTATATCTAGATATTCTTATTATAAGTGATGTAGACATATACCTATGTATATATGAATGTATTTACTTAGTTTTATGTTTTATGGTTTGGAGGTGTTCTACTTAGTATTTTTATACTCACTGCAACATGGGATTTTCCATACATGTTGTGTCTTGTACAAATGATCGACCTTTTAATAGAGTTCTAGACAGACTAGGACCAGACGTTGCTTAGTGAGACTTGATAAAACAAGGTTTGTTCTTGCAAATTTTGATAGAAATCCCTAATACTTAATTTTAGGTAAGACTTACATTTTAGAATATTTTTGGTGGACTTTTATTATTCTCTTTTTACTTTTTTTACTTCCTATCATACTCTAGTTGTGGTATTTTGATGTATGAAAGCATGGTTATTCAGTTGTTTTTACATTTCATCATTGTATATGTTTATATATGTGTACATGTTTATAGGTACTTAGGATAAGGCCTCCCATGTCATTTATATGCATACTTGTTTCTAGTCACCATCCCCTGACATATTAGAGGTGGTCTTGGGGAGTTGTGAGACGGGCCCCTCGGGATGGCTCAAGACACTACATTGGACCAAAATTTTTAAAAACTTTTTTTCCTAGATTTATTTAAGATAATTTAAATAAAATTGAGGATTGGTTATGAATATGAGAATATTGAAACTTTAACCATTATTAGAGGTTAATTTTATGATAAAGGAAATTTTAAAAGATCACCACTATTTCAAAATCACTTCTCTATTTGTATACACATTCTTAATGACATCAAGTTGTATCAGAGAGAAAGGTTCCCTATATATGATCCCTATATTGTTTATCATGTAAAATTCAAAAATATTCAATATAACAAGTATTCCTACCCTTGAAAAAAAAATTATCATCAATGGAAAAAAAATAATGATACTCTATCTTATGTATCTTGGCCTGGAAGTAATTGATGCAATTATTGTAGTGTTTCCACCCATAGAGAAATATTATCTTATGTCATTTACTATTGAAATGAATCATGAGGTTTATGGAAAATATCAAAATGTTATTCCTTTCTCAATGTCTAATATTATTTATATAAAGGTGAAATAAATCAAAATATTGAAGGACTCTTAGTAAAAACATGAAAAGATCAAATAGGGACATGTAAAAGTAAAGGAAAAAAAATTCAAATCTAGAGAATAAAGTTCAATGATATTAGGATGTTGGAATAAGAAACTATTTATGATTACTTCACCCAAGTAAATAAAATTATCAGCGATATCATAGGGTTTAGATATGTTTTGGATGATTCAAATATTATTAAAAATTTTATGAGGAACTATCCAAATAGGTTAGATCCTAATGTTTATGCTCTAAAGGATAGATATAATTTATCTGTTTATGAATTACATAACATTATTGTTTCATATAAAATGGGAAATATACCACATTCAAAAATATGATTAAGGAGGGGATCGATTTCAAAACTTCGAGGAAGATAAAAATATAAGGACCAGAACATGAGGTAACGAGACACAATGAATAGAAAGATGATAATTAAGAGAATAATAGGATTATGTCTTACATTTTAGGAATTTATAAAAAGGTATATTCATGTACAAATGAAAACTCCCACCTATTTTTTTGAGTGTTGAGGAATCATTCATTTTTTAATAATTGTTTGAAATAAGAAAGATGAAGAATATGGTAATGATTATTCTGAAGAAAATCCTCTATAGGAAAAGTGGAGTAAAACTTCTAAGTAAGTTAAACAATCCACTATAAGTAAGAAATAATTCACTAAAAGAAAAAAAAATTGTCAAGTAAATGGGAAAATTATGAATCTATTGAAAATATTTCATTATAAGGTGATGTTATATATTATTTCAGAATAATTATGGATCACATTAAAAAAAGTAACTTTGTATTGGAAGTAGATAAAGTGAATAAAATTATATAGAAAATCTGTTGAGATCAAATATTAAAGAATTCCTTATGAAATACACGAAAATAAAGAAATAAGACATAGTTTTAAAGAAGGAAAGTGAAAATAAGAATTAAGGAAAATAATAATTTATCAAAAAGGAAGATGTATACACATGGTAAATGAAAAATATCAAGTTTAAAGTTATGGAACAATGGAAAATGGTGAAAGTTATTGATAAAAAACATACTACTAAGGAAGAAGATCAATGTAATAAAAAATCTAGTTGTTTTGAGGTTGAAAATAATTTGATGAAAATAAATGATAATTTTCATAAAGATTTAGAGGTAAAGTTTGAAACATTTCATTTTTCTAAAATAAGTCATTCAAAAAAGTAGGTGAAATCTATATATACTAAACATATAATTTCATCTGATTGTAATAAACATTCATGTTTAAGAATTAAAAATATGAGATCATGGGTTGATAAGGGATGTGAGAAATACATCACATTAACATAAGTTAAAAATAACTTATATATGAATGATTCCCCATGATAAGGGAAATAATATGTTGTAAAGTATATCGAATCTCACCAAATTTATCCAAGGGGAAACTATACTTCTATAAAAGATCAAGGTTCAATGGATATTATTGGTGTTCTGTTATATTAATACATAAATCAAATAATTGTTGGGGTAACATGTATTTCCATGGGATTAGGAAAAATTGATGTGGAGAAATAGTGGATGAAAAGGGGGTAAATATCGTAATTTAAAAGAAAAAATAAAAGTAAATTAATTGGAAGTTAAAAATCTCCCAAGGAAAAACTAATTTTACTACTTGGAGGAAATTTATGGATGTTGTGACTAACCAAGTCACTATACTAAAGATTATATGAAAACTCTTTTGGGGAAAATTAGAAATAGTATAAAATAAAAGGAATTTAAGAAAAGTAAGATTGAAGACAAATATTTCATTGTATAGATTACTCTAAAATCTATAAAAACGAAAAAACCATAGATTATTAATAATGTTTATTCACCAAATTTAACTTGTGATGTAAAAATATTTAAAAAAATTAAAGAAAATGAGGGTGGAGTATACATGTATGGAAAATATAGTTCCTTAAAAATAAGTGGAATTGACATGATTCCAATTGAAACACATAAGTTAAAGTTAAAGGATATTCTATTTTTTTATAAAATTAAACATAACTTATTAAGTTTTGGATAATTTTATAATTATTGTAAGGAAGTTATCTTTAGAATATATTAATATATCATCTGATGTTTTAAACATGGAAAATTTGTAACCAAGGGAGAATGAACCAACCACAATATATTCCTGATTAGTGATCTTAGTAATTATTTATATTTAAGTACCAAGGATTAAAAAAAGTCACCGAACTGAATACATAGGCATCTTGGGTATAAAAAATACTATCAATTTTTAAAAAATATTTTGTAATATATTTTATGAAAATAAATATGAAAGATGTTGTTGTTTCTATAACTTGTTGGAAAGGAGGGATGGTTAGTGGAGGTCATAATAAAGTTGAAATATATCCCACCATACCTATTGAGCTTTTACATTCCCCTTAATTTAGGTTGTTGAGGTATACAAAAAATGTTATTTTTAGTTTATTACTTAAAAAATGGTATTTGGGAATGATATTGGTGTATGCATATTAATGTTTATAATTAAAAATGGAAAGAAGTACACCTGTAACTCTTTAGATTCCTACCAGAATAACATGGAATTAAACATATGTACAATGATCCCTATAATACTCAACAAAATGTTGTTGTACATATGAAAGGCAATTTTTATTTTAATGGGAATAATAATGCTCACTGAATGTAAATTTTAAAAATTATTCTATATAGAAGTTTTATTTACAATTTTTCATGTTTGAAATATATGTTTTCTTTGTCTAGAATAAAAAATGACTCTCAATGAGATGTTTTATAAGAAAAATATTATTATAAAATACTTCAATGTTTTTGGGAGTCCTTTATTAAAAAAAATAAGGATCTAGGAATGTTTGATTAAAAACTAAAAGAAGGTTTTTTCCTGGGATATTCTTCTAAATGGAAAAAGTTAAATGGTTAAGAATAAATTAATACATAAGGTGATTGATTATTTTTATTTTAAATTTATTTAAAACCAATCTAAATTATAAAAATTTATTTATGATGATGATAATGGTTTAATAAAATATAAAATGATGACTGACCTCTAAATTAACTTTTTTTATTATCAAAGTCACTTTTTAGGAGGAAGAGTGAAAGGAAAAGTTCAAATACCAAAAAATATAAAGTGATTAAAAAAAAATTTAGTATACCAGACACCTTTTCCTTATATGGTTTATAGAAAATATAACTTACCTAAGTCTCTGAATCCCCCATTATAAGGTCGTCAAAATGGGATTCCAACTTGTCCCAAGTCTGTATGTACACCTCTTTGGTCACCTTACCTTCATTGAGTCCCTTGATCAGTATGAGATCCTTATTTTCAATCCATGCACATAGATTGAAATTTTCCTCAACTTTAAGAGGCCTTCCCATCATCATTTCTATATATAATTCAATGTCATTAATCCTCAAAACTGATTCCTTTATTTATTTGACTGAATTCATAAGAAGTTCCTGGTTTAGGAAAAGAGTTTCTCTCTCTTCCCTTTCTTTTTCAGTCAGAGAAACACATAAAGAATCCCCTTGGACCCCTATATCATCCTGAACAGAATTTTTAGACTTATTAGGAATAATTTAATTTATCTTCGATTTATATTTACTGTTAGATATTTTCTACATTATGAGTGGTATGTATGAATATTTATTTATCCCTTTATTGTTTCCTATTTGACTCTTCCTCCTTGGGATGGGTGGTCTTCCTTGAAATTCATATTGGGAATCACTTGAATGGAAGCCGGTGGACTCACCCCTATTATCATTTGGAGCCCCTACTCATCCATAAAGATCACATCCTCAAAAATATATTAACGTTGGTCATCATTTTACAAAATTACAAAGCGGTTTCCCATATCAATAGCTGGAACCTCTATACATAGATTGTGCTTTCCCAAATCCACAACCCCAATGGCATTTTTCAAGGTCAAGGATTTCCAAGAAATCACCTGTTTTAACCACATTGGAAGACAATTTTTTTCCTATCATTTATTTTTTTCCCTTGATTCCCTCATTGATCAGTAATGTCATTCCATGACGGTTCTATCTCCACATAGGATGGAGCTGTAGGTGGCCTCGGGCCTCCCTCAAGCACTACGTTAGAATTTTCTTACTCTAAATGATCACACACAGACTCCATGGGGGAACCCAAATCATTCATCATACGATTAAATACCACAGATATAGTTGTATTACCTTCCCTCATTCCACTTTTCACATTTGTAAAATTGGGACTAGAGGAAACCCGCATCAGCTACTACCAAGATGAGCCTCTCCCCACACATGTCCATAATACTTTTCCACTTCCATCTATGCCCCAACCTATAGATTAATGGAGATCCTTGTTCCATGCCTACAGGTAGCTGCTGAATATCCCAATTTCTTATATATAGAGTAATGGTTAACCCATGATTCATAGACCACATACTATCTGCAATGAAATTCCTCACCCACTATAATCCCGAAAAACATAGATGGAATCCTCAAATATTCCACTTTCACACAGACCCATGGATAGATTGGGTGATAAAGATCTCTATTTATATTGTTAAATCCTAGAAATATACCCACGAGGTTCCCTAATATTCTCAAAATAGATGGATTTTGAAACTCAAGTGGGAGTTGAGGAAAACATACCCAGATCACAACCGAAGAGGAGTCTCACTTCACTTTAAAGTCATAAAACCATCTAAATAAAAAGAATCGAGACCCATTTCAACTAAGAGGTGTGTTGGACTTGGCCTTATCAAATCATCCATTGATTCGAATTGAATACTTATATTCTTTTTGTTGAGAAAAAAAATACCTCTCTCTTATAAATCCCAATACCATAAAAAAAATAAATCGAACAATTCTACTAAAGGTCATATATTCTTGAACTGAGCAATCAATGTAAGATTTAGAAGTGCTAATGACACATAGAATTTGAGATTCAAGATCGAGAGTTTAGAGTTTACATTGAACAAATCTGGTACCCTATGGAAAAGAGAGATTGAAGGGAATGAGGTAAGGAGGTCAGGGTTGGAGAAGGGGGAGAAGATATGAGATATCACCACCTCAAAGGACGTCGAAGGCCCCCCCTCCATCATAGGAGGGACCAGATCGAAGGCCATCACCATAATGAAAAATGAGCATCTGTCACAAAAATTTGGAAGCACCCCTATTCAAAATGATGACTTATGAAGAAGTTAATAAAAAGGAAGATGAAAATTAGCCTAATAATGTACAAGTTTATTCTTATTAGTCCAATGATGAGGAATGTAAGAACAGAAGAAAAATCCCAAAATTATAAATGTTAAAAAATGATATTGTACCAAATAATTTTATTATAAATTAGGAATCTCTAGTTCAGACTAGATGGAAATTCATATTTTAAAATAAGACATCACTTATCTCACAAGTGGAAAAAAATATGTATCAAAAGTAGTTGAGAATAAACAATGGTTAAATGAGATGAATGAAGAGTTAGATCAGATTGATAAAAATGACTCATGATATCTTATTCATTTACCAAAAGAAAATAATTTAATAGGAACAAAATGAGTGTTTAAAAATAAACTCTATAAATAGTGAAAAAATTTCTGGAATAAAGAATGAATAAATTTAAAGGTTCATTCACAAGTATATGGTGTTGATTTTGAAGAAAAAATTTATTCTATTATAATACTTGAATACATTAGAATGTTTTTTATTGTGATACTCATAAAAATTATAAATTATTTTAGATGGATGTCAAGTTATAATTCATGGATAGAGAAATTGATGTAGAATTTTATATTGAGAAACCTAATGGGTTCATACATTATATTAATGGAAAAATAGTGTTTAAACTGAATAAATACATGTACAGATTTAAAGATTCTCCTTGTGTTTATTATTAAAGAAAAGAAAGTTTCTATAATAAGTTGAACTTTTCCCAAGGAAAAGATGATAAAAAATTATATGTGAAAGATATGTGAACATGTAACCTAATAGTAATTGTTTATATTGATGATATAATTTTATATGGTTCCATGGATAATTCTTGTGAATAATTTTTTGAAAAAATGAAGTGGAACATTGAAATGTCAGTGATCATATAATTGACCTTATTTTTTGGGGTTATAAGTTAAATAGAAAGTAAGATAAATATTCATCTCACAAGAAAATTATCCAAAATATTTATAACCAAACTTTAAAATGGATTATTTAAATGAAGTTTACACACTTATTTATATTGTTATAAATATGATTAAAGATGAATATTTCCAAAGTATAAATCATAAGGACTTCCAAAAGTTAATTGTAATCTTACTATTTCTTACTACATCAAGAACACATATTGTATATTTTTCGACTTTGTGTTTAAGATATCATAATGATCTGAAGGAATGACACATAATGGTAGAAAAAATATTTAGGTATGTTAAAGGAATATCAAATGATGTCATGATGTATAGACAAATTAATGTGTTGGACTTACTCTGTTTCAATGATACAGATTGGGATGTATATTACAATTATTGAAAATCAACACTAGGAGGAACATTATTTTTGGGATAAATTTGTGTGTTATAGTGTACTAAAAACAAACTTATTTTGCATTGAGTAATGTGGATGCATAATATTTTCATACTACCCAATAATGTAGGAAAATGATGTAGATGAAAGATTATATGGAATATTTGAGGGTGAATGTTGAAAAAATAATGAATATTACTTGTAATAATTATAGTTATGTTGATATCTCTAATAATATTGTGCAATATTCCTGATCTAAGAACATTGATATTAAATATAATCTCATCAAATAAAAAGTAACTATTGAAATAGAAACCTATACCAAAAATTTTGAACCGTTGGTATAGGTCCCAAAACTATTATTATAGGCTATACAAATGGTTTGTGTGGCTGTTGGCCTGTTTGGATTGGGTATAGACCTATGAAAATAGTTTGGGGAAACTATTGGTATAGGTGGGCTATACTAATGGTTTCCAAATTATTTGTATAGGTAATATGAAACACCAATACCAACAGTTTTGAAAACAATTGGTATAGGTAATTCAAAAAAAAATCTTCGATTGGTTTTGAACCCTGAACCTCTGATTTATATCTCAATGGCCTGAATAGTAATCTAAAATGTTTTTTTAAATATAATATATTAAATATGTATATGTATATTTATAAGTAAATTAATTATTGAGGTATTCCATTTTATTTGGTAAAATAATCTCTTACAAATAAAAATACTTATACCTACAGTTTTCCAAACCATTGGTATAGGTCTATACTAATGGTTTTCCAAAATGTTGGTTTAGGTATTTTGAATTTTAAGAACTATACCAATGTTTTTGAAAAATATATTGGTATAATGTCATTATATAGAGGCTATACCAATGGTCTTAGCCAGATCATTGATATATACCTCACCTATACAAAATATTTGGTTAAAATCGTTGTTATGTGGTCATTTTATTGAAGCTACAATAATGAGTTTTCTAAAATCATTGGTCTAAGGTTCCCATGCCAATTATTTTGCAAAACCATTGGTATAATTTCATTTTATGGTACCTATATCAACATTTTGGCCAAAATTTTTGGTATAGGTCCAATATCTAATAGTGAGTTTCTCTTGGGGATGTAATTTTAGATTATATTAAAAAAAATTCTGTTATTTTAACTAGAGTGTTTACAAATGATAGATTTAAAAAATTGACATATAAAAAATATTTTTATCATCTCACAATGGATGATAATATCAAACAGTTATGCATTAACATAGTTTCAAGGTGCTCATACTGTAGGAACCAATGGGAGGGAAGTTCTGATCATTTATTCTTTGAAGGGGAATGGGATCGTATAGTGTAGATTGAGTTTGGGGATTTCACAGGCTTCTCTAATCAATGTGAAAAAGGTTCTTATTTACTAGACTAATGGTTCTAAGGATCAGTAGATGATGGAGTTTAGAGAAAAGCCAGATCTCTAGTTCTCTAGGCAGGTTGCTAGAGAATCAAGAAAGCAAGAAATAGTTCCCGCATCAATGGAACTTCTTTCATGGGTAGAGATATTACCAACATAAATAGAAAATATGTGGGTGGATATGTCTCCCCTTATTAAAAATTGGTAGGGGGCCCCAATTCATAGAACATTTTTCCTGATAAGTTTACCACTCATCATGCGCTGAATATTTAACATGGGTGTTGGATTTGCTGGTAACCTCCTCTTTTAGGCATAAAACTAAACATAGATGGATCGTTCAACTCAGGTGTAATAATAGGAGGATGTATAGTGTGAGATCAGTGAGGGTAATTCATTTTTTCATTCAAATAATTTTTTTGCATCAGGGATTCTCTCCAAGTAGAAAAAATGGAAGTGCTCATAGGCCTCCTTTTATGCACATAGGGGAAATATCAGTTTAGCAGAGGCAGAAAGAGACTGTATTACCCAATATTAATCCCTTCTTGGAAAAGGTAATATTACATGGTCTATCTCATATATAATATTATAGTTCATGGGTGTTATTAATAATTAGATAAATTTCTGACACATATGGAGAGGATGCAACAATGTCATAGACTTTTTTTCCTCAAAGGAGGAACATCAGTAGAGGATCTATTGTTACCTTAGCAAGAGGGATCTTATGATCAAGGGGGTGAATCTAGTGGAAGTAGATACTCTTAGTCTAGAATATTTTAGGCCTCCCTAACTATTTGTATTTTCTTCTCAGGGTTCCTATTTTCTTTATTTATATTTGAATGATTTTTCTTTGATAATAAAAATATGATGTTAGTAGTAGTAGGGAATCCAAAGCTGTTGTTACATTGGAAGAGGGGGGGGGGGTGTAAAATATCTAAAAAATACACTAAATAAATTTAGATGATTGAGGGGGATATTATCAATATCATTGTCAAAAAACTTATTATCACTAAGGGATGAAAATCCTTCCAAAAAATTTCTTAGTCCATTAGTGTGGGGTCTGGACACCTCTATATGATAAAGTCCGTTGTTTGATGAAATTTTCAAATATATTTGTTGATAAATTCTCAAAAAAAATATAAAGGGGGAGATTAAAGATCCGTTAGTATGATTTTTTAATTTTTTGTATTTGTTTTCAATATTTTGTTTGTGAATATTATTGTGTTTTAGGTAAAAGTGAGTTATTTCTTATCAGAGGAAGTTTGAGTTACTTCTCTAATGAAGTAATATTATGCTTTACTATTCTTCAAAGTAACAAAAATTGTTATTAGTATATTTTCTCATGTGATAATATTAGTTTACTCTTGGTGTTTATAGAAAAATAAATCATATAAATGTATGAGTAATGATTTCATAGAGTTGTAGTCATATAAATTTTGAGTGAATGAAGTAGGGAAACTAGACCTAGATTAATGAATAAAGAAGATCATAAGAATATGACCCAACAAAGGAAATATTCTGAATGAAATAGATGTAGAAAACTAGTTTTACCAGATGAAGTTTTATAGAAGTTACAAAAGTAATACTATTACAAGTTCAACAGACATAAAGTGCATAATGATATTTTTAGAGATCATCAAATATATGAAAACCATATGGAGAAATCCTATGAATATACCAAAAAAATGATTATTAATGACTCCAATGGATGAAATTTTGTGAGTCTATCAAATAAAGAAAAACTGTATAGAGCACTAGACTGAGAAATGTGATGTCATTAGACAGAGAAACCATCATGATTATAATCTCTAAGAATTATTTTGTCAAAAAAAGGCTTCTAGATGGAGGGGATCTGGACCAATAATAACCATACTGAGAGTTCTTGGATAAAGGATTTATTTTGAAGATCACTAATGGATAAAAATAAAAATTTTAATGTGGAGTTGACTACATGTTTATGCACTCTAAATATTGTAATGACACAGAATTGGAAATTTGGAAACTCAAAATTCACAAAGGAAATTTTGTGATTCTCATTAATATTTGAGGATGAAATAAATATTTTGTTGAATATGAGATTTGGTGGATCTTTGATGAAGAATAGTGAATTCTATGTTTTAAAATCTTTAAAGGTGGTCAAACAAAGAATAATTTTAGTGGGAAGTTTAAATTTTGTAACATCCTGACCTAGATGCCAGTAAACTGGTGATTCGAGATTATTCTCCACAAGGACTCTAGTGTGCATCTCCAAACGCTATAATCTTCCAACTAGAAACAGGAGCCAAGGGTGTGTCAGTGGAGGGACTATTACCACATATCAGAGTAAAGACAATGGAAATAACTACATATCATCCAAAGTAGAAAATAAATAGAGTGTGTAAGCTGTAAATAACTTCAATAGAAAATTATATAATAATAAATGAAATTCTATAAAAGTAAAAATATTCATATCCTATATAAAACACTTTTTATCCATTGGGTTGACCATACATGCATGAATACATAAAAGAAAATGAAATAAAAGTATAGGTCTCCACTACTAACTATGAGTCAAACCACATACCTAATATCCATGAAACTTATAGGATGCTCCCATCTGATCAAAATAATATACATGAGAATATACACTCAATCATGAAACCTGAGGCCTTAACCCTCTCCATCATGCGATCTGTGATTAGCTAGAAAAGATGACATAAGGTCTATAATAAAATCTTGGTTCACATACAAGGGTGAGAAATAATCTCAATTGGAAACCCCAATGATGAACCTATATATCCATTTTCATAAGAGTATGCCCATGTAATATGCTCAGCCCAGCCAAGAAACAACTAAAAAATATAAATAAAACAAATAACATGAAACCATAGTCGATCCCTGGGTCAGTGATCTGGGTAAACTAGGAAATGTTCCACCATGTACCTTTATATTTATATGTGTATATATATATATATTCTATATATATATATACATATATATACATATATATATATATACATAAATATGAATATACATGAGTAAGGTGAAAAATATCATAAATTAATAGCAGTTGATCCATGGTTCTGTAATCCCGGTCATCTGGACATCCCTAGAAAAAGATATTGAGATGGATGTCATAGCACTCAATCCATGTATAATTAAGTCAATATATGGTTCCATAGTACCAATAGAAAATATGTTCTTTGTAAAATGCTATAAATTTATCTGAATGAGCTATTTCATTATAGGGGGATGCATGTCCTAGCCATGGGTTCACCCATACGCGCCTCCAATCATTTTGAAGATGGATTCTAGGTAAAATCTGGTCATAATATATAAAAAAATTACTTCATATAAATGAATTGGGACCCTAGTTATGTAACCAATGAATATAAACATAGATGGAAAATAAGAACTTAGTAATTATTTTTCTATATGAGTCCTTCCAAGGAGTTCCAACATGGGAATCCAAGCATCACTCCTAGCATATTATAATTCATCTTCCCTAAGAGTCTGTCCAAGTAATTCTTATATGGGAGTCCAAGTATCACTCATGGAATGTTTAAAAATCCATCCTATGAGTTCTTCCAAGGAATTACTCATGGTAATCCAATTATCACCCAAGGCATATCATAACAACTCTCCCTATGATTTCTTCCAAGGAATTCCTACATGAGAATCCAACTATCACAAAGAAGTATATAAAAAACTCACCCTATGAGTCCATCCTTAGGATTAATACATGGGAATCCAAGTATCACTCAAAGAGTATATAAAAAAATCTCCCTATGTGTCCATACAATGAATTTCTACATGGTAATCAAAGTATCACTTAGGGATTGTATAAAAAAACTGTCCTATGAGTCCATCCAAGGAATTCCTACATGGGAATCGAAGTATTAATCGTGGTGTATAAAAACCCATGCCCCTACATGCCCATCCCTAGAATCCTACAAGGGAAACCAGGTATCATCAAGGTATGGTATAAATAATAGACTATCGATTCCGTCAATGGTATTCCGTAGAAGGAAAACCAAGTATCACTCAAGGTATAACACATTTCATATGACCAATGAGAATGTCCAAGTCGTTCCGTAAAATTTAACCCAAGCATCACTCAAGGTGTAATAAATTGGATTCTAGGAATTATTTTTGGAATCCCAAAAACATTATATCACATCAGGATCATCATCAAACTACCTGAAAACACCTTTGGAAAGAATAGTTACCACATTATTAATCAAGTAAATCCATGAATAAAAGAGTGAGGGTCATCAAATGCTTATCCTACCACCACATCTATAACCCCATGAATTACAAGTTCAAAAAATGTTATAAGGTGACACCTAATACCATATCCACCCAACAGTAACATACCAGTTGAGGGTCGACCAAAATTTTGGGGCACCTACTGGGTACCTCATATGAAAACTCAGGAGAGACATCCTACTTGGGATCCTCAGTAGTGAAGTTAAAAAGAGGGATACTACATGGGATCCTTTATTGTATGCAAGAAGAGACATCATACATTAGATCTTTTAAATGGTAAAAAATAGGAGGTGACCAACATGGTACCATTAAAAACATAATAAGAAGTATATGCACCCTATATGGTATCCTTAGAAAGATACATAAGAAGAGGCATACTATATGGGACCCTAAAAAAATAGTGTAAGAATTAGATGCATCCTATATAGGATCCTTGGAATGGTATACAGGTAAAGGGATTCTTAAAGGGGTTCCCTAGGTAATAATGTATGGAAATTTATCCCATATGAGACCTATGATAACCATAAAAAGATAAAGGAATCCTACATGAGATCATCTAGGACAAAACGTAAGCAGAGGCATCCTATATGGGATCCTTGGAAACAGTTGACCTCATGGACTCATAGGCCAGAAGAGAAAATCTTAAAAGGGAGATATACTTAAGGAAAATATATAAAGAATATTTCAAGAGATTTCTTGTCTCATATCATATCAAATGGTCTCACTCTCAGGAGATATCCGAATTTGATTATAGGAGGAAGAATATCTCCCTTTAGAAAAAGTTCCTGAAACATCTCTTAGGAGTCCTCAAATAACTATAAGGGTAGTAAAATCATGATATAAGTTGAAAAAATGATCAAAATAGACTAATCATGTGTCTAATTCTAACTCCTGGGCATAAATATATGGAAACCCCTAAAAAGGGTAGCAAGGGTAAGTACACGGTGCATATACCTAGTATAAAACATGTTCTCCAAATTCTCAATCTAGGAATGTACTTTAGCTGAACATGGAAGAAAAAAATCCCATGTAAATGATGTGTAAGCCATGTAAAGAGTGTGTAACCTTCAAATGTTACGTTCATGTGTAGCACACATCTCTTGGACATGTAATTTTCTGGGCTATGTATCTCTATACGACATGCATCCAACACTGGGTCTAACAGTGTACTGTACACAACCATGTTACCCTATACAAGATGTTTGGATGGGTACTCGACTACATGGACGATTACCAGTATATAGAGTGCATACCCCATAAACATTGTGTACCTATAAGGTATTATCTTCTCTATTAATAAAGAACACATAATGTGTGTTCCTGAATCTACAAGCCAAGTGATCAGGATTTCTGAACAGGAAACCCCTCAAGGGGTCATAAGTATTCATAATAGGGGATTAAAATTTAAAAAGAGAATATCTACATGGATTTATGGAAAAAATTTAAAACATCCTTTCTTTGGGTGGAATCCACCGAAGCTTCTCCTGTTTCCAAAGTTCATGGTGGTTTCACGATGATCCAGCACATCCCGAGCATCACGATGGTACATATATTCTCCTCTACATCATTATAAATATACATATTCATATTATCTATCTATAATGATTAAGGAACCAATATAGTGGAATGCATGTGAATCTAGGGGATAAATAAGAAAAGAAAAAGGAAAAAGAAAAGGAAGAAAAGGAAAAGAAAAAGAAAAAGAAAAAGGGGGATGAGCCTAACCCCGACGCCTGAAATGAGTTTATGCCCTAACTAGGAAAAATTACCTTTCTAATATCATTGAAAAATAAATAATCTCAATCCAATGCTCTATTAAAGAGATATAACCTAATGAACATGTGAGGATAAACTAATATTTAATTAATTCAATATTCAATGTTAATTATTCTGCTAAAATTCAAATTGCTCAGAATTCAACCAAAATTCTATCCTAGGGTAAACATCAAATTCCCAGACTAAAATAGTGGTAAAAAATATCCAGGATAATATAATAGGATAAAGTGACTATTTTACCCCTATTAAACTTCTTAAATAAAAAAATAAAAAAATTTCTCAAATTCCCAATCTGAAAAAACACAGGTTGTTACAAATTTGGATCCCACAATTCCTTCTTATTTTATAGAAGAAGTATGAGTTTATAAAGGGGATTAAGAGTAATGTTAAGTGATGTTTCTATTTAGTGAGAAAATTTTAAAGTTTTTAAGAGAGTATAGTGTGAGTTTCCTACTAAGAATGAACTTTGTTGATGAAGAAGAATACCATACACAATGTATCAGATGGAGGTGCATATGATAAACGTGCGTCTGAAATAGGTGCACTGTACAATTTATATTTGAAAAATGTGAATTAGACACAGGTTAGTTAAAAATAGTTTTACCAGAAAAATGAGTGCTGGATTAAGGCACATCATGTAGAGGTGAAACAGATGAAGAAGTATCAGATATAGAGTTTTTTTTGATAGTGTTTATTATGAGAAGAATTAAAAGTTTTATTGTTGTATTTTCTCTAAAAAAGAAGAAAATATCTTAACTAGTGGGAAAGAATAATATTTATTATCTAGAGTTAGAAGGATTTTTGATATATTTAGATCATATATGTTCACTTATATTATATAGTGGATATCATTCAATTGGTGGGAGTCGACATGACTAGGGCTAGGTACCCATATTGGGAACAAACCTTGTAAGAACTTATGTGCAATGATTTATTTAATTATCTTTGTATACGAGTAAGGTTGGGTTATAATGTTGAGATAATATCATCTTTAAATTTTTTACATAGGTTAATTTTAGGATAAAGGAAATTGTAATAGATCACCATGAATTCAACCCCCCATTCTCAATGGTTTACACATTTTAGGAACTTCATCTTTTATTTCCCATTTGATATAAAATTGGGGAAAAAATGTTGTACCATAAACATAATAAAATTTTAAAATATTTATGATATTTATTTTATTATATCAACATGGTTAGGGTATAATTTAAGGAGGTAGAGGAAGTAAAAAAATTAAAGACTCAGCTAAGAGTTATACCTCTTCTTTGGAAATCCTCATTTGGATTAGACATTAAGCCTTATTAGGGTGGTATTTGGGAAAGACTATAATATCTAATACATGTATAAGTATGCTAGGAAAGTATTTTTTATAGGTATACTATGAGATAAGTGTCTCAAAATGTGTGAATAAAAGTGTAGAGGGCATTCCATTTTTAAAGTAAGGAGGGTGGAAATATTGATAATACTTGAAATATTATTATATATTAAATGTATTACTCAAGTAAAGTGGTTAAAAATTGTAATTTTGTTGAATTTTATAGATATAAGTTTGATATAAAATCAATTGATATAATTTAGAATATTTTTTAGTTCATTTTAACCCTAATCTTGTTAGTTTAACCCCCCTTTGAACGCATTTTAACCCATATTTAAGTGATAGACATTTACCATGGGTACTATTCATTATCTACAAAAATTAAGATGAATTGATTAAAAAATATTATTTTTTATGATTATAAAAATTTAATCCATTTTATAATATTTAATTTTTAGAAGTAGTAAAAAATTATTTTAATATCAATACATGTAACACAGAGAAAAATAGTTTATAGAAAAATGATTTTTTGTGTATAAAAATGATTTTATACAAAAATAATTTATAATATTGATTCTAATGTCATTAATTGAATTATTTATAAAACAATTATATTTAAATGACTTTGAAACCAATCAAGACCAAATATATCTATGAAAATACTTGACAAGTGAAATAGATCAAAATAATTCTTTTATTTGAATAAAAACATTACATAGATTTACAAAATGTCAAACATAGATTTATAAGCTCAATATAATATTATTAAATACATTATATTACTTATTAAACAGAAATTTGATCTATTAATAATAATTGAAAATATTTTCAGTTATTATTATATCATGATAAAGATATAAAAGTGATAGTATTTTCAAAATTGGAATTTTCTGAATATTCACCCAAAATCAACCATTTAAGTAAAATAAAAAAATTTCACCATATGATAATTTAGAAATAATAATTTCAAAAATTAATATCATATTATAAAATAAAATTTCTAAATGTGGAAGAAATTAACTATAATCATTTACACATAAAAATCCTAAGAACCATTTTATGTAGAATTCATTTTTATGGAATAATTTGATTTTATTCTTATAATTTCCAAATTAATTACAATTATATGAAAATAAATTAATTTTTTGTTTGAATTCATTATTTTTATTAAGTAAATCCTCTCTACATATATTCCCTAATTTTTAATTCTTATCCATACATGGCGACTTGATGTCTAGGTTTTTACAATCATTTTTAATTAATATTATTTCATGGTTTGTTTAAGATTGAGGTTGCATGTGGAACATACTATTGAAAATAGTATTAATTTAATGGAAACTAAAATCATGGGGTGTTAAAACTATACAATAGTGGGTTTAATAAAACATGTAAACCACTAGTGATAAAGATTATCATGTAAAGTGATTTGAATATTTACACACGATAAAGATTACATCATTAAATAAAATATAGATTAAAATTAAATTTTTTGTGTATTTCTTCTAAACTTCATATATTTTATAATTATTTAATAAAAGATAAGTTTTAGGCATTAATTTGTAACATTTTTATCCCTAAATGAAATAAGTAACGATCATATTAATATGTCATGTTTGGAAAATAAATTAAGTATCCATTTATATATTTTTTACTCTTCATGAAAATATATTGTTTATATTATATGAATAATATGTATTATTTAATTTATATGATAAATTTATTATAATGTGAAACACAATATTTTAAAAATTTAATCTTGGAATCTTTTATTTTAAACACTTATAGTTTATAATTTGTTTTATAAATGATAAGTGGTAGGAATTATTCATATAATATATTTATACATAAATGAAATATGAAATTTTCATATTGATATGTAATATTTAGAAAATAAATGAATTGATAATTGATTTATTTTGTTCATATTCATGAATATAAATTATTTATATTATATGATTATTTCATATACATTAATTTATGTGAGAAATTGATTCTTATAAATGTTTCACACCTTTCTTTACATTCCAGGAGAAACAATATAATATTTAGTTTTAACCTTGAATATAGGTTTATTATGGAGTTATGAGCTTTAATTTAGAAGTAAATTACAATTTATACATATTAGATGTCTGAATTATGATGGAATTGATGTCTATGTTTAGTATAGACTATGGGTTGTGGGACTTTGGGTATCAAAACTCACTAACATGAGATATTATGCTCTATCTATAAAATTGGGGGTTGGATAAATGTCACAACATAATTTGTAATGTAGAGATTTTTAGTTCCATGTGACTTAAATCCTTCGCATTGATGTGTTTCATATACACCATTCTTGTGATGAATTTGGATATGCGTAAATATATTAGGATTCTATTTTTTAGATATTAACACAAATTATTATCTAGGTAAATAGTTACACATTAATATCATTTGAATAAAATAATTTTGTGTATAGAATAAGGATTTTAAAACTAAATAAATATTTTAAAGAATACACATATGAATGAAACATGTTATAATACATATTGCATGAGGTGAAATTGTTATAAACATAATACATATAATATTTTAATGGAATTTATGAGACTAAGAAAACCCATAAAATACTAAATGTGATATTCAATATAAATTAAAAATATGTCAAGACCATGATCATCCAACTTGGTAGGTTTACAATAAGGTTGGGTGCCCATAGATTATACTATTTAATGTAAGGTTGAAATAGATAACCCTAAGTGTCAGGTAAGAAAATCCCATTGTGAATTATGGGATAGATTTATCTAGGATACCCTATGAGATATGATTTCTAATGAATATAGATGATTATTTCCATATAATTTATTTGGGAAATGGGTTGTCCACTAAACTATACTAGAATAATATGTGATATGATTGACATGATGGCTCACATAATTACCTCAATATTAAGAGGAACACTAAAATGGAATCAAAATAGAGTGAAATATGTTTTGTTTCACACTATAGGTTAGTATGTTTAGGGTCATAGTTTTTGTGGGAGTAATTTCATTAAATTTACTTGATAAAAAGATATAATCCATTACTCTCATTCATAAATATTTATTTTTTTTATATATTATAGAATTCGTAATTATAATCAATTTGAGATCACTTATAGGAATGAAATTTAAAGAAATTCTAGGTTATTATCTATGAATGATAAGTATTATCAACAATACATATAATACTATTAGATTTTAAAAGAACACTATGTTTGAAAGTGTACATGACACACACCACCAAGATTTAATGAACATAAACTATTATTATTTAAATATGACCATTATAACCTATCCTTTGAATTAGTGTGTTTGAGTAAGAGTGAAATAATTATGATATATACATATATATAATTTTACAAATCAATAAAAATTATTATTTAATTCACTTTAAAAAATCACCTAATTTTGAGTAAAGTCATTTTATGCTTCAAAAATACTTTTTCTAAAAAAAATGGGTTATATTTATTTTTGTGAGAAAATATTATAAATAATTTATAATTTTTTTTGAAATTTTCTTTTATAAAAATGATATAATTTTTTAAATAATATTATGATAATTATGTTTGAGTTAAATTGGGTGATTTTTTTGAAAAGATTATGTTTTTAAGAGAATAATGAAAAATAATGATTTTATAAAAAACTACCTTTTCTATTAAAGTATTTAAAAAGGTAATTTTTTATGAATTAGTTTTAAATTTTAATTAGTTCCTATTTATTATATAGAATCCATTTAATGTGATTTTAACTAACCTTATGCTTAATTTCGGTATAAATTTTTTTTAATACTTAAGAATAATTTTTTCTGGAAAATCATTTTTCATCACTGCTAAGTGGTATATTTTAGAAGTTATTTATTCCACTTATAAGTATTTAGTATGTTAAAATAGATTATATATTTATAATTTTCATTTACATATATTTTTTAAATATTTGAAATTTATTTTTGGTCATAATGAATAGTAATATTTTTAAAATTGTTGTCACTAGAGTAACAATAAAAATGGTATAATAATGTTAAAACAATGAAATAAGGATTCCGAATCATCCATAAACTTTCCAATATTTACTTTCATGATTTTAATTCTCCCAACCTATTTATATATTATGTATTCCGTTTTTTTGGTGTTATCTATCTTTGATAAAGACCTTTACATTATTTTATGTAAATAATAGTTCCAAAATGAAAATTTCTTTATTTTAATACTCTAATATATTTTCAAAAGGATAAAAAAGGTAATGAATATTTATAAATTTTTATTTGAAATATAAATGATTTTTTAATTATAATTTATTTTCAATTAATAGTGGTGAAATAATTACCTTAAATGCTTATTCAACACCGATACAATGTTTGTGTAAGCAGTAGAAAAATCAAGTAAATGATTTTAAAAACATATAAACTAATATTTTTTGGGTGTGTTATTATGTTAAAAAAATATTTTTGATAAATATAATGTATTAGTGATGTGATAAAAGTATATATTTAAATTAAATTGTAGTATTTATATTTTTTAATGCCAAACTATTTGAATAGTTCTGAAAACGACTTTAATAGTATTTTATGTTAAATAGAATTTTATAAAATGATTTAAAATTCCTTAAAATATTATATTTGTCTAAATTAATGGTATCATTCCTAGAATATAAACCAATTTATATTTAAGGGTCACTTTTCCATTTCTAGTAACTTTCTTGACCAGTAAAGTGTAACAAACATTGTTATCATGGTAATCATCAAATGGTTTAACAGGAGGTTAGAAAATAGAGATTAGGGTTAAACCATCAACTAATAATGTCTAAATTCCATTTAATGTAATTATTTTGACTTATATTAACCATATATTTTAAATACATAATCTCAGTTCAAATATTATTTGAAAATTAATTTATATCAATCAATACTTTATGTAATTATATGGGCTCCCTTTTCCTCTCTAATATAAGGAGACCAACCCTCCCCTCTTCCTTACACATAATTTTCCATGTATCTTGAAAAAAAACAATATAAATTAATTATCTAAAATTTATAAGTTCATGGTATTCTTATAACCTCATTCATCTCCTTTTTTTCCATCAAATGGGAAACAATACCATTAATTGTGTGCATGTGCTGACTACCAGCACACAAACTAACGTATTTCATTTCTCATCAACAACTTTAATGGTTTGTTATTGGGATAGATTTAAACTATTTATATGGATTCCTAAAATAATTGTGATTTTTGGAAATAAAATATACAATCTATATTTATACAATTCTAATCGTTAAAAATTGAATCATTGCACATATGTATTAAAAAACTGCGGTCTCCATATAGTGATATAACCACATTTTTCAAAAACCACCTCTCATGATTGGTTAAGAGGATTTATTTCATGAATTTATTTATTTATATTAAATCAAAATATTTTTTTTTAAATATAATATAATATTTCATTTATTTATTTTCCATCCAATGAAAAGTAAAGACATCGCTCATGTGTTCATGTTGACTATCACCTCATGAGTCAATGCATTTTTTTTCATGACTGATTTTCCTGGATAAATATAAAATGGTATTTTATTTATAAAAATGTTAATTATTTCATGGTTATTATGTTTGATATCATGTAATAATGAAACCTCTGACCATTTAAACCCACATAAGTTGTTTTGGGGATTATGAACCAAACATCCACAAAATATCTGACATGAATTTAATTAATTTATTAACATTACTATACATAGTAATAATTGAAATAAATGAGATAATTATGAGGTAATAAAATTTAAAATTTTTCTTGAGAAATTAAATAATTAAAGAATTTACATGAAAAGTTGTGAGATGAGTTGAGGGTTTTCTTGTCTCAATTCCCTTTCTTTGAGTTCTAAGCTAGTTTCGCCAAAATTATTATTTTGTGTTGTGTATAAAATTCCTTATGGATGTATTTAATCATTATTATATAAAAATAAATTTTTTTATAAATACATTAAATATTTTTTCCTTAAATTTTTCCCTGGTTTAAAAGTTATCAAGTCATAAGGAATTTTTCTTTAAAACCTTATTTTAAAAGTTTTAATGTTTTTATCATAATTTTTCTTCATATACACATTATTTAAAATTTTCTTAGTATATTATAAATATAGAGATATTTGTGTTCAAATATATTTTAAATTATGTTTTATTTTAATTATTTTTTTTCAAAGAATCAATTTTACCATTTTTCTAAATGGGTTATTTTTTAAAAATTTTCAAAAATCTTTAATTGAATATATTTTTTAACATTTATGACATGATTAAAAATTTAAAAAAGTATGAAAAATATTATTAAATAATCTTCCAATAAAATTTTCATGATTTTTAAAAATAATAACATATTTCCCATTCTAATGAGAATTATTGTTTTAATATTTTTCAACGAAGAAGGGTTTTTTATCTTTATTTTTATGTGAATCCAGAGAGTGATTTTTCATATATGTTAAGTGAAATAATTTATGATTTTTTATGTTTTAAGTTCAATATTTTATGTGTTTTATGTATATTATGGCCCTTGAATATTTTTCTTTATGATTATAGGATAACCTGATATTTCTCTCTAGTTGATGAGGTAATGATTAATTTTTTAAGAGAATTAAGTTGGAATTAACTGAGTAAGTTATTATATTTCAAAGTGTTATTTAATGGGATATTTTATGCGTTAATTGAAGATGATTTCCCATAAAAGATAAATTATTATTATTTTCTATTATGTTTTCTTATAATGTTTTTTATTAAAAAAATTAGGTAGTAAAACTGATTTCATATATAAGTAACAGATCATTTGAGGTCAAAGTTTGTTATGTTAAAGGAAAAATCTATTTATTGATATCATGGTTTTGAAATTTCCTAACAAGTTTCTTTTATTTATATATATATATATTTAACGATATTTATTTATCATCTTATATTTTCAAATGATTTTTTCATAGGGATTAATGATAAGTAAGAAATTCAGAGTTCCATAGATCAGAGTTACTTTGAACCAAGAAAGTGTGTCTTTATAAAGAATATATTTAGTGGGGAAAATGTTCTTTTAAAGTCATGGGTATTATTATTGAAGACTTAATCATAATTATATGAAACTAAAGACCTAAAAGGTCCTTAGTTATATATGTGATCCAATATCTTTGTTCGATGCTATATGTTTTGGATGGCTAAAATTAGGTCACATTTATTGGTATCAAAGTGATAAATGAAGTAATTTTGTTTTTAGTACCAAATTCTAGAGTGTGGGTTCTGGGCTATTATGGTTGGTATCATAGTAGGGTTTAGATTACTTTTGATATTAGTATGTTTCCTTGTTATTATAACTAATGTGTTCTAGATACCATAATGGGTTAACAAGTCTGTATTTGATCATAAGTTTAAAGGAAAAGATACCCCCTTTAAGGTTTTATGTGATGAGAGTTTATGATGATTAAGAGTATTTTAGGAGACATTTATGGTGATATAACCCTTGGGCTTAGTATGTGTTTTAGTGAAAAGATTATTTGAGTAATATCTGGTTTATATTTTTTAGACATATGTTTAAAGGGATTGAGAACCTTTAGGGTTAAAATGATCTTTGATGTTAAGGTAATTATGGTTAGTTAGGGTAAAAGGGTTATTACATGTTGGGAACATTTTATTTATCATATAGATAATAGTGAGATTGAAAATTTAATTCGAGACTATGTGAATAATGTTATTTTAAAATAAATTCACTATTTTGGAAACATTATATGTTTATGTTTAATGGATATAATTTTAGATAAGATGAGTTTTTATTTGAAGAATAAAGTTTGAATTATCTTTTTAAAGCATATATGATTTTATTTTGGATTTATAGAGATTTAAGTTCTTAATTAAAAATATTGGATTATTTTTGAGATTATATCATTTAGGAAAATACATTTCTGGGTTGCTACTTCAAGAGTGATTGATTTATTTGGAGGTAAACGTTAAGTTTATCATGGAAGAAAATGTCATAAAATATTTCAATTTTTTGGGTTTTGAACTTGGTGAGGAATATTTTGAAGAGTTTTAAGGTTATCTATTTATGTAATGTTTAATAGTTAACATTGAGTGTTATTTTATGTCTTTTATGATTAATGTAGTCTTTCTTCATAGTGGATTTCATCTTACCATTTGTTAAACACTTTGGTTTTGATTAATGTATAATTACAATAGGAATTACTTGTTATCCTTTTTTGGATCATTTGATCCATTAGAAGTTTATTTTATTGCTTTAGGAATGAAAAATTCATCATTACTATTCATTTCATGGAAAAATAGATGTGATAGAAAAGAAAATTCAAAAAATAAAAATTGAAGGATAAAAATTGTTATTATAAAATAGAATGAAATCATGTAATTATATTTTGTCATGTTTTCTATCCTAATTATAAAATAATCCCACAACTATAGGAAACAGATATTGAAAAAATGTTACCATATTGTGATCATTCCTAATGAATTTTTAGTTTTCTTTATACCCTATAGATTTTTGGTTTCGTGGTCGTTAAATTTATCATGATTGCATTATCTATCACTTCACATCATTATTTAGAAACTAATTTTCTCCTATATGTCCATATTTTAACTTCCCACTAATGTTCTATTATTTGGAATCATGGTTATGTGTTATTATATATGACATTTGTATTTCTATTTCCCTATTTTGAAATAGGATGTTTTATTATCCCTTTTTATGATATATGTTTTCATCAAAAGAATAATTAAAATGATATGTTTTTAAAAAATTTATTTTCATGGGTTATAATGTTTTCTAAAAAATCCTCATGATCTATGTTTTCCTATTATATTTTTTTAGAAATTGTATTATAAAAATATTTGGGCAATAAATATGATTTTATGTGTAATTGAAGGATTATTTTAGCTCAATGTTATTTATGATAAAGGAAGACACACTTATATGATCTCATGGTTTGGAAATGGACCAATGAGTTTCTTTTATTTTGGTGTATATCCCTGAATGAGAATTTTTTCTCATCCAAAATTTTTAAATGATTTTTCATAGGTCTTAATGTTGGGTTGAAATGTTAATAATGTTAGAGTTACAGATAAGTGAGTTACCTTGAATTAAGCAAGTTTGTATTTATAAAGAACATGTTTAATGTAAAAAATTGTTACTTAAATATATGGTTATTATTATATAATTTTTTTTATATTTTTTTAAAACTATAACCTTAAAGGTACTTATTTATTAATGTTATACAAGATTTATTTTGATGTTATATTTTTTATATGGTTAAAATTGGGTCACATTTATCGGTATCAAATTCCAAAATGTATTAATTATATTTTTAGAACCAGATCCAAGAGTGTGGGTTCGAGACTATTATAGTTGGTATCAGAGAAAAATTTAGATATCTTTGGAAAATATGATATTTTTATATGTTGTTAAATTAATAGTTTTGGATACCATCACAGGTAAATAAGTATATGGTTGATCGTAATTTTAAAGGTATTGATACCCCTTTTAGGTTTTATGGTATGAGAGTTTATGATGATAGAATTTTGGGAGATATTTATAGTAATAAAACCCTTGTATTTATTATCTGTTTTAGTGAAAATGTTATTTTAAAAATAATTATTGTCTATTTTATAGACATACGTTTAAGGTTATTGATAAACTTTATGTTAATATGATATTTTATGTTGAGGTAGTTATGATTAATTGGGGTGAAAGGGATATAATATGTTGGGAACAAATTATTTATCATATTGATAAATTTTTTATTGGAAAGTTATTTGGGGAATATGTGATTAATGTTATTTTTTAGAAGCTCACTATTTTGGGAAAATTTTATGTTTAACATTAATGAAAATACTTATGGTTAACTTGGTTTTTTTTTGAGGAATAAAGTATGAATTATATTTTGGAAGTATATATGATTTTATTTGGGTTTTATGGCGATTTGGGATATTTATGGAAAAGATTAGAATATTTTGGAGATTATGTCATCAGGGAATATAAATTCTTAGTATGTGTCTTTAAGAGTGATTTATGTTTTTTTAGTTAAATGTAATGTTTTTTGGAAGAATATGTGATCAAATATTTCTACTTTTTGGGTTTTGAACTTGTTCAGTAATATTTTGAAAAATTTCAAGGTTACATATTTATGGAGTTATTAGATTTTAATATGTAATGTTATTGATTAGGATTTTAAGATTAATTTAGTATTTATTTTTAGTGGATATTATCTTACCTTGTTCTAACCATTTGGGTTTTGGTTAATGTTTACATATAATATTAATAACTTTTTTTCCTTTTATGAATCAGATGATCTATTAAAATTTGATTTTAGTGCCTTAGGAATGAAAAATTCATCTTAAAAATTCATTTATTGGAATAAGAGATTTTATAGAAGTGGAAATGAAAAAAATAGAAACCAAAGGATGAAATTGTTTTTTATGAAATAAATTTAAATCAAGTAAGTATATTTTTACATGTTCTCTCTCCGGATGGTAAAATAATTTCTCAACTCCATAAAAATGATGTTAGAATAAATTTTTTTCCTTTTATAATCATTAATTATGAATTGATGATCATCATTATCCACTTATAATTTATGGTGTTTTATTCATTAAATTTCTCCTGATCTCATTCTCTATCACACTCCATCATTATTTAAAAATTAATTTTTCCCCTATGTCTATATTTTCACATATTAATAAATTTATTTTATTTATAAGCCTAGTTTTATTTCATTCCAGATGAGCTTCATATCTACCCTTACCTCTTTTGAGAACTATTTTTTACTATAAATTTTTATGATGTGGGTTTTCAGTGATGCTATTTTAAAATATTAAAAATGTTTTTTCTTTCAGGATGATAAGTTTTATCTTCCACTCCCTAGAATTGTTTTTTTTAAATTTTAATATCCTTTTATTAGGAGTGAGAAGAAATTTTAAGGATGAAATTTATATAATGGGGGTTGAATGTAATACCTTGATATTTTAAAATTACACTACGTTTGATAGCGTGCATGATACATAACATCGATATTTATCGACCAAAAAATATTATTATTTAAATATGACAATTATAACCTCGTATTTGAATTTGTGGGTATGAATAAGAATAACCAAATTATGATATATATATATATATATATATATATATAAAGGTCATACTGAATAAAAATTTATTGATTAATGCTTAGGAAAGAAGCACTCAATTTTGATTAAATTAATTTTATGATTCAAAAAAATATTTTATTTGAAGATAATTTATATTTATTTTTTGTGAGTAAATATTATAATTACATTATTACTATTTTTTAAATTTAATTTTATTTGTAATATTTTTTTAAATAGTCACATAAAAATTATATCAGGTTGAATTTTTTGGATTTTTTTGAAAAGATTGATTTTTTAGTGAATAGTAAAAAATACCAATTTTATGGAAGGCATTATTTTCTTTTTAGGTATTTATTTAGTACCATTTGGGTTTTAATTAGTTTGAAAGTTTAATTAGATAATTGGGATTAAAAATAATCCAATTAATGTTATTAAAATTGAAATTGTGATTATATTTTGTATTAAAACACTTTTATACTTAAAATGTATTTTTTTGAAAAACCATTTTTCATCGTGTTTTATAAGTTTATTTTAAAAGTAATTTCTCTCACTAATAAGGATTAAATTTAATAAAATAGACTAAATATTTTTAATAATAATTTTTAAAATTTGTTAAATATTATAACATTATTTTTCATCAAAATGAATTATAACCTCAGTAAAAATAGTGTCACTATAGTAACAATAATACAAGTAGAACATGTTTAAAACTAAGATATAGGGCTTCAAAATCCTCCATAAACTTATTTTTATCACCTTGTATGAGTTTTATTCTACCAAACTATTCATTAATTCAAAAAATAGTATTTTTTTCTGTTTTCTTTGATACATTACTTTATATTATTTTAAGTAAAGAATAATTCCTAAATGTCAATTTATTTATTTTGATATCAATAATATGTTTTATCGAGGATAAAAACTTGTCATAAATGATTATAAAAGGTTATTTATCAGATAAAAAAAATTCTATTTGTGATTCTAATTTATTTATTAATTTTCAATAATTAAATAATTACCTTAAATGCTTATTCAAAGTTGACACACCCCTTATAAAAGAAGAAAAAAATTAAGTAAATAATTTTAAAATCAAAAATTGTTTTATTTTTTGAAATATTTATGGTATTATAAGAAATTTTAAGATCAATATAATTTATTAGTGATTTTTTAAATGTTTATATTCAAATTAAATCACTATATTGTTATTTTTTAAAGTCAAATTATGTGAATTGTCCAAAAAATGAATTTAATGGTATTTTATGTTAAATAATATTTTATTAAATTATAACTCATAAAAATATCATCTTTATACAATTTAATGAGATATAGTTGATAAAATCAAATATTTTCCATTTATGGGTATCTTTTCTTTCTATAGTAACTTTCTTGACCCCTAATGACTAGAAGCCATTCTTATCACGGGAATCATTAAAATTGTGGACGGGAGGAAAAAAATAAGAGATAAGGGTTAAAAAATTACCTAAACTTGTATAATTTTTTTGAATGAGTGGATTTATAATTATATTGACCCAATTATATAGATATATCATTTTTCAAATTGAACTTGGAAATTAATTTTTATTAATTTAATACTTTAAGTAATTCCAAGGGCACCCCTCTCCTCTCTTATATATAGAAACCACCCCTACTATCTTAATTAAACAACATGGTACATGTATAGTAGTCAAACCATCTAAAAATTATTAATAACTTCGTTAGATATGTTATAGAGGTGATTAACTTCTTAAAAGAGCATCCCTAGGGTCCTTAAAGTGAGATCCAAAGGAGGTACTTCAAATATAGTGTATTGGTCACAATCGGTCATTTTAATTTAAATTATTTTTCTACCACCTTCAATTCTATCATAACCTATAAAATATATAAACATCAATATTCCCATATAATGATACTTTTTTATATTAATTTCATAACCTTATTCATCTGATTTCCTATCAAATGGGTAACAAAACCATTGATCATGTGTATATGCACACTACTGCCTCACAAACTGATGTATTTTGTTTCTCATAACCACCTTTCATGTTTTGTTATTAGGATTTATTTAATATATGTATATATATGATATTAGTGACATAATTATTATTATAGAAATATAAAATAACATCCATATTCCTATTATTCTAATCATTAAAAATTGAATCATCGTACGTAAATATTTACAGGTTAATATCTCTATATAGTGATATATTGATGGATTAAATTAGTATAGTTGTGTGTTTTTGATGAGAAAATGTTTAAATCCATTGAAAATTTTATGGTGTTAAAAAGATAATTAATAAATTAACCATCTAATATTATTAAAATTATTTTTTAGATTGAGGTGGTAAATACTTAATCCATGAATTCATTGATCATATAACATACTATATAATGGATTCAAAACTCACCCCTTTTAAACACTATAGTGGAATGGTATATTTGAAAGGATAATAAACACTTTTTAGACATGGTTTCCTTGGTTATGAGTCCATTTAACCTTATTATATAATTTTAAATATATAATTTGGAAATAATTTCTTTCATACTTAACCACATTAAATCTAAAATAGTAAAAACATATGATATTAGATACAAATTGGGAGGGATCTTAATTTTTATTTTATTAGTATTTTTGGTGGTGAATACTACATATGATTATTGGATTCTGATAAAATTTACCCTAAATTATAATATTTCTTATTTTTTATCCTAAGGTAACTATTTAATTTTTTCTATAATCCTACTAAATTAAAAGTTTTTATTATCTGATATGCTATTTTCTCAGAGATGGGTAACATAAATAGAGGTGTATGTAATTACTTGACTCATTCCATATTGAATAGTGTCTGATCTGGTAGTTCTATATGAACTCAGGTGCACCACCCTGTATTCTAGAGGATAGAGAATAGTTGTGGGTCACTAATAATAATGTGGAGTGTCTATATTCTTGGGATAAAGACATATAAGAAATAGGAAACAAAACATCATATATCATTGGAGTAAGCACGATAAGTCATAACTAAGTGCTAGCAATCAAAAATTTATAAATAAAAATATATTATATCAATAATGGAAAAAAATATCAACATGTATGTATATATGAAATATTTTCCACTGAGAATATATAGTATATAATAATGAAAAGACAAAAATGAAGGTGAAATTACTAAAAAAATTAGTTACCCATATTCCAATTTTCTAAAACAAATAATTCTACTCTATCTTGATCTAATATAAAATTTGTAACTTGAAAACTGGACACAATGGTCCACATGCACACCAAGGTGTCTGTATAGCGTGTGGGCAAAAAACTCAATAGGGAATCACTAATAGGGTCTCTTATATACACCAAAATATATATGTGTGTGTATACATGGGAATAAATAATGAAACACATATAACATGAAATAAATTGTGTTAGATAATTTTGTACTAAGTATTGAACCATGACACTTTTCCACACCTAATTAAATAGATGAAATTAATTAGGTTTTCCATTATCACATAATATCCTAAATTCACATGGAAGGGGTGCACCATGGAGAAAATTTCATGTAGGAATGCCATTTAGGCAATGTGTAACATAACTAGAATCAAACACAAGAAAAATATATTGAAGATTCATAACATAGAATAACCAAAATATAGAAAACTACATTGGTTAATGAATGTATTACATAGAACTAGGTATATAATATCTAAACAAATATGGCATGTTTTTAAGATCGGTGTGACATAGACAGACCCATGTATGAGAAACTGATCTGGGAATGGAATAAATAGCCAGACCCATTTATCAAGAGTTTTGGAGGTGTAACATGACACCCCCAAATATCATGTCTCTAAGAAAACATCTCATCAATCACATTTTCCAAAAACACATTGCATCCACATAGTCTATAATTAACAAAAAATACATGAAAGTATAACCCCAAATCCTAGCTATCAACCAACAACCCATACAAACCTAGTGCTTCAATAAGTTATATGAAAATACACATTAAACATAACAAATATCACTCAATCTGAAAAACTAAACATAAATTATAGTTATAACCATTATCTCTAATGACTCATAAGCTGTTTTACAATAATAATTTTTTTAAACCTGATTCAAAAATTGAACATGGCCAAATAAATCAACATTAATAGTCCTATAAAATGGAATTCACAAATTTCCAAAGGTAACTATTGATACTTACACTATTACCAACATTGATGATACTGCTTAGTGGTGACCCTCACATTTAACTACAAATTATTAACCATACATTCCCTAAGATTATAGGTAAAACCTATACATAAAAAATCATTGCACCTACTCTAAGGTAGAATGTTAATCCAACCTAAAAAATACTAAAAACTATTTCATCTATAGTTACTTTCCCAATATATCTTATGTCCTATCTCATGGAGAGTGTAATACCCTAAGAAAAATAAATGTTTGACGTTTACTCACAAAGAACTTAGACACCCTCAGAGTGACTGATTATATTAATGAAGAACTATGAGAAATCCAATCATAATAACATAATAAGACTATAAAACAAATAATGATACCTGACTCCCAATCCAAATAATGTACCCATACCATAGGGGTAATATGACCCAAGTCACAAACCTACCACCTTTCCAATAAAACCAAATTGGTTTCACAATAATATTGATTCATTACTGAATAAACTACGAACTTCAGATATTTTTTTCCTTAATGAAAAGGATCATCCTAAACCCCTTGTGGTTTTTACAAATAAAAATACCCTCCCAGAGTTCATATAATTTTACTAGAATCAAATCCCATTTGAGATTAAGTCACTAGGAACCTCTCAAATTTATAAACAACATTGAAAATTACAACTTCATTCAAAAAATTCTACAAACTATCCCCCTTAAAGTGTAACAAAAACTAAACAATACATGAAATTCCAAAACCAAAATACTTAGAATATGAATTCAAAACATGTTCAACCATATATGGATAATTATTAAAGGAACAAACTACCTCACTATTAGAGTTATAAACCCTATAGCCATGCTATCCACAATATTATCTAAACTCAAACCGATCATTTCTAAGGTACTAATCTACCATCATTTGCTGCATATAACATCACTAAACTTGCACTCCCATAAAGGGTGATAAAATCATAATATTTTAAATTTATTGGTTTGAAACCAATGATAGTGATCCAATTTTAACTATACAAATTATAAAAAATCAAAAGTAAATATTATATCACTTAAATAACCAAGTAAATTTTAGTTTTATATTTTAGAGGATTATGAAAAACACATACATAAAAAATACCCCCCAAATTCAATTGATTATTTCTCCCATTAAACCCAGTTTTTCTTATTTGAAAATAGGTCATCATCATCGTCCCTAAGAATTTATTCTAGAAATAATTCATTTAAATTCATTATTGATAACCTTAGGAAAAGGAAACCAATTAAGGGTGAGATAAAATGCTCAATAAGTGTAAAAATAATCACTAACAATTAAATGTCAACAATGATAATAAGAAGAGCATAAGGATATGATGACATAATCAAAGTACATGAGTATAACAAAAGAATATTCATATCCATAAATACCTAAAACATGGAATAAATATTTATAAAAATCAAGATTCATAAGAATAAATAATCACAATCCATGTTATTTCAATCTTGATCAAATAAATCATTAAAAACCCATAATAACCATAAATAAATCATATAGGTAACTTTGGAAAATCATTTTTATACAAATCTTACAAGAAATATTAAAAATGTAATCCCCATAAGTTTAAATTATATACCCAATTCATTGGAGGTCTATCATAGACTCACTCATCCATGGATTATAATTGAAACACCCATCCTTGGTTTACAGCATAACCACCCATCGTTGGTTTCTAATAGAACCGCCTATCAACATTGAAAATTTCCAAGAACCATAACATAAATAAAATTCATTGAGATTGAATTTAATCATGAAAATCATATATTTTTTTATTACTTTAAAAAAATCATTAATCGGTGGAAAAAAGTGGGTTACATGAAAATCTATTAAAATAATCATAATCCATTGAGAGAAAGAATAATGATGGTATCATTTCGACATATCCCAGTGAATCATCAATAACATCAGTGGTTTTTGACATTGATGATTGGAAATACCATTAAAATATATTTATAAATATTCTTGACTAAAATAACCCTTTCACATTGAGTAATATCAAATGATTTCATCTTAGTTGGAAAATGATTTTAAGAGATCGGTTCAAATGTTTCTTGAGGAAAATATCTTTTCCATTTTGAATAAAATTGTTTAAATTATAAAACATTCTAAAATAATACAAAAATAATTTCCTCTATATATAATCTGAAACATAAAAAATAAGTTTTAAAATATTGAGTGGTCACGATGATGGTAAAATCTGTTAAAAATAAACATTTTTTCAAACATTTTGTAAAGGGAGTCAAAGTGAATCATTTTTAAAATGATATGAAATTGAATTTTTAAAACCTTTTAAAAGAAGGTAAAATATCATTAAAATATATATTTTAGAAATAATTTTTCTTAAAAAAGAACACTTTTGAAAAAAGTTTATAAAACATTGATATAGAAGAGATAGATTCCTAATCTAAATGAAAGATACATGATTGGTATTACTTACAATGAAATTTCTTGATATTTAATAATTAAATAAGGAAGGAAATAGAAATTATACATTTGGACCACATTAAAAACCAATTGAGAAGAAAATATATATGGCTCAGGAAAATAATATTTTATTATTTCCACACAGACTACCTTCATCATAAATAATATCAAAAATAAATGATATTGTATCATAAAGAATTTTACACTTTGGTAGTCCTCAATCATAAGCCCCATGAATGAATAAAATAAAATTAATATTTAAATATCATGAACATAAGAAGATTCATGATATAAAAATAGATGTTATAAGTATATATAAATCCTAAAATAGGTTAGGTGTATAACATAACATATGTACTAAAGAAGACAATTTGAAATGAGGAACTATTACAATGATCATAAAATTAATGTGGGAATTAATTTGTGAACGAATTATGTGTAAAAAATATAAATATAATTAAAAAAGGTGTAAATAAAACATAATATAAGAAAAATTCATTACAAGCACAATGTTAGAGTACCAAAAAGAATGAAGAGGTAAAATAACCCAAATGAAAATAAATTGAGTTATGAGATTCTTTACCACTTGGTAACATTCAAGTCAAATGATATTGGATGAAATAATTAAAATTAAAACATAAATTAAAATGAAATATGAAGGATTTATGATATTATATGTAAAATTGGTAGTATATACACCATTTTAAATAAATTATCTGCATGATATTACAATATGCCTCAATGAAAGGAAACTGGGATGAAGTCCCTTACAACTTTAGTGATCCCCGAATCAAAATATCAAGTAAGGGAAAACCCAATATAGATTTTTAAATCACAATAATTTTCAAGAAAAAATCATAAAATAAATTTATAGGAGTTATTTAATTCACAGAATAAAAATAAATAATGAATATTACGTATGTCTCATAGAAGTCAATCGGAGATCGGAAACCCCGACCTCAAGTCCATATATTCCATGTACATCCTTTAGCTCATGTATAATAATATTATATAAATTATTTTATAAATTAATAACATTCTTTAGTTTTAATATGGTATACTTAAATCATTGAATTTATTTATTTTAATGAAATATTTAAATACTCAATTGGTTAAGTCCAAGTCATGTGTTTTGAGGAAGTATGGTCTGTATTATAAAAACAGATTCGGTAGATTGAATATGGACAAAGAGGTAATTATTCCATAATATATAGAATAATAACCATGATATTATTACAATTATTATACATAATTTATACTTTCAAAATCAATCATGAAATATTGTAATGAAAAATGAACTATGATACAATCATGGAGACAGTAAGCCATTCGTATGCATGAATAATAGTTCCATTTTTCAATTATAATTATAAATAGAAAGAAAGTATTATTTAATATTTATAGAATAACAAAATATCATAAATATAATATTTTTTCATTAAATGTACTTATATATATAATCTATGTGATTTGGTGATGAAAAAAGAATCACATCACTTTATGGAGGCAGTAGTCCACACATACGCACGAAGGACATTGTCATTTTAAAGTAAGTGGAGAGATAACAAATGAAATTATATATTATCTTTTAATAATTGTAAATACATAAATAATATTATAGTGATTTCATATATATTACATATATTTATGATGTTTACCCTTATTATATTCCATGTAAAGAATTAGTGAAAAATGAATCACACCGCTTCACGAGGCGGTAGTCTGCTGTACACATGAGCGACGTTATCATACCCTTTACAGAATGGAAAGTAAGAAGGTATATATGATATAATAATTAAATAAGTATAATTATATTTTAAATACCGTTTATATAATTTAAATATTTCATTTTAATAATATATGATAGGCGTTGATGAAAAACGAATAACATCGGTTCGCGAGACGGTGGTATGTCATACTAAAGAATGATGATTTTATTTCCAATTTGATGGAAGATTAGATGGATTTAGGTATTTAAATTAACATAATAAAATATAATTATATTTTATATTATGGTTTTGTTATATCATAATAATTTGAGAATATTTGAAGGAGTTGGAAAAAGAAATAAAATAAAGATGCTCAGTTAAGAACGATACCTCTTCTCCGAAAAACATCCTTAGGTAAGAACCCAAAGGAATGTTAGTATGGATTTATGAACAAAAGGGGTATATATTTTTTGGGGTGGTAATTAAGGCAGGTATTTGGGAAGTTATTTTTCATGCCCAATGGATTTTATGGTGTGAAGTTGAGTGGATAGGGGGAGGCCTTTTATAAGTGAGGTGAGTGACACACTTGTAATATTTGAAAAGGAAAAGTGATAGCCATATTTTTCACATGAAAAGGAACCTAAATAGACCATTATCAATAATTAGAAAATATATGGTCTAAATATGTCCTTAAACTATATTATACACAGGTTATAGGTCATTTCAACCCGTATATTTTTAGTTTGAACTTCGTAAATCCATTTTTAACTTAACTGCGGTGAAGGATTTTTACAGTTCTTCATATTCATTATGACTAAAAATTATGTTTTCCATATTATATTATGTAAATTATTATCATTAAAAATAATGAATCTATTTTACCAGGTCCAATTCATAGACATGGTATAATTTCATTTCAAATTAAACTTGCAGACGTGGTGAAAAAATAGATTTTGAAGAAGTGTATTTTCATGAAAAAGTTGATTTTATATTAAATACATGGCCAACAAAAATATTTATATGAATTTTAATTTAAATTTTTATATATGTAATATTTAAATTTAATTTTAATCATTCTTAATTATTGTAGTGACCCTGACCCCAAAATCCTAGATCCAGTGTCTTCTTTATTACATTCTCATAAGATACAAAGAATCAAATCCTGTAGAACCGAGTAGTTTAGTAGTCTTGGTAAACTAGATACATACTTGAGTGTTACATTATGTTTGAAAACAATTTTTTTTTCAAGAATAACATTATTCTATCAATCATATTATTTCATATCAAAAATATCACACTTCATGGATTCATGAGAAAGGAAACCAAATAAGGGTGAGCTCAAATGCCCAATAAGGGGTAAATACAATATAAGATATCATGAATAAATAATAATAATCAAAATTTTAAGATAAATAACTGAGAACACATGTTACTAAGATAATTAAATAAGGAATATTCAATAGGGAAATGTAAATAACTGAAAACACAATCTATTTAATAAAAAACTGAAAATGAATTGCATCTAGAGATAATATAAATATGAAAATATCATGGATAATAATAAATGGACTCTTAAGGAAGGAAATGATTAATTATTAGACTTTATGTTTTTGGGACATGATACCTCTACCGTCACGACCTTTCAAAAGGTAGTTTAAATTGAAAGTGAAAACTTGTTTAATTCAAGTATAACTAATTTTTCTCATGAGACCTACCAATGCATCGAGAAATTATTTAATACTAGGACCACCCATCATTGTATGTCCAAATATTTTCTCATATATAAAATAAAAAATTTAATTCATGAATCATGTTCCTTTTTATAAAATATCCATGTTGTGTAAAGAATATATTTTATCAATATTCAACAAGATAAATAGATTTCATTCAATGTTGAACACCATAAGTAGAAATGATATACATCTTAATAAATAAAAATTTCCATGATAAATAATATGGCTATTTCGGGTAAATTAAATTTCAAATTATCAAAGGAAAGTGAATATTGAAATGGAAAGTTAATGAGGGTAAAAATTAATCAAGAAAGTGAAAGTGAGTACTTTCCTCTCTCTAAATCACCGTAAACCATCCAGAGAAAGAATAATGAGGATATAGATACAAGATATTCATAGTGTATGTTACGTATAATAAGGGTTATTGTAATTTATGAATATAAATACCATAAAAATATACTAAAAATCATTCCTAAGGAAAAAACCTTTTAATTTTGAAAATCATTACGTAAATCCTTTTATTTGAATATCACATTTAAAAAAAATATTTAAAGTGATCCTTATAAATAGGAAAAGGAAGCTTCAAATAAATGATGATCATGATAGTAGATAATTCTATAAATTTCATATAGGTTAAAAAGAACATTCCTTTTTCACTATAAAAAGGTTTGGAAAGTGTCTTGTTCAAAAAATGAAAGGAAGATTGCTATCACATTATCAGTGAAAACTAAATGAGCATTATATTGAAAATTAAATAAGATTCCTTTTATTTTTCTTAAAGAGTAAAAATTGGTAAAAATAAATTTAATAAATGATTTTTAATAGGTTAATCTTTTTTGAAAACATTTTATAGAAAACATGGTTTCAGATAAAAAGAGATTTACGACCAAAGAGGGAAATAATATTAAATTTTATTTTAACATTTTCTTAATTAATTTATATACCACAGAGTGGGAAAATGGTAGTATTACTTAAAAATATCATGAATAAAAATATGAGACTAAAATGATATTGTTTTGTATGAAATGGTTAAATAATTTCCTTTAACTGAAATTCAAGAGTAAATAATTATGATTAGAATGATATGGTGAAATAAACCTTTACAATGATCATGATTTATAAGTGTGAATTAATCAAAAAATCAGTTATGTGTTTCAAATATAAATATAGATAAAACAAGTTTAAATAAAAAACAAGGTAATAAAAATTTAGTATACACTTAATCTTAGAATGACATAATCAATGAAGTAGAAGAAAAACCCAATAAATAGAAATTGAAATAAGAAATCCATTACCTCACACTTATTTTTGATTGAATGATATTTAACCTCATTTATAGTGGTATTAAAAAGGTTATTAAATTAATTAAGAACCATATTAATATTTATAATGTCATATATTATCCTTTTATAATATATTCTCACTATTTCATTAATAATCATTTATTATTTTAATTATTTGGGTATTAATTTCCCTATTTTTTAATGAATGTTTTTTCATGAAAGAACATGTTATTGTGAATATTATATAGTTATATCATATACAGGATAATATTAATGAAATAATTATCATATTTTTATATAAACTATATTTTAAAACAAATAATGAAATATGGTTTTGAAAAATGAAGTATGTTATGATCATGGAGACCATAGGTCATACGTACGCATGAGAAACATTTCCATTCTTCAATGATAATTATCGAAAGGATATAAGTAATATTTTATATTTCCAAAATCATAATGATATCATATATACTATATTATTTACTTATATGTACCATCCATGTGGTTTGGTGGTGAAAAGAGTGTCACATCGCTTCGTGAAGGAGTTAGTCCACATGTACATGAAAGATGTTATCATATTTAAGTGTGTGAAAATGTATGAAATAAAATGAAATATATTTTATTTAAATAATTATAAATAGGTCATTAAATATAATAATTATATCATTTATATAACATATAATCATTAAATTTGACCGCATTACAATCCATGTAAAGCATTTGTGAATGATGAATCACATCACTTCGCAAGATGGTAGTCCTCCATACACACAATCGACGTTATCATATTCCCTATGGAATGGAAAGTGAATATATATATATACATGATGTGATGAATATATAGTTATAACTATTTAATATATATCATATATATTATTTATATCAATTATCATACATAACCGTGAAAGGTGGTATTGGAAGAACGAATGTCATCAGTTTGCGAGGCGGTAGTCCTCCATACAAATGAAATATAATTTCATAAACCATTTTATGGAATTGGAGATGGTTTAGGTCATTAAATTATTATATAAACATCCTAGTATATTTAATATAATGAATTTATTATATCATAATGGTTTAATATTAATTTAATGAGGCAGTGAAAGAAATAAAATAAAGACACTCGATGAATAACATTACCTCTTCTTTTAGTATCCTAATTAGGTTTTTATTAAAACATTAAGTTATTTGATAAGTTCTTGGATGAACCAAATAGTTGTTAACATGTGAATAAGAAAGTAGAGAGAGTGGCCTTTTATAAGTGAGGTGAGTGACACACTTGTAATTTTTTGAAAGGATTAAATCATAAAACTATTTTTATCATTAAAAATATCCCAAAATAGTTCATTATAGAAAAAATAATATATAACCCTTTTTTTAAAATTAGTCATATAGACACTAATAAAATGGAGGGTTTTAAAGAGAAAATGTTGAATAGTTTTTAAGGTTTTTATATCCAAATTAAAAATGAAAATTATTTCAATGAAATAAATTGGGTTAATTGATATATAATTGAAAAAAATTTACATTAATATAAATTAAAAATATAATTCAAAATTATAAATATTTTAAACAAAAAGGAAGTTTTTAATTAAAATTCAGTATTTTTCAGTTTTCATCAGAAAAATCCAAAAAATTCATCCAATTAAATTTTTTATATTCTGATTTAAAAAATAGAATTTATTTTTTAAAAGGGTTAGAAATTCATTTTCAAATATGAATTCAAGGTGTGACTAAGCATTATTTTAGAAAAAATACTATTTTCAGAAAAAATTTCTTTTCCTTTTAAATGATTCTTATGTTATCAATAATACGAAGATAAATAGTAAACATGTATAAACTATTTATTTTAATAAATTATTCAATACTATTAATACCCTACATGCCAATATCTAGGTGGTAAATATCTATAAAGTCATGACCATAATCATTAAACAATCTAGTTATTTAAACTAAATTTCACTTATTTACATTCCCAAAGATCTTTTCAGTTTAGATTTTTAAAGATTAAGGAAATAACTCATAAATATCAACCCACAAGCATAAAATATGGGTACCATTAAAACAATATCCTTTTATTCCAAAACATAAAAATTTTAACACAAAACAACAACATGATTTATTTGAAAAATCTTCATAAAATTTAACTTAACTTACTCAATTCTATTAAACAAACTTATAACCCATGAAAATTATTTAATAATACGGTATGAGTATAAAAATATCAGTAAGGGATATAAAAATAAGTAAAGAAACCGTTAGTCCGTGAATACTAATAAACATATGAAATCATTTTCATAAAGACTTACTTCTCACCCATATATACTTACTTTGTGAAATATGATATTTCCATAAAACATTATAGAATATATATTAAACCATAAATTTGACTTGGGGTATTTTTTAATTTTATTATAACCCTCGTGGATACCTTTTGATTTGTAACCCTCACGGTTACGTTACAATGTAACCCTCACGACTACCTTATGGTGTAACCATCAGAGTTACACTTGGAGTAACCGTACGACTGACCTCCAACAAAAACATACCCAATGAATTAGATGGAGAAACATGTCCCACCATTTATCATAAAAATTCCCAATAATCTGAACAAAATCATGAAACATGAACATTTTCATAAAAAAAATTCATTTTTAATTTTGAAAAAAATCGAAATTTAAAAGAGGTTTTTTAAAGAAGAGTCCCTTAAATATACCATATAATTAAAGTGAGAATTAATATAATTAAAGGATTTTGTGTATATAATGTAAATAAACATAATAAATTATAACATAAAGTAAATTAATTACACAAATAATCTTGGTAGAATATAATTATTGAATAACAAGGTTAGCCCAATGAATGGAAATCAGGTTAAGAATTTCCTTACATCGGGTCTGTCTTACTTAAAAATTCTTTTAACCTAATGTATAATGGTTAAAGGAGTGTTATTAATATTTTAAATAAATATATTCCTGATTATAACACCTTATATGACCATTTTACAACATTATTCGACCCATTTATTTATAATATTTTGTTATTTATATTGTTTCTGGTTTGTTCATTATATGATTTCCATGGTCGGTTCATAAATGATATTCTTGTCAAATGAAAGAAAAACTCAAGAAGTGGAATGAAATGGAATTAATATTTTTCCATAATATTAAATGATTCTATAAATCATTTTTGTTATTTGGTATGGGGATTTATTATTAGATAAATCATTTGTGATATTCCTTTAGATTATTTTGTTGGTTCTTCAATAATCACAAATTAGTGGCGTTATATAATTTAATATCATGCATATAAGTTAATTAAAGAAAATAAAATAGGTTATATAATACACTTTAAAATATTTTTCAACAATTAAAATTTCTTTACAACCATATTTCAAGAAAGTAAATGAAATTTAAAACAAAACGTCTACGATTTTGGTAAATCAACACATCACAGACAATGTTTTTATTTTTTTGCATAAGAGGAAGTGGAGACGAATAATGATGATGAATTTTCCCATAAATATGATAAAAATATAGAGTATATATAATAATGGTTCTTTAATTCCTCTTAGTTAAGGGGAGGTGAAGAGAGTATAGGAAAAGAAAATAATAGAAAAGAAAACACAATAAAATGAAAGATTATTTTTATCTCTTGATCACTTCTCCTTGAGATACTCCTTAAGGCCTTGGGTATTGGACTTTTGGTGTGACCATTAGGTATTAGATGTGGGGAAGGACATTGATATGGGTATTGGGTATAATTTAGATAATTATAAAAGATTTATAGGTGTGAGATGAAGCGGGGGCGGGGGGGGGGGGGGGTGAGGGTGGTATTTATAGTGGAGGAGAGGAGGGGTTTTCCATTATTTTAATCATTTGTTTAATATTTTTGTTCAAGATAATAAATAGTATTGATCAATATGAACCAAAATAGTAAAGAAATAATGTTATTTCAAACAAATGGTGATTATATTATCCACGATTCCATGAATAGTGCATATAATATATAATGCATATATACAGTAAATTACCGCATTTCACTATTCATAAAAAATTCAAGTATTTCAGAAAAATACCAAAAATTCACTGTAACCATATTTCAATGTGTAGAAATAAAAAATGGACTTAATTTTATCAAATTAATTTTTAAATTTTTTTATTTAATTTTTAAATAAAATCATAATTTATTAAGAAAATATCAATTTTAAAACTATAACTCATTTTATAACACCTTGAAAAATTAATAATGGTCTCATAAAATTATCTTATAACCATAATAATATAAAATAGTAATTTATTATTACATTTTATGAAAATAAATGTTCATTTAAATTATTTAATTAATCATAAAATTTTAATTAAATATTTTTGACTTACAAAAATACAAACACTTATATAATGATCATATTATCAGTTATAAGATGCCTTTTTATTATACATTCATTGGTGAGGTTGCTATTCATTTCACCATTTTACTGTTCATAAGGGTTATATTACTATTGATATGGGTAACATTACTATTCATAAGGGTAGGTTAGTATTCATAAAAAATTAAGTTTGTCCTATCAGACTCCAAATAAAATTATTGATCACAACCATGTATTTCCATTTTTCGAAATCCAAATCATTGATGAGGTAAAATTATATTTAATGACTAGTTTATAACTATATCCTTAGAACAAAGTGTCATTATGTAGAGACTTAGTGTTTCATTAATTTCAATTTATTTTTAATACCTTGGGGTGTTACATTATCCCCACCTTCTAGAAATTGTGTCCTCAAAATTTTATTTACTTTTGAAACAAGTGAGGGTACCTTTCCCTCATAGCATTTTCAGATTACCATGTGGATTCTTAAACCATGTTCTTTCTCCAAAAAACCTTTATATGGTGGATTACCTTATTCTGTAATACTTGTTCTCTATGATCAAGAATTTGAATAGGGTTCTCTTTATAATAAAGGTTCTCTTTCATTTGAATTTCTTTTGGGCTCAAAAAATGAGATGAATATGGAACATACTTTCTCAACATCAAAAAATGAAAAAAATTATGTACCTGAGATAAAATCAGAGGAAAAGCTACTCAGTAGGTAGCTGGTCCAACTTTCTCTATGATTTCATAAGGTCCAATGAACCCGGTACTTAGATTTCATTTCTTAACAAAACATATAACACCTTTTCCATTATGAGATTCTAAGAAAAACATGATCACCTACCTTAAAAGAAAATTCTTTCCCCCTATTATCTGCATAACTTTTATACCTACTCTAAGCTACCCTCATGTGTTGCTGGGTCATCTTCACTTTCTTATCCACTTACTATACTAATTCTAGTCCTTTCAACTTAATTTCCCCAACTTCATCCCAAAAATCTGGAGTTAGACACCGATTCCCACATAATGCTTAAAATAATCCATCTGTATGCTGAAATGAAAAATGTTATTATAAGAAAAGTCAACTAAAGAATGATATTGATCCCAAATTCCCTGATAGTACATTGAACAAGATTGAAACATATCCTCCACTTAATGATTTTTTCTCTCATTCTTCCCATTAGATTGAGGATGTAAAAACATGATGAAATTTAATTTCTTTCACAATGACTTTTGAAGGCCTTTCTAGAAGTTATAAGTGAACCTAGGATCCCTGTTAGATACCAAAAAGAGAGGAAATACATGTAACCTGACAATTTATTTGAGGGAAAATCAAGAAAGCTGATCTAAAGATATAGTATCTCAAATAGGAAGGAAATTTGAATATTTAGTTATGCGATAAAAAATAACCCAAATCACATTATTACCTCAAGAATTATTTAGTAGTCCCACCATGCAGTCCATTGATATATTTTACCATTTCCACTCTGGAACTGGAAATGGTTGAATCATCCCATTCAGTAGTTTTCACCCTGATTTAACCTATTGACATGTCTAACTTTTCACGGTAAAATCTGCAGTATCACTTTTTATTCCATCCCACCAGTAATATTCTCAAAGGTCTGTTTACATATTTGTACTTCCAAGAAGAACTTAATATAGAGAAGTATGAGCTTCACACAATAATTATTTCTTTAGTTGGGAATCAAAAGTCATGAATAAACTTTTTCCAAATCTCCAAACACAATATTTATCAAGGTAAAATTCTGGAAACATAACCATTTTAACAAATTCTACGCTTTTTCGTAACTCCCATTTTGCCTTCTATGCTTGATTAATTATTTCTGACAAAGATGACTACATTGAAACCTAAAACAAAATAGTGGTATTTTCTTCACCAATAACTTCCAAGACAATATTCATCAAATCATTAATCAAGGGGTCATGTTCCAAATGTAAAATTGTTAATGATGTATAATGTTTTCAGATGAAGGCATCCTTAATTTTTTTTGCATATTTAGGATAATAATTGATCCGGAAATAATAATCCTTTATCAATTCAAGCCACCCCTCCTCATGTTTAATTCCTTATGAGTGAATATATACTTTAGACTTTTATGGTTGGTATATATTTCACATTCGGATCCATATAAATGATACCTTTAAATTTTCAAAGCAAAAACCATAACTTATATTTCCAAATCATGTGTGGGATTATTTAACCCATGAGGTTTTTTTGTCTTTAATCATAAGCAATTACCTGATCATTCTGCCTTATAACACAACCAAGTACCTTCAATGAAGCATCACTATAGATGAAAAGCTCTCCATTTCTTGAAGGCAGGGCCAAAAATATATCATTCACCAATCTCTTCTTTACTTCCTAAAAACAAACATCACATTCTTCTGTCGAAAAAAATTTAACCCCTTTTCGTATTAACTTAATTAGTGGGCTAGATAACCATGCAATATTTTCAACAAACTGTCAGTAATAACCAGATAATACAAGAAAATTATGAATCTCTGTATCATTTGTAGGTATTGTACATTCATCAACCACCTTTTTTTGGTAGGATCAACTATTATTCGATCCTTATTTACCACATTCCTAGGAAAAGAAATATATTATAACCAGAAATCACATTTATAAAACATTCCATATAACTTATTTTATTTTAGAGTTTTCAAGACAATCCTTAAAAGTTTTTCATGATCCTCATAAATTTTTGAAAAAACCAAAATATAATCAATAAATAAAACAAAACACTTATCCAAATTTTCACATAATATTCTATTCATAAGATCCATGAATACAATAGGGTAATTTTTCAACCCAAATGAGATAATAAAAAACTCATAATGCCCATATCAAGTATGAAAAATAGTTTTTGGGATGCCATTCTCCTTCACCTTCAGCTAATGGTATCTAGATCTCAATTCAATCTTGGAAAAATAATGATATCCTTAGACATGATAAAAAAAGTCATCTATATGAGAAAAATGATACATATTATTAATATTAATATTATTTAAATCTCTATAATCAATTAAAAGTCTCATGGAATCATCTTTTTTTAATGAAAAAAATATAAGCACCCCATGGTGAAGTGATGGGATGAATGAAGCCTTTATCAAGAAACTTTTTCAACTGAATTTTCAATTCAAGAATTTCAATTTATGCCATTCAATATGGTGTCTTTGAAATTGGATTATCATTAGGAACCGAGTAAAAAGTAAATTCAACCTCTCGATCATGTATAACACTGGGTAACATATCAGAAAAACAAAAAGATATTCAATTACCACTAGAACATCATTAATATTAACAATTCCATTTTTTCAACAATATGTATAAGATAACATTCATTTCCTCCTTTCAATAGTTTTTCAGATTCCTAATATGTTATCAATTGTATTGTTTCATTCCTATATAAAAACTGAAAATCATTCTAAAAAATAACTTTTTCGTATCTAAAATCAATCTTAGCATGATAAATAGAAAGAGAATCCATACCCCAAATGATACCAAACACTACAAAGGAAAAACAAAATGGGTTTTAGGTAATGTCATTCCACAAATAATAATAGTAATATTATTAAAATTCATTTTTTATGTAAAATTTCCTCCCTTGTGTATTAACAATAAGTTCTGGTCTCATTTTTTGAGGTTATATTTCCAATTTACTAGAAAATTTCTTAGAAATAAAGGAATGCGTAGACCCTGTATCAAACAAGTCTTTAGAAAAATATGGGTAAACAAACAAAGCACCTGATACCACTTCACTGGATAGCGCATCATATGCTAATGTAGTCTCAAAGGATCTCACTACACCATTCTGCTTATAATACGACTTCTTTGAATAATTCCGATCATTATTTGGGAAGGTATTTTCATAATGACCCATCTCACGACATTTAACACTTTATAGTTTTCGTATCAAGATTAGTATTAGGATCATTTTCATTCTAATATCAGGCCATATGTCCAAACTTAGTACATCAAAAAAACTTCCTAAATTTAGTAAGGAATTCCCAATGGTGCTTTTTACAACTCTTTTCACAAACTGGAAACTAAAGTTTTTAACATCAGATTTATTTTATTAATTTTTACCTATCACATTCCATCTCGACCTATTCATATGTTTGTTGTCAAAGTAAAAAAAATCATCAGAAAACTCTGTTTCTACCCTCTCAGCACATCAAACTAGTTTTTTATACCTTTTGAACACATGGGAAGCTAATGCCCTTTGATATATTGTCATTAATCCTGAGTAAAAATGGGTTAATTTTCTATTAAGATATTGAATAAGATTTAGATCATACCTTGCTAGTTGGGTGAATTTTTCTTCATACAAAACCACTGAATCTTCCTCCTTTTTCTTCAATTCAAGTAATTTATTCTCCATCCTAAGTTTAACAACCTTAGTAAAATATTTTTCAAGGAAAGAAATTTTGAATTCATCCCACTTGAAGGCTTCAATCTTCTCTCTATCCATGATATTATTGAAAATTTAACACCACTGATCAGTTTAACCTTCAAAAAAATAAATATAAAGACTAAAATTTTGATTATTTGAACATTCAATAACATTGAATATCTTTTCAAGGGCTTTAATCCATCCTACAACCACTACTGGGTCAGAAGCTCCATTGAAAGCAGGAGGGTGTTGCCTTATAAAATTTTCCACTATCACCATGTTCCATTGTGGTTGATTTATTTATTCTCTTTCATGGATTACACTGCCATTTATTTCCTACGTTAGGTGATTCATTACTATCACAAACTGATTAGTTCAAATTCCCACCATTCTTGGTTGCAGATTCAGAAAGATATCAGCCTCTATGTTCATTTCAACATTAGCTTCCCTATTTCTTCTACAGAAAACCATTCTAAACAGACATATCATAGATAAAGTAACATGGTAATCTTTAAATTCTACACCATTTTGACATAAACATAATGTTACAATAATTTATGGTATCCTGTTAACATCATACTAACTCCTAAGGTTATCTAAACCTTGCTATTATACCAACTGTAAGGACCCCACCATAGTCCTTAATTATAATATAATTATTTCAACAAGATTTGACTTATTTACATTCCCAAGGATATTTTTGGTTTATAGTTTTAGAAAGTTAAGGAATAACTAATACATATCAACCCACAAGAATACAAAGTGGGTACCATTAAAATTATATAAATTTCTTCCAAAACATAAAATGTTCAGCACAAAACAACAACACAATTTCTTTGAGAAATCTTCATAACATTTAACTTAACATCCGAATTTCACTTACACATAATTATAACCTATGAAAACATTTAAAAACCTGGTAAGACCAAAGAATCTATAAGGTATATAAAAATAAGGAAAAAACTATTATTCCCTGAATACTTATAAACATATGAAATCATTTTCTCAAATACATACTTCTCACACATTTATATATACTTTGTGAAATATGATATTTCTATAAAACATTAGAGAACATATATAAAACTATAAAGGTAACATTGGTCATTAATTACTTATATTATAACCCTATCGACTACCTTTTGATTTGTAACCCTCACAAATACCTTACAAAGTAACCCTCACGACTACCTTATGTTGTAACCATCGTAGTTACACTTGGAGTAACCATACGACCGACCTCTAAATTACACATAACCAATGCATTAGAGGGATATATAGGTCACAAAATTCATCATAAATAATTACCAAGAACCATAACATAATCATAAAACATGAACACTTTCATAAAAACTTTCCTTTCAAATTTTGAAAAAAATAGAAATTTTAAAGTGGATTTTAAAAGAAGAGTCCCTTATATATACCATTTAATTAAAGTGAGAATTAATATAATGAAAGGATTATGTGTCTATAATATAAATCCACATAATAAATAATAACATAAACGAAATTAATTACACAAATAATCTTGGTAGAACATAATTAATGAAGTAGAAGGTTAACCCAAAGAATGGAAATTGGGTTATGAATTACCTTACCTCAAGTATTTATTACTCAAAACTTGTTTAAAACACTTGTATAATGGTGAAAAGAGTGTTATTAATATTTTAATGAAATATATTCATGTTTAAAACACCTTATATTGTAAGAACCAGGTTTTTTCTATAAAAGACTTTGGAATTTTCTTGATGTTATTCCAAAGCAGTGCCTTCAGAAAGCGTGCGATTCCGAGCCCAATTGTGGCCGAAATTAAATTTTCTATGCGTTCAAAATGGGCACGCCAAATAAATAGAATAACTCCTAAACAGGGATTCAGATCAGAGATCCGAGTGCACAGATAGGTCTGAAATTGGGTTTTTACCCTAGGAATGACATAAAGCATGTCGGCGTGGGACGTTGGGACCCCTCGCCCGTTAACAGAACATTAATAGGATAAATGAAATAATTAATTTATTAGTTTAATGGTTAAACTCAAGTATCTATTAAATGGTAGCGAGTATTGTAAAACTGACGACACAGTTGAGTCCGGAGTGTGCCGTTTACCCTAGGAGGGGTGTAACTTTCACGGACGCGGGCCTTCTGTGAAAAATGGAACCAGGGGAATTTTCGTAATTTAGCAGCTTCATGCATTAAATTTTATATCTTTTGAACGAAGTCTCGGAATTAAATTATGAGGATTCCATTGAGTTCAAAATGGGGTGGTTTTCCTAGGCGTGGTATAAAATGGGCGGGCGTAGAGGTTTCAGAATCTGCGCCCGTTGGGAGAGTTTTAGTTAATTTTAATAAATTCACTAAGTGTTGAGGGAAGACCCATTTCTTCCTGTCTCTCTCTCTCCATCTATCTCTCTCTCTCTAGTGTTCTTCACCGTTCTTTGGCATTCTTTGCTGTTCTTTTCCGGATTGAGTAGTAGACTCCGGCGGATCGAAGGAGGATCGAGCGGACGCATCACCAATGACGAACAGATCCAACGATGTAGGAATCTTGATTAAATTTCTACACCTATGTCAATTTTGTCATTCAAATTCTATAATTATGTAATTGGCATGATGGCTGATGAACACGGAATTCGTCTGGGCCCCGTTCAACATCTCGTTCTTGGGTGTTCTTCATCCCAACTTTTGGATGCATCAAATTCTCAAGGGATCAACGATTGGGGGAAGGCATTGCGAAGGCCTCGTCCCAAGGATCCTCAACCCGCGTTCGGTTTTGAAATCGGGCCACCGGATCGGTGGCGATGGCCGTCGGAAGTCCTGGCTCCGGCAAGGGCGGTGGCCGGAGGTCGGGCGTGGGATAGTGGTCGAGCCAGAGTGGCTCCGGCGGAGAGGAGGCTTGCGGCTGGTGCGCGGTGGTTTCCGAACAGGGAAACCTCAGCGAAGCAGGGGGGACTAGGCCGGGTGGTTCGCTCAGTCGGCAGAGCGGTGAGCGGGCGACCACTGTGTGGTCGAGCAGACGGTGATTGCAGCGGGGAGCCAGAGAGGGCGGCTTCGAGTGGGGGCATCGGGTGTGAGGCGACGTCGACCGAGGGAGCGCGACGGCGCGCGATGGAAGGCGGAGGACCTGAGGGTGTCCGACAATGGCGTGCTGCGGCCATCATCTGGCACGACGTCGCAATCGAAGGGAGCCCAAGGCCTGGCGTCAGGCATACGGGGGAAGCAAGGAACCGCATCAGGTGGGTCCTGCTGGTTCGTCAACGAAGACCGGCCGAAGCCGGTCTACTGGGGGAGCGAGGACCCGAAAACCGCGGGTCCTGTTGGGAAATGACGCGGAGACCGGCCAAAAGGCCTGTCTGTATGTAAAACCAAACCAGAGGTGTGGGTCCGGTGCTGCTGGGCGGGCCGCGGCCAGTGGGCCGCAGACCGGTGGTTCGGACGGGGCCGACCTGTGTAAACAGGCCCGATTGGGCCCCCTTACATTCGGGGGACCGTAACTTCCAAACGGCGCGTCCGCTTGACATGCCGTCTATAGCCGTGAGTTCGTATCGGCGAGGCAGACTATTTGAAATGCGTTCCATGGATTTTGGGTTCTACGGCCAAAGACAGGTTCCCCGAAAGGCGTTAATTTAATAATATTAAATTATTATTAAAGTTTGCAACGGACGAGCTTCGCGAGCCGGACGTCCGTTTAACGCGCCGTCAGAGGCACTGTGGCCCTGGGGCTGAGACGGTCCTTACAAAGTGGTTCAAAACCTTTGCGGGTTAGTTTCATTACTCGGTGGCACGAAACGCTTAAAGTGAATAATTAATTATTTTTTCTATCAATTAATTAATTGTGGCGTCGGACCTAACTCCTGCTTGGAATGTCCGATTGACGCGCCGTTAGTGGCAGCGTGACCCCAGTCCTCGTGGGTAATTTTTGAGATGCTTTCTGAAGTGTTCGGGTTAGAGATAGGGTGCGGGTCCAACATGTCCTAGTTCACATGCTTTACGGTGAAACACCACGTTTTCACCCGACATCCATTTAGGGTGTTCGAGTACTATTTTCTAAGTGTTTTTCCAAGGGGATTGCAATGGCGCAATTCACCCACCTAAATTCGGGCTCGAGGTGTGGGCCCCATTGGGTCCCCTTTGCGTATAATGCGGGAAGTTGCAGCTTCTGCATTCGGAGTCCGTTTTAGGCACCGTCAGCGGCATTGTGACCCTGAAATCGAGATGAGGTTGACCAGTGTGGTTTCAAGTGATGGAGCCAGAGTTGAGGCGTGGGCCCCACGGTCCGTCTTTTGAGCTGTGTGCAGTGTACTACGCGTTTTTCACCAGACGTCTATTCGAGGCATTTGATTAGTCGTTTCCATGTGTTTTTCCAAGAGCATCGTGATGGCATAGTTTTACTGACGAGTATCAAAGCCGGGGTGCGGCCCCCACACAGGCTGGCTACGGTGAATAGTACCATATGCACCGGTTGTCCGTTTCAGGTGAGTAAGTAGTCTATCTCGTGTGTTTTTCTGCGAGGACTGCAACTGTGTAATCCATTTGGCCATGTGGAGCCTATTTTGAGATCATGTTAAATGTGGAAACATGGAATGGTGTTGAATGAGGATCCCTTTTGACGCACTTCGAACCAACGTACGGTGGTGTTGTTACTGAAACTAGGTGATGTCAGTATTAGTGTGGAGCTATCAAAATTCTTCCAGGTCTACCCTCCAGCAGGGCTGGGTAGTGGGTCGCTTGTCGAATTCTTTCGGGTCTACCCTACAGCAGGGTTGGGCAGTGGGCCGCCTATCGACTTCTTCCGGGTCTACCCTCCAGGAGGGCTGGGTAGTGGGCCACCTGTCAACTTCTTTCCCGTCTACCCTCCAGAAGGGATGGGTAGTGGGTCGCCTGTCGACTTCTTCCGGGTCTACCCTCCAGCAGGGCTGGGCAGTGGGTCGCCTATCAACTTCTGCCGGGTCTACCCTCCAGCAGGGTTGGGTAGTGGGTCGCCTGTCGACTTCTTCCGGGTCTACCCTCTAGCAGGGCTGGGTAGTGGGTTGCCTGTTGACTTGTTTCGAGTGTACAATCTAGCAGGGTGGGGCAGTGGGTCTCCTGTCGACTCGTTCCGGGTCTACCCTCCTAAAGGGCTAGGCAGTGGGTCTCCTGATGATGTACTATGATTTACTCTCCAGCAGGGCTGGGCAGTGGGTCACCCTTTGGCATTTCAGACTCATCCCTTCTTATGAGGCTAGTCGGTGACTTTTCTCTGTGACTACCGGATCAGGACCCTTGGTTGTATGGGCCAATGATGTTGACAACTTTGACTTTGAGGACCTCCCGACTATGTGACAGTGACGATGTGTGGTTTGAATTTCCCTAAAACTCTCAAGTATGAGGGGAGCTTTCCCCACCAAGACGTGTCCTTGATACATGAACTAAAAATGTGTGGGTGAGTCAGTGCCGCCCAAAGTGGATAGTGTCAAGGTGCAGTGATTTGAGCCCCTCACTTGCAGTTCGAGGCAGACGAGTAGGATGCTGGGCATCGATGGTGTTTACTTATGAGACTGTTGGCAACTCACCTTCTTAGGCTGAGCTACGGGATGGAGATCCCCTTAGGATCTTGTTAGGGTTTCTTGACAGAGCATATATCTATGTATAAATTATTCCAGTACCCACTCCTTGGGTTTTGGCTACTCTCCTTCCAAGAGAGGTGAAGTCGCACGGGGTTTGCCACGTGCTTTCCGTGTCTAGATTCTCGTGTTTGGACGAGTCTACTCTCCTGTTATAGGTAGTGATGACTCGATAGGAAGTTCATCTTCTCACAATTTCTAGCTCCTTGTGATATGAAGAGTCTTCTTCCTTCCTCTTATTGGGTTGAGCTATACTCTTTACTGCACTCTCAGTTTTACTCCTTTACTTTTCCCTGTTTGATCTACTTCTCACCTCTTTAGTACCTCCTTTGTTGCTCCCTCGAGCCCTCGGGGTATCCTATTGAGTATTTTTGTACTCACACCTTCTTGGTCTTTTCCTACACTTCGTGTGCCCTTGCACACGATGGACAGGTTGGTCGTGACTTCAGCGGAGCTTAGGAGTTCAGGATCTTGGACCGCATACGGTGGTCATAGTCGGGTTCCAGGTGTGGTACTCTCCAAACAGTTTACATTGGTTTAACTATTGCTGGGTTGTGACGCTTTTCTGGTTGGGTGCGTGTTTTGCCCCTTTTCTGGTCGGTTTACGTTCAACACTCTCTTTGTACTTTTTAGAGGTCGATGCACCTTTTGTGGTCTATTTATAGCAGTTGGCACTTTACTTTACTTTCATTTTCTTTTTACTCTGCATTTCTGAATTGAGTGGGCTGCGTGTGTGTGTACAGGTACTCAGGAAAAGGCCTCCCTTTGTTTTTTAGCCTTCATCACTTGTCACTAGCCCCTGGCCTATGGAGGCAGGCTTGGGGTAGCTACGGCTTGAGCTCGGGTAGGGTAGGGTCATGAACAAGTTGTATCAAAGGTGGTTTGTTCCTTGGGAAGTTGTTCGAACATCCCTACAAAGGAATTGGTTGGGATCTAGGGCAATAATGTCAACGTGTCTCAAGAACGGCTCTCAGGCCAGGGAGTCTAGTAATGGTGCGACGGCTGACGTATCCATTCACCAGGACCCTGATAACCCGCTTTTCGACTCGGCTTGCTGAGACACCCGTTGCAGGGAAATTTGTTTGTGCATCACATAGGATTGAGTCTTTGACTACCCTTCTTGAGTCAGCTCCCCATTGTTGTCACTGTTATATACATATATACTCATCTGATCACGACACTACTTGATAATATTCAGGATGTCCCCACAAAGACAGGCAACCAGGATACCAGCTTTGGTTCGTGACGACGACCCAGTGAGCTACAAGGCCTCAGTCTAGGACCCATCAGGCAAGTCCCTTTCTCTAGGTGGGATGGTAGTAGCACCCCCACCTGGTGAGTAGCAGACTACTCCAGTAGAGCAGATGGAGCATGAGCGTAGGTTTAGCGTGATTCGATAGTTCCACTGTTAGAGACCGCTGAGGTTCAGTGGTGATCCAGACCCTCAGGCAGCAGAGGTTTGAATAGGTATAGTGGTTTTCCTCTTCTAGCTTGCGCGGACGTCGATAGATCAGAGGGTGGTTTGGCAGCCAGCCTTTTCCACAGAGCAGCTGAGTGTTGGTGGAGTCTGGTGACTCAGTTACTCAATGATTCGTCAATTTCGTGGGGTGACTTTCAGCTTCTGTTTTGTGAGGAGTTTTACCCCTCTTGCTTACGATCCATTCAGATCTAGGAGCTCCTAAAGTTTCGGCAGGGAGGGATGACAGTGCCTGAGTACGCGACTAGTTTCGCAGACCGTGCACGTTTTTACCCAGACTTAGTCCATGACGGTAGCTTCTAAGCGCGGAAGTTCGAGCAGGGTCTCCACATAGAGATTCATGCTATCATTGTGACCTTGTGAATTTCCACTTATGCCGGGGTTCTAGAGCAGGTGCTGGTGATAGAGATATTCCCGTCGCACTTTACAATTGGTGGTGGCAGTAGGCATGATAGAGCCGAGATGTCTTCCGCAGCTAGCATGCATCGGCAGACAAAACCTCGATGCATGCATCCTTCCCACCACCAGTTTTGGAGACATGGTCATGCACCACTGTGGCAGTAAAGCACATGGGCTCAGTCGAGGAGACCCTTCTGTGAGTGGGATCGGGCCGTAGTCGTACACGCTAGTGGTGTCGGAGGGCACCAGGGAAGCCCAGAGAGCACCGGTGCTATGCTTACGATGGGCGAAGCCACTTGGCATGAGACTTCCTGACCATCCATGCTGAGAATATCGGGAAGGAAGCGGGTGCACCATCACGGTAGATGCAGCGCTGTGATTAGAGTAGTTCCCAGAGAGGTGGTGCTAGAAGAGGAGCGAGGGGAGCTGGAAGTGGGGGATGACATTATGAGGTCTCCCATCACCACTAAGAGGTCCATGTGAGGCTCCGGGAGCTGACAGTTGGGACCAAAGATAGCTGCGTGCTTTGGATGTCTACGATCCTATAGAGCATGAGGTGATAAGAGGTACACTCTACAGATCTTCTACTTTTTTCAGTAGAATTGTTAGACTATGTGTGAGAAATTATTTTCTCCCTGCTCTTTGCTTGAGTTGTTACCAGGGTGACACGGGGCATCGGTGTAACCCAGTGTTAGTGGAATTAAAGGTGTGAAACCTTTTTCTTTAGTCGATGGTGGCGACTCCCTCGCCTTTCGAGCATGTAAGAGAGTCTTGGTCGTGGGCCATCGACTTTGAAATATTTCATGGCCAGATATCCTTGGTTGTTTCACCATATGGATATTCTGAAGGAGGGAATCACCGGGCTTTGTCCCAGGTCCAAGCGGTGATTTCCATCGTGGCGTGCAACGCGGGGTTCGAGCAGGGAGGTGAGCTACCCCCGGGGGCCTTTGGGCCATTTGAGACCTTGTGAAGGGATAGAGAGGTCCCCTACCACCTTACCATAGACCCAAAGGCTGGTCTGGGTGCATGACGTCTCCCACATGACTTACTTGAGGAGATGTGTGCGTGCTCCTATGCACGTCATCGGCAAGGGTGGACCTCACGTGAACAGATCAAATCCTTTGGTCTATGTGTGGAGACGCGGGACTGTGCGAGAGTTCTTCTGGGTACAGGAGAGCCAGGTGTGGGATTAGTACCCTGAGTTGTTCTCTGGTTTTTCTTTTCGGGGATGAAAAGTTTGAAGGAGTGATTCACGCTCAAATTTACCCTAGAGAAAAAGGTAGGACGGTCCTTGTCGTTTAGCTTGGGTTGTCGAATCCTCAGAGACCTAAGAAGTATCCTATAGACACGTACATTCTATGGACTATTTTTGGATATGAAGTGGCCAACTTGGGTTGATTTTAGATGGGTTTAAAGTAACTCTAAGAGAATAAAGTGAATTCAATTTAAAAGAATGAGTTGATCCTAGGTTATTGCTCGGGGTGGATTGGACGTATTTCCTTTTCAACGATTTCAATTTCTTATATTTGAGATGGGTTCATTTAAGGAGATAAAACAAGATCATCACTTACTGGTTTAATTCCTACACCCTTTAATACTAGTCACCTATACACTTGAAGGATCAATGTTTTTAGCACTTCATGGTAAAGGTTCGTATTAGCACTTGAAGTGTGTGGCCTTAAATTCAACAAGGATGATGGAGTTTAAAAATCATCAAATAAAAATCTCAATTAAAGAAGTGATTATACATTAATGTTGTGATAAATAACATCCAATCTAGTCCCTTGATACTCCCTTGGACCAACCCATAAGTGGGTTATCCCTCCATTGATCCCATAGTTTCAATGGAAGCGGAAAGTAGACTCATGAGGGAGGAAATTGAGAAGTAAAGGAAACAACAAAAATAAAATGATCACTCCATCATTGTGTGAATAATTTCACAAGGTTTGGTGTGAATAAATTCAAACCTTGATCCAAAAGTATCAAATTGATATGAATAACAACAGAATAAGTGTATAATAAGAACTTTTATTAAGAAACTAAAGTGAATTGAACAACTTACATGTGAAAGACAAATTTGAGACAACAAAATTGCAGCATAACATTACAATTGAACAAAGCACCAAATATTATTCAATCCATCAACACCAATACTTTAAATAGGAAATTTTGAGCCCTTGGGTCGAGCCTCCAATAGTCCAAGTCTCCTAAATTAATTGTGGTAGGCCATAGGTGGGTGGAAATTAAGGGAGAGTTGATTTTTCCACCCTTGACCCGAGGTGGCAGCCAGCTTTCCTTTACCAAACATACGTGCTTATACTACCTTCTTTATGGCTGAATTAGAGAGGACCATAGAATACGAAAATGGAGATCCAGATGTCTTATAACCTTCTGTAAAATTTGGGCCCATTTGGAGTTGTGGAATCCATGATATGATCATATTAGTGGGCTATTTTTCAGGGCCGCAGAATCTGGTCCAGAATTTTATCTCTAACTTGGGCTGCCTAAATGGACCCCATGGAGGCCAAATTAGCATTGGATCCTAAATAGGGATTTCTTCCTATACATATATTCTTGCATTCCACGAAATATGGGATTAATTGGGCTTATATGTTGGGCCCCGCATTCTCATCAGTGGGATGGTGTCCAATCTGCCTTCTCCAGAATTGCTTCCTTTCATTGCCAAATATCTCCATCATCCTTTATGAATATTTCATTGATCCTTGAAGTGAATATCCAGTTCAAAAGAATATAAAATTAAAATATTTATAATTATATTCCTTAAAATTAGTTGAATCATTGGGTACTTCAAATGATGTTAAAAAATGTACCACCTAATAGTGCATTTTAAGAAGGTATTGCAATCATAATGTGAAATGATGTTCAAAGTGTAAAATGCACTAAAATGGTGTTTATGAATAATAAAGAACATGAATATTATGTATATTAACAATTAATATTAGCCTCATTTAGTGGATAATCAAGGAGGGAATGATGTAATAACCCGGTTTTTTCTATAAAAGACTTTGAAATTTTCTTGATGTTATTCCAGAGTAGCTCCTTCAGACGGCCTGTGATTCCGAGCCTCGGTGTGGCCGAAATTAAATTTTCAGTGTGTTCACACTAGGCATGCCAAATAAATAGGATAACTCCTAAACGGAGATCTGTATCAGAGATATGAGTACATAGATGGGTCTGAAATTGTATTTTTACCCTAAGAACGACATAAAGCATATCGGTGCGAGACGTTGGGACCCCACGCCAGTTAACAGAACATTAAACAAATAAATGAAATAATTAATTAATTTGTTTCATGGTTAAACTCAAGTATATATTAAAAAGTAGCTCAGATTGGAAAACTGAGGGCACCGTTGTGTCTAGAGCATGCCGTTTACCCTAGGAGGGGTGTAACTTTCACAGGCGCGGACCTTCTGTGAAAAATGGCACCAGAGGAGTTTTCATAATTTAGCAACCTCACGCATTAAGTTTTATATCTTTCGAAAGAAGTCTCAGAATTGAAATATGAGGCTTCCATTGAGTTCAAAATTAGGTGTTTTTCCTAGGCGTGGTATAAAATGGGAGAGCGCGGAGGTTTCAGAACCCGCTCCCGTTGGGAGAGTTTTAGTAAATTTTTATAAATTCACTAAGTGTTGAGGGAAGACCCATTTCTTCCTCTCTCTCTCTCCCTCCCTCTCTCTAGAGTTCTTCACCATTCTTCGGCATTCTTCGCTGTTCTTTTCCAGATTAAGGAGTGGACTCCGGGGGATCAAAGCAGGATCGAGCGGACGCGTCGCCAACGATGAACGGATCCAACGAGGTAGGAATCTTAATTAAATTTATGCACCTATGTCAATTTTTTCATTCAAATTCTTTAATTTTGGAATTGGGATGATGGATGACGAACACGACCATCGTTCGGGCCCCGTTATACATCTCGTTCTTTGGTGTTCTTCGTACCAACTTTCGGACACATCAAATTATCGATGGATCAACGATCGGGGGAAGGCGCTGCGAAGGTCTCATCCTGAGGATCCTGAACCCACATTCGGTTTTGAAATCGGGCCACCAGATTAGTGGATGTGGACGTCGGAAGTCCCGGCTCCAGCAAGGGAGGTGGACGGTGGTTGGGCGTGGGGTAGTGGTCGGGTCAGAGGGGCTCAGTCGGAGAGGAGGCTTGCGGCTGGTGTGCGGTGGTTTCCGAAGAGGGAAGCTTCAGTGGAGTGGGGGGGGACCAGGCCGGGTGGTGGGATTGGTCGGCAGAGCGGCGAGAGGGTGACCGAGGTGTGGTTGAGCAGATGGTGACCGGAGTAGGGAGCAGGGAGCCGGAGAGGGCGGCTTCAAGAGGGGGCGTCGGGTGTGAGGAGGCATCGACCTGGGTAGCGCGGCGGCGCACTGCGGAAGGCAGAGTAGCTGAGGGCATCCGACGGAGGCATACTGTGGCCGGCGTCCGGCACGACCTCACGGTCGAAGGGAGCCAGAGGACTGGCCTCGGGCGTGCAGGGGAAGCAAGGACCCACATCGCGCTGGTCCTGCTGGTGCGTCAACGAAGACCGGCCGAAGCCGGTCTGCTGGGGGAGCGAGGACCCGAAAACTACGAGTCCTGTTGGGCGACGACGTCGAGATCGGACAAAAGGCCGGTCCATCTGTAAACCCAGCAGTTCGGACTGGGCCGGCCGGGTTAAACTGTCCCGGTTGGGCCCCCTTACATTTGGGGGGCCGTAACATCCAAACGACGCGCCCGTTTGATGCGCCGTCTGCGGCCGTGATTTCGTATCGGTGAGAAGACCTTTTGAATTGGGTTCCAAGGATTTTGGGTTCTGCGGCTGAAGACGGGTGCCACAACACACATTAATTTTATAATATTAAATTATTATTAATGTTTGAAAAGGATGGGCTTCGCGAGCCAGACGTCTGTTTGACACGCCGTCAGAGGCCCTGTGGCCCTGGGGCTGACACGGTCCTTCCAAAGTGGTTCGGAACCTTTGAGGGTTGGTTTCATTGCTTGGTGGCATGAAACTCTTAATGTGAATAATCAATTAATTATTCAATTAATTAATTAATTTTTGCATCTAACCTAACTCCTGCTTGGAATGTCCGATTGACGCGCCATCAACGGAAGCATTACCCAAGTCCTCATGTGGACTTTTTGAGACTCTTTCTGAAGCATTCGGGTTGGAGACAGGGTGCGCGTCCCATAGGGCCTAATTCACATGCTTTACGGTGAAAAACCACTTTTTCACCCCACATCTGTTTAGGGTGTTCGAGTACTCATTTCCAAGTGTTTTTAGGGGATTGCAATGACGAAAGCCTCCCGCCTAAATTGGGGCTTGAGGTGTGGGCCCCATAGGGCCCCCTTTACGTATAACGCGGGAAGTTGCAGCTTCTGCATCTGGAGTCTGTTTTTGGCGCCGTTATCGGCGTTGTGACCCTAACATCGAGATGAGGTTGACCAGGGTGGTTTCTGCGTGTTTTTCCGAGAGCATCGTGATGGCATAGTTCACCTGATTAGTATCAGAGTCAGGGTGCGGGCCCCACACAGGCTGTCTACGATGAATAGTACCATATACACCGGTTTTCCATTTCGGGTGAGTAAGTAGTCTATCTCGCGTGTTTTTCCATGAGGACTACAACGGTGTAATCCATTTGGGCATGTGGAGCCTCTTTTGAGATCATGTTAAATGTGGAAACATGGGAGGGTGTTGAACGTAGATCCCTTTTTACACACTCAGAACCAACGCATGTGGGAGTTGTTAGTGACACCTGGTGATTTCAGTAGCAGTGCGGAGCTATCAGAATTCTTCCAGGTCTACCCTCCAGTAGGGCTGGGAAGTGGGTTGCCTATCAAATTCTTCCTGGTCTACCCTCCAGGAGGGCTGGGCACTAGGTGGCATGTCGACTTCTTCTGGGTATACCCTCCAGTAAGGCTGGGCAGTCGGTCGCCTGTCGAATTCTTCTTGGTCTAGCCTCCTGCAGGGCTGGGAAGTGGGTCGCCTGTCGACTTCTTCCGGGTCTACCCTTCAGCAGGGTTGGGTAGTGGGTCGCCTGTCGACTTCTTCCGGGTCTACCCACCAGCAGGGTTGGGCAGTGGGTCTCTTGTCGACTTCTCCTAGGTCTACCCTCCATCAGGGATAGGTAGTGGGTTGCCTGTCGACTTGTTCCAGGTATACCCTCTAGCAGGTCTAGGTAGTGGGTCGCCTGTCGACTCGTTCCGGGTCTACCCTCCAGCAGGGCTGGGCAGTGGGTCACCTAATGATGTATTATGATTTACCCTCCAGCAGGGCTGGGCAGTGGGTCACCCATTGGAATTTCAGACCCAGCCCTTCTTATGAGGCTAGTTTGTGACTTTTCTCCGTGACTACAGGAGCAGGACCCTTGGTTATACGGGTCAGTGATGTGACAACTCTGACTTTGAGGACCTCCCAGCTGTGTGATAGTGATGAGGTGTAGTTTTAATTTCCCTAGATCTCTCAAGTATGAGGGGCACTTTACCCAACAAGACGCGTCCTTGAGGCGTGACCTAAAACTATGCAGGCGAGTCAGTGTCGCCCAAATCGGATAGTGTCAAGGTGCGGTGATTTGATCCCCTTGACATGCAGTTCGGGGAAGATGGGTAGGATGCTGGGCATCGATGGTGTTTACTTATGAGATTGTTGGATAATCACTTTCTTCGGCTGAGCTACGGGACATAGTTCCCCTTATGATTTTGTTTGGGTTTCTTGACATAGAATATATATATGTATACCTTGTTCCAGTACCTACTCCTTGGGTTTCGGCTACTCTCCTTTCAAGAGAGGTGAAGACATGCGGGGTATGCCACATGCTTTCCATGTCTAGATTCTCATGGTTGGATGAGTATACTCTCTTGCTATAGGTAGTGAAGACTCGACAGGAAGTTCATCTTCTCACTGTTTCTAGCTCCTTGTGAAAGGACGAGTCTTCTTCCTTCCTCTTGTTGGGTTGATCTGTACTCTTTACTGCAATCTCTGTTGTACTACTTTAAATTTCCCTGTTCTATCTACTGCTCACCTCTTGAGTACCTCCTTTGTTTCTCCCTCGAGCCTTTGGGGCATCCTACTGATTATTTTTATACTCACCCTTTCTTGTTCTTTTCCCGCACTTGGTGTACCCTTGCAGATGACAGATAGGTTGGTCGTGACTTCACCAGAGGTTAGGAGTTCGGGAGCTTGGACCACATACGGTGGTCGTAGTCGGGTTCTAGGTGTGGGACTCTCCCAGTTGTTTACTTTTGTTTACCTGTTGCCGGGTTGTGGCAGTTTTCTAGTTGGGCGCGTGTTTTTCCCCTTTTCTTTTCAGTTTACGTTCAGCACTCACTTTGTACTGTTTAGAGATCAATGCACCTTTTGTGGTCTATTTATAGCAGTTGGCACATTACTTTACTTTCCTTTTCTTTTCTACTCTTCATTTCTGCATTGAGTGGGCTGCATGTGTGTGTACAAGTACTCAGGCAAAGGCCTCCACGAGTTGTTTAGCCTTCAGCACTTGTCGCCATCCCCTGGCCTATGGAGGCAGGCTTGGGGTAGTTGCAGCTTGAGCCTGGGTAGGGTCGGGTCGTGACGTATACGATCATTTTATAACATCATTTTCCCATTTGTTAATAATATTTTGTTACTTCAATTGTTTCAGGTGTGTTATTTATAAGATTTTCATTGTCGGTTCGTAAAGGATTTTCTTATCAAATGGAAGAGAAACAATAGAAGTGGAATGAAATTGAATTAATATTTTTCTCGAATATTAAATTATTCCATAAATCATTTTTGTTGTATGGTATAAGGATGAATCATTAGATAAATCATTAGTGATATTCGTTTAGATCCTTTTGGTGGTTCTTTGATAATCACATTCTAGTTTTGTTATATAATTTAATATCACACATACAAGTTAATTAAAGAAAATAAAATAGGTTATATAATAAAATTTAAAATCTTTTACAACCATTAAAATGGTTTTATAACCATATTTGAATGAAGTAAATGAAATTGAAAACACATCATCCATGATTTTGATAAATCAACACATCACAGATGGTGTTTTTATTTTTTAAATAAGAGGAAGAGGAGGGGAAGAATGATGATTAATTTTTCCAAAAACATGATAAAAATCCAGAATATATATAGTAATAGAGATTTTATTCCTCATGTGTAAGTGGAGGTGAAGCGAGTATAAGAAAAGAAAATAATTGAAAAGAAAACACAGGAAAATAAAATCATAGTTTATTTTAATCATCAGTTTAATATTTTGGCTCTTGAATATGAATAGTCTTGATTCATGTGACCAAAAAAATTAAATAGAGTATGTGAGTTCGAACCTAGGGTTCTTACATCAGCCATAATTCTAGGAATTGTTCGTTTAACATATAATGTATAAATACGGTAAATTACCGTATTTCACTATTCATCAAAAATGTAATTGTTCCCGAAAAATCCCCAAAATTTATCCTAACCATTTTTCAATGTGTAGATTTAAAAAATAAACTTCATTTTATAAAAATAATATTCTAAAAATTTTCATTTTAATTTTTTAATAAAATCATAGTTTATTTTAAAAATAATAATTTAAAAAATATAACTCATTATATAACACCTCTAAAAATTAATCATGGTCTCATAAATATATCATATACCCATAATATTATAAAATAATAATTTATGAATACATTTTATGAAAATAAATTTTTATTTAAATTATTTAATTAATCCAAAAATTTTAATTAAATATTTCTAAATTATAAAAATAGAAACACTTATATAATGATGATATTGTCACCTATATGTTGCCTTTTTATTAAACATTCATTGCTATGGTTACTATTCATTTGGACATTTTACTATTCATGAGATTCATATTACTATTCATAAGGGTAACATTATTTTTCTTAAGGGTAGGTTTTTATTCACTAAAAATTAAGTTTTTCCTATCAGACTCCAAATAACTAACTAATTGCAACCGTGTATGTCTATTTTTCGAAATTCAAATCCTAGAAGTGGAGAAATTATAATTAATGACTAGTTTATAAATATCTCTTTAAAAAATGTTTCATTATTTATAGAATTAGTGTTTCATGCATTTAAATTTATTTTTAAAACTTTTTGGTCTTACACTATCATATTAAATAATAAAATTAATAATATACTGTTGTTCGGTAAAACTTGGCCTTGCATGTAACACAAGCTTTCAAAGAAACTCATTTTTTCATGTAATGAAGTCTAAAATCAGCGTTACATGTAATATATGATATGGAATAAAATTTTATTATTTTATAATTGTTGGGTGTTACAATTAGGGGCTTTTTAATTAATTAAAAAAAGAAACCTTATGCAATTTGAAAAAATATTAAGAAAAATCTTTTTTTGAACAAAAAAATGAACTTATACTAAAATCCTATATAAATTTGATTCAAAAGTAATTAAGTGGATTAAATATAAGTAAATATTATTTATGTAAATTAAAATTATATTATAGATATAATTTTTAAAAATATAGAATTTATTAAAAATAAATGATTTTTTACAAAAATCGATATATTGAATATTCAGGGAAAAATTATTTTAATTTTTTGACGTTCATTTTCTAAAACTCCTAAAAATTAATTATAATATTTTCCTATAAAAAGAAATAAAAACCACTTTTCATGAAAATATATTTAGATGAATAAAATGAATTTACTAAAAATTTATTGATGATTTACTAAGAATTTATCAATAAAAGTGGTCAAGACATTTATATATATTTCATAATAAATTTAATATTATTCATAACTACCAATTTAATGGCTTGGTTATAACAGTCATATATTTCACGAGTCATTTAAGCTTGGTGTTGCGTTTCAAATACACTATCAAACATAATGTTCTTCTTTTAAATTATTGGGTGTTACATCGTTCCAATTTAATAAATTTAATACTCATAACTTGAAATTTATCTTGGTAATCAATGGTTAGAAATTTGTAAATACATTTTTGGGAAACTGACATCATAAAATGGGTTAATAAAATATCCACTTGATAAGGGGGAAAAGGAGGTGCAAAGGTCATCTGAAAAAAACATATTAGTTATAAAAATAGGAGAACATACCTGGGATGTGAATATTTAGATATGGAAGAAAATAATAATGCACAAATAATTATATAGATTAATAGAGATCATCAATCACAAGAAAGTGATTGATCAACATAAAGTTAAAAACCATAAAACCATAAATATTTGATGAAATAAGAGGCCATTAATTAATCATATATGAAGGTAATAGGATAAATTTTTTAATTTCAAGACCCTTTTTTAATAGGGTTGATGAATTTTATAAAGTATTGACTAAGTAAATATGGAAATTTTCTTACTTGATAAGTTAAAATTGATTCTTTTAATCAATTTCTACCATAATGTCATCTTTTGCTGCAAATGATTAGTATTAAAGATGAATGTTTCATGGCCGAAGCACAAAAATTAACTTTTTAAGGACCACTTAACCATAAAAATGGATAATAAAGATATTACACCAATGTTTATACATTATCCAAAAACAAAATTTTTATCACCTAGTAATATAATTCACAAAATGAATAAACCTTCATATGATGAAATAATACCTTAATCTCTTAAATTCAACATCAATACCCAAATTTAAAACTAAATCAATACATACATAAATGAACCTATATCCCAAATAAAATCAAAATTAAATATATTTTTAACATAAAATATTATACCAAAATTTTTAGATTACAAGACCAAAGATATAGAATTATTCTTCTGAAATAACATTAATCACTTAATCACCAAATCAGTTTTCAATCCCTTGGTTATCTATAGGATAAAACTTGTGTACCCATAATTACCTCAATATACAAGATCATATAAACCCTAAAGGTTATAAATACCTTTAAAATTAATTCCAAAAAATGCAATGAAACACTCCACATTAAGCCGAATCTTTAAATATAATTAGACCCAATAAAACACCTCATAAAGCTTTATTAATCACTTTAATATATCATCATTTAAAACCATAAAATTTGAGTCTAATAATTTTAACATATGATCAAAATTAATATCATAAACTCATGAAGAATCTATATCTATTAATAAAATCTCTCATGAAAATGTACAAATCTAAAAAATCATATGAACCCAACTCTGATACCAACTATAACATCATCAAACCTGCATGCGTGTATGTGGTTCTGAAATCATAAAAATTTTCATTTATTGATTTGATACAGATGAAGGTGGCCCAATTTTCACCATAAAAAACTTATAACATAAAAAGGAAATATTGGGACACATACATACACAAGGACCTTTTAGGTTTATTGTTTTAGAGGATAAAAAATACCGATGAACTCAGGTGGGTATTTCTCCCATGAAACCCAACTTTTATTATTTAAAAATAAGTCATCATCACCAACAATATAAAACCCTTCTCAACATAATTAATTTAACATAATTATTGATAAACTAGTGAAAAGGAAACATAATAATGGTGAGATTGAATGTTAAGTAAGGGTGAACATTCTTCTTAAGAATTGAATGTCCTCAGTTAGGATAATAAGTTCATAAGGGTATGATTAAATATCAAATTGAATGATAATAACATAAGAATATTCATACCCATAAATACCTAAAACATGGCATATGATTTATTAATAGAAATATTTGTAATAATCAATAATCATGAACCATGTGATTTCAATATTGATCAAAAGAATCCTTAAAAACCCATAACAAGAATAAATAAATAATGTAGGTAACTTTGAGACCTCATTTACATATTACTCTTAAAAATGGAATACAAATATGGAAAAATTTCATAGACAATGCAGTGAAGGGATAACATGGTCCCACCAATCCTTTGTTTATAATGAAAGTACCCATCCTTGGTTAATAACGTAACTGCTTGTACTTATTTTATAATGGACCAACCATAATCATAGTAAATTACCAAGAACCATATCATAAATAAAGTATATAAATCATTAATTTCATCACAAAAATCATAGAATTAATCATTATTATATTCAAAATTTCATTATCCTATAGAAAAATAAATAGGTTCTATTAAAATCCTATGAAAAAATCATAATCCATCCAATGAAAGAAAAAATATGTTATTATTTCAACATATCCAAGTGGATAATAGTAACATCAAGGGTTTTTTTTACATTTATGAATGGAAATACCATTAAAATATCATTAATAATATTACTTATAAAAATAGACTTATCACATTGAGTAATATCAAAGGAAGTCAAATTAGTTAGAAAATGATTTTGAAATATCCCTTAGAACATTTCTCGAGGAAAATATACCTTCCATTTTGAAAACACGTATTTAAAATCTAAAAAATTATCAAACATTTAATAAATAAATTTTTATTGAAGTAAAAATTTAAACTTAAAAGGAATATTTATAACATTGTGTGTTCATGATATCAGGAAAATCTGTTCATGTTGCAAATGTTCAAAATAAACATTTTTTTCACACATTTTTTAAAGGGAGTCAATGTGACCCATTTGAAAAAATTTATGAAATTTAATTTTCAAATAATTTTAAAAGGAGGTAGAAAATCATTCAAAATAGATTTAAGAAATCATTTATTTTTAGAGGGGAACACTTTTGAAAATATTTTCTAAAAAATTGTAATGGTTGATTATGATTCCAGATCTAAAAGAATGATATAAAATCATTATTAGTTATAGAAAAACATTCATGATATTTCATCATTCAACAATGGAGGGAATTTAAATTAAAAATTTGAACCAAATTTATATCTAGAGTAGAATAAAAGATACGTGGTTCATGAAAATAATATCATATTATTTCCTCCCAAAGAACCTTCAATATAAACAATCCAAAAAGGAATGGAGATTGTATCATAAAGCCTTTGCCTATTTTTTAAATCCTCATTCATAATACCCATGAAATATTAACATCATACAAATATTTAAATATCATAAAAATAAGGATATTCATGATATAAAATATCAGATGGGAATTAGATATTCCCCTTAATGTAAGATAGTTGTATAACGTAACATATGTACCAAAGAAGACAATTTGAGACGAGATACCCTTATAATGATCATAACATTGAAGTGATATTTAATCAATGAAAATATTAGGTTTTTCAAATGTAAGTATACATAATAAAATTTGAAAAAAAACATAATATAATAAAAATACATTACACATATAATCATAGAATATCAGTGATAATAAAGATATAATGTAACAAAATATAAAGAAATTGATTTATGAAATTATTTATCACTTGGTAACATTCGATTCAAATAAAAATAGATTAAATAATTCCAATTGAAACACAAAATTACTTTAAATATTAGGTATTGATGACATTACATTAAAAAGGGAAAGTATATACACCGTATAAATGAAATTAGGTGCATGAAATTAAAATATTCTTCAATGAAGGTAAACTAAGACAAAGTCACTTACTACTTTGGTAATCCAAGAATCAAAACAACATGTAATGGAGAACATCATATGGATTTGTAAATACCTATAATTTTCTTTAAAATAGTTTTAAAATACATTCATGGTCAGTATAGATACCACATAATAAAAATAAGTGGTGAATATTTTATATATCGCATATAAGTAAAAGAGAACATCATATGAAATTTATTTTATATATTGTAATGAAATATTGAAATAATTAATTATATAAGTGTATATTAGGTCTTTTGAGGATGTTCGGTTCATATTTTTAAAATGAAATTGGTAGGTTGAATGTGGGGAAAGAGTTCATTATTCCATCATCTAAAAAATAATAATCATTAAATAATTTTAATTTTTATACAAAATTTATACATTTAATATCAATTAGGAAATATGATCATTAAAAATGAACTATATTACAATCTTGGAGATGGCGGGTCATACGTATCATTTACAATTTTCAATGATCATTATGGAAAGAAGGAAAGTATTATTTTAACTTTAAATAAGTACATTAATATCATAAATATCACATTAATTCATTAAATATAATTATATATATCATCCATGTTATGTAGTTATGACAAAATAATCCCATTACTTTGTGGAGGTGGTAGTCCACACGTACTCACAAACAATGTTATCATTTTCCAGTGTGTGAAAAGGTAAGAATTAAAATGATATATTATGTTTTATGAATTAAAAATATGTCATTAATGTTAAATTTATTTCATATATATCACATATATTCATTAAATTTATCCTTATTACTTTCCATGTAAAGTGTTAGTGAAAAATGAATCACATGGCTTTTGGAGGCGGAAGTCCGTCGTACACATGATTGTCATTATCATATCCCCCGTGGAATTTTAATTATGAAGGTATATTTGATATAATAATAAAATAAGTATAATAATGTTATATATATAATATATATAATTTAAATCCATCATTTTAACAATCCATGAGAGGTGATAATAAAAAACTATTCATATTGGGTCACGAGGCGGTAGTATGCTATACACATGAATGATGATTACATTTCCCATTTGACAGAAGAGTATATGGATTTAAGTTATTCCATTAAAATAATAAAATATTTTAATGTGGTGTATATTGGTGTTATTATATCAGCATAAGTTAATAATATTATAAGCAGGTGGAAGAAGAAATAAAATAAAGATGGCTGGTTAAGAACAATACCTCTTCTTCAGAAAAGATCCTTAGGTAAGCATCAAAAGTATTATAAATATTGATTAATGATCATAAAATGGGATTTAGTTTGTGGGTATGGAAGTAAAGAAGGTATTTTTGAATGTATTGGATGGGAAAACGTCCCTCAAAGGTGAGAATTTGAAAGGATATAGGGTGACCTTTTATAAATGAGGTGAGTGGCACACTTGTAATTTTTAAAAAGAAAAAGTGATACCCACCCTTTTTACATTCCAAAATGACCCAAAATATATCATTATATATAATTATACAATATAAAGATGAAATATGTCCAGAAAATAAATTTTAGACTAGTTTTTTTCCTTTTAAATGTTGTATTTTTATTTTAACCTTTGGTAAAACCATTTTTTATCCTAACCATTGTAAAATATTTTTACTACATTCACTAATAACTATGAAATAATTTAATTTCAACTTATTAAATGTTATAAATTATGATAATTAGAAAAATTTAATCCATTTTACCAAATTAAATTCACAAAAGTGGAATAATATTATTGAGAACTAAACGTGCAGGCATGATGAACAAATGCTTTTCAGGAAGTATTTTTTTTCAATAAAAAGATGAAATTATATTAACTCTACAACCAGTAATTATAAATATATTAATTTAATTTAATAATTATAGATATATGATATATAAATTTAATTTAAATCATTCCTCATTAGGGGTTATTTTAATTAATTAAAATGGAGAAACATTACCCACTTTAAAATAGTTTTCTAGAAAATCTTTTTTTTAAACCCAAATATAAAATTATACTAAAATAAAATATAAAGTTGATTAATAATTAATAAATTTTATTAAATATAAATAAATAATATTTTTTAGATTCCATTATATTTATAACATAAATTTAATTTTAAATTTACTTAATTTCTTGAAAATAAATGTTTTTTATAAAATCATTATTTTTTATTATTTACATAAAAATCAATATTTTCTAAAAAACCCCCATTATTTCAACCTAATTTAATTTTAAATTGATAATTTAAAAAATTACTTAATTTTTATCAAATTTATTTTCTAAACATTCTAAAAATTAATTATAACATTTCCTCACAAAAAAGAAATAATGTTTTTTGAAGAAAACATATTTTGATGAATAAAATGACTTTACTAAAAATTTATTGATTAATTATTAATAATTTATCTATAAATTTGAGTAATAAATTTCATAAAGTATTTAATACTATTCATACACTCCATTTTAATAGTGATGTTATAACATTCATATATTTTGTAGGTCGTCGAACCTCGGTGTTGCGTGTCATATACACCATCGAACATAATGTTTTTCTTTTAAAATATCTAGGTGTTATAGAACATGAAATTATAAATTATTTTATCACATTTATAATTAAATTCCAAAAATCAATCTAAAAATAAAAAACCATCAATAATCTTCAAGCATCACCATCACACTGACACCATGCACAATGATATATAGAATACACAAAACATTTCACCAATACTCTTGTTCAAAAAATCCCAATGAATTGATACCAAATAAATTTATTATTTAAAACAAAATTTTGTGAAATTATTAGGAAAACAAAGCAAGTGAATTTTCAATATTGAAACAATGATCAATCGAAATATTTCTTCCTGTTCAGACATTATATATCAATAACAACAAGAATCTTGATTTTTCAAGATTTATTTCACCATGCTTTGGATTAATATGTCAAAAAAACATATCCTAGAATCACAAAAATTAGAGTGAAATCATGAAGGTGATGAATAGAGTAATAAAAGGAGTAAAGTTATCAAAATACAGTATATCAAGACCATTTGATTTTATTCAAGCCAAAGGATAAGCTGAGAGTATAAATATGGGGTAAAGGATTATTTAAAATAAGACCCTCCCATTTCCCTATCTAAAAATTAATTGGTGTGGGGGAGGGACCACCATTAAATTATAGTCATACCCATCCTTCTATACATGAGGACCCATGTGTATTGTGTACCTATTGGGTATCCACTAGTTACTTGGTGCTCGAATGGGTACCTAGTGGAGTTCCACTAGCCACCCAGTAGATAAGCCTGTAGTGAAACACTATTGAATCCTTCACTGGGTACCCTATGTGGCCAAACTAAGTTCCAAATGGCTCTAGCTACAAACTTCCTCATCTAATTACTTCACTAAAAACCCCATAATCTACTGCGGATCTTCTTTTTTGAGACATAAAACTCTAAAACTGCCTAATTAATCTCTAAAACATGCAAGATATATGATTTCCTTGATCAAATCCTAAAAATAGAATTTCGAAAGATTTTAATTATTTTATACTAATCATTCCCTAAATTCATTGAATTTTAATGAAATTTCATTAGAAACTCCCCATCTTACAACATCTAACCTCAAGAAGAACCAATGAAAATTCCCTAATTTCTATCTCACCATTTATAATCTAATCTAACTCATTAGTTTTAAATATAAAATAGACTCCATAATATCATCTTCCAAACAAATCTAAAAAAACTATATTTTCACTTAAAACATCAATATGAAACTTTACAAAAATTAATGACCTCCCTTACAATATATCTGATTCCACTACTATTTTTCATATCCAATATCCTATGAATTGTGTTAATCAACATTCCATCAGATTAAATACCTCTATAATCTACATATCCTACTTACCATGGAACATGATTTATCCTATAGATCCATCATTACTCCACCTTGAAGAAATCATAAAATCCCCTATGCGTATTTCCCTATGATTAAAATTGGATCCAAATTCAATATGATGAACAACCCTTAATTCAAAATTAATATCATTTCACTCTACTAAATTTTCACCATGTTATTCCAAATTCAAGTCCAAGTCCATTTATCCATTGAATCAATATCTCATGTTAGTCATCAGGTGAACAAAATTTACTAATAAATTTAATATCAATTTTGATCATGAAATATATAAGTAACCAGATTGAATCTATTTTCTTATGTCTCAGTACCTCAAGTGACACCATAGTTATCTTATCCCAAACATCATCCTTGATTTAAAACTGACCACATAACTGGTTATTTCTTTGTTAAAATTATACTTAAGTGACTAGTATGGTTATCACCTCTATTTAATTTTCTATATTTCCATCATGATAATAACAAATTTCATAAAAAAATATTTCATTGGTTTTACCTTTTATAAACCTAGACTGTCGAAAACCATGAATCTGGACCCATATTACTTTCTCTTGGATCATTTGGTGACATGCTCTCTCTAATCATATAAAACTATCAGTTTGGGGTGAACCATAATTTTATGATTTTATTTTACATTTATAATCATTGGGATACCTTGTAGTAATACTGTAGAGGTGTAAAGTAGATTTAATTTTGATTATGGATTCAAGAATTATTTAGGCCATTAATTTAATATTCACAATGTGAATAAGGCCTGATAAGATCTTGTAAACTCTTTTATTGGATGAATGATTTTGTCTAGGTGAACGTTTGATGAATCTCTTTAAATGAAAAATTTTCATGTTGTGAGATGTTTTTTGGAAAAAATTAGACCAATGTGTCATCAATATCAGTGTGAGTGACCTCTCAAATATTCACAACATGGATGAGAAATTCATGCCATGAATATTCTGGGCATAACAAGATTTTATCCAGCCAGCACTGTTAAATCCTCACATGATTTATTTTTCCTCCATCTCAACTCCCAGGGAACCCTTTGTAAAATTTTTGTGATCTCTATTATTCTAACTCTAAATCCAATGGATCTTTAGGAATTTAATTTTGATAATCAAAGGTTATGGTATCATTATTACTTTTTAGTTTTTAACTCTTAAGTATCTCATTAGAAAAACCCTATATTAGTGTTGACACCAAGATCTATGGAAATTTCATGAGTATTGATTCTATCTTATTGTGTTTAAATAGAGTAATATAAGGAAAAAGTGTGATTAATTGAATGGTCTTAGATAATTTTTACCAGATGAACTTGAGGTAGGTATAATATTTCCCACTCTACTTTTATGGAACATGTTGACCCAATTTTCCTTAATGTGTTCCTATGTATTTCCTAGAAATCCCTAGAGAATATTTATATAGGCAATCCCTATTTTTGATGAAATTTAATAATGGTTTTATTTTTATAGATGTAAGAAGAGTTGATTTTAAAATAGGAGTAACATGAATTAATTTTCTAAGAAATGTTTTAATTAGTTTCCTAGAATAATTTTCAAGGTGAATGTTTATATGGTAATCATTTGGAATAATGGTGTGAATGTAACCCCATAAAAATGAAATAGAACAAGGGTGTGAAGGTATCCCCATAAAAATGGTATATTAAGTAATTAATTGGTGAAGTAATAACATACAACTTGCAAGTGCAGGGAGTTCCATGGTTTCATGCATTGTGTGTGTGCATGGGTGTAGAATTTGAATGATTGTGCTAATTAATATTAAATTGTTTTAAAATAATTGTTTGATGTTTTACATGGATCTTTCTTATAGTTTGTATGAAATAATTACCTAATTATAATTTTTATGTAAAATGTGCTAAGTTTATCTTATCCTAGTGGAATGTGTTGGGATGTCTCTAGAGATTAACTACTAAATGATATATACAACCACTTCTTGGTCACTTTTGGTGTGTGTTCAGATATCATCTACCAAGATACAGGGAAGGGGAATGTTTCTTACATCACTAGTAGTAACCCATGACATCAATGTTTTTCTCTAGAGCTTGAGCTTGGTAGTGTATACATCTTGGCTTCGTGTTTTACTACTTTGGTTCTAGATAATTTCTACTTTAGATTCTTATCCTTACAATGTAATGTCTCAGTATTACTCTAATATGGTTTTTGTATGGGCATTTTATCAAGTTATGTGGTTTATTTATCATTAATCATATTGTGTTCTTGAATTTTATGTATTTTTTTGATATATTGTTTGGGTTCTTAGGGAAAATTATCCCCCAACATTCTCTTAATCCCTTGGAATTTATTTCTATCTGTTGGTTTCTTAGGGACATCACCTATGGTTAAGAACAATCCATGTATTGTCAAGCCAATGATATGGGGTAGGTGTTACAAATGGTATTAGACTTTTCTAGTCCAAGAGTTAGGTTAGTAAAAAGGACATAGGGATATAGGATCCTGAAATGTATAGCAGCAAAATACATAGTTAACCATTTTTTGATTAAATTCAATTTACCACAGTGTTTTGGGTCCAAAATTGTTCTAAGACATATATTGGTAAATTTTCTTTACATCATCATAGTTTTAAATGACAATTGTTTCATATAATGCATTAGTATTGAGACTTCCCAATAGGACCACAATTTTCTTATATTGTTTTATGAACTTTGAAAATTGAATTAATAAGTTAAATGGATGATTTATGAAATGAAAAATTATAGTGATGGTTTCTTATGTTGATTCAGAATTTCCAAGCCTTTAGTTTCTAATGAGTGATAGAGAAATGGTATTTTGTTCTAGTTATAGAAAATATCACCATGTAGACAATATAGAAATTAGTAGGAACAGTCTATGGAAAATGTGGTTAAACCTAAAATATAAGGTAACCAACAACTTGTATAGAGAATTGTGTAATATTTTTAATCCATTAATAGAGGAAATCAAAATAATGAACCAATACAAGTGGATAATTAAGTACATTTTCAGAAAAAAATCCCCCTTTTCTTCAAGGGGATTCCAAACCTGGATGAGTGAAAGAGTGGATCAACTAAATGAACAAATCTTCAATTTTTTTGTTACACTGACATAGATAAAGGTTTAGGTAGCAACCTATATGTTGGTGGATATTACAAATAAATGGTGGGATTTGGTAGTCCAAAAAATACCTAACAAGGTACTTGTGTGGGGGGATTTTGAGTAGTTTTTTGACAAAATATTCTATCCGCACACATTCATGATAGCACGAACAATATACCATTTAATCTTAAAAACCTTTTGGTCAAAGAGTATGCAGCTAATTTTATGACCTTGTTTCATGTCACTCTAAAAGTATCAACTATTTCATCCTTAAAGGAACACATATTTGAGTCTGGATTGTTACTATAGATTAAATACAAGATAACTATCCTCTATATTATATATAATATGGATATGGTCAATAGGTAAATAGAGGAAAAAGTGATCTCATTAGGAAATCTGCAAGAGGTAGTATGTTTGTTTCTATAGAGATAAGTGGGAACTATAGTACTAGAAACAAGTAGAAGATGGACACCTATTATCAAGGAGGAATCTCCCATATAATCTGAATATTGAATTAGTTAACTTTCCAACAAGATCTAATAGTATACTATGTTGTCTCCAATGAAGTTTTTTTATGAACAGAAAGAAAGAATACACTACACCATAGAAGAATTTCCACCCCTACAACAAGAAATGGAATAATAAGAGATATTTTCATAGAATTTTGAAATCCCTTGGTGGTATATTGTCAAATAAACTATTGGTATCACATGATTTCATATAATAATCACATTATACTAGTTATCATCCACATACATAGGTGCAACATGAAACTTCTAGGAACATTTCAATCATCCAGTAAACAACTCACTAAGAAAGTATGAGCTATATGAGGTAGCCAATCAACCTATTTATGTAGTATGGGTATCTATCCAGAGCCAAAAAATGGTTCACTCGACGGTGGAAGGTACCATTATTCTAAACTTGACTCTTATGGATTTCTAGTTTAACAATAGCACATTACATTCATTCCATTCTTCTTCTGTGGTAAAATAATTTAGACTATACATGGAAATTAAAGATCATATCCTGAGTATCAAGACACCCCTTGAAAAGATGGAGTATAGAGGATTCAAATTCCTAGAATGTTCCATTACAATCAATAAAGTGTAGTTTCCCTTGGAGTTTACAGTCCTAAAGATAAATATTTTTTGATTTAATTTTTGGCATTGATTGGCTAGTGGGATTTAAAGCCTATATTGGAATACAATTGGATTGTGACATTCACATCCCAAGATGGATCCATTTAGGTGTATAAGGGGAATTTGGATATAAATGATGGTAGAGTAGGAACATTGGAGATAGTTGATGGTACAATCTATGGTCAGTTATAAGCAATGACTTAAACAACTAATGATTAAATAAGAAATGAGACTCTTTATAGTATAGTGGATCAATACTTGGATGTCATTCAAAATTATTTCTCTAGGCTAGCATCCAAATAAGAAGTTGAATTTTCTATCAATAAACTCTAGGGAAAAATTACAATCTCTCAACTACCTTACTAAATGGTTCTAAATTAGTTTTTATAATTAAATATTCATTTATAAGAGTTGGAAAATAAAAGTTTATTCAGACCTAATAAATTGAATTTGGCTGCGGTAGTTTTGTTCATCAATAAGGTAGATGATACACTCTAGTTATGTGTTAATTATCATAAATTGAATCAATATTCAATTAAAAAATAAGTATCCTATTCCTCAAATTGATATTTTTTTTATCAAATAAATGGATTCATGTGGTTCTCTAAAATTGATCTATGATCAAGATATCATCATCTTAGTGTTACAAGATAGGATATTCATAAGAATTTTTTTAAGTATCTATAACCATTACAAATATATCATCATTACCTTTGGTCTAATGAATACACCTACAATCTTCATGTACTTCATGAACCACATCTTACATAAGTACCTCAACTTCTTTATTGTTGTGTTTGTTGATGATATTCTGGTTTACTCTCGAACTAGGAATGATTTTGAGGAGTTCTTGGAAATTGTATAGAGTAAATGACATGAACATAGATTGTATACTATGTTTTCTAAGTGTGTCATATGGAACTAATAATTCCATTAACTTAGGATCTTCATTTCCAAATAAAGAATATTAGTCTACCCCTAAAAGATTGAAGTGATTGGTTCTTTCCATACACCAAAGAATGTTTTTAAGATATGCACTTTTTTAGGATTACTAGGATGTTTTCATTTCCTTTCTCAGGATTTCTCAATAATTGCTTCTCCCATGACTGATCTTAAAATAAATGGAATTCCATTAATATGGAATGATGAATTTTATAAAATATATATAGAGATTATAACAAATATAACATCAGCACAGATCCTAATATTGATTGAATTGGGAAAAGACTAAGTGGTATATTGTCATATGTTTGGATATGGTCTTTTTCATGTTCTCATAAAGGGATACCATGTTTTAGACTATGGTAAAGGATGTTGTGGGAACATGAGAATTGTTACCCAATAGTTGAATTGGAACTAGTTATATTTGTTCATTCCTTAAAAACTTGGTTGCATTGTCTCTTTAGAGTAAATTTCATAGTTCTAATTGACCATAAAAGTTTGGGATATATATTTTACCTATGAGATTTTACCTCGATGTAATGAATATGGATGTAGTAACTCCATATTTTTGGTTTTAACTTATTATGTACACCCAGTAATGCTAATTATATAGAATATGCATTGAGTCCGAAGTTACATAGAGAAGTGGTTAAAAAATATTGTGAATAATATGTAATGACCCGGTTCTGAAAGCCACCCAGAGGTTCCCTATACCCATTTGGTCACATGGCATCAAGAACATTTCCCCAAACGCCAGAGGCTACTGACTCGTAGCGAGGGCCTTGGGTGTGATAGTGAGGAAACTATGTCCTCATTGGCAGAGTAGACAGCGGAAGTAACAACACATGCAACAGCGGAAGCAGAAAATATCCAACAACAATAACAGCGGAAGTCTGATAAATAAACAACAAGAGAAGAAATATATGTAAATGATTCATGATACATATATGTCTAGGAAAAGATCCAGACAAGTCACAATGCTGAATACAGTACTAAACTAAAGTACAAAAGGAAAACAGATGGGAAAATCCTCAGCATCGGAAGCCTCGGCTTGGTCCCATGCTCTCCCTCTCTAGTGCAATCAGGAACCTGAAGTAGAAGGGCGCTTTCCCTTATATATACCTACAGAAATATAATCTTTTTGGGCCAAAAAGAGTGACCCAAAAAGGGTGTGAGACAAAGTCCCAGTAGGTAACCGCCCAAAGACTTGTGCCTAATAGTCAGTGAATATATAGTAGGTAAAAGTGCAGTAAATAGTAAAAAGTAACAGGAAGTACTCAGCATCATAAAATCCACTGTTCTAACATATAATTTAAAAACAAGAAAGAAACCACTCAAGCAAGTAGAACAAACAGGTAAACTATGGGTAGTTCCAATGGCCTAACCCCTATGGTTCAACCTACATGTACTAGAAACCCTCTGGGAGGCACACACAGTCACACCCCTCTGGTTCAGATAAGAAAGAATAGACTCTCTAGGGAATCACTCACCGTCAATTACCCCTATAGTATCGTATCATAGTAAAGGCGCTCTGGGGAAGAACTCAACATCTCATTTCCCCTGTGTCCTTCATCGAGGAACTACAAACACTCTGAGGAATCACTCAACGTCAATTCCCCCTATGGTCTCGCATCGTAAATTAAAGGCACTCTGGATAGTCCCTTAGGTCCATTCTCCCTATGGTCTACTACAATAGGTTCACACAAACCTGTCTAAATTCAGCAAGTATCACATCGTGTAACGGCCAAATCATCCTCAAGAACTACTTGGATAGAATTCTACGATATCTCAGCATGGAAGAACAATAGTCACACCACCCTACAAACTAGGCATGGAACTGACAATATCCTAACATGTAAAACTAGACCAAATGGTCATAAAAAGGAAAAACATGTATGGGAAAAACATCCAAAGCACATTAAATCACCATATTCACAAGAAATTTCCCCTACACAGGCATATAAGCAAAACAATTAAACAACAAGGGTAAAAGAAGAAACACGCAATACCACGTTCATGGGTATTGGTGGAATTTGCACAAAATACTCAATGAATTTCTACAAAAAGGAAAAAACCACCTACCTTGATGCTAGGAGATCGATATACTTGAGCCACGGGGCTTGAATCTCTTTAAAACGTTGTAGATATATGGAAAATCATAAAAAATTCAACCTATGATAACTTGAGAAATAGGAGTAATTGGAAAGCGAAGCTCAGAGAGAAGGATAAGCTTACCGCTCCAGTTCCAATGCAATCGACGACGGTCAATTCGGAGAACAGATGGAGGCTTGGGGGCTTGGAGAAGATCCACGGCCGTATGGAACACTCTCAGTCAAAGAAGATGGAGAAGAAGACGGTTCTGGGTTTAAGATGCAACCCTTATCCATTTAATGAAAAAAAGAAATTACACGGCGTGTAATTTTGGAGTACACGATGTGTACTAGCCTTTTCCATACTCCCCTTTAAGCGGCATCCACATTGTCCCTACATGGCCGTGTGCATGGTTAGGACACGACCAGCACAGGGCCTCGAGCGGCAATGAAGTACATGGTGTGTACTCATAAAGTACACGATGCGTACTTCAAAAATATCCAAAAACTCCTATTTTCTCAAAAACCTCAGAAAAAGGAAAAACGTACCTGAAAAGTAGGTTCGGGTTCTTACAAACTCCCCCCCTTAAAGAAATTCACCCCCAAATTTCCCTAGTGAGGTGTAGAAGAAGAAACCCTGAACAGCTCCGGCCACTGCGATCGTACATCAGCCTCCCTCTCCCAAGTCTCGTCCTGTACTCGCCCATGCTGCCAAAGCATCCGTACCAGAGGAACATACCGACCATGGAGAACCTTTTTACTATGATTGAAAATCCAGATAGGATGATCCTCAAATGATGAATCCTCTTCGAGCTCAACCTCCTTAGGTTGAAAGACATGATACGGGTCTGAAAAGTAAGGTCGGAGCTGAGAAACGTGGAAGACGTCGTGCATAACCATGTACCTCTGAGGTAACTGCAACCGATAGGCAACCAGACCAACTCTCTACAACACCTCAAATGACATGATATACCTTGGTGAAAGACTACCCTGTCTCTGAATCCTCTTGTATCCCAACCTCAGTGCGATACGTAGGAAAACATGACCCCCCGACCTCAAACTCGAGAGGTTTTCTTCGCTGATCAGCATAAGACATCTGACGAGACAGTGCAGTAGCCATCCTCTTCTGAATTAACTCTATCTACTCTGAGGTCTCCTGAACAAGACGGGGTCCCAACAAAGCTGCCTCTCCTGCCTCCAGCCAATATAAGGGTGATCGACATGCCCTACCGTACAAAGACTCATAAGGTTTCATCTGAATAGTTTCTTGAAAAATATTATGGTTGGAAAATTTCACAAGAGATATACATTTCTTCTAAGAACCTCCAAAGTCCCGAATGCAAGCTCGGAGCATATCCTCATGCACCTGAATCGTATGGTCGGACTGGCCGTCTGTTTGGGAATGGTATGCTGTACTCAAAAGTACCTATGTACCCAAAGCCTTCTGAAGCCCTTGCCAGACCTGAGAAGTAAAATGTTCATACCTATCTGAAACAATAGAGTGAGAAACTCTATGCAGGCGTACAACCTCATGGATGTAAAACCGTCCCAGCTCATCAACAATGAAGGTATCCTTGATTGTAAAGAAGTTAGAAAACTTCATAAGCCTGTAAATGAAAACCCAAACAACATAATTCCCTCAAGGCGACTTCGGAAAACTGGTCATGAAGTCCATCGTGACGTCATTCCACTTCCACTCGGGAATGGGAAACTGCTGTAAAAGACCTTCTGGTCACTGATGTTCCAATTTCACCTACTGACAAGTGGAACACCTCATGACAAAACCGGCAACATCACTCTTCATACCTGGCCACCAATAGTGACGGTGATGGTCACGATACATCTTGGTGATGCCAGGATGAACTGCCCAAACTGAGGAATGAAAGTCCCACATCAGCTCCATGCATTTGTATGATGGAACCCATATGCGTCGTTGGAAATGAAAGATCTCATCCTCACCTACTGTCTATCCAGGAATAGGGTCCTCTCCCAACACGCTTTCCCATAGGACTAGACCTTCAGAATCTGATAGCTGCTTCATTCATACCCGATCAAGAAGTGTAGAGGTAACAACTACATAAGATAGAAAAGTCTACCTATGTCTGTAGTGCACCTCCAAATTCATCTTAGAGAACAAATCCATAAGCTTACACTCACTGCTGGCTACCTGAACTACCTGTATTTGAGTCCTCCTACTCAACGCATCATCCATTGCGTTGCCTTTCCTAGGTGTATAGGCAACCTAAAAGTGAAAGGACTGAAGATACTCAACCCACCTGCGCTGTCTCAGATTTAGATCACGCTGAGTGAAGATTTACTTGAGACTCTTGTGGTCGGTAACACCACAATGTGCACTCACAGAAGATAATGTCTCCAACAGCGTAAGGCATGAACAAAAACTGCCAACTCCAGATCGTACGTCAGGTAGTTCTTCTTATGTGGCCGCAACTGCCAAGACACGTACATAATGACTCCATCTCCCTACATAAGCACAGCTCCCAACCTAATACCTGAAGCATCATAGTAAACATTGTAGCTTTTTCCTAGCTCTATAAAGACTAGTATCGGTGCTGAATTCAACCTCCCTTTCAGCTCCTGAAAGGCGAACTCACAAGAATCTGACCATAAGAACTTCACACCCTTCTTGGTCAGACCTCTCAGCGGTGTTTCTGAGCATTAAAAGTCCTGTATGAAGCATATTTAGTATCTATCCAGCCCCATAAAACTCCAAACCTCAAAGATGTTCTTCGTCTGCTCCCAGGAAACTACTTCTCTCACTTTCTATGGGTCTAGTAATACTTCTGTCTCTAAGATAACATGACCCAAGAAGTGAATCTGATCCATCCAAAAGTGGAATTTCGAGAGCTTATCATATAACTAATGCTACCTCAGTGTACTCAAAATGATCTCAAGATGGGTATCATGGTCATGTTGAGTGCGAGAGTACACCAAGATATCGTCCTTGAAGACCACCACAAAAGAGTATAAGTATGGATAGAACACTCGGTTCAATAGTTCCATGAAATATGCAGGCGCGTTCGTGAGACTGAACGACATAAACATATACTCGTATAGACTATACCTACCCCGAAAAGCCTTAAGGGGTATATCAGTTGGTCTAACATGCAACTGATGATAACCGGTCCTCAAATCGATCTTCTAGAACACTCGGTCACCTCAAAGCTGGTCAAAGAGGTCATCAATCCTAGGCAAGGGATATCGGTTCTTGACGGTCAACTGGTTCAGCTTCCGATAATCCACTCAAAGCCTAAGTGTGCCATCTGCCTTCTTCGCAAACAGGACATACGAACCCCAAAGAGAAGTACTGGGTCAGATGAAACCATTTTCTTGCAACTCCTACAACTGCTTCTTGAGCTCCTGCAACTCAGGTGTAGCCATCCTATAAGGAGGAATGGACACTAGTACCACTCCTGTCACAAGCTCAATAGAAAATTCTACCTCCCGCTCGAGAGGAAAACCTGAAAAGTCATCTGGAAAGACATCTCTAAAATGATCCACCACTGGAGGAAAGTATAACTGTGAAGTCCCCTAGTCATCCAGATACAGACTAACAATCTGAGCTGTAACTCCACCAAGCCCATGATTCTCGGGTCCTGCTCTACTCTCCTGGACATCCCACTTGCCCCGATGGAGAAAAGATCTACCCTCTGGTGATATGAAACTCACCCTGTGGCGATAATAGTCTACGACTGCCTGAAAGGGAATGATCCATTCCATTCCAAGAATGATATCATAGCCTGTCATCTCCAGGACATAGAGGTTCCCTAAGAAGTGACACCCCACAACCTCAATAGGGAACTCTCTGCACTGACGTACACTAGCCCTCATAGTCCCCAACAGTGTGTCTAGAGTCAACATGTATGCATAAGAAAAGATATAGATCCCAAGGATCTCCAAAAAAGAAACAGAGATAAATCTATGGGAAGACCCTGTATCGAAAAGAGAAGAAGATAAAACTGAGGCTACTAATATCGAACCTCAAACTGTATAGAGTCCGAGATCTTTCTTCTGTTGGGTCTGCTCCATCACAAAATTCTAGCATTCTCCACGACCTGTGATCCTACCTGACCGCTCTGATATGATCCCCCTTTTTTTTCACTGAAATACCAGTGACTGACCACCACAACCTCGACCCCCACTTTAGCCCGAACGGCTGGAAGAACTCAAGTTCCCAGACTAGTGAGAAACTGGTGGCGCTGCTCCTGAACGAGGAGTCATGGAAGAACCCCTGTCACCTGCTGTTGGTGAGAAAACCTGACAAAAACGTTGGAGGTGACCCATCTTGCCGCATGATCGGCTCTCCACTAGGTCTCTCTAGCACTGTGGCCTCGTATGCGCATCCCTTCCACACTGGTAGCATACCACCTGGCTACCTGAAGATGTGTCTTTACATCTTGGATCACCGTGCGTAGACTCCCTACAGCATTTCTTGCTATCAGCTGTTGAAGCACTCACTCTGGAAGTGGAACCACCCTGGCTCTCAACTCCAGAATCTCTCAGATTGCGCTCCGCAATCAGTTCCTGGTTGAAGATGGAAGCGATGGAAGTCAGCCTGAAGATATTCACCTGTGAGTGGATCTCCTGTCTAAGACCATCCTCAAAATTCCTTTCCAAGAACAAACCATATCCTCTCCGGAGGGGTGTGAAATTTTGTAGCTCAGTGAAACAAGAGGAATACTCCATGACAGAAAGAGTACCCTGCTCTAGGAGCATGAACTTCCAAGCTCGGTTGGCCCTTAGGGTCTCTGGATAGAAGTATTCATAAAAGACGCGCTGAAACTCCTCCCACGCCATATCCTGTTAATAAACCGCCTGTGAGATCATGTCCCACCACCTCTTGGAGGAGTCTCATAGAATATAGGCAGCGATCTTGACCCACATTTCTGGAGGCGTCTCCAGATGCTCAAAGATCATCATCACGGCTTCTAGCCAGGACTCTGTAGTCTGCGGTCCTCCTTCCCCCGAGAAGGTGGGAGTATGCTACTACTGGAAAACCTGCATCAAGTTTTCCATAGTCGAGGCAGGTGGCGGATCTCTCTGGAAGGTCTGCATCATCCTCATAAAACCTTTCCTAAGCTGCACATCGGCACTTGCAACTGGTATAACTGCTGGTACAAAGGCTGGCACAATAGGAGGAACTGAGGGAAGTCCCTGAGTAGCCATATCCAGCGTCTGATCACCACTTGGAAACTGGCATACAACCGTAGGATGTCTCGGTGCCATAGATATGAAAGTTCAAAAGCACACCATAGATTCAAGATTAACAAGGACTAAAAAGATTACGGCACAAGAAGGAACATGGAAAAGAAGGCATTCAAGTTAGGGAAAACATGACTACACGACATATTCTTTCCCTAAACAGCATGTTCCCTTAAGTCATTCATGTGGCCGTGTACTTCTACCTTAACTGGTTGTGTGACACCCCAAATACACGGCATGTTGTTCTAACACATGGTGTGTACTTGGATCCTCTTCCCTTCCTGAGTCCTTCTACAAGGTTCTCCTAAGATAAGACTACACAGCGTGTTCAAGGCAGACACGATGTGTACTAGACATGCCTTACCTGGCCCGTGTTGTTAGTGACATGGCCTAACACATAGTTTACACTACACGACGGGTTCCAGACAGACACGGTGTGTATGAGAAAGGGTAACACTGACCCGTTTTGTTCCTGACATGGCCGGGTACCTAGATCAAACTACACGACATATATGATTTAGAGACAATGTGTATGTGAAAAGGTAACATGCCCTGTGTTGTTCGTGACATGGCCCGAGTACCTATTTCATACTACACAGCGTGCTAAACTAGTACACGGTGTGTTCCTATAGGATTTTTCACAACCCTGTTTCCCTGATTTCAAAGTTAGTGACATGGCTATAGACCACACAACTTGTATTCATAAATTACACGCCATGGATTCTTGGTTTTTTCAGACAGTAGCCTCAGAATTGCTCCGGAGCCCAGAAAACACATAAAACTAGTGCTAAGGTGCCAAATTTCGATCTGTGAGGGCCCATACTCCTCGCGAATCAAATCTTGGAAACTTATAAAAGTTACAAACAAGGTAAAAAATCCAATAATCCACCAAATTCTAGTCCATGAGGGCCCATAACACCTCAAGAACCGAAGTTTGGCATCCTTCTAAGAAAATCACTACACAAACAAATTTCCTATCAAATAGCAAGGATTCTATCAAAGCATCTATCAAAAAATCATGAATAGTCTACACAATTTCTATCACAACAACATGAAATTTCTAATGCATCCTAGATGTCATGGAAGGAATGCATGATATGTGATTTCTAATAAGTTCCTTTATGATGCATGAGATGGAATACCCTAATCTCATCGGGTTACAATAGAAATAGAATCGCAATAACAACAACCGTAACAACACAAAACATGTGAATCAACCAACAATGAAATCAAATCAACTGTAAAATTGAAAACCAGTCGAATTAAAATAAACGAGGTAGTATGGATTTTCCCTATACACGGGTTACCTACTCCCGGGCACAACTTATTACCAAGTACTTATTCCGTCCTATCCCTGGATAAAGTCTCCAAAAAGTAAGTCAAGAGAAAACCTGCCTCTAATACCACTTTGTAACGCCGCAGTTTTGGAAGCCACCCAGAGGTGCCTCGTACCTCGTTGGTCACATGGACTCAAGCACATTTCCCCAAATGCCAGATGTTTCCAACTAGCAACGAGGGTCTTGGGAGTGATATTGGGGAAACTATGCCCTCATTGGAAGAGTACACAACGGAAGTAACAACACATGCCACAAAGGAAGCTATCAATATCCCACAACAATAACAGCGGATGTCTAATAAATAAATAACTAGATCATAAATATATGTAAATGATGCATGATACATATATGTCTAAGAAAACAGCCAAAAAAGTCACAATGGTGAATACAATACTAAACTAAAGTAAAAAAGAAAAACAGATGAGAAACTCCTCAGCATCGTAAACCTTGGCTTGGTCCCATGCCCTCCCGCTGTAGTGCAATCAAGAACCTTTAGTAGAAGGGAGCTTTCCCTTATCTATAACTGCAAGAAATATAATCTATTTGGGCCGAAAAAAATGACCCAAATATGGTGTGAGACAAAGTATCAGTAGGAAACCACCCAAAGAACTATTCCTAACAGTTAGTGAATATGTGGAAGGTAAAAGTGCAGTAAATAATAAATAGTAACAGGAAGTACTCAGTAGCAAATAATCCACAGTTCTAGCATATAATTTACTAATAAGAAAGAAGCCACTCAATAAAGTAGAACAAAAAGGTAACCTATGGGTAGTTCTCACAGCCTAACCCCTATGGTTTAACCTACAATTACTAGAAAACCTCTGGGAAGCACACATAGTCACACCCCTCTGGTTTAGCTAAGAAAGAATAGACAATCTGGGGAAGCACTCAACATCATTTCCCCCTATAGTATCGTATCATACTAAAGGCGCTCCGGGGAAGCAGTAAACATCTCATTCACCCTGTGGACCGTGTTGAGGAACTACATACACTCTGAGTAAGCACTCAACGTCAATTACCCCTGTGGTCTCGCATCGTAAGTTAAAGACACTCTGGATAAGCCCTTACGTCCATTATCCATATAGTCTACTACACTAGGTTCTCACAGCCCTCTATAAATTCAGCAAGTATCGTATCGTGTAATGGAAAAAGTATCCTCATGAACTACTTGGCTAGCATTCTACAACATCTTAGCATGGAAGAACAACAATCACACCACCCTACAAACTTGGCATGGAACATGCAATAGCCTAACAGGACAAACTAGAAAAAATGGTCATAAATAGGTAAAACATGCATGGGAAAAACATCCAAAGCAAAGTAAATCACCCTATTCACAAGCAATGTCCTCTACACAAGCATATAAGAAAAACAGGTAAACAAAAAGGGTAAAACAGGAAACACACAATACCCCATTCAAGGGTATTGGTGGAATTTTCACAGAATACTCAAGGACTTTCTACAGAAAGGCACAAACCACCTACCTTGATGCTAAGAGATCGATATACTTTATCCATAGGTATTGAATCCCATTAGAATGTCATAGATCTACGAAAACACATAAAATTTTTACCCTACGATAACTTGAGAAAGAGGATGAATTGGAAAATGAATCTCTAGGAGAAGGAAGAGCTTACCGCTGTGGTTCCAACGCAACTGACGATGGTCGATTAGGATAATGGACAGAGGCTCGGGGGCTTGGAGAAGATCTGTAGCCATACGAAATGATCTCTATTGAAGAAACTAGAGAATAAGATGGTTCTGGGGTTAAGACATGACCCCGGTCCATTTAATGAAAAAAAGAAAGTACACGGTGTGTACTTTTGGAGTACACGGCATGTGCTTTTGGAGTACACAACATGTACTAGGATTTTTCATACTCCGCTTTAAACGACCTCCACATCACCCCTACATGGGAGTGTGCATGATCCTGACATGGCCATCACACGTCCTCAAGCGGCAATGAAGTACACGACGTGTACTTCAAAAATTTCCAGAAACTCCTCTTTTCTCAAAAACTCCAAAAAAAGGAAAAACATACCTGAAAAGAAGGTCCGAGTTCTTACATAATAAAAATTGATGAGTTTAATACTGACGAGTATTTGGATTGCACCATAGAATATGATGAATTTATTTTCTTTCTAGTTAATATTATTCCCAACATTGTGATTTAGTGAAAAAGGCCTAGATAGAAGATTCTTCTGGTATCACCATTAGGTCAAAACTAAATTCTGGTGATAATTCTAATGATTAGAAATAGAATGTAAATTCCTTGTTACATTTTTAGAATATAGTTATAGTTCATCAATATTTATAGGAATATATTCTTTTTATAATCACCAATCAAAATGGGATATTCATCTAGGTATTTAGAAAATTTAAAATTAAATGTAGTCACATTTTTGGTTGTTAGGTGTGAAACTCCATTTTTCAAACTATGTGGTGAAATGATTAACTTTTCTATAGGTAAATGATGTCATTCAATGAACTGATGATATTCACCAATTTATTCCTATATCGATATGGAATTGGTAATAGGTCACAATTGAATTTTTCACAGCTCTACCAAGAATGTTATTAAATCATGATTCTATTTGGGTGATTGTGGATTTAATAACCATGTAGTCATAAATTATCCATATCAAACAATCTGGCATGGTATATGATTTTTCAAAGTTGTATGCACAAGAAGTGTTCAAGTTGCACAAAGTCATATTGGGAATGTATTGTCTCAACAATAATCTATAAATCTTATTGATTTTGATGGTCATAAAAACCCTTGTTTGTTTTACTAACGACATTACTTTAAGTGTATTGAAAAAAGTCAAAATTATTTATATTCCATATTTTGTAATTTTTTTCAAGCTTATTATTTTTATAGAATATTTTTCGAAGTGTTTGAAATGCTCTTTAGCATGTTCTGGAAACACTATTCATACTATACATTGAAGTACATAATGTATGGAAAAAACCCTACATTTGTATTAAACCTTATGTTGAAAGATCATTGTGTATGGTTAATAAAAACTATGTTGAAAGAAACATATGGATAAGGAACCTTATGTTTGGATGATACCTTATGTTTGAAAAAGAGGAAAAGTATGGTTAAAGAACCCTATGTAAGTATGGAATCTTACATTTGAGAAGAAAATGTATAGATCACGTGAATTAATTTTGTGATCAAATTTACATTGTCAAAATTATGTTAAGAGAATGAATTCTAAATATTTTAACCCTACGTTTGGTATTTTTTCATTTTATGAAGGAACCTTATGTTTGACTCTTCATTACCAGTGATTTGAATTTACGATTTTATCAGAGTTTCATGAAACTGTCTTTTCCGAATATCAGGCCAATTTAAAGCTCAATTTTGAAAAATTAAAATTTCATTATGATTGATTCAATGAATCATATTATTTAGATAAATTCTCTCTTATTATTAAGGGAAGTTATGACTACTCTGAGCTGTCTCAAAAATTTGAATTCTTACGATTTATGAGGCGATTTTCTTGGATCTAGAATTGAAAATCAGACTCTCTTCTTTTTTATTCTATCAGTGACTTTGGTCTATAAATGTGTGTATGATTCAAATAAGAATATATATATATTGAGATATATATTGTGACACATATTCATTATTGAAACTACATTATTGTGAAGATATTTTATAGATCTACTCTAACAGTCTATCAGACTTTTTTTTCTACAGAAGAGGATAAAATAGAGATATATGTGTTCTAAATCTAGTCTTTACAATACTTCTACTATATATATTCGTTGATGTTTTTATTTCAATGATATATTTCAACTAGATTGTTTCAGAACTTCTCTTTCTTGAAGAAAATATTTTCTGAAGAAGAATATCCATCTACTGTCAGATGCTGTTTCAACTGTGAAGTTCAATCAAAACCTTTTTTAATCAATATTTTTTGAGAGTTTCAAGTTCTCATACTAAGTTGTTGTGGAGTATCATCTTGTTAATCTAAGCTGTGGTTTTTTTGGTTCTCTGTTAAAAAACTAGAAGGATCTATTTGTAGCATTATTTGTAAAGGTATCAATTGCCTGCACTCAGTTGTGGATTGGTCTTATGATATGAGGACCTGAGTAGTGAAATTCCCCAAACTCAAAGAGAGAGTAATTGATGGAGTGTAATAGGGGTTATTTATTCCCTAAACCACTATTAAAAGCCAAGTTTTTTATTTTTGTTTTATCTGCAACTAAAACTTTCATACAGAAGATAAACACTACTTATACACATAATCATCAGTCGACATGAGAAGGAAGAATTATGGAATATTTTGAAAAGACACAATTCACCCCCCTATTGTGTATATTTTTATATTCCTACCTAAAAATTGGTATCAAAGGAGAGCTGTTGAAAAAACCTATAATATGCTAAAAGTATAAGGTATATACAAAGATGGAAATGAATGAACAGAGAGAAGGAATATCAATGGTTCCTACTCATTATTTAAATGGTGAAAATTATAGATGTTGTAAATCAAGGAAGATTATCTTTTTGAAGAATTAGGGATTCAAAGTCTACTCTAAGATCATTACTCCTTACATTATTCTGGAAAGTCTTTCTTCTTGGACTGCTACTACAGAGGCTGAGTGTGACACAAATTCTAAAGCTATGAATGCTATTATCTATGGTATTAGACTAGATGAATTAAACTATGTCTCACAATGTCTTACTGCTTATAAAATTTGGCAAACCATTGTAGTTTCTTATGAAGGAACAAACAATATAAGAAAAATGAGGTTTGCAACAACGAATATGAAATAGGATACATTCAGAATGTTTGATGAAGAAAGTGTCACTCAGATGAAAGGACAGATTACATAGATTTTTAATAATATTATAGCCTTATGTGATCCTATCATATAAGAATATCAAGGTTTGAATGTATTAAGTGTACTACCAACCAAATGGAATGGTATATCAGCTACAATTCAACAATCATCACCGATAAAAAATATGACAATGAGATAACTAATTGGGACACTGATGATGTATAAATATGAAATTCAAGACAAATATGAATATCCTAAAGTCTTAGTGAAAAAAAATAATACTGATATAAAAGTAATATCTCAGAAGCAAAGAAAAATAAAGAAGTAAGAAGTTAGATAATAATAGAATTCAGATACACCTAATTCTGAAATGTAACTATCTCAATTATCTAAAAAGATCAGCTTGTTTTATAAGAAGAAAAGCGGATTCATAAAACCCTTAAAGGGGGATGAGAAACACTCAAGACAAGTAAAATTCTATGAATTCAAGAAATTAGGTCATATTAGACCTGATTGACCTCATCTAAAAGGTGAAAAGGGAAAAATGGAAAAGACATATAATATAAATGATGATTATGAACATAAAGGAAAAAGAGTAAGGAAGGATACATGGAGTGCTTCTAAAGACTCTAGAAGCTCATCAAAATATGATTCAGAAAAGGAAGAATCAAGATTGAAAGAAAATATGTGCTTTATGGCATAAGAAGATAAGGTACAATCCTATTATTCATCTAATTCTAATTTTATTTTGATTCAAATTATTCAAATAATAAATTGGATACCTAATATAAAATTCAAAAAGGAATATATCAATCCCTATTAAATAAACAAAAATCTTTTAAGAATATTCACAATTTTATTTTAGTAGAAATAGATTCGTTACTTAAACAAAAACAAGAGTGAATTTAAAAATGTAACTCATCTACCACAAACTGTACTGGTCATGAAAATAAGATTAAATTATTACAAGATGAAGTAGAAACTTATAAAAGTGATGATATCTTCTTTAAAAAAGAAGAAAATATTCCAAAGTAAATTATTAGTAAAATGTCATTATAAAGAAAATATATGGTAGAGGAAGTAAGGGTGAAAAATCTAAACTATATAATAATTATTCTTTTCCTAACTAAAAATAGTTACTTGTCATTTTTGTGGAATAAAAGGACATATAACGAAAAACTATAATTTAAAAAATCCTCAAATAAGTGGAATTGAAAAGGATTTTATTTCATGTAGCTTATCTGAAGAAAATCATATGAGTTTTGGGAAAAAATGAAGATCTAGATTCCCAGATCACTGCTAGCTAACACTGTTGTACCCAAGAGAATATGGGTACCAAAAAAACTCTAGTTTAAATTTCCTTCATGGGAAACATGTCACAGAAAATGAAAAGATATATGGTATATGGATAGCAGACGATTCAAGTATATGAGTGAAAACTCATCAATATTTAATACACTGACACAAATAGATAGATATCTAGTCACATTTGGTGATAATTCCAGAGGAAAGGTAATTGGACTAGATAATATTGGAGATCCAAAAATAGTCTCACTCAACTAAGTACTATATGTACAAGGGATAAAGCATAACCTGATAAGTATCTATAAAATCGGTGATGATGGATATTATGTTGATTTTTCAATCAATTCATGCTCTGTATTTCAGGATAAACTGCTTAAGTTTAGAGCAACTAGAACTGATAATGTTTATTCTTTGGATTTAAATTACTTATGTAAACAAAAAGTGAATTGTTTAGTTACTAAGATAAATGAGTCTTGGATATGGAATAATAGGCTTGGTAATTTTAATATTTATTCTTTACATAAATTATCTACGAAATAGTTAGTTTCTGATTTACCTAGTCTTAAGTTAGATAGTGACAGATTTTGTGATGCATGCCAAATTAAAAAAAACACTAATCTTACTTCAGATATACTAACAAAATTGATAAATAAAAAAAATACAGAATTCATACACATAGATCTATTTGAACCAAAAAGAGTAGCAAGTTTGGCTGGAAAATTATATGTATATGTTTTAGTTGATGACTATTCTATATTTACTTGGATTTATTTTCTAAATCTCAAAAGTGAATCTTTTACTATTTTTGAAAGTTTCTATAAAATATTTCAAAATAAAAAAATATTTTAGGATTATTTCATTAAGAAGTGATCATGGTGGATAATTTTAGAATCATGAATTCAATTCCTTTTGTTCAAATATAGGTATTGAAAAGGCATTTTCTGCCCCATGAATACCTCAAAAAATGGAATTATTGTAAGATAAAACATAACTATTCAAGAAATGGCTAGGACTATATTGAATGAATATATTCTTCCTACCTAATTATGGGTAGAATTTGTAAGAACAACCTTCTATATAATGAATAGATTTTTTATTCATCCTATTTTTAAAAATACTCTTTATGAACTTTAGAATAACAAAAAACCTAAAGTAATGTACTTTAAAGTTTTTGGATGCATGTTGTATATCCTAAACACCAAGGATAATCTTGGCATGTTCGATCCAAATGATGAAGAAGGAATATTTTTAAGATATTATCCTACCTTTAATGCTTATATAGTGTTTAATAAAAATTCAAGGATTGTTAAAGAATCAGTTCATGTTAATTTTGATGAAACTATCCCTTTTATTAAAGAGAAATAACAAAATGATGAAATTACTGAGTCTTATGACAACATCAAACTTAAAAACTGGAAAACTGATTTTGAAAATAATCTAAACAAAATTCTTTCTAGTTTAGAAGAAAATTATACTAAAGAACCTAAAAGTGTTTTACCTAGAAAATCTTGATCCCCAAAGAATCATCCTTTGAAGCTGTTATAGGAAACCTAGACATATGAATAAGAACTATAAGAAATATAGGAAACCTTGTTGAATTCTCTGATTTTTTATCTCAACTTAAACATAAATATTTTAAAGAATCCTTAGAAGATGATAATTTTATGTTAACAATGGAAGATGATCTAATCCAATTCAAAAGGAATTAAGTTTGAGAATTCGTTGAAATGAAATCAAATTATCCAGTTATAGGAACTAAATGGGTCATTAGAAATAAAGAAGATAATAAAGATATTATAACTAGAAACAAATCTAGATTAGTAGCTAAAGGATATAATCAGGAAAAAGTATAGATTATAATGAAACCTTTTCCCTTATAGCTAGATTAGAAGAAATTAGAATTTTTTTAGATTATGCATCTAAAATTAACATTAAATTATATCATATGGATGTTAAATATGCATTTTTAAATGTCTATTTATTGGAGGAAGTTTATTTTGAACAACTTCCTTTTCTTGAAACTTCTCAAAAACCAGATTCTGTTTTTAAACAAACTAAATCAATATATGGACTTAAAAAAATCACTTAGTGATTGGTATGAAATATCAAGTTCTTTTCTATTGAAAAATGGATTTACTGTTGGATTAGAATATTTGACTATTTTTAAGAAAACCATGTGTTCTAATACATTATGATTTCAAATCTATGTTGATGATGTTATTTTTGGTTCAATAAATGAAAAAAGTTGTATTGATTTTTCAGAACTTATGCGAAAAGAATTTTAAATGAGTATGATGGGATAATTTAACTTTTTAGGACTTTAAATTTATCAAAATGATTATAGAAATATTTTAAACCAAAGTAAATATATTACTAATTTATTAAAAAATTTTGTTCTTGAGAACATTAAAACATTTACAACTCCCATGTGTACTAATATTAAACTTTATTTGGATGAAGCTGGAAAACCAGTGGAAAACAAGTTATATAGAGGTATAATTGGTAGTTTATCATATCTTATTACCAAAATACCTGATATTATGTTTTCTGTATGTTTATGTGCTATATTTGAATAAAATCCCAAAGAATATAATCTGATTTCTGTCAAATGAATTTTTATATATTTAAAAGGAAATGTTTTTCAAGATTTTCTTTATCCAAAAACTTTTGATTTTAATTTAATATCATATTCAGATGCTGATTTTGGAGGTTGTAGATTTGATAGAAAAATTACCTCATGAACCTATCACTTTATAGGAAAATCTTTAGTATCATGGTCAAGTAAGAAACAATGCTCTGTTTCCATTTCAAGAACCGAGACAGAATATTTATTTACATGTAGTTGTTGTGCACAAGTATTGTGGATTAAAAAAAAACACTAATAGACTTTCGATAAAATTTTAATATTACCCCTATTTTATGTGATAATAAAAGTGCAATAAATATTTCAAAAAAATCCTATAAGTTATTCCAGAGCTAAGAATATTGATATTAGACATCATTTTCTAAGAGATTATATTCTTAAAAAGGATATATCTATAGAATTTGTAAATACTAAATATGAACTAGCTAATATTTTTTCTAAACCACTTCTCATTGTATATTTTGATTTTATTAATGGGGAGTTAGGTTTATTTAATTTTTGAATAAATGTTAATATTTTTAATCTTTTTAATTTTAAAGTTCTGATTTTATTCTATTTTATTTTTATATATTTCTTTATTCCAGTTTATTTATGTTAATTTTAATTACTAAATAATTTAAATATTATTATGTTTTATATTTTTTTCCTTGTTATATATTTTAGTTAATTTATTTTGTCTTAAATTTATTTTCACTACATGTTTTTAATTTTTTTATAATTATCTTACATAATGACACAAAAAAGGAACTTTTAAAATTATTTTTAATACCTAAACATTTCATTTCTCAAACCCCTTTTGAATACCAAAACCTTCATTTAAATTTGTATACCTTCATTTAACTCTATTTTATTTCGAAACCCTAGAACCGAAAATCCTCAAAACTGTCATTTCTTATAAAATAAAAAAATTAAGAGAACTGGAGAAGGTGAATCCAGGGACCTGAAGCATTAGAGAGTTTCTAGAAGAATGATTCTACAAGGAAAACTGGTTGAATTTGAATGGCTCTATCAGAAAAATATACTCCTAAAGAAAGTGCCAACTTTTCAAGGATTGAAATCTGTGTTCAATGAGGAGAACTCAGAGTTACTATGGGAGGTAGAACTAAAATTTTTCTACAATAGTGTTTAGTTTCGTTTTGGTGATTTTGAAGATATTGTTTTCATGAGAATAAAAGATACTGAATTTTCTATTTCATCCAATGAAATTGATCAAATTTTGAACTATCCTTATGAGGGGGTCTTTCATTTAGATCTGTGGTCTGTCGAAGATAAGGAAGATATGTTTGAAGACATTATGTATTTTCTTTTTGGATCAACAAACATTAGGAAGATGTTTTTCAAGGATCTCAAGGTAGACCATAAAATCCCGGTTAAGTTTATTCAAACAAGAATATCACCATGAATGGATGAGATAGATAATATTATATATCCATACATGTATATCATGTTTCTATTTTTGAGTTAAATAAAGATTAATTTTCCAAGTTATATTTTCAGATATTTTTGCTACTACTTTCCGAAAGATGCTTGGATGAATTTTTATTCATTAGGAAGGATAATAATTATACTTTTATTTATGAAAGGAATGATTTGTTTAATAGATTCTCGAATCAAATGTCATCACAACAACATAATCAATGAGGGAACTTTGGGGAACATATATTTTTCCTGGTGTACAGTAAAAGGAATACTCTTACCAATTGGTGCAGATAACCAACAAAGATCAAGATCTTTTTCTTAGGTAGAGAAAAGTGAAATTTGGAATGAAGGTATTGGGGAAACTCATGGTGAAGGAATTTCCAAAGAAACCCAAAGAATATTAAGATTTTTTGAAGACGAAGAAGGATAAGAAGAGGCTATGAAAGAATAATTGGTTGTAAAACCACAAAAAAGAGTAGATCCACCTACTGAAGAACCTATGTTGGGTTCAAGTGAGGCTACCGGGTCAGTATATTTGGAAGAAGATTTTCTTGAAGAATACCAATATGTTGAAATCCAGATAATATATCTACCCCCAGAATATTTTTTTTAATTTATTAAAATCCACTTTTCGGAAAAGTGGGAACCATCAGATAAGAGATCTATAAAATGTTGTTTTACCAATTATCTAAGAAGAAGAGCTAACTATTCAGGAAGAGAAATAGTTAATCATACTTGAAAATTAGGCTACTGAAATTGTTGAGAATATAATTGTCTCTATTTTTGATCATGTGGATGAGAGACCAAAATCTGAATCATAAGACAATACAGAAGTTCTTGATATTTTGTCTTATTTAAGTGAAAAATAAATTGATAATCCTGTGGATAAGTCTGTGGAAAGTTTTCTTTAATGATATTTATCAATTATTATAGTTTTTTTGTCACAACATCCATATGAAGGGACATCTGATCCCTGACTAATTAGGTTGAAGAAATTGTAATTAAGTTAAATAAGTCTCAGGAAGAGAATTAAATCTTCATCAATTACCAGAATCTTCAAGGAAAAACTTACAGGATCTAAAAGAAAATTTTGTTTCCAAAAAGTAATTTGATGATCTCAAGAGAGAGAAACTAGATCAAGTTGAAAAGATCATGTTGAAAAGATAAAGTCTGAAGTTGTTTCTAAGTCAGACTTTGATGATTTTAAGTGGTATTTGGGAATTCAGTTTGAATCAATCAAGAGTAGTGTTGGTCAGACTAGTACATCTACCTATTCTCCTACTACCTTTCTGGATCTGATTCAAAGATTTCATTAAATCACCACTATCATAGTAGATATTAATGACCGTCCTCAAAATCTCTAGCGAAATAGTGCTCTTTTGTTAGTTCTGTTGGACAATAAAAAATTTCTAGTTGACCAACTGACTCATAATGTACCAGGTATCAGATTCCTTTTGAAAAATTTTACAGATAAGATGGATTGGTTTATGAAGCAATAGGAAAGCCTGTATGAATTTTTGAATGTCAATATTTTTGAGAATTTTCATATCAGTTAAGATTCTAGAGTTTTGATTATGCAGTTAGGTAATAGTCTTATGAAGCAGTTCAAGTTATATATTATAGATTTGAAATATATGTTTGAATCTACTAAAAATCCTTAGAACCTTAACTGAGAAAACTCCTACCCAATATTTTATACCTAACCATTTCAGTTGAATAAACTTGTTTCTTAGTCATAAAGATTATTGTACTTATACAATTTTTGATAATTTTTTTTATTTTTGGGTACTTTATTTCATATTATATTATGTTTTGGTTTCAAGAAAAAAATTCAATCTTATATATTTAAACAGATTATTATAACATTCACTTACTGATTTGTGTAAAACTAAACATGTTTTAATCATGTTATATAAGTTATTTTTGATCTCACAGGAATGAGGAGAAATTTGGATAAACACACATTTTTTTTCAAAATAATTATATAAAATAGAATTTCAAATTATTTTCTTTTAATTATTTTAATAATTCTAAATTCTATTATTAATTTTATTGGTTTTGTGATCATCAAAAAGGGGGAGATTGTTTGGAATGTATTGTATCAACAATATGCTATAAATCTTATTTATTTTTATTCTCACAAATACCCTTGGTTGTTTTACTAATGATATTACTTTATGTTTATTTCCGGAAATTAATATTATTAATATTTCTTATTTTGGAATTATATTCAAACTTATTATTCACATGAAATATTCGTCAATGTTTTTGAAATTCTCTTAAGCGTGTTCTGGAAACACTATTCATACCATACATTGAAGAATGCAATGTATGGAAAACAACCTACGTTTGTATTAAACCTTATGTTGAAATATCAGTGTATATGGTTATTCAAACATACAGTGAAAGAAATGTATGGATAAATAACCTCACATTTAGATGAATCCATATGTTTGACAAAGAGAAAAAGTATGGTTAAATAATCCTATGTAAGTATGGAACCTTACATTTTAGAAGAAAACATATGGCTCCTCAACCTTACATTTTTGATCAAACTTACGTTGTCAACCTTACTTTCAGAGAATGAAATCTATGTAGTTGAACCCTATATTTTCTATTTTCTCATTTTATTAATGAACCTTAAATTTGACTTTTCATCAGTAGAGATTTTAATTTATGATTATTTCACAATTTTTTGGAACTATTATTGCAGAATATATTGAAAATTTAAAGCTCATTTTTGAACAATTCAAATCTTGTTTTGATTGATTCAAAGAATTGGATTAAGTAAAGAAATTATCTCCTATTCTTATGGGATGTTACGAATACTCTAAGCTATCTCAAGAATTTTAATTCTTACCATTTATCAGGAAATTTTCTGGGATCTGAAATTGAAAAGTAGAATCCCGGTTTTATTTATTCTATTAGAGTTTTTGGTCTATATCTGTGTATGTGATTCAAAGAATAATATATATATTGAAATATATATTGAGCCATATATTGCGACACATATTTGTGATTGGAACTGAATTATTATGAAGATATTTTACATATCTACTGCAAAAATTTATCAGAATCAGTTTTCTATATAAGAGGCTATAATAGAGATATATGTGTTTTGAATCTAGAATTTACTATAAGCCTGCTGATAATATTCATTGCTATTTTTATTTTAAATATATATTGTAACCTAATCTCTTTGGTACTTCTCTTTATTAAGGAAACTATTTTCTGAAGGAGAAGATCTATCTACTTTCAGTTGTTGTTTCAACTTTGAAGTTCAACAGAAACCTTTTTTTAATCAATATTTTTTTGAGTGTTTAAATTTATTATACTCAGTTGTGGTTGAGTATCATCTTATCGATTTAATCTGTGTTTTTTCGATTCTCTATTAAGGAACCAGAATTCTTTGTTTTTAGCCTTATTTGTAAATATTTCAATTGCCTGCACTCATTTGTGGATTGGTCTTATGATATGAGGACCTAGCTAGTGAAATTCACTAAACTAATAGAGAGAGTAATCAATGTCATGTATTAGGGGATATTTATTTCTTGAACAACTATAAACATCCGTGTTATATATTTTTATTCTATCCACTTCTCATACTTTCATACAAAAGATAAACATTTTCTATATACATAATCCTTAGTCGACATCAAAATGTAGAATTGTGAAAGATTTTGAAATGACACAATTTACCCCCTCTTGTGTATATTTGTATTTTCTGACCTAATAAGTCCTAGTTCTTATTATATCAAACATATATCCTTAATTCACTTCTTGATTCTAGAGATCATTACAATAGGATCTTGGTATCCAACTCATCATGAGCATAACATATCTTCTATAGATGAATGGGATGTCGAAGCACAAGATTTCGTCATTGGAAGATATAATCTCTTCTTATGTTTTATACTTGAATGGATATTGGGAAAACCATATGTATTTGGTGAAATTATACTATAATAAAAGCTATAATGTGATAATACAAATGACTCCATTCGAGGCTTTGTATGACATCCTTATAATTCCCCACTATTTTGGGTAGAAACGTGAGATAAATAATTGATTAAACCAATAATAGTCTATGAGACTATGGAGAATATCTAGATTATTTGGATGAAAATAGACATGTCTCAATGATGATAGAAATTATATGCATACAATCCTTCAAGACCCTAATATTTCAATGTGAGTGACCACATATTCTAAAAAGTGTCACCATGACTTGGTCATTGACACTTAGAGAACCAATGGAATTTGGAACTATGATATGTGGGACCATTTGAGGTATTTTAATGGGTTTGAACTATTGAATATCGGTTATCCCTACTAGATATATTCATTTATATGCTTAAAATCTTCTATGTTTCCCAAATAAAGAAGTATGACCATGATCCTTATCATGTAATATGTTAGGATCATTTTAATCTTGTTCTTTATGAGACTATTATCTATGAATCTGTTAAGAATTTTGAGATATTATAAAAGATCCTATGATGGAGATATGTTTCCTTAGTGGGAGTTTTATGATAGTATTTTCAAGTTCAAGTGGAAACATGGGAGCATGTGATTTTTATATGACAGAATGGCCTAGTTGTTTAAAGGAAATGTTTATTTCCTACCTCCTAAGGATATAAATCCTAATAATGGTTAGAATTTATCACTCCCATTATGTGTTTCATCATCATTTTATACTTTTACTTTTACTTTTTAGGTTGTTGATATAACTTTATGGAATATTGTAGAGAGTTAAATATGAATTAATCTGAATTATGGATATAAAGGAATTATTCTTGTTATGTATATGTTATTCAATATGTGTATAAGGCATGGGATGATATCGTGAAATTTTTCATTATGTGAAGGATTTTCACTAGGTGAATTGTTAAAGAATATCATGGTGTGAAAATAGTTCTTGACATTAGATGTTTTTTTGAAAGAGATCTAAGGTGATATGAATAGGAAAATAAGTGACCTCTCAACTATTTACATTGTTAATGAGAAATTCACACTGTTAATAGTATAATCCCAAAAAAATTTAACATAGAAAATTCTAGTAAATCCACACTAAGTTTTTTTCCCCTCTCTTGACTTATAGGGATCCCTTAAACAATTCTTGGTGATATTTTTCATCTAGAATCTAACACTAATGGATCTTTACGCTTTTGATTGTGAAAATAAGGGGTTAGGATCTCATTGTTTTTTATCATCATTTATATCTTTAGTATATCATGTAAGGAACCATATATTAGTGTTGAAAATAGGATCTATAGTAATTAGATGAGTGTTGATGAGATATTATAGGGTTTTTATAGAGGAACAAAAGGAAGAAGTAAGATCAGTGGTATCGTATTTGGTACTTTATTCCAAATGAATACAAGGTAGGTGGATTCTCTCCGAATCTAATGTTTTAGAAATTTTTAGCCTAGTTTTTTTCCAATTTTTCTTATTCTTTTCTTTAAAATCACTTGAGGAAATTAATATGGAAAATCCTTTTTTTTATGTTCCATCCAAAGAGTTGGTTTTTAAAGATAGAAACAATGTTTACTTTAAATTAATCCTAATGGGGATTTGATTTTCAGGAATTTATTTAATGGTTATCCTAAAATAATAAGGTTTTCATGTATTCATTTGATAATGGGATAGAATAAGGGTGTTAAAGTTACCCCAGAAAAATGGGATGGGAAAAGGGTGTGAATGTACCCCTCGAAAATAGTTAACTACACAACAAATTGGTGAAGGGATGACTCACTACTAGAGAGTATTAGGAGTTACATGACTCGATGTATTGTGTTTGTGTATGGATATAGAATTATAATGATTATTCCAAGTAATAAGAAATGGTTTTAAAATAATTTTTTGATGTTTTCCATTGAACTTGTTTATAGATTGAACCAATTATTTATCTGTTGTGTATCTATTTTATATAAAATGTGCTATATTTTTTTTATTCTAGTGGTGTGTGTTGTGAAGTCTCTATGGATTAACTACTGAGTGATATAATCGCCCCATTATTGGGAAAATTAGTGCATTGGTAGATGTTATTTACTATGATATAGGGATGGGGAATGTTTCTTACTTAACCAGTGGTAACCCTTGATGTCATTGATTAGGTTTATAGAGATGGATCAAGGGAGTTTCTTCGTGTTTACTTGGTTTAGTTCCAATTTAGTGATAGAGTATTTTTACTTTGGACCATTATCCTTTCATTCTTTTAAAAATTTTAATTATTACTCTAATATGGTTCTTATACTAGTATTTTATTGAGTTATGTGTTTTATTTCTGATGCATCATATTGTGGTTAAGGTTTATATGAATTTTTTGATAGATTGTTTGGGTTCTTGGAGAAAATAATCCCTTAACATTCTCTTAATCCCTTTAAGTTTATTTACAACCTTTAGTTCCCTAGGGATGTCACCCAAGGTTAGTTTCACTTCATATCTTCTCAATAAAATGAGTTGTGGTGGGATGTTATAAATCATTATCGACACTTGGTCATCACCTCCTACCATATAAATTATCTCATTCCTTTGGAAATGTCAACTACACAATAAATTATCTTATCTCATTGACCCGCCCTTCATAATTTCATATTACCTTTTAATAACTTCTTTTATACCCAAACCTCTCTATTGAGGGCCTTATAATTCTACACCAATATCCTATGTCCCTCAGGCTGATACATTACCTTTATCTATATCAATAGAGTGAAAATTCTCCAAACCTACATCACACTTTCCATTTCATACTATCCTATGCAACTTACCTCTCTATCTATAAACCAATGAACACAATAGTTAATTAAGCATCCTATAATCCCCAACTAACCCACTCAAACGGTAGTTTCACTTGATTAATCCCAACCAAAGTTACTTACAATCATAAATCACTCAATAATTCCATGATACTCACTTGATGGTCATAACCCAATTTCCCATATTTTTCCTACCTATACCGTTAACCATGAAAATTTGCAGGATTTCTCAAAAGGTTGTAGACAAAACCCATTATCATTCAATGAATGACCATCTAGGATAGTAAAATTATCTCAAACCTCAAAAAATCATGTCTCAAATGTATTTAGATTTATGATACATAATAATAGGCTCCAAACCAATATAAAACCCACAATGTATTTTAAGCTAAAACAACAAGATAAATCTACACACTACCCATTTCTTATAGACCAATGCATCTTTCATGGACCACCAATAATGAATTCATTTAAAAAATAACCCAATAAATTATGAATAGAAACCTAAAACATGACCCGACATCACTTTAGTGTCATTAAATCATATGAATCATCTACTATTAGGTTTCATAGGATAAAATAACACTTATTTATGGTAGATAATAAGATAAGTAACCCATAGTCAATGATTATCCTTTTATGACACATGAAACCATGAAATATATAAAATAAAGAAAAACATTTACTTTACACCATTGATGCCCCTCACACCCAATATATGATAGTATATCAACCTATAAATAGAGGAAAAGGAAAAGAGATTTGGGTAATATATATTCAGATGATACTGGGGTATTATTGCATACCAATATCAATATAAATGTTACCCCTTTTACTGGCCCTCATGTATTCTCCTTGAGTTCCATGCATTTAATCATTCATTACAATACATGAGTAAATTCTATTCAGAGTTCTTTAACTCATTGCATGATTGCATAAAATTTCATAATTCATTATATTATGAAATAGTCATATCAATTATTTTCAATATAAAAGACTCCCAGTCATTAACTCGTAATGTTCAACTACCTTAACAGTCATATAATATGATATTATAAAGGAATTAGTTTGACATATCCTATAATAAACCTTAAAATATATGATACTAAGGTATAAAATATTACTCAGACTTATTTATTTCATTAAATACAATATATAAAAATTATATACAATGATATAAGTCTTCTGGACATTTCTCCTTCCATATTACACTCTCACTAAAGCCTTATATAAATTATTCTATTTCACCTTCTATTGTATGATATATAATAACTTATGAAATAGTATCCAAAAATAATTTTGGATATCTTCCAAAAGTCTTTTGTAATGTTATAATATAAATAACTTGTATCACATCATATGTAATACCTTGTCAATATCTATCCAAAACACTTTTTGATAAAATCTAAAAAAATTTAGAGCAGATTTTTGTGTCAAACTCAATCCCTATTTAGTTAACCACAATGTGTGACCCCTTGAGCATTTTTAACATTGGAAGAAAATTTAAATTCCTAAATTCATACATGTTAGAAAAGATAAGCCTCTATAAAAGAATATACTCTACAGAATCTATAGAGGGATCTAGAGTGATCTCCATCCAACACATGTATCTCTATACTTGTATCCACTAGCCGTATCATATTTATGTATGAATTTTCATATAATATATTTTTCTAATACATTTATTAGACATGGGTAATATAATATTTCAATCACATAGTACAAACTCATACATTATTGATTCATTATTTATGAACCAAACAGGTTGATGAATATGTGAAAATTCATTCAAATTTATGGATGAGTACATCAAAAGATACTCACTAGAATAGATTAAAAAATATAATGTACTAAATTGGTATGAACATACACTTACACAGTCTATATCTAACAAGTGTTAATATGTCATACGATTTATACAATAGAAAAAATCCCTTCATTTTAGCCTCAAACTAAAAACCAGATCATTAATATACCCAACCACCCCATGATTAGATAAGACTTAAGGATTGTATAAAAAATGTATCAAAGTATGGAGGTTATAATGATAAGTATCTCACCAATATCAAGGATTGGGGAATCCAAATATAGACCATTAACCTTTGGTATTCGAAACATGTAACACCCCCGGTCACTGGGGAAATTATTAAATTATTTACGTTTTGGTTATTTTTTGTGTTTTTCAGGTGTGTACATTGATTTTGGGTGTTTTGGTTGTTTTATAAGTGACCTAAGGAGTTTCTATAAAAATATATATTATACCATGACATAGAATAGGGGGATACACTATGTAGTGTCATAATGCAGGTGAGGCTGTTCCATAGGGACCCACACAGTGTCATAGGCATCCAGGGGATCTAAGGACCCCAAACCTTCCTTTTTTATGGAAACTACACGATGGTTGGTAGACCACAATATAGGGGCCTAGGTTCTCATGATGGGCTCCTTCCCTATCAAGAAAATCCCCACTTCTCAAACCAATATGTCTATGACCTTGTGGTTTTAGGGGATACTTTTTTGCATATGCCACACTATAACCCCATGTATGCGGGTTTTAAGGGTGAAAAGACCCCATCCCCCTATTTTTAGGGATTTTAATCACACCTTCACCCTCTAATATCTTGTTTTATGAAAGGAAGCCTAGGAAGGACCCAACAGGCTTGTGAAACCACATCAACTATTCTTGATTTTATGGAATACATCCCCTTAATTTCACACCAGGTCATCTCAGGTTAGGTTTCCACAACCTCCTCTCTTCTTTTTCCTCTTATTTGTCTTTTACCCCCATAAAGTCTCATTATCAGATGAATCATAGGTATGGTTTTAGTTCAAAATCCTTAGAGTTTCAAATTTTAGGGTATGTGATGTTTTCTTTAGTTTATCCCTTGAATCTTTAAGAATGTTCCAATGAATGCAATGCATTTTGGATAATCTTGAATTGATTTATGATTTCCGATGGTTGGTGCTTTTATGATTTTTCATTACATGGTATGTTATAGTGTGATTGATATTTTTTAATTATTTATGGTTAAATTGAATTCATATGTGATAGATATGATATTTTAATAAATTTTTGAACATTTGTGACCCCTTGGATTAAAGGTGTTTTCAATTATTTTCAATCCTTAATGTGGTGTTTTACGAGAATAATGGTTTTGAAAATGAAAAAAATAGTATGTTTGAAATATAGTTGATGGTTAAAATGTTTTCTAACCATAGTTATGTATGTATTAGTGGAAAATCAAGGATATTATAATTTTTTACAAAGTAAGGAGTGTTTTGGAATTTAAATGGTTTTTAATGAAGAGGGTTTTTTTAAATGATTTTTAATTGTGATTTTCAAATGGATTTTCAAGGGAGTTTTAAAGGGGAATTTATTTATTATGTTTCTTTTTGTTTTTAGTGTTGATAAATTCAATGTAATGTATTATTATATTAGTTTTATTATAATAGAACATGGGTGACCCTAGGTATGTGTTCGAGTGTAAGGGTGATACCCTAGATTTTGGCATAATGCTTTCTAAGATTTTTTTCTGGTGTTTTCTGGAGAGTCCCTGATTGCATTACTTATTTTGGGATCACAAAAACAAACAAGTGTTCCATTACTAATTCTTAGTGCCTTTGGAACCTATAGATACAAGGTCTATAATTTTTTTCTATATTATTCTTTTGAGGATGTGATTTTCTTTATTCGAAAATTCGTACTCATTATATATATCATTGTATTTATATTAGTTCAATTCCCCATTTATTCTAATTGATTACATTATTATTATATTATTATTATTTAGGGAAAAACATTTTTTATTTTTTCTTGTGATTCTTTCCAAAAAATTATTTATGACGAAAAAAGGTCTTGGAAGGGCATGTTTAAAAATGGTGTTTTCAAAGTCACATTATTAATGAAATAATTAAATTTAGATTCAATGATTCTCAATTTTTTTGATGTTTTAAAGGAGTATTTTAAAATTCTACTGTGTTGTTTTCTCTATATATATAAAAAACATATTATTATGGATGTCGAATTAAAGGGGTTATTTTTTAAGGGATTTAGAGGTCACATGTGGGATTGTTGTTAAATTATATTGTTTCATTTTTTTTACTACTAATCAATTATTTTATGTGAATCCGACATGTAGAAATTTCATGCAATAATTGCATTAAAAATTCAGCTGTTAGTTTAATTTAATTACTGAAGGATTTGTTTCCAAAGAGTTCTCAGTGATGCCTAAGAACTAGTTGACAGCCTATAGAGAACTGGAACAACATTTATGTATATTGGTGAGATAGGTTGGGTGTTGTTTTAGGTGGAGACTCAATCTAGTTTGTTATAAATGGTATTTGATCCTAGGTTCATCAATGGGATCCTAGGTTTTGTGGAAATGACCTTATGTTATATGGGGGTGTCGATATAGAAAAGTGACTTGGACCATCATTTATACTCATGAGTAAAACCATAGATGTGTTCTTGATCACTAGAAATCATGATGAAACATGATTTTCTATGGGCATTTGTGTTTTTATTTTGAGTGGGATTTATTTTGGATCATTTATTAGATATTTGATCCATTTGTAGGATATAATGAGATTATTATTAGATTTTTGGGGGAATTAAAAGGAGAAGGAAAATTTCTTGGGTGGCTCACTTTGTTTGGAAAACCATGTAGGTCCCTTAATCATGTGGTTCATGAATATTCATAGAGTCCAACACACAACTGGGACATGGTATTCCAAACCATGTGGCCACACTGTATATATTTATGAACTCATTTAGACATATTTTTGAACCTCTTTAGACCTCAAAAGGGTTATAATGGTGTCCTCAACTCATTTATGGAAAATATATAAAAGTATTTTTATATGTTTATGAAATTATATTGAGATATGTTATATGTTTTTTTCATGTTTCATTTATGTGGTTAATGAAAACTAAATTTTAGAGATAATATGGAAAGTTTTATGATTTTTTTTTGATTTGAATCATTTCTTTGAAATGTATTAATTTAATATATAGTCTTATGAGGTGTTTGGGGTTTTATAAAACTGATTTTTTTTGAAAATATTAGTATTAACTTTGTTTTTAAAATTATAAAAATGATAATGGTTTCATAATATGTTTTTGAAAATGGTTTGTTTCTTATTTTATAAAGTTTGTTTTGAGATTTTAGAATTGAAAAAAAAATCATTAATGACAATATTATTTTTTTTGATAGATTTATTCATTTTAAGTAAAATATTTTCAAAGGGGGCTATAATTTCAGTTTATAATGAGATTTTTATAAAGAGGGTGTGTGTATTTAAAATGGAAGAGTGGTGGTTTAAAGATCAATTAATGTGTTTTTGTATTAGATCGGTTTTTACAAAATGTTTCTTTTGAATGTTTACTTGTTAATTTTGTTAGATACAATTTTGAAAGAGTGAGTTTATTGGTTTTTGTTTGATATTATTCAGAGTATGCCTCCTATATAGTCTTTAAAGAATATTAAAAAGTCTATTTGGTTTATTTATCCCCATGGTATTTCCACTCATCAATTATGAGTGGGTTTATTACTAGTTTGTGAATAAAACTAGAATCAATATTGAGGGGTGAATCTGGAATCATTTATATACTTGGACCATATACAAGTCATTCTAGGTCACTGAACATCTTCTTTCTGTGTTGATAGTGGCCCTATTGAGGAAATAGAGCTATTGTGGGGTGATTGATGAATACATTTTGTTATAATGAGAAATTGTCAAATATTAAAAGGTGAATATTTCTTACCTAGTGGAAATAAATAGATGGTCCTATTTTAGTTGGAAGGGATGATTGAGAAAGGTCATTTTTCTTAGAGGATAAAGAGAAAACTTGTGTGATTCATATTTTGAGGGCTGGGGTTTTCAAATTTTTGTTACTTTAAATCTTCGAGGGTATGTCATTAGTGTGTATTTTAGGCTATAATTATTATTTCCATAGGTTGATTAATTATAAGGAGATATATTAGGAGTATTTTTTGTCTTTGGGTGATCAAGGTCTAGGGTTTTATTTAATAGATTTTGAGATCATTTGGTATTTTATGGCATTGTTGATATGAAATGAGGGTTTAATGATTTTTACATTATTTATATTAATAAGTCTTTCTTATGATCATTCCCTTGTTTATTAGATGTCTTGGTATCTGGGATATTTTGAGTGCATGTTGTATTGTTTGAGTTGAGTTTCAGTCTTGTGCATGACATGATGACTAGGATTGTTTATATTCATGAATTTTTATTATCTTTTGGATTATATTCTCTGAGATTGTATTTATGTTAGTTGGGAATGGGATGAGACCTTGGGCGTACATTTGGCTACCTAGGATGTTTATATCTTCTAGGTAGTGGACCAATTTATAGTATAATTTCATGTTTTTATGGGGTTACTATAAGACAATACACCATGTTTAATATCATAGGATACCTTATTTTTAGTACCATAAGTTCGACCCTATGTTTATCTTTTAAGGATGTGTTTATGGATTTTTTTTTGATCTCTATGGATTTTTATTATTATTTTGTTCATGGTTGATGGATGGTTACCATCTTTTAGGATTTACTGCGGTTTTGTTTGGAGTTTTTTCCACATGATTCACTATTATACATAAAATCTACATGGTATGGAGACTTGTGTTAGGTCTCCATATATTCTAGGTATTTTAACATATGTTCATACTTAGGGTGTATTTAAAGATATTCATGAATCTTTTTAGAATAGTTCCATTGGTTTAGAGTAGTTTTTTTCCTGAAGGTTCCATTCTTGGGATTTTCTTTAATTCCAATCCCCACCCTATTCACCTCATCCAATAGGTATTATTGAGGAATTAATTTTATTAAGGAATTTTGTGGGGTCATAATTGGAAGTTTGTGGAGATTTTAACTCCGAAAATCACAATGAAAACTATTATATTTTTTAAATTTTCGTTAACTTGAGTTTTTCTGGTGTTTCAATTATATATGGGTGTTTCGGTTGTTTTTTAGGGGACCTATAAAGTTATTGGATAGAACTGAAGTATATCATAGTATATATTAGGGGGATATATTTTCTACTTTTGTACTATATTTGAGGTTGTGTTGTAGAGTCATTCACTACACTATGGAGGGATAATGGATTTGGGTTTCTTGACACTTCCTTTTTGATGGTACCTGTATAGTGGTTAGGGGAGAACGATGAAGGGGAATGTATTCTTGGGGTAGGGACCCTACCCATCCAAATACCACCACACCAAAATCTAGTATAGATAATTTTTTTGTGAATTTTAGTGGTATTTTATTTTTTTCAAACTACATTGGGTTTGTCACAACTCCCATCTTCAATTTTTTAAGGATTAAAAGTACCTTTTAACCTATTTCGTTTTTGGGATTCTAGTAACCCCTAACCCCTATATTATCTCATTTTCGGAAAGATATCATAGAGAGGACCCTCATGTGCATGATACCTCCCCTCCCCCTACTTAATTTTTTAGCTTCTGTCCCTCCAATTTCACACTAGATTGTATCGGGTTAGGATTCCCCTCCACCTCTCTTATTATTCCTCTCAATTTTATTCTTCCCATCACAACGTCTCATTGTTATATGGACCTTAGGTGGGTTATTTTTTCTAAATCTATTTTTATTTTTTAGGTTATGTGATGTTTTCTTCAATTCAACTCTTTCGTGTTTAGGAATCCACTACTGAAAGCGAAATATTTCATATAATTCAAACTTGATTTATGTCTTCCCAAGGCTATTTTTCTGTGATTTTTCTTAACATTAAATTTCATAGAGTTTATAATAGTTTTAAATGATTTATTGTTAAACTAAATTCAAATGTGAAAATATTTTGAAAATTTTATAGATGTTCAAACATGTTTGGTCACTTAGAATAAATGTGTTTTTAATTATTTTCATGCTTTAATTGGGTATTTTTAAGGAAGTTGTTTTTTAAAATAATTATTTTGGAATAAAATTGATATTTAAAATCAATTTCTACCCCATTTGTGTTAAAAAAGGTGTAAATTATTGGATTTGAAAAATTATTTATAAAGGAAGAATAGTGTTGGACATTAAATGGTTAATAAAGAAGTATATTTCTGTTTTGACATGATTTTTAATTATGGGATTCAAATTTATATTCAAGGTATTTTAAAGAATAATTTATATATTTTATTGGTTTGAGTTTGTGGATTAAAACTTACTAAAAAACGATTTCTTATAAGAATTTTATTGTGTTGGAAGTTGGGTGACCTTAGGTATCAGGGTGAGTGGATAAGTGCATATTTATATTTTTCCATGATATCATCTAGGGTTTTTATAGGTGTTTCCTTTTGTGGCCTAAGTTGTGTTACTTTTTTAGGATCATATAAGGTGACTAGTGGTTCATGAGTGAACCCTAGTTCCTTCTGAACCTATAGGTTTGAGATCTCCCCATGGTGTTTGTATTATTCTTGCGAGGATACATTTTTCTTTACACCAACACCCATATTCATTTTTCTTATGATGGTATTTCTATTATTCCACATTAATATTTATTTAAATTTATTTTTTTATAATATTATAATTTTTTGGGGGAAAATGGTTGTTTTACATCTTGTAATTATTTCCTAAAAATTATTTGGAAATGAAAAAGTTTTAGAAGGATGTGTTTAAAAGGGTGTTTCAAAGTCAATTTCATGATTAAATACTTAATGGGTTTTTAATGTTTCTAAAAATTTTTTCTTGATATTTTAAAATTCCATTGAGTTTTTTGTCTTAAAATAAATGAATTAAATATTCATATATTTTATTTCAAACTAGATCTCATGAAATTTATTTTTTAATGTAATTGTATAAAATCATTAGTGAAAACCTATTGGTACTTCTAGATCACACCTTAATAACACTAATCAACATATCTAGATTTAATGGGTCTTACATGTTCATGATCTAATTATGAAGAGGTCCACTTCCAGGAATATTATTCTATACCACTCTTGTATTAGGTTACTAAGATACTGGATGAAGAGTGACCTTGAGTCACATTGAGATATCGATCCAGGTATGTCAGTATTTATTTTTATTGGATTATTAGTTTCAACCAAAAAGGCTATCCCTGGTTCCAATTGATTTGGTTCAATTGTTTCTTTTTTTCCATTATATGTGGTATTTATAAATTTAGAGTTGTGGATATTTAATTAAATGAGATTTTGTGTGTGAGGAAGCTATAGGTAAGTTGTGAGATTGTTTTTTATTTTATTTTTTCATTTTTTCTTCATATTTGATTGGGATTTGGGATCCTATATATAGACACGTCATGGTAAAATTTTGGTAAAAATTGAACAGATAATTTAGATTAATTACCATGGAAAAATCCTTACCAAGTGAACTCTGTGATTCCATGTCTATATTTCCCATCCTTTGAAGATTTGGAAACTAGTAAAGAGTTGGGTTAGTATTCTAGTTCAAGTGGTATCCCATGGTATCATTAAAAAATATATAGTGTATGAAACTCTATATGGTATATACTTATTGGGTCATCCATTTCACCAAAACTATCTTTTTCTTTATGAGAATATTCCATATCCTTCTACAAGAAATATACTCATATTAAGATTAACATAGAATGATAACCTTTAATAATACATTTCAAACATTAGTTAGGAATAAATTAATGTCATACTTTGAGAGATAAATTATCAATTCACTTGATGACACACACACACACACACACATATATAGCCAACACGAAATAATGAAAAAGTGGAGGTTTCTTATTATTTAAAATTATACATTATAAATTCTTAAACTCTATTGATGATATATAACATAACCACCCAAAAGAACATAACTAACATATCATACATGATAAGATACTAGATAAAACTTATTATTATTTCATTTCTAAGGGTTATGTAAAAATAATCACATCTCTATATAATTCCTACAACATCTCTATGTGACCATCTGATAGAACCCTCCAGCTAAACATTTAGTTAGTAGCTTTCATGACGAAAGTTAGTTTAAATTCAATTGACACATATGAATAATATTCTTAATGTTAGACTCTAACATAATAATTATCTTTAAATCTACAATACCCAATGTTACATTATATATAAAACTTATTTTATACTTGTAACTTTTTCTATGTACATCATCACAATACTTTAAACCCATTCCATCAAACTTTTTTCTTTGAAATATTTTAGTAACTAATGTAACTATTTAAATTATTACTTTACCCAAAATTCCTATACTCATTTAGGATAATGTGACATCAAATTTTCATTTTGATTATTATAATCCTTTTATTTTTAAATTTGATCATTTTAAAGTAAAATCATACTCCCACTAACATATTATACACTATATTATCTTCATAATATCATTATAAGGTACCTAAAAAATTTTGTTATTAAGAAATTACATATATTTCTTTTTGTTAAAATATTAAACATCTAAACATTTTAATCCATATATAAAAAGTAATTTTATGTGTTTGATGTAATCCTAGGAAAATAAGACTTTATTCTTTAAAATATGAAACTGATGGTGGTGGAATCTAAATTCTACTTATTTTAACAAACAATTTGATAAATTATTTTATACTAGTTAATTTTTTATCCATTTATTCTTCAAAAAATAAGTTATAAAATCTGATGAACCAAAAACCATGTGTAATGAATCCATATTCTCATATTATTAATTTAAAATTATTGTCAAGAAATAATTTTTCATATCTTATAATGGAAATGAGATAATTACATGCATCCATTTTTGTGATGTATTTTTATATCCCAAATAGTTCATATGGTCAATCCATTAAGTTTCCAAAACTCCTTCATGTATTCTACAAAAATATATCCAATGGAATATTTTCTTCCCTTCTTGATAACTCTGGGTTTCAATGAGTTTTTCTATTTAAAGAAACATTTTTGAACTTCTAACCTAAATTCTTATCTTCTGGTTTAATCAATTACTCATTTGTACTTTCAAAGCAACATTAGAAATTAGACATATTATGCCCAGTTCATATATCCTCAACAAAAAAATTGAGTAAACATTTATTTAACTTAATAGTATTATCATAACATTTATATTGATGAAAATATATTTATTATCATAGCTAGAAAAATATATAACGAAACCTCTGATCTCTCCAAATAATTAACATATCCAATAATATTGAATATATGAGTGGAGACTAAAGTTACTTTGTCCATTTTTATTTAATTTATTTGAAACCTTATGTGAATTCTTTTATTCTTCTAAAAACCCTCTATATTTAAATTTTTAATGATACAACCCAAGGGTATTGTTAATTCAATTAGGGATATTGAATTTAGAAATTTATAATGTAAAAAACATATAAATAACTAACTATATAATTAATTATTATAGGATATTTAAATCACTTAGGTAGATCCCACAAGGATGAAGTTGGAGAAAAATAATTTAATAATTAAGGTGCATAACTATCAATTACTAAGGAATTAAAATATAAACTAATGAGCATGGGTATTTTAAAGACTGTGATAAAAGATGGAAAAAAATATTCCAAACATACAATTTAAGAGTTCATGATCTAATGGTATTAATGATTAGTGATTTATCCTTACCGTTTCTGGAATTAGGTATAAGGAATCCCCTTGGTCCAGATGATCACTCTCCCTCTCACTATCACCCTTTTTTCTAATAGTCATAACATTAGTTCATTAGAGAGGGATGTAAACAAACCATTTCTAAACATAAAAAAAATCATTCCTAATGGTCATGGTGAAGGTCCAATTATAGTATTACATTATATAATACCACATTAATTATCATGCAGTGAACATGTATGGAAAATAAAAGAGGCAAAGAAAAAAGAGAATTTAAATGAAAAAAGAAAACCTGAAATAATAATAAATAAAATAAAATTTCAATAATTACACATTGAGTACATCTTTAAAATAAAATAAATCACCCCATATTTCTATCCATGAAAAGGAAAAAAATAAAAGAACTATACAATTAGCGGATATAGACTAGTAAAGGACATTTTAGCAGCATATCACCTCACCTAAGGATATGATCTCAATTTCCTTTGGTAGTCATGACTGAACCTATTGTCTACAAGAATATATACATCCCTAGGATGTCCTTTTGAGTTAAAAATATACCATTTAATTCATATCTATTGTGAAAGGTGGTCATAGTGAATTCTACATTAAAATCCCATAATGATTTTGAGAAATTTGATTTTTAATTTTTTTTGACCCTGGTTCACAAGACGAATATGAATGTCATTCCATGAATGTGTTTCTCTACCATTACAGATATTATTTCTCAAACATTAATGTCCTGAATAGTTCCTTTATGAAATGAAATATACAACTTGAATTCTAGTGTATGTCTAGATCAAACCACTCGTGCCATGAATAGAGATTAATGGTATGAATCATTTTTGACTCTCTTTCTACACAAAATTTAAACACAAAAATTATTCCCTTTATATCCTTGAAAAAATGATTATAAAAATTTTATTTCATGAGTCAAATATTTAATACATGAACCATAAAATTCATTGAGTCTTATATTTTTTCCATCTTCATTTTTATAGTGTCACGCTATGACACTTTATGTCACACTGAAAAGTCTCTATAGCTCCCCAATGGCATATATATTTTTATTTTCACCTAAATTTAATTTAAATGTTTTATGTAATAAAATTAATTAAAAATAAATAGTTTTTTTATAATAACCACTTTCAATTCGTAAACCATTTTTTATATCTAAATTATATATAATAAATATAACCACCAAATCCCCCACACTTGAACCCATTCTTGTCCTCAAGTATGAAATATCAACATATTCACAAAGGATGCTTACCCTAAATCGATTTAAATGATAATGCCAAAAAAATTAAGTTTTTAAATGTGGAATTAAATATTCAAACATGACATGAAAAAAAAATCATTAACACCTTACTTTTTAAGGAAATTAGTCGGTAATGTATTTTACTTTACCCTTTTGAATTTTCCAGGCCTTTCCTTCATTCCACTCATATTTATCTAGTCCTTATTAAATTGCATGCCACTTTTAATTTAGTTCTCTTTACCTATTTTCACTCATCACTCAATGTACAAATTTAAATAGATATATTCTTATATCATAAGTTATGAACCTTACCATAAGAATTCAATTCATCTCAAATCACCACTGTTTAGATAAAAAATCATAAATATTCATGAGGGATTATCCTTTTGGATCAAATTGATTGGAGGATTTAGGGTGTGTAGGTAATGATATAAAATAATAAGTCCCAAAATGGGGTTATTCTATAAATAAAATTTCACTATATTCAAAAAATCAATGTGATGATACTCTCTTTAAAAAAATGTTTTCATTACTTTCCCCAAACCCAGTGCATGGTCATGAAATAATGAAGCATAATGAGAAATTTAAACTCTTTATTTTTTTCATTTTTATTCATTTTTCAAGATGTTTAACTTTGGTAAAGTCTCACATATATCACTAAAACCCAAAATATCAATATAATTTTTCAAGTAACGAGGATATTTGATTGTCTAAAGGCATAACCAATTTTGCCAATTTTTTCTTTTTTTGGAGGGATACATAATAAAAGTCAATTAATTACTAATCATAAACTTTCCCCAAAATCCCATGAATCATCCAACATATTTTTTACAATGAATTATCCATTACACCACGTACTACCCACCCCGACACTTGAATTAATTAATATATTGAAAAAAATGATGTATAATGGGAAATGATATAGTTAGTTTGTAAAGTTGATTTTACCCACCAAATGATATTCATAGATTTTATAGGATAATGTATGATTAACGTCAAGGTAATGCTGAAGGATAAATGGATTAAGAAAATAAATTCCTTATTCATTTTAAAATTACTTTTTTACGATCATATATTTGAAAATATGTAAATCTATTTTAAAAGAAAGTGTGTGTGTCTCTTGGGAAAAATTCTCAATGAATATAATTTAAATATTAGGCATATTATTATCTAAAAAATTATAAAATTTAGATATAGTTAATAAATTATGGAAATTCTAAAAATAATTTTATTTATATAAATTCACCTATCTCTCTAAATCACTAATTTTCCTATCTATTTTCCAATATTTATATTTAGTAAATAAATCTCAATATTACTCATTAAATCATATATAAAATGAAATCTAAATCATGGTATGATGGTAATACTAGTTTTCTTTTTTTTTCTTAGATTTTTTAATTTAAAAAAATTCATGTGTGTGGCATGAGTTTTTCAATTAAAAACTTATTTAAAAAAATTAATGTAGGGGATTCATAGAAATATATTTAAAAACTATTAAATTAATTTTATCAAGGTAGATTGTATGAATCTATAAGATCTTATGATTTGATTGTTGAATACTATTTTTTAATAGTCCTCGTACTAAACTATCATTTCAAAACACAAATCATATAAATCCTCTTTAATTTCCTCCCAATGACACCATTGTAATGAATATCCTCATATTCTACTAATACACCATGTGAATTCAATATGTACCTATAAAAATAATAGAAACATAAAATCACATGGTTTATTCAATAATGATAAAAAAGTTAATGATAATTGAAAAATATCTCCAAACTAAATTCAAATATAAAATTAAATCCAATTCATAGAAAATTAATGAAGACTTATTTCATAAAAAGAAATAAAATAATAATGTTTACTCATGAAATATAAAATTTTTATAACATGGTTAGGTCAAAAATTACCATTTTTACCTGATAGGATTGTGATATAAGGATAACCATATCATGTTTAGCCACTTTTGACTTTGATGCATATCCAGTGTATCTTTTCCCCCCTCCTCATTGAAATAATGTTAAAACCATGAGGATGTGACTAAAATCATGAATGTTTGAGTGTTTAGAGAATTAATTCAATTTCTATTTAGGTTTACTGGAACACTTCTTATTATTCTACCGCAATTAGCATTTGTTCAAATTCTTTAATGATTTATTCATATTAATTATCCATCTCCCCAACTTCATCTATTACTGCTTATTCTTATTGTTTTTGTTCAACATATGTATATTTAGTGTAGATTACAAGAAGAAACTCTATTCCCTTTATTTATCCTCCTATATCAATCCAATAATTTCAAATAATCCATGAAAAAATAAAGTTATGGAGGTCCCTTATTATTATTATTTGTTTTCATCTTGTTTTTAGTATTCTTGCTGTTTTCCTCTCAATTTTTTTTGAACCACTGAAGTTATGAAGATATATTATCTTGTACTTATTCCAAATCCAGACCTATAGTGTTGAGGGAATCATATATAGGAATAAATTTTTCTTTGGAAGTGGCACTTACCTCTACTTAAATTATGATAATTTCAATATCCTAAAATGCTTCTTTACTATCAGATTCTAGGCCATAGAGTATTTCCCCATCCGTACTCAAGTGTAACCATGTGCATATTTTTCTTTGATTTATGAACTTTCAATTGATTTAATTAATTTTTTATGAACATTACATTATATAAATTCTGAATTTTTCCTTCTTAGTTAGTACACAGTAAAGTCTTTCCATCAAAATAAAAAATACACAAATCCAGTTAGTAAAGAAAAAAGAAAGAAAATAAGAATCTAATATAAAATCTATAAATATATTGAGATTAGAAAATTCTTCTCATGAATACTAAAATATAGAAATCTCTAAACCTTTTCACAAGAAAAAACACAAAAAATTTGATACTTTCTGAGGTTTTTTAATTATATTGGAGATATCAAATTTAACATATATAATACCTGAAACTATAATAAATAAATATAAAATTTAGCATAATAGTATTGTAAACCCCTGAGTTTTATCCCTTGAGTATTGGTTTAGGAAACAAATAATTCAATAACCAAGGTCTAAAAATTTTAGTTATTTAAGAAATATAATCTAAACTATTGAGCTGGTTTATTTGAGTGGGAGGGATAAAATCAGGAAAAAAAACATGAAAAAAATAAAATTATCAGATTCATGTAATAATTTTTTTTAAGGATTTTTGATTTTTTAGAGATTTCTATAAGTAAACCCATTATCCTACATGATCACTCTCCCTCTCCCCTATAATTATTTTATAATGGTAATGTACTTCTGTTAATTAGAGAGAGAGATAAATTAAAACCAGTTTAAAAAAGTGAACCAATTCCTTCCGAGTATTTATGGTGAAGGGTAAATTATACTATAACATTATAGAAGTAACCTTAAATTAGACAAAAAATTCCATGCATGTAAAAATAAAGAGAAAATGGAAGAAGAGAATTGAAATGTGAAAAACAAAATTGAAATAATCATAAAACCAAAAATTAAATTAGCATAATTCCCCTTCGATTACATGTTTGCAAAAAAATAAGTCACAAGATACTGATATCCATGTGAGGGTTATAAAAAAATAAAATAAAAATCTTAATTAATTATAGCATATATATTGGTGGAGGAATATACAACATCACAACACCTCACACCAGGGTTTGGTCTTCTTGTCCTTTGGCAAAAGTTCATGGACCTCCTATTTATAAGAAAATATCCATCCCCAAGTTGGAATTTTGAGTAAAGAATATACTATTTAATTCAACCCAACCATGCACAATGGTAATGATAATGTCAACATGAAAATATAATAATGATTATGAGAAATATCATTTTTAATTATGTTATTGTCTCTAGTTCATGGCTTGGATATTATAATTACATTTTGAATGTGAAAATCTACCTATCTACATATTCTTTCTCAAAATTTCAAATTTTGAATAGATTGTATCACAAAATGAAGAGTCAATATGAATTTCAACACATGTCTAGTTAAATTAGTTCACACTATGAATAGACATTCATGGAATGAATCAATTGCAATGGTATTATTTCTAATCATTTCTCCACATGAATCCTTACCATTCAATATGTGAACAAATGATCTAAAACTATCACAAAAGGTGACACCCTTTGGTGAACTGAATCATGAAATTATCATATTTTAATATTAATGTTTAGCTTTATTATTCTTATTCCATGATATACCATGAAGTATCATAGTGTGAATTCTCCACAACTCCTTAATTTCATTTATTTTTTATTTAATTTCCATTCATTTTGAATTTGAATGTATCCTATCATAAAATGAACTAAAAAATAAATACATTGGTTTTAATAATCATTTTTAATATCTAAATCAATTATATTTATATTTCTAAAATATATGCATTAAATATAACTATCTTTTACCAACTTCGATAGTTTTCCACTTTAGTAGGGGTTTTTTCTAACACATTGAATTCTATTTCACATAAGAAATTTTATTGGTTTTTCATTATACGATGATACTTACATTAATCTTCACAATTCACTAGGGTTAATACCAATGTAAATTTTGAGGATGATGATTACATTCGTATATAATAGAATATTTTTTCATATGTGTATCATTTTTTATAAATATTTAATTAGGACTTATATTAAATGAAATCCCATTAAAATGATGATGATTTTTAAAATCCATCATATCCATTAGAGGGAAAAGGTGTATATTTCACTAGGAAAATGACCCATATTTAAATGAAAATCAATATTTAGCTATTTTGGTAGGGTATCATCCTGATCATATTGTATATAACTCATGGATGAAATAACGAGAAAATGTTTTCCGAATACATTACATAGATTTAAGCAACAATATTCCTTTAGTATGCCAACTACTAGGGTTTCCTAGCTAAGTGTAGCCCAAAGAAAATTCCAAAATAAGGAACCAAAATCATAGGGTTATCTAAGTATTTTTTTCTTCATATAATATAATCTAGGGGAACCTCACATTGTCATACAAATAGTCAGTTATATGATCAATGTCTTGACAAGTTTTTACTTTTGACGAAATCCAACACTTAGTAAATTTTTAAGAGGATTAAACCTAAATATATAATATAATTATTCCCCTTTAAATGTATGAATTATTTTAATGAATTATTTTAAAATACCATTCTTTCTACTAAATAAATATGTTCAAACTATACTGATGTATAACTCTTGATACAACCCATATTTTGTGTTACTAACCCAAATAAAAGCTAACTATATTTATACATATGGAAATAAATACCATGTACAAGGTATATGATACCCTTTCATGTAAAGGAATAGAATCATATGAAAAAAATCCCCACAATAATAATCCGAGAGCACCAATTAGTTAGACTCAATTTTTTAGATAAGTTATAATCTTCTATGCTTGTGGGTAGTCAAACCTAAAGTGCCTCTACCAATTTATAGTTTACTAAATAGAGATATTAATTTCATCATAATCTAGAAACCTCTTATGTATAAATCACAAGGGACTAATTAATTCAAGATAATTAATCAGTATAATACAAAATGATGGTTAAAAAACTAAATCATTAATCATATTTAGCATGTATCTTATTAGATACATATATGAAAATATAGTAGCAGTTTAACTGCTTAAAGAAAACCATAAACATACTACTAACATAAAAAATATATTTTTTAATAGAAAATGGAATAAAACAAAAAGAAGGAAAAAATCAAAATCTTAGACATGAAATTAATTATTTATGATGAATTCATAAAAAAATAAAATTATAAAGATGTTATAATTTAGGAATTGATCATGGAAATTACATAATTGTGTAAATATAAACACTTTATATTTATTTATAATATGAACTCCTTTATATTATTCTTTACATGGAATTTAATTTCAATATAAGATATTAAATTAAATATAAATATTTTATATTCTAATTCTATTATATTAACAATTTTAGATAATATAAATACAAAAACTTTAATATTATTTAAATGTTAACCAAGTAAGTTTTCAAAACCCATTTTGATATGGTTTAGGTAATTTCCTCAAATATGACATTTTAATTTAAAAAACTATTAATTATAAATAATTCATAATTTCAAATATAAAAACATTTAAATTAATGATTATTTTATAATTTATAAATACTTGACAAATTACCTTTAGTTTTTATATAAAACAAGAATATTTAAATTATATGTCATTCCATGTACTTTAAAAAAAACTATTTTAATACTAACAAGTATTATTATGGAATTCTTATTTAGGACTTTTTTCATAAACCTGTAATTAAATAATTATAAACAATTTATATTTAATTAATTTATAATTTCATTAATAAAATAAATACCCCCAAAGTACGTTTTTTCATAATTGATAAAAAAATTATAAATTATAAAACACAATTCATAATGATTTATAGTGTGTCATATGTGATTATGAAATGATCTATGAAATATTAATGAAGTGGCATAAGTTGTTCATACTCATGATATATAGTCTATATAGGAATAGCCACCTGTAATTGAATATAGAATTAACCTCGCGTGACAATAGCCCATGTAAGGATATAAAAAATAGTGTTTTGTGTGGTAAATATGGAAGCCTATGATATACTAGTGTGTTAGAAAAATCAAACGATGTGTTGGAATAACTCAACTCCCATGACTATCATCACTTACGAAAATCCTTTTGTGAGTGTAACCCCTTGATCCCTATAATTTATTACAATATAAATTATATAATATCAATGATATGATGCTCATCATTACTAACATGGATCAATCATATTATACCATATGAAATTCCATACCATCTATTATAATGTATTGAAAAATGAAGGGTTTCATATGATTATTTATTATGATATCACAAATCGTAAAAAATATAAAGCTGTTTACAATATATTATATCAAAAACCCTTCCATGATCTAAATTTTCAATTTTATTTTATGATAGAGATTATTACAACCATTAAATTTTAAGTTTTTTCATTTTATAACATTTCTTTGATAATTAATGATGATGGAATAAATTTGATACCACAGTTGGGTGGAAAATTGTCCCTCATATGAATACCTTAAGTTATAACATCCCTATAAACCAACGAAAGAAATAAATTACCCTAAAACATGGGATATGGAACTATTTTCAGTACTAATGAAGTCCCTAGGTGGAGATCCACACTTCATAACCACTGATGTGTGAGATTTCATAAGAATTAATTAACCTTATATCCTTTTATTTAGTAAAACCACTTGGTTTCAAAGGATGAAATGTCAATTATTCTAGGAAGAAAAAGATACGAGAAACCTATTATATGAGATAATCGATGTATAAAACTGGATACCATGCTCTGAATTCAATGAGTAACAAACATGTACATTAAACCATTGATGGAACTAATTTAGTCTTCTATCCACATGCTTGAAGAATATCCCTTATAGGTACCCTAAATACATCCCTCCTCCATTGTGATTCCACAAGATTCGCCGAATCACCCATCGTATGGGTAGTAAAATACTTACTCTCATTATATGATAGTATCTTGAGCAGTAAAGAGAGGAAAAAGAAAAGGTATTTAGGAAGGAGAGACTTATAAGAGGCCTAGGAAAGCTCCCATACCACCATCTCAATGGTAGTGAACCCTTTTATATGGCCTTATGGACTCTCTTTGAGTCCCATGAATTTAATCAGGCATTACAATACATGATTAAATTCCATTAATCATTCATGAATTCATCACTTTACTACATTAACATCCCCAACACTTAATCATTTGTAATAGTTATATTAATGATAAAAAATTATGAATAACTCTTTAATGTTGACACTTAATGTTTGAATTCCATAAAAAATAAAAAATATGTTATGATAATGGTATTGGTGCGGTATCTCATATACAACACCTTATGATATGTCATAACAAGGCACACTATATGTCTTGGACTTATATATTTCATACAATATGACATGAATATGTCATATACTATGATGTAACGAATTTGGAAATATCTCCTTCGAATTGATATTCTCATATCAACAAAAGTTACACAATCCTTTATGCCTCATAAAATTCAGAGTACTTAGTCAATTGCGTATTTTGAAAAAGTGGATCTGCTGACCCATTACCAATTAACACATAAAAACCCACCTAATTAGGGTAACCATTAACCTTAAATTTTCTATCATTATAATCAAACAATCAATAGTCACATATCAATATTATAAAGAAACATCACTATCCATCTCAAACATATCAAGGGAATCTAATCAACCAAAAAATATCATATCAATAAAATATACATCTGAGGCATACGCTGCCTATACCAATAATACACAAGAAAATGGTACTCAAATATACCCTCTATGCGGCTATCATCTCCCATTATAATGACTATATTCGTAGTATATCAAAACATGAACATATGAAAATATCCGTAGTATTTCTAATTAAATATTTCTCGTAACACCCTGATATATTAGAATATATTTTTCTCTAAATTAACACTATGCTCAATAGCTTGCATCACACGCAACACCAAACTAAAATACAACATGACATATTAGATAAATAATATTATTAAATTATAGGAATAATAAAATATATATTAAATAAAAGGATATTAATCAACTAAAATTTATTACATTTAGAGGTTAAATAATTAATACACTATGCCAAAATAAGCATTTAGAGGTGTGTTTTTCATGACGGTTTCGAAAACCACCTCGAAATTTTTTGCCAAAAAACAATTAATCCAATGTTTTATAGCAGTGGTTACTAAAACCACCCCTAAATGTTTTTAGTTTTATTATTATTTTTTCGATGAAAATTATTTTTTAACTGCGTCTTTAGTAAAAACTGCTGGGAAATAGTTACGGTTTTAAAAAAACACCACTAAATAAAAGTGAAAAATAAAATATATATATTTAATTATGATTTATGATTTATGATTTATGATTTAGTATCATATATAATTTATTATTTATAATTTTAATTAATTATAATTTTTCAATTAATAAATAATTATAAATATTATATAATAATAATTTGGAAGTAAAAAAAATGTTCAATAAGTTGAAAATCATATTTTTGCATCAAATGACTCTAAATTTTGATTCAAGTGTTTGTTTTTACTCCGTATTGAATAAAATAAAATATTATCAAATGAAATAAAAAATTAGATTTAAATATTTTAATTATTAAAAGAATAAAATTTATAATAGTTTTAATAAAAGTAAGAAATAAAAAATTTAACTTCAAGCAACCATAAATTTTGATCCAAGTGTCAGTTTTCGCTCTACCACATATCAAGTAGAATCCTACAATGCATTGTAAGCCTTATTTATTGAAGATGGGGGGGGGGGCACTATCTTTTAAACCCCAAAAGATGCCCCGAAGCCCTCCAAAACTGAGTTTTTAGCTGAGGTACCCCAATTTTTTAACATTCGGTGGTTTTTTAGCCTCGTTTAATGGGGGTATTATTACCTTTTTTAGTGTAAAATAAATTTATTCATAGGGATTATATTCACATTGATATTATGATTTTTAAATATTATCTTTTTTATTAATTTTGTTTTATTTATAATTAAATATATGCGTATTTTCTTATCTTTACTTATAATAAACCAGTTTTATAAATGCATATTTACATATAAATATATTTTTAAACAGATAAACCAAATGAAAATAAATATTTTTATTCATTTCATTTAAAATAAATAATTGCTACTTTTATTTACTTTTTAAAAAATGCATAAATTTGCACACATATATATATATACATACACATGTAATTTTTACATATAAACATGTGTGTGTTAATAAAAAAATCTATATTTATGTGTATATTCTAATATATGTAAATAAATTCATCCATATGCTAGTATTTGTGAATATTTACACATATTTATGTTTATCTATTTTTATATCAAATTCGTATAGATATATATTGATATATTTATATTTGCTTATATATATATATATATTAATATACAATTATATATCTCAGTGTGTTTATATGTATTTATGTAAATATTTTATATGTATATATACATATATAGATATTCATATATATTTATTATTTTATTATTTATTATTTATTATTTATTATTTTAAGATTTATTTATTGTTAATTTATTATTTATTAATTTATTTTTATTATTAATTTAATGTTAAATGAATATTCAATATTTATTTATTTATTTATTATTTATCATTTTTTGTTTATTATTTATTATTTATTATTTATTATCATTTATTATCACTTTTTATTCATTTGTTAATTTTTTATTTTTATTATTTATTGACTATTTATTGGTTATTTACTTATTTCATATTTAATTATTTAATATTTATTTAATTATTATGTATTTAATATTTAATTATTATCTATTTATTATATATTTATTATATATTTAATATTTAATATTTATTACACATTATTTATTTATAATTTATTTATTTGTTATTTATTAGTTATTATTTATTTAATATTTATTGATTTATTATCTTTCTAATACTTAATTTTAATTTATTTATTAAATATTTTTTTTATTTCATATTTATTTATCATTTATCATTTATTATTTATTATTCTTCATTTAATTTTTGTTTAATTTTTATTATTTATTATTTATTATTTTTTATTTATGTATTGTTTATTTATTAGCTATTTATTATTTATTATCATATATTATTATTTATTATTATTTATCTATTATTATTATTATTTAATATTAAATTATTTTTTATTTATTACATATTTATTATTTATTTAATAAATATTTATAATATCTTTATTATTGGTCGACTATCAATTATTTATTATGACTTCTTTATTATATATTGATTATATACATTCTATATTTATTACTATTGAGTTTCATTATTATTTTTATTTGTATATGTATATGTATATTATATACTGTTTACTCACTAGATGAGAAGCTTGCTGGAGTGGTAAAGTCTTAGTAGTATATTTAAGAGGTATGGGGTTCAAATCTCTCCCAGTGCATATGTTGGCCATATTTATGCTTGAAATGCATGAAATATGCATGCACGGTAGGATAAATAATAAGTAATAATAATAAATAAGTAATGATAATTAATAAAAAATGAATAATAAATAATAAATATTAAATAAAAAATAAAAAATAATAAAAAATAAATTAATTATGTAAAGAAAAAATGAAAAAATGAAAAAAACAAAAATAACCCGCTACCAAATGAAAAAAGTGAAATAAAAAACCGTAGCACAAAAAGCACCACATAATGATTCTTGACATGAAAATACTCGACACTTTTAGAAAGCATCACACATTATTTAGTGGTTGTTTAAACCACCACTAAATTCTAATAAAACCGCTAGGAAACACCGTGTTATTTTGCAGTGATATTATTTGAGATTAAAAGAATTATTATTTCTAAAATAACAATATTTCAAAAAGTGTTTAGTATTTGATATTAACATATTAAATAAACCACTTCTAAAAGATATTTTTTATAATATATCACATTTCAATATATGAACTATTATATTAATGTTCTTTACGTAATGAATTAGTATGAAATAGTACTAAGAACATTTAAAGTTTTAAAAGGGTATTTTAAAAAAAAATAGTTTTTCATTATTTTCACGTAAAATGAAAATTTATAAATTTTAGAATTTTATTTTTTAAAAAATTTAATTTAATTTTTTATTCCAAATAATAATTTATCTTAGGATGATTTTTTAGGATTTTCTATAAAGATTGATTTTTTAGGTGAATAATATAAAATATAATTTTTATAAAAACAATGACTTTTAAGAAATAATCATGATATAGTCATAGGAGAGAAATTTGTTAATCCTTTTTATTTAATAATTATGTTTTATATGTAAACTTATATATTTTAAAATATAAAGTGTAATTTACAAACCTATTTTTGTAATTATAAAATATAAGAAATATTTTTCTCAATTTTTTTTAAAACATTAAAAATTTAAAATCATAAAATTAATTTTCAACACCTTTAAAAATTGAATATAATAAAATGATTTAAATACTTTTTTTAAAATCCAATTTTAGTTAATAAGTCTCATTTTATTGTTTGGTATACAAAATGAATTACTTTAGTAAAAACTAATTTTTGCAGTAAAAGCCAAAAGGGTAAACGTGGTTAACCAAAGTGTTAAAAGGAATATCATGTTAAAAATGTTTTTAATTTATTTTTTTACATTTTAATCATCCCTAAATTATCTCCACTCCATTATATTTTGGAGTGGTATTGACTTGGGAAAAATTTTGTATGTTTATATTAAGATGGAATATGTACCAGAATGCCATTCTCACCAATTATAAAAGGCAATTTTCACCACACCTTAAAGACCTCTATAAAAATAATTTTACTCATGAAAATATTTCCTCTTTACATCCCCTAGAATACACTTTCACTTTATTTCTTTTCTGGAGAAAATATGTTGTCAAAAGTCCTCTCGTTCAAAGGGACCCGCCAAGGAAAACTTAAGGTATTCAATGTAAGTACTAACTTTTCTATAAGGTTGTTTCCTTTCTATATTTCCCTATCAAATATATTTTTCCAAATTTTAAATAATTATTAATTTATTTATATTATAATGAATTATTTTATATTTTGGTAATAATCATTAACCACTTTTGCCATTTCCCTTAAGAAAAACAAAAACATCATTCTTAGGATTTTACTGACTACTGCCTCCAGGAAGTAACACATTTTATTTTTCATCTAGTTTCTTTATTTTTAATTAAAATATCTTAAAATATGATTTAAATACTTAAAAATATCTAAATCATATCCACATTCTCATGTAATATTGATATTATTACAAAAATAAACTACTTTTATAATAATACTCATCCATTAATTATGGAACATTCATGTTTAGGTCGATCTAACAACCTAATTAAACAATGATAAAAAATAATATCATGCATGAAAATGAGAAAGTAATTAAAAAATATATACTATATATTTTAAGTAATTATTTTATTTTGGTTCTAGAATATTATCAATAATACTAAGCTCGTTAATTAATATATCAATATCAGTTCATTAAAAATCACTGAAACTTACTCATCACCAATTTCAATTTTAATTATTGCAACAAAAAAACAATTGAATGGAATTATAATAATATAAATAATTATAAATCATTAACTATGATAACATTTATGATCCTGGAATAAGGAACTTTGGTATAATAATGAAGAATAATACTGCTATTACAAAACATATTCCAAATGATCAATATTACTCACACTCGATATTTAAAATAGATAGTGACTAACTAATATGCATGTATAGAATAATTATAATTAATTTTTATAATATTTTATATATATTAATAATGTTTTTAAATTTATTTTCATATAGTTATTTTTATCTTATAGTATATTCAAGCGCTTTAATAGAAGTTAGGAATTAAAAAAAGGGATTTTATTGTCTCAAATTTAATTTCTTGAGAAATATTTCATATAATGCATCATGATCTCTTTGATATGGTGTGATTAAATCATAATGAATTTGTTTTACCATATTCATTTAATTCACTTGGTTTAAAGATCCATATCATTTTCTTTCATTGAATGGATTTAGATTTAATGGATACCAATGTAGTAAATGTTATTTCTGTATACTTTCAATTCCACGAGAAATATTTAATATTATGAACCAAAAATAATTCTATATGGTGTGTTTAATACCCTATTTCATTCAAGTATAATTAAAATATTTCAATTCATGATATTATAATTTCCATTTCATGGTAACAATCTTATGTACTTTTTATTTTTACATTACCATTACTATAAGGGTTTCCACCTCAATCTCAATTTCAATCATGATTATTTTTAATGATAATATGTATTGGGAATTTTGAAGATATATATTTTATAAAACCACAAATAATTGTATTGTCCTCTATAATTATTGGGAATTTACATGTTTTATAATTATTTCATTTTTCACTTTGTACATAGTTTACCTGTTGTAAGAAAACATACCCACCCCTCATTTTTGGTCTAGTGTCGTTCACTTATATTTCCTTATTCCTTATATTTTATCTCTTATTTCCATATTTATGGATCAATTGTTTATCAAATTCATTTTATACAGTTTTTAAATTCTTTAAAAACATATGAAAGGAATTTATAATGATTTCTATATGGGTCATTTTCAATAGGAGTGAGAAAAATACCTTTTAATCATTTATGTGTGAACACATCTTCCCACCAATTTTCTCTTTTATATAAAAATTCCTATCTATGTTGTCATGAGTTTTAAAGTATATAATTATTACCTAGGTTTTATAAATATTTATATTTCAATAAATTTTTTTAAAATTTCAGGTTATTTCTTATTTCCAAAATGATTTTCCAAATGCACCTAAAAGTTTTTTTCACCGAAGACAATATCATTTGACATATTTTACACTTTATCAATGAAATTATTCAAATTATATCATAAAATTTATTTCTAGATATGTATTATGTAATTTTATTATTTGTAAAAGGAATGAATCATCACACAATTTTTCTTGTCTCATCATCCACTGTGTATAAATATGAGTTTTCTTCCATTGAATTTATTCTATGCACACTCTAAATATTATTCCATGGATTGTTAACCTAGATTTTATATGTTAATTGATTTGGAAAAATTATTATCTTAACCATATACACATTAATCTATACAGTGTTAGTTTTCGGGGCACTTACATAAAAATCTATTCCATTTATTGATTGGGAACATATTAGCAATCCATATACTATTAATTTCATTATGGATATTTATTTACTACTAAATAATGTTTGTTATGTATTGTTTTTATTATTCATTACATCATATGATGAATTAATTGTACTTTATTAGTGATGTGTGGAAACCATTATACCCTCTCAATGCATTGATAAGTCTCATGAGGAAAACTAGATTGATTATTTGGATTATGAATTACCATTTATTTATATATCATATCCATGGTCATGATAAATAATTTATGTCCTGGAATAAGGCCTTGAAATTCTATAATTTCCTATAATAAAGGTTCAAAAAGTCTGAAATTTTGCATTTTATCACTATGAAAAAATTAATTTCAATCAATGTGATTATTTATATAGTTATGGTACACCTATATTTATTTCAATCTGATATGATCAGTTATATATTATTATTTTATTATCATTTAACTATTTATATATTATTATTGACTTGTTTAATATATGATTTTTCTTTTAAAAATTCCCTTACTATGAGTTTGGGTGCACCCTTATTATATTTACATTTCCACAGGTCATGATGAAAAGTATTACACAAGATATGTCTAGAATTAATAAAAGCACTGATAATATCTTAGAGATGTTGAAGAAAAGTTATGGATTAAATAATTTTTTATTTAGTAGAAAAAATTTCAATGGGAAGACAAGGACATTGGATTTGTTAGTTAATGATTTTTTATAATTCTATAAATATCTAGTCCTAAAAGGTCTTGGGAATGTATGTAATGAAATATTTTCTATAATTCGTGTAATTATGGGATGGTTATGTCTTGGGTGATATAGTTGGTATTAGAGTAGTGTTTAGATATTTTTAGAGGTTCATAAGTTATATATTGAGGATAATTTGGGAGTTATAGATGTTTTAATGTGTTTTTATTTTAAATCTTATTAAAATTTGAAAGTTATTAATAATAATTTATGATAGTTGAGGTATTATAGAATATTTTATCAAATTAGGACGAGAAATTTTTTGAAAAAACCCTAGGGATGAGTCAATGCTTAGAAAAAATTCTAAATTTTGGAATAATATGGAGTTTGTGGTCTACTAAAAATTACATCCATGTATTGATAGTAGAAAGTGGATATGGATATGGTACATATTCCCCTAGGGGTAATCACCCTAAAAAATGTAGGTTGATTATCTACTTGATCTTTACTTGGTGCATGATGAGTGTGAAAAAATTGAACACCTGTTTGGAAACTCTATGGTGGTATTCTTTTGATGATTCTCATACACCTTATGAACCATTATAAAGTATTTGAAAATATTAGTTAAATAAATTAAAAAGTAAACAACCATGGATGATATATATTAAATCAAAGAGATTAATATGTAAAGGAATATATTAATTTATAAGAGATTTTATGGATAATGGGTGAGTTATTTTTTTAGGTTTAGAATATTATATGAAATTACATGGTACTTTGGGACTATAATTTTTGATGATTAATAGAATTTAAAAACAAACCTAATAAAAAATATGTTTAACTAAGATTGATATAGATTTAATTGAAAATCATAGTAAGATAACATGATGATGTTATAGATATGGACATATTGAGGCTTAATTTTTTATTATTCACTTTTTATTCCATTTATTCATCACCCATATTATTTATTTTGGTTTTAGTAATGGTTTATTCTAGTAATATCAATGTTAAAAATCGATATGATTGAAAATTCCATGATTTCCATAATGAAAATAGAATTTGATAGGAAGTAGAGTGGGAAATATTGTGATTATGGAAAATCATCTATCATGAATTATGAATAACAATGTAAACATAGTTGAATTCCCTCATGTGGATTTGGAATATTTTTTCCTCTTAATTAACTCTATATTCGATTTATTGGTTCATACACAACAAAAAACTAAAACGAGGAATGAAATATTAGATGAATATTATTAAGAAATTATATGAATAATAAAACCTCAAGTAATTAATATGATATTATTCAACTAAAATTTCTTAAATTTAGAGGTTCAATAATTAATTGGATTTTGTATTAAAAATATTTTTTATTTCTCAAATAACTATTTTTTTGTAAATGTGCTGTGTATTTTATCGTAATATTTTAAATCAGCCACTTTAAAAAATATTATATTAATAATATATCATATTTTAATATTTTAACCAACATATTGTCAATATTTATGTTAGGAATTGGTATGAAATAGTAATAAGAACACCTAATGTTAAAATGGGGCATTTTTTAATAAAATAATTTTTTATTTGTATTATGTAATTTCATTTAAAAGATATATTTATTAATTTAAGAATTTTAATTTTAAAAAAGTAACTTAATTTTCAAATCCCACAAATGAAAATTTATTTAGGATGATTTTCTAAATTTATCAGAAAAGATTGAAATTTTAGGTGAATAATGTAAAATAACTGTTTTATAAAAATATTTAATTCTAGGATATAATCAAGATATAATTATAAAGTATTCTTTAATAGTTTTTATTGACAAAAAATTTGTTTTATAAGTGTCCTTATATATTTTAATGTATTAGTTTTAATTAAAAAACCAATATTTGTAATTTTAGTACCTAAGTAGCATTTTTCTGAAAAAATTGTTTTTAATATGTTATATAGTTATTATTTTAAAATTAATTTTAATCAATTTTAGAAATAGAATCTAGTAAAATGTATTGTATAATTTTAATGATAATCAAAAAAGTATTTCTAATGGTCCATTTTTTAGGCGTAAAAAATGAATTACTTAAGTAAAAACAAGTTACCCCATTAAAAGCTAAAATTTTAAAATGGGATAACTAAAGAGGAAAAGGTATAACATTTTAAAAAAATATTTATAATTGAGTGGTTTAGGTGTGAAAAGACTAAAAATTATATATAATCCATTATTTTATTTTTTATTCTTCTTTACATGTGAAACATATGCTTTATTTATATTAAGATGAAATATTTACCAGAATTCCATTCTCACCACTTCAAAAAGGGTCTTTCTCGGCCACTTAAAAACCACTAAAAATTTTGTTTTCCTCTTTAATTTGGTTTATATTTACTTACCCTATAACCATATTTCACTTACTCAATCTTCTGGACACATGTAGTTGTCCTAATTCCTCCCTTTATGAGAAATCCACTAAGGGAAATTCGAAGTTCACTTTGTAAGTGTAAAGTTTTCCTTTCACTTTTTCTTTTATATATTTATCTTTTAGAAGAATATTTCATAATTTTATATGATTAAATAATAAAATATATTATACCTGATATTTATATATTTTTTAATAATCAATAATTACCTTTCCCCTTTACCATTAAGAAAAAAAATATAATTTATGTGTTTGTGCGGACTACTGCCTTTATGAAGTAATGTATTTTATTTTTCATCTACGTTATTTATTATAATATAGTAAAATATGTTTAACAAATTACAAATAAAAAATTAATTTCACTATTATTCTACAATAATTATATTATTCCAAAATAAGCCACTTTCATTACCATACATACCCATTAATTAAGGCATGTTCATTTTTGGGACAGTTATACCATCTACCTGAATAGTTCTAAAAAATAATATCATGAAATAATATTATAACATAATTAATTATAATTTATTATATAAATATGTAAATAATTATTTTTTGAGTTTTTAATTTTAAAATTATTATTAAACTCATTAATTAAGATACCTACATCTATTCATTAAAAATAACTAAAACATGCTTTTTGACAATTCCTTTTTCATGGATCATAACCAGAACTACCATTTAATGAAATTATAAAAATAAAAATAAACATAAATAAGAAAATTTCATTACCTTTTATGATGTATGAATGATTAAATTTTGGAGAATAATGAAGAACAACACCGCTATTACTAAAGTAGTTCAAAACGATCAAGATCACTCACACATGACATTGGAAATAGATAATAACAAACTAATATAAATGTATAGAAAATTTAAAAATGAATTTTATAAAATTTTATTGATATGAATATTGTTTTGAAATATTTTATTAAGGTATTAATTTCTGTTTTACAGGAGATTCAAGCGCTTTAGAATAATTCATAATATAAGGTAATGGGTTCTTTGTCTCAAATTTGATTACTTGATAAAATTTTTATATTGTACACCCAGATATCTTTGATATGATGTAATTATTTCCTAAAAAATATAATTTAATATGTTCATGTAATTCATGGGGTTTTAAGATCCATATTTTATTCTTTCTTTAAATAGATTTCAATTAGTAGGATACCAAGGTTATAAATGATATTTGTCTCTATTTTCAATTCCATGATAAAATTTTTATATTAAACACTATCATTCAATTAATATAGTGTATTCACTCCCATATTTACTTAATTTATGATGAATATATTTTAGTTCATGATATTTTAATTTCAATTTGATGGTAACCCTCTTATTTTCATTTGACTCTTATGTTACCATTACTATAAGCGTTTCATGTTTAATCACAATTTTAATTTCGATTGTTTTTGAAATATAACCAATATTGGGAATTTAAATGATCATTATTTATAAAATTCCCCATAATTTTTTATCCTCTAGTATTCTTTGGGGCTTACATGTGTTCTCATGATTTCATTTTTCCCGTGGCTCATAGTTTACTTATTTTAAGAGATACTGACCCCACCTCTTCTTTTAGGTCGATTATCATTACCTTCCATGTCCTTATTTATTGGTTTATTTTCTAAATGTACATATTTATTCCTAAATTATTTTTTTTGTTAAATTTGTTAAATTGTTAAATACATTAAAATAGTTTTAAATGATTTTTTAATTTTTATTGGATGGTTAATTTTTGAAAAGTGGGAGAAAAATGTCCTTTAAATGTTTTTGTGTGAACACATATTTCCACTATTATTAATTTTTATACAAAAATTTGTCTCTTTATTTTTATGGGATATAATAAAATTCCATATTATCCTAGTTTTACAAATAGTTATTTTTCAATAAATCTTTTCAAAATGTCATGGTTATTTCATATTTTAATTTTTTTTAAAGTTCCCATAAACCATGTTTTTCATATAAGTATTTATATTTTGATGTATTTTATGCCTCATGAAGGATATTAAGCAAATTATACTATATAATTTATATCCCTGGATGACTTATGAAATGTAATTCTCTATTAGAGGAATGATTTTTCACTACCTTCACCTTACATAATCACTAATTATGTATAAATATTATTTTTCTTCAACTTCTTTTTCTATGTGAACACTTTATATTTTAAATTTTTTGATTCAATAGTGTTTAACTATATTCTATACGCAGAATGATTTTGATAAATTATTAATATATCTAGATACCCATTACAACATATAGTGTTTGTTTGAGTAATTCTTACATATATAGAAATTACATTTATTGATTGACTAAATATTGAAAATATGTAAAATTTTCATTTAAATGTTAATGTTTATTGATTTTTAATGAATGTTGGTTCTTTATTGTTAATATTAATCATTCCTTCATATGGTAACTACATTAGGTTTGATTAGTGATATTTCGAGCCTATTATGAACCCCAAATTCATTGTTAGGTCATATGAAACAAACTATCAAGGGTATTTAGTGTATGAATTCCCATTTATTTAGATTTATTAGCTATAGTCTTAATAAGCAGAAAATTTGTTGGTGTAAGTCCTTGATAGAATGTAATGTCTTGGAATAAGGACTTGGAATGTATGACATGATGAGTTCTGTCACCATGAAAAAATTATTGTTATCCATATGATTATTTATATTGTTATGTCATTCATGGATTTATTTCATTATTATATGATTATTTTTATAGAATTATTTGAGTATCAACTTCTTCCTTTGTCATGAACCTATCCCTACAAATTTACCCCTCCTCAACCAACAATAGATAAAGAGAGATAATGATGTTCAAAGACCACCTCCAATATTCCATGGTTTATCCATAGGCACTGAGGAAATATAATCATATACATAGAGTGAATTACCTTCATAATGATTTGAGAAGTAAGAGATAAGATAAGAAAAACCACTAAAAAACTCATAATCATAACAAATCATGAAGAAATCCCAATATATGTTGTAATTAAATACAACTAAAAAACTAAAAATAACAAAATATATCCTCGGAAGTGGACATGATGCTCAAAAAACACCTGGATAAATCTTTCATATAGTATTATCTATCTCGATCACCAAACATCTCTTGATGACATGAAAAATAGTTTAAACGTTTTTAGGTTGTGCATAATATGTATACTTAGTAGGATTATACCTTAATCCTGTGTTGAAAAATATAAATGAATAATATTAAATATTAGATCCACCATGACAAGATATAAGTATATTCTATAATATCAATCCATTATAGCCTGCATCATACATGTTTGGGAAATCACCCTCATTCACACTCTAATGAAATACTATAGCTGAAAGGAGAGTAAGTGATATAGGGATTAGTACTCCATCCACATCCTCACTAACCTAAATATTGGGGGAAATCCCCCAAAAACAATGGTTTTCAGTTTCCCTTATGACATGGGAGGGGTGTGTAAAAAACATAGATCATTGAGGGTATACATAGATCACAATTAAACTATTGGAGAATACCAAGCATTAGACTCATCTTCCACCATCGCCCCACTTGAAAACCAACTTCCATTACTAAGGTCTAGATATCAAATATGTAAAGAAACATAAATTTCAATATTAATTAATTCATTATCCATTATTTAATATTTTTCTATTTTCTTTTCCAATATTAATATTTAATATTATAATCTAAGATTCAAAAATAGTATAAATTATTTTATTGTATTCTCAAGTATGTAATAATCATGAGTAAGAATCAATGACAAACCTCATTCTTTAATTAAATCATTTATCATTTCATTAGTTTTAAGATACTCTAGTACTCAGCATAGGATACCACTTAAATGATGTACTCATAGTGAATACATCAAACTACATCCCACTGTTGGAAAATTTTCATATAAAATACCATTCAACCATTTGGTCATAAATTAATAATCATGCTATAAGTAAGAAATTATGATCAATTCTAGCTCTAAACTCATCCCAAATACCCCTGTGTCCATCATCATTAGGCATAATATCAAATCTAACATCAAATTCCAACTTTATTATCAAAACCAGCGCCATGTGACATCATCATCATCATAACTGGAACCTCATGCCACTAACATATCCTTGGGAATCCCTACCCATTAGTCATAAAATAAAAAAACCAAAAAAGGTTATCAATGAATCATGTTAAGTCTATAAATACATATATAATTAATTCATATTAAATGTGTTATTCAATATATAAAATTTTTATAAAAATAATGGTCAAATGAAACAAGTCATTCTAGAATTTATCAAAAAATGATGTGCTCTCTTAACCCAAAGGAAATGATTTAAGAAATCATTAAATATTCATTACCATAATTAATTAACTAATTTACAAATAATAAATTACAACAAAACTATCCATATGAATTTCTAAGGATAAATATTATTTATTTAATTAGCTGTTCTACCTTGAGTTTCTTTATTATATATCAACCATATCAATGGTAATTATTTTAACATGCCTATTTTGGTATAAAACATTATTAACATTTTTAAGTTTTTATTTAACTTCTAAGCATATAACTAAGTATTAACAATTGTAAAAATATATGTAACAATATCTAGTAAATAAAAAGGGGAGATAATAATAATATTCGATCACAGATTCCCAACCAATAATATATTCTTCACACTAAATTACCTAAACAAGAAATAATATTATTATAAATATAATAATAATTCTAAACATGTAATAAAATGATTTAAAAAAAGAATAAAAAAACATATGGAAAATAATTTCTATTTCTAGGATGATCTTTAAACTTTTCAAATTAATTCAAGACATACATTATTTAATATTTCATGAAGAAAAATTATAATTTCAATATGAAATAATATTTATCATTTCAATTCTCCAATATCAAAAATTATAAAATAATTCTAATAAGTAATACCTATGAATTTTAACACTGTAAAGTGATATTATTTTGATTTTATCAAATAATAATTACACATGACTGTGAAAATATCCATTTTTCTCACTTGGATAAATGTTTAGAATAATTATCATTATTTTTCAACATGAAATTATTTATTTTTAATTTCTTTAGATATTCTTATATATTATCAAATTCAATTAAATAATGCATGAAATTTGATAATTCTTTTAAAATATAAATAATATTAATTATCTTCAAGAGATGATCAATTTATCTTCCTTGGATAATATTCTGATTATCTAAACTAAAAAAACCATATCATAAGAATAAGACAAATTTTTTCTTCTTCTGATAATAATTATCTATTTAAATTACTAAATTCTCATACCATGAAATAATAAAATTACACAATCAAAATTATTTCTGTACACCATGAAATTTTTTTATGGGTTGTAGTAGTAATTTTTAATGAGATAGTGATATCTGTGTAACTTGTGATAATTTTTTTAAAATTTATTAAAATACACCTAAAAATAATAATTTATAATGATGAATAATATTTATGATAATAAGGGACTATGATTTTCTCTCTACTGGATAATTTACAAAAGGATAGAATTTTAATTATTCATGATATAAATAGTGGTTTGAAAAATAAAATTATTATGATAAATCCATTCTATGTATTTTATCCTCCTATTTTATAAATTCTAGGTTATCATAAAATAATTCTTTATTTAGTTATTTCGAAGATTAATATCTGAATATGGTTAATCACATCCATCTGAAATAAAAAGTTTAAATAATGTTAAATTAACAATTTTTCATAAAATAAAGGAGGAGTATCAGATCCACTAATATAACATCCCCAAATGATTATGGGTTAAATGACTAAATGATACGACTCATGTCAAAAATGTTCACTTACCTTTTTAGAAAGCTGTGTGATTAGAAATCCATAGTTAAGCGTGCCTTTCCTGGAGTAGTGATCAAGATGGATGACCTTCTGGGAAGTTTCTCAGGGTGTGTGAGAGTGAGAATGAATCACACTGGAAAGGACATGTGTTGGCTTGTGTGGATAGTCATTAGTCAGATGACCCGTGTGGTCACGTGGGTGGGCCCTAGGGTGGGGACCATGTGTCTGTGGGGAAACTGGTGTTACCTGGCAGGCGAGGACTTGACAACCATGTTAAGGCAGGGTGTTTGTACTGTCACTGAGACACGATTGTCACAATTGGTATCGGAGGAGTCGGTTCTACCGCAAAACTTTAGACTCTGATCTTCCTTTTCTGGAAAGAAATAGTGTTAAGGGTACTGAGTGTGGTTTTTTGTTCAGGGAGTCCAGTGTTGGTGTGGAGACCGACATATCCATAAACCAGGACCCAAACTTCTGATTTTCGATTCAGTGCACAAAAACACTGATTGCATGTGTGTTTTCAAAAGTTTTCTTTAAGACAGATCAACTAGGTCAGCTCACCAGGTATAATATTTTGACCATTTCACATCTGTTTCTTTCAGGATGCCTCCCCACGGACGACCAGCTAGAGTATTGAGAGTTGTATGCACAGATATCTCGTCAAGTGACAAGGACTCGGTACATGGACCCTTTCCAGCGGAGGCACCAGCGGTACCACTCCCCGTTGGGCCACCGATACCACCGGCCCCAGCAGTAGAAGATACACACCTCTTGAGCGCGTTGCATGAGTTCAAGCACCAGAGGCCACCCAGGTTCATGGTAGAGATGGATCCACATACAGCTAAGTATTGGATGGAGGCTGTGGTGAGAGTTTTCCTATTGGTTGGGACTAGACGACTTCATGGCGATTATTGATGCCAGCCTTCTATAGGCAGCATCAGACAGATGGTGGAGCTTGATGCTCCAGGTTCACGATGAGATGACGCTTCTCTGGGAAGACTTCGAGAGCCTATTTTGGGAGAAGTTTGTTCCAACGACTCTTCACGTGGTGCGCATACAAGAGATAGTTCATCTGTAGCAGGGAAACATGACAGTGGAACAATACTCTACGAGGTTCAATGACATCTCGTACTACTCAAAAGATATGGTGAGATACCCATTCTATAGGGCACTGACTCTAGAGTAGGTGCTCAGCTGAGAGATCAGGGCTTCGATGATCTCCCTCAGCATCCCGACGCAGGCAGGGGTGTTGGAGTGAACCCTCTTAGTGGAGTGTTTCCTTGCTGAGAAGTCTCCAGCAGCGAGACCCACCACTAGTCGACATGCATCAGAGTCTTCTATAGATGGCAGCAGAAAGATGTCGCAGATGTCCAAGAGGACCAGCTCTACAGGTGGACAACCGCGTGACTGAGGATCGGTTGTGTGGGGAACCCGGAGCAGAGGCATACATGCCCGAAGCAGGAAGTGTTTCACATTTAGTGGGCAGGAACACATGGCTCGTGAGTATCCGACCCACCATTCAGATGATCAGAAGACGGTGGAATGACCTCCCAGGAAGAGGCAAAGATTTGATCGAGGCGGTCGACAGGGAGTAGGTGGACGTGGCAGAGGAGTTGGTCGAGCAGCTGGTGGTGGACAACGTTTCTAGGTGTTACCACCACCACCACCACTAGGAGGTCCACACCGACTACAGGGAGTAGGTGGAAAGGAGAGAGCTCAACCTCATGTAGTTGAAGCATACGACCATGGTGCTCCGGAGATGATTCTAGGTACGATCTGTGTCTACTCCACCTTAGTTGCAGTACTTATAGACACAATTTACAGTCATTCTTTCATTTATACTACCCTCATTCAGAGATCGGAGATTCCGACGGAGCCGTTGGCTCGATCTTTACGGCTAGAGAATCCAACGAGATCAGACTCCACAATTATGCACTAGTTCCGGTAGTGTGGGATTATTCTAGGAGGCAAGATCTTCGGCTGGGATCTCCTAATAATGACGTCGAGGCCTTACAATGTCATCTTTGGTATGGACTGGTTATCTACAATCCATGCTTATATTTACTATATTAGGTGCAATGTGCGGTGTGTCTGCATGTATGTGACCATTTTTACCTTCTCCAGAGAGAAGGGAGCCTTTGCAGCACATGATGAACTTACTCAGAGGAGGGTGCAGCCGATCACCCATCAGTTGGCCTGCCTTACCCTCAGATTAGTTGATGTGGAGAGTCTGAGCTATCCTGTAGTGGTGGACCAGTACACAGATGTTTTCCTTGATGATGTTTCAGGAATACCTCCTCACAAAGAGGTGGACTTGTACATTGACCTCTACTTTGAGAAGACACCGATATCTACACCAGCATATTGGATGGATCCCGTGGAGCTTTGCGAGTTGTGGGTACAACTAGAGGACTTCTAGGGGAAAGGATTCGTCCGACCGAGTGTTTCTCCATAGGCAGCCCTGATTTTGTTTTCCAAGAAGGCGGATGGGAGCTTGAGGCTTTGTGTTGACTACCGTCTCCTAAATCAGGTGAACGTGAAGAACAAGTACCCACTCCTGAGGATTGACAACCTCTTTGATCAGTTGAAGGGAGCACAGTGGTTCTAAAAGATAGTCCTCAGATTAGGCTATCAGTAGCTCAGAGTTTGATATGAGGATGTGCAGAAGACAACCTTCAAATGTTAGTACAACCACTAAGAGTTCTTGGTTATGCCATTCGCTATAACCAATTCTCCAACAATATTCAAGGGACTCATGAATAGGATTTTCCAAGCATACCTCGATCGCTTTTTCGTAGTATTCATCGACCACATTCTGATATACTCGACTACTGGAAAGGATCATGCCTACCATTTTCATGTAGTACTGGACACACTCTGAGAGCACCAGCTTTAGTTTAAGCTCTCAAAGTGCCAGTTTTGGATCCAAGAGGTTCACTTTTTGGGACATGTCATCTCGAAGGCTGGATTTGCAGTAGATCCAGTGAAGATTGAGGCGATTGTTTCTTGGGAGACACCCAGGAGTGTGATGGAGGTATGAAGTTTCTTGGGTTTTGAAGTATACTACCGAAGGGTTCTGCCAGACTTCTACAAAGTTGTATCACCACTACCAGCCTTGACGAAGAAGGGGAAACCCTTTGAGTGGTTGGAGAGATTCCAGCAGAGCTTTCAGGAGTTGAGGAACAGGCTGAGTAGTGCCCCCATCTTGAGGCTTCTAAAGGAAGGCATAAGGTACGTAGTCTACTCCAACAAATCAGGGACCAGACTCGGATGTGTCTTGACGTAGGAGCGAGCAATAATCACATATGGATCTCATAAACTGAGACAACATGAGAATAACTACACTACCCATGACCTGGATTTAGCAGCAGTGGTCTTTACCTTGAAAATGTGGTGACACTATCTGATGGGCGAGCATTTTACCATGTACTCTGATCATTAGAGTATAAGGTATATCTTCTCTCAGAAGGATCTGAACCTGATACAAAAATGGTGGACTGAGTCCTTCCAAGACTATGACTTAGAGATAGTCTATACTCCGGGAAAGTGGAACGTTGTAGAATATGCACTCAATAGGAGATCTGGTATACCGCTGCTAGGCGAGGCGACAAAGTAGATGGCTGCTCTACAGATATCCTTTGTGGATACAGATAGATAAAGTCTCTTACAGTCAGTCCCCCACTTCTTTAGTGAGTCCGGGAGGCACAACACGGGGACACAGACTGTAAGACACAACATGCTCAGATATCCACATAGCACCCACCAGATGGATTTTCTGAAGGTGGGGAGCAAATCATCTTCATTAGGGGATGTACCATGATAATGGTGTCACTTCAAGAAGAAATTTTGAGGGAGTTCCACAGATCCCCTATAGTGGTACATCCAGGAGTGGCGAAGATGTACCAGGACCTCCGACGATAGAACTGGTGGTTGGGAATGAAGAAGGTAGGTGCAAAGTTTGTCTCTCGATGCATCACTTGTCAGCAAGTGAAGGCAGAGCACCATGTACCACAAGGCTTGGTGTAAATTTTAGAGGTCCCAGAGTGGAATTGGGATGGGATATCCATGGAATTTGTGATGGGTCTTCCATGTACATCCAGGGGACATGAATCTATCTGGGTGATCATCAACCAACTCACCAAGTCGGCCCACTTCCTACCGATCAGAGAGCAGGGTTTAGTAAAGAGCTTGGGATGCCTCTATGTGAATGAGATTGTGAGGCTACATGGATTACCTTTGATAATTGTATCCGATTGTGATTTAATGTTTTACTTCCCGACTATGGAAGGAGTTGAAGGAGGCTTTTGGGACACAACTTCATTTGAGCACCGCCTTCCATCCTCAGACGGATGGCCAGACTGAGCGGAACATTCAAAACCTCGAGGACATGCTGCATGCTTGTGTCCTTGACTTTGGTCACATATGGGAGGATCAATTAACATTGGTGGGGTTTTCATACAACAAAATCTATCACTCCACCATTGGGATGGAAGCTTTCGAGGACTTGTACGGGTGACCTTGTAGATAACCTTTGTGCTGGACTGACCCAGAGGAGTCAACACTAGTGGGACGAGAGATGGTATGGGCTACCACAGAGAAGGTGTAGATCATCCAGGAATGGATGAAGATTGCCCAGAGCAGGAAAAAGTCATGTGCTGACAGGAGACAGAGACCTCTGGAGTTCAAGGATGGAGACCACTTCTTCCTACGGGTCTCCGCTCGATGAGGTCTAAAGATATTTGGATGAGGCGACAAGTTATCTCTGCATTTCATTGGACCTTTTCAGGTCCTTAGTAGATTTGGCGAGGTGGCATACCGCTTAACTCTTCCACCTCAGTTGCACCGGGTGCATGACGTCTTCCATATATCCCAGCTGAGGAGATACCTCCGTGACCCTTCTCACATAATCGACTATGGAGAGGTGGATGTCGATGATGGGATTACTTTCACGGAGGTTCTAGTGGAGATTTTGGATCAACAAGAGTGGGTCCTATGCGGACAATCGATTCCTATGGTGCGCGTTCGCTGGCAGCACGAGAACCTCCATGAGAGCACATGGGAGCGGGAGGGTCAGATGCGTGATCAGTACCCCCACTTTTTCCCATAGTTCGAGTTGTATCTTATGGGGATGTAAAGCCCTGAGGTGGGGAGAAATTAAAGACCCGGAATTTCCATGGAAAGTTTTTCTTTCTTAAATACATGGAAATTTTGTGTGTTCGTGAAAACTGACAGTTCGTGATTCAAAGGCCTGATGTGCCTGGAATCAATTTCTGAAGTTTTGTTCGGTTACGTTTAGTAATCGTATGAGTGGGTTTTTATAACTTTTGAATTGGTGCTCAGAATTGAAATCTAAGAGCACCGTTGAACTTGCAGCATCGTTATTCGCTTAAGAAGACTTTCACTTCGACGATAGTGGGTTGAGTTTAAAATATAGTTTTTTGGTTTTCGTAGAAAATAATAAAATAGAGTGAGATTCACTTTATTTTTTTTGAGACACCATGTGGGTGTTTCCTGGTTAAAACCACCTCATGGAAGTTGGAGGTAGGACCACCACACCTTATGTTCCCAAGATAGGTTATGGTGGTGAGGACCAACCGAATCTAACCTCCCGCGAGGGGTTACGACGTGGGGACCATCCAAGACCACATAACCTCCCATTTTGAAAAATTGGGGTGGGGACCACCCGACCCCTATTAATGGGGGGAGAGTAAAACCTCTAAAATCACCCTCATTAATGAGGGAGAGCCTCTTGACCCCCCCTTTAATTAATTGGTGCAAACTCCTCTAATTAATTTTTGCCAACACTCTTGCATTAATTAAATGGGGCCAACTAAATTTAATTCTCCAATTTGAATTTTGTTCCAACAACTAAAATAATAGACGATCTATTGTTTTTTGTTGGAATTTCTCATTTGGTGGAGCTTGGGAAGAGAAGATCCTTGGGAGAATAGCTCCCAATGAAGAACGAAGAACGAAGAATGAAGAGCGCCGACGAGGAGAGACTTCAAATTCCTTCCTCAAATCCTACCATCGTGGAGCATCTTCAGCTGACTTACCATCCACGTTGTCGTCAATGAGCCGACACAACTCGGGATTGGGACTACGTGGAAGACGCGGTGAACGACGAAATCGTTTGTCTTTTTCCACCGACTTCAACGTCGACAATCGAAAATCAATGGTAGGGGGTTTATTTTGTGTAACTTTCATTTTCTTTTTCTCTTCTTCGGATTGGAAATAAATTGTTGTGTGGTTGTAAAAAAATTTTTGTTCATATTTCTTACTCTTTGATGAGCCAAGTGTTACCACCCTAAACGTGGAGGGCGCTGGCCAAACCAACATGGCCCGACCCCTCCACCCTTCTTGTTTGTATTGTTACTCAGAATGGCGACGAAGCGAATTTGAAGGCGACGAAGGCACAGGGAAAGGCCACACTTCCCACGACCTCCTCGAACCGTGCCGCTCCTCCAGTGTACCAATGCCACGACCGAGCTGGCTTCATGGGCCGCACAACTTTCGGCCTCCCGCGTGACCGGCCGCACTGCCATTTTCCCTCCGCGTGTCCCGGCCGAACCTCGTCGGCCCGCACCGGCCCGACGCTTGCCAAACGACGCCGGCCCTAATCGCCCACCGGCCCACCTGGCGCGCTGCCCGGCCACCTGCCAGCTCGGCCATGCCCTTCCTGGATTCCTATCGGCTCGACCACCTGCCGGCTCAGCCGCACCCTGCCGCGCCGCCGGCTAGCCCGCCTGGAACCCTGCCTGGCTGCCCATCAACCCGCCAAGCACCCTTCCTGGCCACCTTCTGGCCTGGCTGCGCGCTGCCCGGCAGCCCTCCGGCCTGCCCGACACCCTGCCCCACTGCGTGTCCGCCTGGATGCGCCCTGGCCGACTGGCCCCCCGAACCGGCCCACGACCCACCTCGTGACACCTTGTCCGAAAAGGTCCAGCCGCACCCTCCGGGTCGAGCCGAGCCGGGCCGCTGTCTCACGATGCTCTGGTCCGCACCTCCCTCGCAGCCTGCTGCGCTGGGCCCAGCGGGCCGAGCCGAACCTAACAGGCTAGCCCGCCCAATGGGCCGGTCCAGACCCAACAGTTCTGATCAGGTCGAACCAGACCCGGTCGGGCCAGACGGGGTTGGGCCGAGTCGGTCCGACCAGGTCAGACCAGACCCCAGACCACTACTGACCCCTTTACTTTCTTTAGCCATATCTTTAGCACCGAACGACCATTTGAAGAACCGTCAATGGAAATGGTTTTCTTGGAGCTCAACGGTGCCTTTCAGCATACCCCACTAGAGTTTGAGGTAAAGTTGTGATACGGTCAGGTTGGATTGTACACGAATCCAACCGGGCCCCTAGGACTAAAAGGCTAATAACTCACAGACTGGGCGTCCGATTGACGCGTCGTCTATTGCGTTGAGACCTCTATGATGTGGCATACCTTTTAAATAATTCTTCTTGGAAATTTTGGACAGTTGGAGTATCGACCAGTAGCTCGTGGAGAGAATCCTTCTGGTGACGAGCGAGTAGGGTGCGGAGACCTAGTTGCTAGCTGAGACCTGACGAATGCTAACCGATTAGACTCGGAGTGACTCGACTAGCCTAGTGGGGAGCTCCTTGGTGTCACAGTTGACCCACGACAGAGGATAACCTGGTTGTAGTGGCAGACCAGTGGTACTAGATAGGAGGATTACCTCTGTAGGCTATTAGGGGGAGCACCTTGGTGACACAACATACCCACAGAGGGGAGCACCTCTGTGTGACGCAGCAGACCCACGATACTCGATATGAGGAGTAACACAGCAGTTCAAGGTTAGTGGGAAGAGCTTTGGTGTCACGACAGGCCCAGTGTTCTTGATTGAGCAGGTGTTCTCCAGTATTCGAGGTTTCAATAATGTGAATATAATCCTGGTTGAGTTGAGTCTGTAACTTTTTTTTACCTCATGATTGAGATGGATTACTTGATAACTTAGGTATATATATGGGCATATACCAAAGTGGGGTTATCTATTGATTTCATGCATTTTGTTTTATCCTTATTGGATTTTGTGAGACCCTGAGGGTCTTGGGGTCCCTACTGAGTATCGTTATACTCACCCCTGCAGGGGCTATTCCCGCACCCTGTTGTGTTAGATGTAGACAACAGACAACGCTGACCAAGGCTGAGAGCACCATGATTGGATGGTACGTAGAGGTGGACCTTACAACGTGTCGGTACACAGTGGAGATGGACAGACATGGAGTGCTGAGGGGGCGATCTTTACCTAACCTTCAGGTAGGAACCTTATAGGATGCACCAATGACAGTTTTCCAAATTTTCCAAAGTTGTACTTGTACTTTTAGTTCCTTCTACTTTCCAGTTGGGCTTGTATTTTGGCCCCTTTTACTTACTGTACTCACTTTTTGGTTATTCATATTACTCGTGTTCATATCTGCTGTGTGTGTTTACAAGTTATAAAGGCAATGCCTTCCCATTTTTAGGGAATTACGCCTTTGGTGCTAGTCTCCATCCCCTGGCCTATGGAAGGAGAGCTTGGGGTAGTCACGACATCGGCCTCGAGGGAAGGGTCATGAAAAATTGGTATCAAAGGATGTGTTCATCTACAACAAATCGACGTCCGTATTCTAAAGAATACACTGAGAAGGTAGAAGTCGTATGTTTACAGGAGACGGAGACCTCTGGAGTTTGAGGATGGAGACCACATCTTCCTATGGGTCTCACATCGACGAGGTCTACGATGATTTGGCCGAGGTGGAAAGTTATCTCAGTGTTTCATCAGACCTTTTCAGGTCCTCAACAGAGTTGGTGAGGTGGCATACTGCTTATCCCTTCCACGTCACTTGCACCGGGTGCATGACATCTTCCACGTATTCTATCCAAGGAGATAGGTGCACAACCCTACTCACATCATCAACCATGGAGAGATGGATGTCTATGATGGTACAACTTTCACGGAGGTTCCAGTAGAGATTGAGGATCGGCAGGAGTGGGTCCTACGTGGATGGTCGATACCTCTGGTGCACGTTTGCTGGCAGCACGAGAACCTCCAGGAGAGAAAATGGGAGTGGGAGGCTCAAATGTGTGCTCAGTAACCCCACTTGTTCCCATAGTTCTAGTTGTAGATTACGGGGACGTAAAGCCCTGAGGTGGGGAGAATGTAAAGACCCGAAATTTCCATGTATTTTTTTTATAGTAACATCCCCAAATGATTATGGGTTAAATGAATAAATGATATGAGTCATGTCTACAAGGTACACCTACCTTTTCAAGAGCCTAACTGATTAGAACTCCGTAGTTAAGCGTACTTGGCTTGGAGTAGTGATAAGGACGGGTGAACTTCTAGGTTGTTTCTCAGGGAGTGTGAGATTGAGGACAAAGCACACTATAAGGACATGTGTTGGCCTGTGGATATAGTCATTAGTTAGATGACTCGTGCAGGCACATGGGTGGGCCCCAAGGTGGGGACCATGTGTTTGTGGGGAAACTGGTGGTACCTGGATGGCCAGGACTCGACGACCATGTTAAGGCGGGTGTTTGTGCTGTCACTAGGACTCGGTTGTTACATTTGGTATTAGAGGAGGTACCCAGCCTTAAGTGCGATGCACTGCATGCGTTAAGATGTAGGGCCCACAAAAATGACGTTGTTCTCTAAAGGAGGGGCTATTGTAACATCCTTAAAATATTATGGGTTAAATGACTAAATGATACGACTCATGTCAACAAGGTGAACCAACATTTTCAGAAGCCTATCTGATTATAACTCCATAGTTATTTGTGTTTGTCCTGGAGTAGTGATCAGGATGGGTAACCTTATCGGAAGTTTATCAGGGGGTGTGAGAGTGAGGAAAAATCACACTAGAAAGGACATGTATTGGCCTTTGGGGATAGTCATTAGTCAGATGAGCCGTGCGGGCACATGGGTGGGCCCTAGGGTGGGGACCACGTGTCTGCGGGGCAACTGGTGGTACTTGGCAGGCCATGACTCAACGATCATGTTAACACGGGGTTTCTGTTCTGTCACCGGGACACAGTTCTCACAAATAACTCCTAGAATCTTTACACGTGACAATATCAAATTTAAGGGGGGTAGTGATATGTGTAAGATGGAATTTTCTGAAAAAGCTTTAAATGATTTCAAAGAAGGATTAGAGATCTTAACTATAAGAGTTTGGATCACCCTAACATGAATGAAATAGAGGAATGATGAAATGAGGGAGATATATTATTTTATAATATGTAGATACAAGCTCCACATTGAAATTAAATCACTATTATATATTTATTAGTGACATTTTCATTTATTTTCATCATGTGACTCATTTTATAAATCCTAAATTCATGAGGGTCAAGATCTATTTCTGTATCTCATCTTAATATATTTTAATAAAAATATTTTCAATATTTATTTCTATTAATTACATTAAAAATGTATTATGAGTAGAATTGGGGAGTAAAACTGGAAAATTAGAAAAAAACTTCACAACCCATATGTGACAACTGAACATTTCATAAGGGTAACATTGTTTTACCCATACATTGGTGGTAACCCTTATATAGGATTCATAACTCATATATGACTCTTTTGAAGCACTAAGGGATTCAAGACAATATTTTATGTGAAAGTGGGACTACCATTTTGTGTGTCCCTTCACCTCCCCCAAAGGTACTTCTCTTAAGACAAAAAAGAGAGAATCAAGATATTGATGCCCGAATCCCTCCTACAATAGGCCATGGGTTGGAGAAAATCACTAAGGGTATATCATACACACAAATGGGATGTATTTACCTCTATAAATAATATTAGTAATAAGAGATAAGATAGAACGACCAAACCACTCTTGCTCATTGTAAAAGTAAAACATCCTAATACATGCATGTAACATCATACAACTAATGAAACTAAAAAACATACTACAAGTACCAAAAGTAAACTCTCACAATGACTTCGATGCCCAAACAACTTCTAAAAAACCCCATGAGCTTATAATTTCCAATCCTATCACCAACCTACTTCATTTGTCCTGAAAAATACTTTATATATACAATGAGTGAGCATAAATGGCATACTCAGTAGGATCCTCCATAGCGTGTCTTGTAAAAAATATAATGAAATCATTCTAAATCGTAGTGAATAAATAAGTGAATAAAAATTATCACCTAATCAGGTATGCTAAGTTACTATCCACACCATGGTTCTCTCAACAAGAATCACATATAAGTAATAATATGTTATACAAAAAATTATCAAAATAAGGTACCCCACAACCACTTTCCTACTGATTTCCCCTCCACCCCATCATTTCATGTAATGATCCATCTCTCTCCAAATAATCAATTCTTCCAGAAACTACCTAGGAAACTGAAACATACCATGAAACCTCCACATTACATAATCTCTTCATCAAATGGTATCTTTCATCCTATTTTTCAAATCATTTCATTACCAATATCCATATCTCTAGATAGTAACCAAAGAGTTTTCAATAGACACCCTATCGAATACATCATGTATCGTACCTAAATCCTACACAACCCATACACAAAATCCCAATAATAATCCTTGGGATATTATATTCAATGATACGTGTGTGTAAAATAATTACCATAAATTATATCCCTATAAACATATATATTTGGGAAAGGTTACAATCATGCATACCATCACATAATACTACTAGGAGAAGAGAGTGGGGAAATAAGTGTATTCGACCATCTATTTCTCACTGACCTGGATGTTGGAAAAAACACCACTAGAGTCCATTGGTGTCAGTATCCATACTGACTTATATGTGGTAGTGTATGAAATCACACAATATAAAGAGGTTTGTATATATCTCACAGCCACACTATAGAAAACTAGCTAGCCTTAACCTCAACTGCGACTATCATATCATGAACACTGAACATGCACTATAAAGGATTTACTATCCTTGAAGAATAAAATAATTAAATTAGACTTTAAATTAACTAATCTCTATAATTTTTTAATGATTTTATTTAATTACCAACGAAAGGCATGCCCTCCAAGAATAATCCAACCTTTTCTGTTGTTCCTCATGATTTATTATCATTATATCTTTTTTTTCAAGACTCCAACCACATGATTTTAGTTATTTAACATTCAATATTATTCCAAAATTCCATGTACACTAGGACTCATCCTAAGATATAATAATAGATGAATAAACTAGGAATCTCTAGCTATGTGAAAAAGTGAGGAAAGGAATTTAGTAAATAAGAAACACGGTTATCCATACATTAAATCAGATTATTTATTAAGAAATAATAATATATTTCAATATAATAAATAATGTTCAAACCAAGATTTAACCCATTCCACATATCTGAGTTCCATCCATGACACCACTATAAATCATTTTCCATCACAACCATAGGCTTCAACTATTTCAAAAAACCTAGTAATCCCTACACATGTATCTAAAAACCCATAGATATATTATTCTCACATCACTTAATATCACAATGATAAAATATAGATATATCACACAAGGAAAAAAAAATAAAAGTAATTTTTTCATTTAGACCCCAAAATCTAGACATCCAACCTTCATAATCAAACATGCTCAATTGGACCCAAAAAATTATTTTTCAAAAAACAACCAACTATTTATAGTATAGAATAAATTTATTCTATTCTTCTAGGTTACAACAACCAAAAACCTAATGCTTAATATATCAGCAATAATTGGTTAATAAAACTTTCTTTGAGAATCACTAGGTTTTCTATAAAAATATAAGGAAGAATGAAAACAATTATACAAGTCTCTATTATTTAGCTAGCACAAATTTTTATCTTTATATTCATTATCTAATTTTAACATAAAATAATTGTAATTCAATGAATATACATAAATATCACACAATCTATAATAAAACTAGTAAAACTATTATCATAGTGTAAACATAGGAAATCACTACTACCACAAATAAAATATTTCTTTTAATTTTGATTTAAACTTTTTTAAGGTTAATTCCAACATTACACAATGAATGATAAATTTATAACATAATATAAAATAAGGATAATAAACGAATCCCATACCTAAATTTTTAATTTCTATATTCTTTGATAAATAATATATGATTGTGGATCAACCACCACCGAAACTAATATAATATTCATTGGAACCAATCACCGGTAAGACACTAGAAAACCATTATTGGATCTTAGCCCCAAAACTAAGTGGATTGAAATTAAAAAAACCTTAGTAATGGAATAGTAAAGGATGTTAGTAAAAGATAAGTCACCTTAAACCAAGAGTGATGAATCTTTCATGGCCCAAGTGTTGGAACCCAAACGCAGTTAATCATATATCACCAAGGAGGTAGAACTAACTCTTACCTAATGAAAATTGATTTCAATAGATCCTTAGTATGAGAAAAATATCAACCATGCCCTAGGCTTTGCAGAGTATCTACAAATAATTTGAATTTAAGAGGAGACGCATGAATCTGTTAATATAAGGGAGTAATTGAATTAAAAATACATTCCGGACCCCTCATTTATGAGTTATCTGTTTCCCCTTTGAAATAGACGAGATCCATAAATAATGATGATGTTTTTGGCCATTTCAAAATAAGCTGAACAACCACCATGACTTCTACTATGGAATCCACCATGGACGTGGTGTTATTTAGAATTTCATCCAAGAAAGACTTCTACTAAGATGTGTTTCCCACATTGAAAACATTTTCCACTCACTATAACCACTAACAAAGTCAAAAAGTTGTTTTCCCATCCATGTTTCATAGAGGATGTCCCCCAAGGCTCCACCTCTAGAACCATGTCCTTGCTGGGAATTTTTTAATGGATATTTTAGACCAGAGGATACTAAAACCAATATAACCTCTAAAAAACTTGAAAAATCGTGTTTCTATCCAAGGTTCACAAATAACTACATGAAAAATCCAAAATGTAATTTCACTTCTCTTATATCCAACACGACATTCACCACACGCACCACTTGGGTGTGGTGATTGTAAAAATGGACAAGACCATTCCCCTATCCCCAAAACACACCCAAACTCCCTCATAGTATCAAAAATCCATATTAAATCATAAAGGAATGTCCAAAAAGGTCTAAACCATTACATTTTATATTTATCATACTGTACTTATTCTTTATAATTACAATTAAACCAATAGAGAATAAAAGAAATGGGGTCATTAGAATAACCACCCTGCAAGATACCACTCATGAATCTTTACATCATAACAGTATAACCACCTCACTTAGAGGAACATGGAAGAATACTATGAAACACTAGAAAATATCTCCCAAACACTGCCATGGGGGAGATAACTCTCAAGAAAGATAAAATCCACGAACAAGGATTCAAATAAGAGAAAACAATCTCACAAGCCATATAAATAACAACAATAAAAAGGAATATTTATAAAAGAATAAATAGGAATCAAAAGAAATCAAGATACAGAGTGTGTATCTACAACTCACATTCCCAAGTGCTCTCTTAAAAGACACGATGGCACCAAAGGAAAAAACTATGGGAATAGAATAACCACACAACACATTCTCCCTGCTATCCTAGATCCCCACAGACCACTCCTTAAAGGTCTGATCATCAACAACTTCATTCTCACCCCTATTGATGAAATGAGAATCAATAAGAATATATTAGGAAAATTTTAAAAACTGAATTACATCATGAATCTGGCTCATTTATGGTGAATGGTCTATCAATTACGCATTGGATCCAATATGTTCTAACACATCAAAATGTCCAATAAACTAGGGAGATAACTTACTTCGTTGACCAAATATTTACTACCCTTGACAGGTTTTCTCCTTGAAGAACACATGATCACCAATATTAAACTCCAAAAGCATCCTCCTATGGTTAAAATAGGTATTCTGAAAATCTTGTACTACTTTCATACTCTCATGAATCATCAAAACCATCTATGACATTACTTGAATTAGCCTCAAAATTAGTGAATCTATGAACCTAGTCCCTCATAATATAGAATTAAATCATAAAAAAAATATTCAAGTGGTTCCATATTAATAGTGTTGTGGAAACATTTATTTTATGTAATGTTGGCCAAAGGTTGGTTCCACTCCCATAAACCTCTAAAATCTTGGAAAAAATTATGAAACATGTATTCAAGAGTTTGGATGGTCCACTCTATTTGACCATACATATATTGATAAGAATTAGTGATAAGGAATAACTAAGTTCCAACAGGATACTTGAGACCTCTCTACTCTCTATAGGTAACAAAAGGATCATGATTAGATATTACCTTCCTTAGGACTCCATGGATCCTCAACATATCTTCAGATAAAGAATTGATAAAAACTTTACTCAGATCGACTTCTTGATCAATAAGAAGTGGGAAAATTTCATCAAATTATCTACTATCAACCATATAGAATTATTTACTCCTATAACACGAGTTAAACTAGTAAAAAATTCCATTGAAATGTTGTACCACATTCATTGAGGAGTATCTAATTACTAGAGAAAACCACAAGGAACACAGTGTTTAGAGTTTACCTAATAGTAGACTAAACATTAGGGAATGACCTCTAAAATTGAAAGATTTAGTATAGGACATCAAAATTGACCACTTAAAGAATGATACATATTTTTAAAACTTGGATGTACATCCAAGATTATTTTTTGGAACTCATATATCACCACCTATTTCATCAAAAAAGGAATGAAAATCATTCCTAAGAATAAGAACCGGTACTGATTATCCTAATACTAATCATCTGGGTAATTACTAAAAATCTGATATCACCAAAATTCCACATTGGAGTCCTGAGTTGTGAATAATCCAAAAAATACACTAAATATAACCACATTGTCATCTAAAAAAGGCATACTCTACCACTAAAATTTCCTATATTAATATGCATCACAAGGAGCTCATCCATAACTCACCAAGAATCTATTAAATCACACATAGCATCACTTCATGACTTCCTACTTAGCGCATCATCCACAAAATTCCCCTTTTGTACAGTATAAGAAATAATAAAGTAATAATAAAATAATAATTCCATAGCCTATCATCATCATCTGTTCCTGTCATGTTGGGATAAGTCATATCTTTAGTTGTTGGGATTGGTGAAAACCAAAAATCTCTAACTAATGAGGTAGTGTAAAAAAATCATGGAAAAACATCCACTAACTTAAGATAATGGGTGATATGGTAACATTCAGGGGGTTTTAACAATCCAGAATGATAAGAAACAACCACCATCTGTACCATCAGGACACTACCCAATCCAAGAAGTGAAGTATCACAAAAAACCTCAAACTAAACTCTCTATTTTGGGAAAATAGGAACATGAGCAGTGACCAACATCTTATCAAGATACTCAATTGTTTTCTACCACTAATTAGCCCAAAATAATGATTGTTCCTTACAGTTCAATGATGTTAGTGAAGTCACAATATAATATAATTCAGGTAAGAAACTCCCATAATTGCCTATAAGATGAAGGTAAATCCTGACCTCTACAAAAATAATTGGGGATACCCCAGAAAAAACCACCTCAATAATTAAAGGACCCACAACTATACCATGTTGGGACCAAAAATTCCCCATGAAATGAACTTGATGAGTCTTTATATCACACTCTTTAAACTTCCTAAATTTTTTTATATCAATGAATAAATCAAAAAACTACTTGAAAATTCTTTCTATACTCCTCCTTACACAAAAATTACATAAGGTCTTCACTGATGAATACCGTAATGAACCAGTATAGAAACTCTCAAAATACATCATTATTCAACCCCATGAAAACATCCAAAATGTTCATCACACAAAATTTCATTATAAAAAAATCATAATGATTATAATGACATCAGAAACATGTTTTTAGAATACCACCATCATTTATTAGCACATGATGATTCCCCCATTGAAGATCGATATTTAAGAACCATTCTAACTCACACCAGATAATAAAATAAGTCAACAATATGTGGATGGTGATAGTGATTCTTCACTTTCACCTAATACAAGTGATGATAATCAATACATAGATAAACATTCCATCATCATTATTTTCAAAAAAACTAGTGCACTCCATGGTGACACACTCAGCTATACAAAACCCAACTAAAAAAGAATATTGATTTATATCCACAAGCTCCATAACTTAGAAGGTGTCATCATATACTGAGATAATGTCATTAAAGAAATGACTTAATTTAGATATAAACAATAGTCAATATCCTATCAAAGGGGTAACACCAAAACCTCCCTCAGAAATTATTCTAGATACTTTCCTAAAACCTATGGAAACACTGCTAGATGAACCTATGATGAGCTTAGAATCAACTCATCTGTCAAGTTAAACAAGGCTGAAGTATGCCTCTGACCCATCTGAGGGTCTCATTCACTAATGAACATGGAATAATCTCCATCAGAATCATAGAAAACAATCTTTCCCTTGAATAAGTCCATGATAGCCTACTCCAAATACATCCATTCCATGTAAAGGATAATGACATTTTATTATATCTCGAAATATAGTAAGTCTCCCCAAGAGTGGTTCTTCCCTATCACTAGATCACACTCTCTACATAATTTAGACAAATGAGATCATCCTATAACTGACATAGTCAATTATAAAGGAAATGGATTCCCCTCCACCTAAAATAAAAAAGAATTGAATTTTGGAAGGTGATATGAAGGAGTTTGTAGCTCCTAAATAAAAAATCACACACCTAAGTCGAAAACCTGAAAAGAGTATATAAAATTAAATTAGACTCACCTAGTGATAAAAAATCTAGAGTATATATCTATCTATGTCATACTCTATGAACTATATGACCCTGATTATGGCCACATCCATGGTCACACTCTACTCTATATGGTAAAGGGAGAACCAGAAGGCTATTATCTATTAACCCTTTCACCAATCTGTAGAACAAGGGATGTATGCCCATGTTGCTACTTCTTCAGATGAAACTTCTGAAATGGAGGAACCTGAAGAAGAAAACTCGACACAAACTACCATCTCATAAGGTTTGAGAACTTTATATGATAATGACTATATATTATTCAATAAAAATAGATGTTTGATCCCTTAAAATGGGACCAAGAGCCACTTTCCCTTAAGAAAAGAGATGCTGAGGAATGAGACCTAACCTTGGCTATCTAAAAACTCTTCTATCAATGGAATTGGTAACCTTGGACCATAGCTCTTCTATGTGATGAATACTCACCACAACCCTCTTTTAATTACATGGTTCAAGTTAGTGTGTTATCGATAACCTCCGCTTTCTCTATTACCTCAAGATATGCCCACAACATAAACAGGGTAACCTAGTACTTGTTATTTTAACATAAACCCCCATGAAATCCCTCCCCCTAGCCTCTTAATTTAGAAGTAGGACTAAATAATATTAGATTAGGGTTATGAAATAGATCCTGGACTCCAACTCACTGTAACTTCCCTCTATATGGGTAAGTAACTCTTGGAGATTGGAATCCATTATGTTCGAAGAATGACTCTCATTTTGAAACAGATAAGAGAGCTTCTCTCATGGGACAATTGGCTACTTGAAATCATTGAGGAATTAAAACCACCATTCTTATGTACCCCACAAAACATATTAACTTCTAATAAAAACTAGTTCTCCTTCTAAGAAAATATAAAACTGAAGGATATATCCACCTCCTCTAACTAGTAACATATCTATATGTATAAAATGGAGTCCTCATACTTTTTCAAAATCTGGCACTGATACTCTCACAACACCCTCCCCCAAGTTTCACTATCATTGACCTAAACCATTTGGTGATCTACTAGAACATGTTTCCAAACATCATAAACATGAATTTGAAGAGGTCATTTACCAAGATCCATAAATTTAGAAGAAAAATGGTTAGGGGGTCCTAAAAAAAGAATATGGTATATTAAGTCTAATATTATAATTAAGGCTAAACCTCATCCCAGGGTATACCCATTTCTAAAATAGGAAAAAATAAGAATGAATCCTCATATTTTATTATTTTTATTACCAATAACCAACAAAATTTTTATTAGTATTCTAATTAAACATAAAGGCCCTCACATCAGATCATAGGGTGCCCTAAATAACCTTGTCGTAGAAATTATCTTATGTTCATGTGACATACTAAGATCTTATAACACAATTTCCATACCAACCCATGTTTTCCTCACCAGTTACTACTTCCAAACTCCATCATATCCCTCAAACTAAACCTATTATACCACTCTTTTATAAACCATTCCCCAAAGGTTCCCATTAGTCCAATAATGTGGGAAGATAAATAATAATGCATGAAGCATTCTTGTAACATACCTTGTCTTGGCTACATGAACCAATGGTATATCATACCCACAATTTAGAGGCATTTCCCTCTAAAATAATCACAAAGATTGAGAGATAAGATTAAACAACTAGAAAAAACCTTATCATAGTAAAATTAAATGATCTTAATTCATGCATGTAATTTTATACAATAGAAACAACTTCAAATCAAACTAAAATTACAAAAATAAAATCCTTAGTAGTGTCCTCAAAGCCCAAAAAACTCATGAATATTTCCACACGCTAGTAATGGTCAGCCCAATCAACAACCATCACCTACATTCCTAAAAATATTATATATATATATATATTGGGAGATCATAATAGGTATTATTAGTAGGTTTATCCCCATTTCCTCTCTTACAAAAGATAATTAAATTAGACTAAATCCTACTGAATAAACTAGAGAAGTTAACTTGTCACCTAATTCAGTGTGATATGTTTTTAGAATAACCATTATTATCTCAGTATATATCTCATCTAAGTAATAATATAATATTAAACATAATATTTAAATAAGGAATTCCACTAAAAATTCCTTTCTCATTTTCCACTCTTCCATAATGTTACATGTCTTGTGTCATCTCTCTCCAAATATATAATCCTACCTAAAAACACGTAGGAAACTATAACATACCATGATCTATATTCTTCATATCATCTCATCATCAATATCCACATATCCAAATAGTAACGAAGTAGTTATCTGGTTCCAACATAATACATTCATAATGTATTATAACTCATGAAATTACTACCCATACATAATATACAAATAATAATCCTTAGATACAATATCTAGAGATACATGTGTGTGACATGACACTACTCCATTATATCCCCCTATACACATATGCCTGGGAAAGGTAACCATTATGCATACCAGCACATAATACTACCATGTAAAGATATAAGGGAAAGAGGGGGTAGTTAGCCATCTATTCCTCACCAACCTGGAAATTGGGGAAAACACCATTTGGAGTCCATTAGTTTTTTTCATCCTACAAACATGGGTTGGGAAGCATATGGAATCACCTAAAATAAAGAGGTATATATAGATCACAACCAAACTATGGAAAACTAACTTTAATTGACCTAAAATATTACTATCATATCTCTAAAACATGTATTCCATTGCTAAATAATCAGTATCCTAAAATTCTACTCCTTACAAAATACATTGAATTAAATAATTTTTTTTTAAAAATTTCATGAATTTCATTAATTACTAATCAAAAGAATTCCATCCAGGATTAATCCAACCACTTATGTGGTTCCTTAATATTTATAACCATTATTAATTTTCATGATTTTATTTTCATTATCATTCTATAATTATAGGTAATCTTTTAATCATCCCAAGATATAATAAAATATATAATAACCGTGCACTTTCAAAAGTTATATGGAATGATGAATGGAATGTAGTAAATATGAAACAGATTAATACAAACTTTATATAAGATTCATTATCAAATAATCATCATAAGTTTCAGAACAAAAAAAATAGGAAACCCCAACATCAACACATTCCATTAGTCTTGATTCCATCCCTGGCACTGTTACATATCATTATCTATCTTAACATCACATGTGTCAAATAATTCCATAAACCAATGCATCATATCCTGGGGTTTTCCAAAAAACGAACATCCTAGGATCACATTGATTCATATTGTAAGGTTCAAATCCATAACAATAAAAAAGAAGAATTGAAACAAAAAAATTCAACCTAGAATATAGGCCTTAAAACAAAGGCATTGATCCTTCATCATAAAATAGGTTCACTCGACCCCAAAAAATTATTTTTTATCAAACAACCATCCATTTACCATCATTAATTTACTAATTAATTTATAATTGGTTTTATCCATAGGATACCTAAGGGTTCAGCAATCAATAACCATATGTCAACTAAACATGCCTCATGCATCACTTTTTTTTCTATCAAAATATAAGGGAGAAAAGTAAAAAATTAAATATTACTATTTTTTATTTATCCAAAAAGAATTAAAATATTTATGTTTTTAATCCAATTTGAACATAAAAACATTATAATGTAGTATATAAACATTGATAACACACCATCTTGATAAATAATAGGTAAACCATTTTCATGGTGGAAACACATGTAATAAATATAACCACAAACCAAATATTTATTTTGATTCTGATTTAAATTTCATTACGGTAAATTCCACAATTACACAATGATATAAAGCATGATAGTTTTACATTTTCATATAAAAAAGGAGAAGAAATAAATCTCCTACATCAATTTATAAGGTCAATATTGTTCAATAAAGAATATAATATCAAGGATTAACCACCAAAAAAACCAAATAGAGTTTCTCTATAACCCATCCCTAGAAAGACACTGAAAAACTATGATCAGATCTCAACCCCCAAACTGTGGGGATTAACCCCAAAAAAATACAAGAAAAGATAAAACAATAGAAAGGAGGAAAGTAAAATATCCTTTACCAAAGTTTATTTATCATCCATGATCTAATGGTTGGAACCCATATGGAGTTGATCACAGGGTGCCGAGGAGGTATAACTAACTCTTACATAGTGAAAATTTCTATTATCAAAGCCTCAACATGAGGAACGTCTCAACCACACCCTAGGTTTCCTAGATCATCTAGAAATAAAATGAATTTTATAAGGGATGTTTGTTTTGGTTAATAGTGGGGAAGAGTCAAATTAAAAAGTAATTTAATACCCCTGATTTAAGGCACATGAATTTCCCATTTAAAATGGTTGAGATCCATGAAGAAAAATAATGATTTTTTGTTATTTATAGGGAATGTTTTCCATAACCAGGATGCTTTATCCATTGCATAAACTCCAACATGGTCAAACAAACCATTTCACAATCCTAATTTTAGATAGATGATCCCCCAAGGTGCCATTCCTAATGCCACAACATTGCGGGATTTTTCCATACTGTCCATTTTGGATAAGAGTATACCACAACCAATACAACATAAAAGGCTCGACAATCCATGTTGTTGTCCATGGGGAACCAATCCCCACCCAACCATCCCAAAATGAATTTTGCAGGACCTCGACTATAAAACCACCTTAAACTCACACACCACCAGTGTGTGGAGACCCCCATAATTTCAAAGACCAATCCTATATCCTTTAAAACACTTCAAAACTCCCTTTCAGCACCATCAATCCTCATGAAAACAAAATGGAAAGGTTAGGATGGTCTTAACTATTAAAACATGAAGTTTAGAGAAACTCATAAAACCTTACACAGTGGTAGAGTTACCCTAACAAATCCTATCGAAACTCCGAACTACCTATACATTTCTCTCTTACTACCCTTATACAAACGTAATAATTCATATCTACCTTTACACATCATAAGTATATATAAATTCATGAAGAGGAAAAAGTGATAACTCTTATGAAACCATTTGAAATATAAGATTTCTCTTACGTGACAAGAATTTTACACTTTGGTGAGTAATGAAAACCATGTTGACCTTTATGAATCTCATCAAATTAAGGATAACACTTACAAAACCAGTTTAAAATCTAGGATACCCTTTTATAACCTTTATAAAAACCTCCTAAAATTTATTAAACTTCAAGAACATATATAAGGGTAAATATTTTGTTGAAAATATAAATTTTTTAATAAAATAAACTAATAAATTTAAAAGTATATAATTTGTTATAAATTTTAAAAATATAAAACACCTATAAAATTTTTCAAAGCACTTCCAAAACAACCAGTTGAATTTCTAAAAAACTTTTAAAACTTTGAAATCAATTCTATAATTTGAAAAAATATTTTAAATCCATCTTTAAAAATATGAAAAATTTCCAAAATACCTGCCCTCCCAAATTGGAAAAGGAAGGATCATGAATATTTCAGCCCCTACATTATATTCCACAAAACAAAATCTCATCCGTGATAATTTAAACAAAACCAAGAAAGTTATGAAAAATAAATTGAGTAAATCAAATACCATATGAGATACCTCTTAAGGATCTTATTATATTTAGAACACATAAACCAATATAGGGGAAAAAAGTGTACAACTACACAAAACTATTAAAATAATATCAAAACAATCTCTTGGGGGACATACCTCTTATATAAGAATTATTCCACATCAAAAAGGAGAATAAATTATTATATATCAATAAAATATAATATACTTCATCCTAAAAAAATAAATCGTTGAAAGGCATGGAATATTGGGTTCACATCCATGATTCTCATTCCCATGTGAGATCACATAATCACATCAAAGACCACATAGATATCCAAAAAAAATTATAAATCAATGCATATTCAATCAAATAATCATTATAAATAAACTATAATACCAAAGGAAATCACTTTAAAAAAATCATTTCACATTTATTTAAACAAAATGGAATAAAAATCCATTTATTAGAAAACACCACTGTATCCATATTTTAAAAAAAATTACTTGTTATGAAATCAAGTAAAAATATATACCTAATTCATTTTCTTTTATCATTATTTTAATTTACCAATAAATTTTCACATCTCCCCTTTAATGATTTATACTTATTCAAATCATGAAGAAAATTTAAATTCCTAACATTAAAAACGTTTCATTATTAACAATCAATGATTTTTGTAGGTTAGAATTATTTTATAATAATTTATTGAAAATAGTAGATGTGATAATTACATCAATTAATTAATACCTATAGTTTATGGATTTCAAAACATAAAATTATACCTTAAATGATTCCCTTCTTACTAGACATGTATCAAAACATCTAAAAAATGCTAATATTCCATAATAATTCTAATAAAAACTTCTCCCCAGGTCTCTTATATTTATAATCTAGAAGGCTAGAAAGAATTTAAATGAAATCCCTTTTAATACTTCCACATAATAATTTATTTATAAAAATCCTATTTTTGATAATAGATCCAATAAATTTATAAAAAATGAATTTTAAAATAATTGAAGGTTCTAAGGAAGGACTACAATTTTTTATTTTGGAAAACATGTTATTAGAAAAATTTATTTCTTCTAGAACCATTTTATTACTAATAAAAAAACTATGATTAATAATAAAATAAATAATGTAATTCATTATTCATCACATAATTTAAATAATCCACCAACCACTCTAATTTAAAATTCAAACATGTTTCTTGTTAAATATATTGATACTTTTTGAGAAATTTAAAAAATTATAAGATTGTTGTTTATGCTATGATTTTTAACATTCTTTTCAAGATAGCATAAATGCATATTAAAGTTATATTCTTTCAATAAATTATATAAATTCAACTAACACAGTTCCAACATGATCTTTACCAAGTTATTATCGGTAAACATTAATTAAAAATTAAAGAACCCAAAAAATGACATGAATTTTGAAAAAAACATGTGGTTAAAGAAATCCACTTTATTTGGATTTAAAATTTTCTAGGTTTGTTAAAAATCATCATCTAGTAAAAACAGACTCATGAAAAATACAAAAAAATATATTTTATGTTCTATTTATAAATTTTTACAGGTGCATGTCATTACTTATGAGATTACTAAAATAACATCACATAAAATTAATCAACCAACAAAAGAACCAAGATCAATATAAACACAACTTTTGTAAGCATACAAATAAATGGAACCCATACACTACACCATGATATTGTATGCTTTGGGTGGTACTGAATCGCCCACAATAATTTAAAATGAATCTTGAAAAATAACATGTCATTATCAGTGATGGTTCCTATATATTTATACTCCTGGAGCCATATCACACATTACCAATATATGATAAATCTTTTTTGGGGATGTAACCACACTAGGACACAACCACATCATAAAAAATTCTCATGAACAACCCACAAAATACAGTAATTTATTTCACTAAATATAAATATTAGTCTAAAAATAGGTAGAAAATAAATTAAATACAATCATATAAGATTGTATTTCCCCAAATTGTGCCCCGTATCACCTTGAATGAGTTACAAGTCTACTGGTTACAAAAAAATAATACATACAATAACCACTTCCCATAGAAAAAATCTCTATCACACTATGCCCAAGAGAATATTATATAATACATATGACGATAAAAAACCTTTTCCTATACCAAATATTCACATTACTGTTCCCAAGGAGAGGGAGTAAAAAATTATACAGAGAAGTTCATAGAATCCCCTTTACCTAGACCATACTGATATATGAAAACCGGGACTAAGGAATGATTTATTATTACACTCTCTAAAGTAAATTAGGTGTGGGTTTTACTAAAAAATCTAAGATAATGAAAACAATTATGGTTCAATGATTTAATAGGTTAGTTTGAATCAAGAAAATTAGGATGTTTCCCTACACTCATTCTGAAGGGATAACAATCATAGAATGATAATAAACTTACTCATCTAATTTGAGAAGATAAGAATATAAGGGTTTCAGGATCAATAATGTAATTAAAATATTTCAACACAGATTAAGAGGTGTGATAAAAAATTCCCAAATGATGGGGAAATGACACCAACTGAAAATGTTCCCCCTTATGGTTAAATGAAAAAACGTAGCCTAAAAATAGATCATTTAACATGCCCTATAAACAACTAACTCCTCACAAAATACGAGGATTAAGAACCACCACTACAATGTTGACTCATATAGAATCATCACAACCAATAAATCCCAATGATCTCTCCAAGATTGATTCAAATCAAAGGATATCACCATCACCTCCAACAAACCTTTTTACCATGGTATAAAAAGGAACCCTTAAACTCTACTAAGTCTATCACTAGAACACTCACAGTGTCCACATTTGACTATTTTTATCATTACTTTCCACTCTTATGGTGATTTTATGACATAACATGGTAAACATAGTCTTCATTAACTTGATGAGGACATTGACCTAGAGACACTTTTCAAGAAGAACGAACATTAGGGAATTCTAACCCAGTACAATGATTATTTTTTATTATTGATTATAATATAGTTTTAACATATTTCCCATTTTATGGCCAAATCAAACACAAGAACATAAAATCCTGATGTATGATTACTTAATTCGTATTTAACCACAAAGTAGCATCAATTCACTTAACATGACTAGTTAAATTTATGAAACTTTTTCAGATCACAAGGCAACAAAAAATACCATGTCCTAACTGTTTTCACTTATTTAAAACATGTAATAATCTCTATTGATATTTTTTGCATTAAAAATATGCATCCTCTGCAGTGCATAACTCCAAAATCCATTCTATCAGTCAACCATCACATTGGATACCAAACTATTTTTACCCACTCACTCTAAATGTACCCCTGCTAGTGAGAAGTGGAGAAATATTTATAATATTTCCCGAATCCCACCTCCAACAATCCATGAGTTGGTTTTAAGACCCAAGGGTATATAAAAAACAAATGAGTGGCATTACCCTCACCAATATTTAAAAATTAAGAGTTAAAATGTGAAAACCCCTAAAAACCCCTATCATAATAAATAAAGAAGAAATCCCACTACATGATGTAATTAAACACAACCAAAATAGATGGATATACTAAAATATATCCCTGATAATTACTATGAGGCTCCAATAAGACCTGAAAAACTCTTTAAACTAGTAATGTCTAGGACGATCACAAACTAGAACATGTTGGCCTAAAAAAATAGTTTATACATACATTGGGTGAGAATAAAAAGTATACTTAGTAGGATTATCCCTAAAACCTATCATGGAAAACATTAAAAAATCATACTAAAGTCCAGTGAGTAAACCAATAAAACTATCTTATCACCTAAATAAGTTTATTATTCTTCTCCCAACCTCAAAATGGATCTCTCACTAAATTACACACAAAAGTTTAATAAAATCACTGAGAATATATATATAAATATATATATATTGAAATGTGTACCCCATAATTACTTCCCCACTAAATTTCCAGTCTCACACCCCAAAATCATACATAATTATCTCCCGTCACATCCATAAATCTAACAATCATTGATGCGATTTCGGCCTACTACCCAGCTAACTCAATCTCACACATGGACCAAAATCTCATATTGGAAACAAACCACTTATCCATATCATAATAATCATCTTATAATCCATAACCAGGTGTAAGTATAGAATCTACTATAGCCCATGTACATATAGTATATCTCAATCCATAATAGGCCAATTTTATGTACTCATGGAATGCTAGAGCCTTTATGACTAGATAAATGTATAAGGTATAACATCTATCTATCAAAACCCACACCACACATTTATGGATAATCATACTCATGCATACCTGCATATAATACTACAACCAAAGGGAGAGTGGGGAGAGGTGGTAGTCATTAATCTGTATCCTCTCTAACTTGGTTGTTTAGGAAAACACCCCCAAAACCTTGGGTTATTGGTTTCCATTTTAAAATGGGTGGCGTGAATATAAAATAAAAAATCCTAAAAGGTTGATATAGATCACAAAACCACTAAAGAAAATGACCAAGCCATAGGCTCATATACCATTAACATCATATAAGACAACTGGATACCACCCCTAATTTTTTGTTATTAGATTTTCACAAAAGCATCATGTTTAATAGTAATTAACTCATTATTCATAAATTGATAATATTCCATTTTCATGTTAAAGTTTTATATTTTTTTCTTCCAAACCATGTTCCAAAAACATTTTAAATTAATTTTTTGTATTCTCAAGTATGCCATCATCATGAAGAATAATGAAGAATCCAACCCATTATTTAATTAAACAATTTATCATTTCATAATCATCGGGGTACTCTAGAACTCAACCTAAGATAATACTAAAAAGATATAATCACAGTGTATAACATCCAAATTCATCTCATAGTAAGAAAAGTTTCATATAAATAACATCCAACCAATGGGAAATCTAGTAACAATTATGATAAAAATAAGAAATTCTATGAAAATCCTCTTCTAAATTGATCCCAACTCCCCTGATTTTCCACACCATTTCACATAATTTCACATCCCACATCCCATTCCATGTTCTTCATCTAAACTGACACCCATTACATCATCAACATAATAGGAACCTCATTCCACCATCTCACCCTCAGACATCCCCACCCATTAGTCTTTAAATATTCCAACCACAAAAGGTTATCAATCCATCACATAAAAGATTTAAATCCATAGATAATTAATGAATACTAAATGTGTTATTCCAAACATAAATTAAATGAAAAGTATTGACAAATTAAGCAAGGAAATCTTCACCTTTTCAAACAATGACTGAATAACTTAGTCCAAAGGTAATGATTTAAAAACTTGTTAAATTTTAATTACCATCTTTAATTAACAAATTATTAAAGAAAATATCCCAGCAATACCATCTATATTAATTTTAGAGGCTAAATATTATTTATTTAATATATAATTCCACCTTAAACATTACTTTAATATATAAACAATCTCAATGGAAATTATTTTAAAATGACTATTTTAATATAAACATAACTTTACCAGCTTTACTATATTATTTAATTTCCATTTATATCAACAATTCATAACAATTATAACAATAGATATCACACTTTATAGTAAATATGAAAAGGAAAACAGAAACACATTTGATCACAAAGCAAAATTAATAATTTAGTCTCCACATTAAATTATCTAATCATGTGATAATATTATTATGTTAGAATAATAATTCTAAATATGTAAGAAAATTCTATAACAAAGTAATAATCATAATAGAATATGTGATATATAATTTCACTTTCTTAGATGATCTTACAAATTGTGAATTTAAGCCATAACATGACAAAACAATTATTACATGAAAAAAATTATAATTTCAACTTGAAATGATATTTATAATTTTAATCCTTTAATGTACAAAATTATGAAATAATTCTCATCTATATTAACTAAGTAGTTAAACACTACAAAATGAAATTGTTTTAATTTTATCAAATAAAATAAGATCAAAATATCCATTTATATCTCTTAGATAGATTTTTAGACTAATTATCATTATTCCACGACATTAAATTATATATTTTACCTTTATTCCAATAATATTATAGATTATAAAATTCCATTAACCGTGGCATGAAATTATAGATTTTTTAAAATGTAATCCATATGAATTATCTTCATGTGATAATCACTTTATCCTACCATGATAATATTTTGATTATCTAAATTAATTCCCCATGAGATAAGAATTATACTTATCTACTCATAAAATATTAATTATCTATTGAAATTACTAATGCTTCATAACATGAAATAATAATATTCCACACATAATGTTATTTATCTAAAATAAAAAATAATATGGTTTATAGCTTGCGATAATAATTTACAGATTTCATAAAATCATTCTTCTTGAAATTATTTTCCAATTTATTATTTACTTATCATTAAAAACATCCATCTAAATAGAGGAGTAAAAAAGAATTTTAAATTCACACATTCACATAAAATAATGAAGAAGTATATAATACGCTACCTATTGGAGGATTTACATGCTAAAACATTAAAACAGAGGAGTGAGAGAGAGTGCTTCATGCAATCAAGAATTTGTTGAAGAATCCTAAAACAATTTCAAAGAAGTATTAAAGTTCATTAATAAGGTATTTTAGATCACCTAAATTCAAATGAAATGGATAATGACTTAATTAAGGAAGATATGGTATTTTTGAATATACAGATATAGGATCCGCATAGAAATTAAAAACCATTAATACACATTATAGCAATTTGAATATATTTCCCTTGTAAGAGTCATTTTATGACTCCTAAAATCATGGGAGTGGAGATATTATTTTTATCACTTTTTAAAAGATTTAAAAATAGTTTTTTATATATTAATTTCAACTAATTACAATGAAAATGTGTTACATGTAGAACTGAGAAGAAACATAAAGAATTTATAAATACTTCAAAAGTTATATGTGACACCCTAGTAATGTGTAACGGTAGAATGGTTTTACCATTACACACCAGGTTACCCTTATGTGTAATTTTAATAGAAACCCATATAATAAATACATATATATCATATATTAATTTTTGAGTATTCGTTACATAACATAACAATACCAAACAGAATCATATATTTCCACTTACATTGGAAACTTAGATACATAAAAAATGGTTTATAAGTGGACTAGATCATCTCTCACTATGTTCTAAATAACTATAACCTTTATTTTATATATCATAAATAATATATTTATTCCTAACTTGGGGAAAAGGAAACATAATAAAGGGAGAGATCAGATGCTCAGTAAGGGTAAATAAGGGAGATATCAACATAAAATGGGCATAATGGAATGCGAACATTATAATAACATTCAGTGATTATACCCTGCATATCAAAGTTCAGAATCTCAATTCATGTAATAAGCCTTGACAGGTCATAAGCCATGAATAAAAAAGGAATAAAAAAAATGTTACATAAGAGAATAACATTGGCATAAGACATATATTTGAGGCATACACATAAGTTTAAAAAATAATTTCTTTAGTAGTCATGGTTTATTGCCAATATTATCTTAGTGGAATGGGTTTACTCACTAAAAAATATTAGTAGAAATGGTTCACTCTTAATACTATCATATTGGATCTAGTTTCTTACTAAACTAGGTTCACTCCTAATTACAATCCTATTTATCACATGAGATATCAATATTTACCAAATGAAAAGAGGGCTATATAATTCCAATTCCAGCCTTCACATATTGAAAATCATACAGATTTGTGCCACACGATCATAAAATATTACTCAAATCATAAAATGTTAAAACAAGTGGTATTATAAACATTTCTCATGGAATAACCCATGGAAAAGAAATGGTTTTCCTAATTTTTACCTCAATTCATCATAACATTACCCATGGAAAAAGAAACAGTTTTCATAAAAATATTTTCATCATAATCATAATCCATTATGAGAAAGAATAATGGTGGAATCATTGGATACTCTCCATAGTATATCATAAGTATGATAAAGGGTTATTTTCATTGATGAATATAAAAACTATTAAGAGATCATTAAAAATATTCATGAGAAAAATCTAATTTCTACATAGAAAATCTCTTTTTAATATCTAAAAATTCTCAAAAAATTAAATGACCCACTTTTTATTTGAAAATATCCCTTGAAAAATTTAATGAATGATTTAAATTATTAAGTGACCATGAAATTCAAAAATTATATTCGTTCTACACATGTTAAAACCAACATTCCTTTCACATCTTTGGTATGAAAATTACCTCGTTTGGAAAACAGAAAAATATTAATTTATTTTTTTCCCAAAAAATAAAAAAATTGGTAAAAACAGAATTTAAAAATATCATAGGAATTTTAAAATAATTATTTACTATTTTTTTATAAATCATATATATATATATATATAAGAAAAATTATTTTTGATGAAGGAGAGAAATAGAGTCAATTTTCCGTAAAAACATTATTTTGGACCCTTGAGTTTATAATGAGTAGAAAATGAGAGGGAAAATGTAATTTATATAAATAACATGATTTTAAAAAAATTCATGTAATTTTTGATGGTTATATCATTAAATTTTTTTATCATAAGTATAATCATAAACTATCCTGATAAAAATTGAGGTTTTAACATAAAACCATACCAGTTTGGTATTTTTGGAACCATATTCCTGATTAAGGAAAAAACATTATATGGATATGTAAATCCCCATTATTTTTAAAATAATCATAATTAAATAAATTAATTGGTATAATATAAACCACATAAAAGAAGTAAGTGGTTAATATTCCATGTGTCTCATAGATTTTAAATTGAGATGAAAATCCTTTACCTCAAGTCTCAACTTTCTTCGTATAGTTTTGAAACTTTAGTTTAAAAAAATTGGTTAAATTTGAATCAATTACAGAACCATACTCATATATATCATTCATTATATTATTTACATATAAAATTTCCACCTATTTATTAATAATTCTTTATTAAAGTCACCGTTCTGCATGATATATGCTTCATTTTTCATGTATGCCTTAGTTTGGTAGTTTCAGAACTTATAATTTGATTTTGGTTTTATCATATACAAAATTTTAATAATTATATAAATATAATATATATTCATTTTATACATGATTATAATAATCCAGTAAAGTAGATATATAAAAATGAATTACACCATTCATGGAGATGGTAGGCCTTATATCACATGAACACTTTTCCCATTTTTACGATAGATGGAACAAAAGAAAGGCATATATTAATTTACCGTTAAATAATATTTTTTATATCATATATATCAGATATATTTATTAAATCTATGCATATAAACATAAATTTTATTATATAATAAAAAATGTGTCACATAACTTTGTGGAGACGGTATTCCACACGTACACCCATTGAGATTATCATTTTCAATCGATTGGAAAGTAAGACGGTATATGTGATATTATAATTCAAAAAATATTTTTATATTACTAAAAATTTATATATAATTTAATAAATCATTATATCTAGGTGTGAGATGAGGTAATAGAAAAAAATTACATCAGTTCATGAGGTAGTAACCCGCTGTATACACAATTAATAGTTTCATTGCCCATTTTATGGAAGAGTAGATGGATATAGGTTATTAAATTAACATAGTAAAATATCATTATATTAAATTTAAATATTTATTTATATTATATTTATTGAATAAACATTTAATGAGGATGTATAAAAAATAAAATAACAATTCTCGGTTATGAATGATACATCTTCTTAAGATAACCTCTTTTGTTTAGCACCCAAAGCTTTACTAGGAAGAATTTATGATACAAAAGGGATCTATATAATGGTGAGGGATGTATGTAATGTTTTTGGGTGGGTATTGTTGGATATTTTTTTTAATTGTGGATAGAAGAGGATATGAGGTATCCTTTTATAAGAGGAGGAGGTGTACTACATGGAAATTTCCTAAAATAATAAATAATGATAAAGTTATTACCAAGAAATCGTCTTTAAAATGGAAATATATTGTATTATGGGATAGGAAAATATCTAAATATCTCCATAAAATAATATTTATTCAAGTGTATGGGGAAAATACACTCTTATATTTTTGTTTAATCCCTCTGGTATACCAGTTTTAACCATAATCACAGTGATTAATTATTATTTCTTTTACTATTCTTTTTGAATTTTTTTTATGTTTATCTAATTATATAATATTAATCAAAATTATTTCTAACATGTAGAATATTTTATGAAATTTAATTCATAGAATTTTAATAATTTAATTTAAAATTAAACCCACAAGCGTGATGAAAAGTAGTTTTTAATGAATTTGTTTCTTGAGCATAATTTTTTTTAATATAAAAATGAAACATAAAATTAATTCCAATTATATAAATTCGATTTATACTATTATATTTGAAAAAATACTACTTTTACGAAAATTTTAAAATATAACGGGACTTTTTAAATGATTTTAAGATGAAGTTAAATTAAAAAAATATAAGTATTTTTCACTGTTCAGTAAAGATTTAATCATTTTTAGAAAATTCTAAAAAATTAGAAATAAGATAATTTTTACATGTTTATTTCATAGATTAAATTTTTTTAAAAAAAATTGTAAAAATGGAAAAAAATTGTTTTAAATTAAGTGCAAAAAATGAGGACAACTATTTTTTAGAAATATATATATTTTTAGGAAAAAAACTTGATTTATTCTTATCCCACACCAAGATAAAATATTTGATGAATGTTATGTTTTTTATAGAAAATATGTAATATATTTATTTCATTAAATTTATTTTAAAATATTTTCTAATTTAATTTATTAAGAGAAAAACACATTGTACATATTGATACAATTTTTCAAAAAAAATTCTTTTACTTTATAATGTTTTTTATTTCCATTTCTGATCAATTTATAAGAAATGACTTTATTTGATACATTTTTACAAAACAATTTTTTTATAATTTATTTATCCTTATTTAAACTCTCAAATTTAATGGCTATTTCATAATTAGATACTATATTATATCTCTTTAAAATATGGTGTGGAGTGTAATAGAAGCTATCAAATAAATTAAATTTATTTTAAAAAAATATTTCATAAAATCTCAGGGAGTCACATTCTAATTCCCTTAAAATTAATTTTTCGCTAGAAATTATATTTATATTATATAAAAAACTTAGCATACTTATACCTCATCATATCCATAGGTCCTCATGTATCATCCTCAAATTAGTGGGTTTTCCACAAAACATTGACCATGTGAGTGGTTTTTTTCATAGCACTTTCTATCTATGATATAGAATATCCATCAGTTGTTCCTCACAAGAGAGATCATTATCTAGTGGTAGTTAGTTTTATTTTTGTACATTATAAATCTTAGGTATATACTTTCTCATGAGTGATACATGGAATACATCATGGACTTGGGAGATGTTCTATGTAAGCACCAAGTGATAAGTTATTGTCTTTAATCAACTAAGAATCTCAAAAGTACCAACATACCTATGGATCAATTTTCTGTTCCCTCTATATAAATAATCCATATTCTATGGAGAAATTCATAGGGAAATATTATCACCAACTACAAATTCTTGATCTTTCAATTACTATCGACATAACATTTCTATTAACTTTATACTACCCTTATTTGTTTCTGAATGGTTATGAATTTCTCAAAAATTTAATCAGCTACAATAGGTCCTAATAGCTATCATTATCTAACTTCAAACATGCATGTTAGAGTTCCACACTTCTTTCTATAGTTGGACTAATCAGGATCTATTTTAGTGCTCAAGTGAAAGCTATTGTTGTAAGAAAAATTTACTGGAGGAAGGTGTTGATCCCTACACCCAATGAAATCCAACAAATAATATATTAACATATCCTCTTAGGTTTGAGTGGTTATCTCTTACTGACCATATATCTTAGGATGATAAGATATATTGAATCTTGAATCTATATGAAGATCTTGTTGAAGTCTTTTACAGAAGTTTATTCTAAACCTTAAATCCATATTATATACAATAGTCTAAGGTAATTCATGTAACCTTAAAAATTCCTTAATGTATATTTTGTAAATATAATAAAGAGGTAAGTATTCTCAAATTTAAATTAAGCATACTGAATTTATAAGGCAATTGACTACAAACCAAATAGAATTATCTTTATTGGATATTTTTGGGAGTCCAACAACAAAATCCACGGTGATGTTCTCCCATTTCCATTTTAGTATGGATAATGGATCTGAAATCCATTTTTAATTTTGTCTCTCATAAAAAACTTGCAGACATACTAAGAAGAGAGATACATACTCTGTAATATCACTATTATTTATATCCTACCATAAATAATATTTTAGATATCTATATATCTTCATACTTCAATGATGAATGGAGAATTATAAACTATGATATCCTTCTTCCAATTTGGTAGGGATGAAGCATATAAATAATTCATGAACCTGATCATTCAACACAATCAGGATTAAACTCATGACCATTTATCACCTTCTTGGTCATTACACGTCTTCCCTATTTGACTCTTTAATTCCCACAAGGATAGATGGTTGACAACTCATTGTAGAAATATAATATTTCTCCCATTTATTATTTCTAGATACATTCTTTACAAGTGCATAAATATTGGATCTTTCACTATCCACATCATATATATTCTAGCTTGATCCTTTTAAATCAAATAATCTACCCCTTCTTCTATTTCCTATAGAGGTAGTGTATTGAGCAGTCACAGTCTATAATCATCACTAGCCAACTTATCTGGTTTATAGTCAACTGTTTCTATGTGAATATGTAATTTAAATTTTTATGATTAGTATATTTATTAAACATTTCTACATAATGAAAATACATCCATATCCTTAGTGAAAAAATTACTGTTGATAACTGCAAATCACAATTTGGGTAATTCTACTCATGATCATTCAATTATCATGAAGAATAAGATATAACCATTCTATTCTCCATGAGAATTATAATCAATACCTTCTTCAATGAATCACTATATATTAAAAATACTTTCATACTATAGGTTAATGTGAGCACATGTATGATGATTAACCTTATCATTAGTTACTTTATATTTTTCCCCATTTATTTGTCCAAAGGAACTTGTATCCCTTCTGAGATAATTATGTGAGTGGATTATACAATCATGAGAAATTATAAATTAACCGTCTACAATATTTAGACAAATAAGGAAAACATTGAATCACAGTTACAACTGTTAGTCTAGGACAATGTTCAAAAGCTTTGGGCTTTGATGTATCCAATGATATACCCCCTCTTGATATTGTATTACACAAAAAATGAAACCTTTTCTATCGAAAATTCAAACTTGATAATTTTTTCATTCAACTTATACTTAGGGGTTTCATAAAAATTATCAAGTTAGATTCATTATATTCTTTACTATTTAAACATATAAGAATAACATCTATGAAGAGTACCACAATCTGATCAAGGTAATATCTAAAGACTCTATTTATTAAATCAATAAAGATGAAGGTGGTGTTCATAAGTCCCGAATAGACCGAAGGCCTTTATTTTATATTGATTTTTGATAACCCCCCTTTCAAGGTATGAGGGGGAACCCTTACAAGGCCCGTAGGCTTAGAAATTACATTTCCCATAGGCTTAAGAGACATCACTTGACCCAATGGTCATAGGGAATTAAACCTGACTAAACCTATAAGGAACTACCCCTCCCCAGCATTTGCATTGTGATGGTAGCTCCCCACCTTTGCATGGCCGTCTAGCTAAGCTTCCCGGACTAGCACATGCTAGTCCCGATGGCATATCCATACCCTCTCATTCTTCCAAATCCATTGGTTCTGCTCTGGTGAGTGCACTTTCTCCAAATCATCCTATGGGGTTACTCTTTTTTGGTAGAGTCTATCTGGGGAAGCTACACTGATCATGAGGGAGAAGGCCTTGAGGTGGCCCGAAGGCCTTAAGGGTAGCCGAAAAGTCTTACTGACCCAAAGTCTTGTGTGGCCCGGTGACCTTAAGGACTCCAAGCCCAAACTGGTGGCCCAAGGTGTATAGTTTCAGCAGCTACAATACAGAATAGTAACTGCTATAGTGCGCACTACAATGCATTCTACAGTACTTGCTACAGTACCCCCAAAAATATGCCTCCATCCGGTTTCAAACCTGGGTCTCATGGATGCACTAGAGAGACCTCACCAACTAGGCTGAGGCATATGTACTAAGGGTGTTAGTTAGACCAGGTTGAATAACTATATATTTATAGTGTCCATAACATGTATGAAATATTTTTATGGTTACATCCTCCTTCATGAACATCAATTTATGATATCTTGAATGAAGGTCAATATTTGAAAAGTATTGAGCTACACGCAGTTGATGAAGAAAATTATCAGTAAAACATAGAGGATAATTGTTGATTAATTTGATCTTTTTAAGTTTCTGATAATAAATATAGAGTTTCATCTTTCCATATTTTTTATAAATAAAAAGAATAGGTGAAAACCAAAGCAACACACCTGGAAGAATAAATACCTTTTTTACATTCTCCTGGAGTTTCTTCTTCAGATCGTAAAACTCAATTTTGTATATTCTATATCGAGTGTTTGAAATTACCATATTAACTGGTATGAGTTCAATTAAGAAGTCTATTCCACGATTTGGTAGAAGACTAGGAAAATGTACAGGAAAGACATAAGCAAATTGTCACACAATAGAAATATCTTCGATGTTGATTTTCTCCCCAAAAATCTATGATTAACACCACTTTTGCATAAGAATTAATTCCCAATCAATAGATTCAAATTCTATTAGAATTTTATATTAATCATTTCTATGATAGATAATTATATTTTGTTTTAGAATATAAAACATGACATTCATTACATGAAAATTGATGTGTGATTTATGTAGAGAAAGCTAATCCATTCCTAAGATAACATCAAATTATACTTGAGGGAGAATAATAATAAGTGTAGGAAGTACATTCCCATAAACATTATTCATAGAATAATCATAGGATTAAGATGGGATCATCATATCATTATGCGTTTTCAATCCAAATTCAAAATACAATTTTTGGTATGGAATATTTATAACCTTATAAAGATATCCAGAAATATAATATTGGGTAGATCTAGAGTCAAATAAGAAATTTGAAGTTCTACAGTGGATGATAAATGTACCTTTAACCATGTTGTTATCATAACCCTCCTCAGAAATAGTGATCACAAAAGATTTATCTTTTTCTATCATCTTAATATATTGATGATATCGATCATTTTCATCAACCTTAGGATTTGATAACTAGTTATTATAATCACTATACTCGTTGCATTTGAATAACTGGATTGTGGGTGGTGAATTATCTAGATCTTTTCATCTATTATCATCATTATCTATCTTCTTTCTATAATTTCAGTATTCAATTACTCAATGACCATCCATTCCAAAATTAAAACATTTACTAGTACCATTAAGGAAATTTTCTATATTTCTCCTTGCACACTTTGAGTAAGAATTAAAGCTCACATTCTTCCCACTATAGTTTTAAGAATTTCATTTGAGTTTCATCTTTTATTTATTATAAAAATAATGATATTAGTGGGAAACTCTAAAATACATTTCCACATTGATAGTACCGTGAATTAAATAATCATTGCTACTAGAGTCCCTTATGGTTAATTTCCTTTCAAGAATTTGTTTTAATACATTAGAGAATCAATCAACCATACATTCAGGTTGGATGATAATACTAAAAGTGTACCTCAAATTCTTGTAAATTTTTATTCATAGGTACCAACAGATTCATCATTCTTTTTCTTCATTTAGAGTAATTTCTTCACTATTTTCACATGAAAAATATGAGGAATTTAATAATTGAAAAATAAGTTCTTAAACTAATCAAAATCACAGTCATTTTCTTATAGTTTCATTATATTCTTGATAAGATCCCACCATTGATCTTCTTCACGTTCTAAATGAAAAAAACATAAATTAATTTTTCATGTTCCAAACACCGGAGGAAAAAATATCATTTCAATTGTAATGATCTATTTATCAGAAACTAGTGGACCAATAGACCCACCACAATAAGGTGAATGCTACCTCAAAAAAGACTCAATAGAATGCTGTCTCCTAATTTTTTTGGATGTTCAATATAATTCATATCTTGAGAATGTTTTTAGAGAATAAAAATGAGATTTTTTTATTCCATATCCCATAAATTTTGGTTACTCAAGATTAAAATCATCACATTTTCAATCACATTCATAATTAAAATTATTAATTTAGGTTCGTACAATCAACTAAAAACAAAATCATAACATGATAATTTATAATTATAGTGGGAAAACACATAGTCATGAAAAATCAGTTATTGAATGTCAAAGTTAAGAAAAATTATTTTAAATCTATGATTTCTTAGGTTTAACCTACTTCATCCTTGTTAATCATTTACTAAAATCCTTCATAATAGTCCACAATGAAAATAAGAATTAACCTAAGAATATCCCCTAGGATTGTTAAACCAGGTGCACAATAAGGGAAGACTCATCGTGCACCATAATGATGGCCAGAGTTTACTCAACTAAATCTTTATAAGGTTATTACCCTTAGATACATCTTCACGAAAAACAAGTCGACTTATAATATATATACGTGGATGCATTTATTGTAAAATCAAACTACTTTATTCACTACAACTAATGAATTTATCATATACATATGATTAACCTATGGGTTCTCACTAAAGTTCTCTCATCCTTGTTTCAAAAGGTTTTAAAAAATTTTCTTTGATACCTATCATAACAAACCATACTATTCATACACATACACCACACTTTAATAGATGAGTATTCATTATAAAATAGGATGATCCAAACCATAATATTATTGTTTTAGTGCCTTTTCAAACATGAATACATAAACAATGTGATCATAGGTGTACTACATCATTTCCCACTATGTCCTTCATAACTAGCACTCTTCTTAGAAAAATCAAGAATAATTCGTTTCCTCATAACATTGGAAAGTGTTAAAAATGAAAGGGTGATCTCATATGACTAGTATGGGTAAAAAATGAGATATCAATACAAAATGAGCATATGGTTATGCAAACATGATCATAACATTTGAAAACCTTACCATTCATATCATAGATAATAAATTTTGATTCATGGTGTAACCTCTCACCCCAAGTTCCACTGAATCAGGATTCCAGATGGTGGGACACATGACCTCAAGAAAATATCCCTAAATGATAGAGGCTTATGACTATAAGAGAGGTCATAGGGCGTGTGAGTGTGGATACTATTCCCACAAATATCATGTATGCACAATGGTAAACAAAGAATAAGAAATAGAAGAAATGATAAATATAATAGACTGTAGTGGAAATAAACTGTGCAATAGAATCTAATAAATAGGGGATGAAGATAATCAATAATAGATAAAATAACGATGATGGAAAGTCATGAGTCTATAAAAAATAAAAGTGTATGGGAAACAGGAGTATAAGAATATACTGCATGATATCAAAAACTGCTACAATAGAATCTAGGGAATAGGCTCGGTACTCTACCCGAAAGCTCCGTCCTAAACAGTAATAGAATCAAACATCAGAATTGGTATGCTTCCCTTTATCCGTACCACGAATCATAAAGTCTATTCGAGTACCAAACAAAGATTGAGTAGGGTGTGAGATATAAATCTCAATAGGTAATAACCCCTGGTGTCTATACCTTTACAATTCATGTTACAAGTAGAAAACAACATGCTAGATATAATAATTTCAGAGAAATACATAATTATGACATGTCAACCTTGACCCGAGTTCCAAAGTAGACACCCATCCCATACCACCTACATCGTCTTATGATGATATTTTTAATAAGATACTTATGAAGGTAAAAATACATATAACATGTTCCAATGTAAACAAGGAGACTAAGAAAAGTTCACACCCAAGATTGTTCTCTAGATTGGGGTTTCATATTCATGTCATTTCATAAGAATGTGTAATTACTCAAAATATACACCAAGATATAGCATAATCGGATCGTAGTAATTTTAAATAATTAATCTCATAAAAATAATAAATCTAATCAATCAATACGTAAAATTATAGAGGTGGAGTACCATGCCCATCCAATGAGATCTAAAAGAACCCCAAGTATTGCAATGCGAACAACTGACAATCAAACACCACTGAGTCTATCCACGGTGAACCCTATAGAGTCTCTTGTATCACTATGATGCATGACAACTTCTGAGTCTTTGATAGGTATATTGCATAGGGGACCAAGTATCACCCAAGGCATGGCATAGCCATCTTTCCAAAAGGTCTATCCAATATTTCTCCCATAAGGAACCATTATCAATAAGGAGTATTTGAAACCACTATGGCAGCCCTTTGCCTAGAAATCCAATGAAATACCCCCAACGTGTCAAGTCGTAACCCACTAAGCACGGGGAGTCTATCCATGAGTCCTTTATGCACAACCCATGTTCTCTCCCAGACTGCATCAAGTGAACCAAATATCCAAGACATATCACAAGGCAAGAATCAAAGTATATCTCAAGGCAATGTAAATATATAACTAAATTCCAACAATACACATCTTAATATCACATTCTTTCTATTTAACCAAGCTATTAAATTCAATTCAAATAACAATGGTACATTTCTTATTTCAAGTAAATAAGAATTAAATTAGAGAAAACATGGTATAAAGCATAAGCTTTGAATAATTTCATATCCTCACATGAAAATCAATAACACAAGATAACAAGCTTACCAAGGAATTTCATATCATTTAATCCACTAAACAATTGAATAAAAATAAATAAATTTTCCTAAGAAATGGAATATGAGTAAGGCATAAGGCATAAACATTCCTCCATTTACATGTAATCCATGACATTCCAATAACCCAAGCTATCAGGCTTGACCAAGTATCACCTTCCATTTGAACCATTTACATGGATCAAGCAAAGAGAACCAAACAAGGCAGGGCACTTGGCATGATATAAGATGTGGAGTTTCACATGATATAAAGCTTAAGAATTTAACATAAGACATAATTATTTCTAAAATGAAGAAACCAACCTGAGAAACCATAAATAAGGCCTATGGAATATGAATAAGCTTCTAGCTTATAGCAATCACCTATGCCAATAAGCATAACAAATGACATTTGACATTACACAAGGGGATAAATAATAAGAATCATGTATATGAATTTTTAAAGGGATCCATTCCATGGGTCAACTCCCATATTAAAACATTTATAAATTTAAAAAACCAACCAAAGTTGAAACCCCACACAAGCCATAAAGAAACTTAGGCCATTTTGGTTGGCACACCCAAAGGGGTGGACGAAGTCAATGAAAGCACAATAAACATGGGTTTTTCCACAAGTTATGGTCTCAAAGGACATGGAAAGTCTTTCCAGTCATTTAAATATGAGATAAAAAGATTCAATAGAATGTTATGATGGATGACATAATGAAACAATGTCAAAATGTAATGAAATTGATTGGAAAAGAGTATACACCCAACCTCATTGCCAAAGCAATTCACAAATCTGGTGGCAAAGCCTAATTCAACCTAGAATGGGATAAATCAATAGATTTATAAAAACCCCCCAATTAGGGAAAATATCTATCTCGTGGAGGTAACATAATGAGAAGTGGACATACTGAGAAATAAGTGACTGCAGATGAGAGAGCATTGTGAGAGGAGTCTGTAGATTTTGACGGCAAATGAAGCAGATGAAATTTGAGGGGTGGATGATAAAATCCCCTTTGAGGAGGAGAGGAAATCCACATATTTTTAATGGGAGGAGAAACTCGAGTATAGAAAAGAGGGGGAAATAAAAATTGTTTAAAAAAAATTCATCAAAATTACCCACACAATAGGTGTCTAATGTTTTGGCTGTATGATTGGCCAAACGATGCGCCAAATATGTGGTAAGTTTTTCTTCAATGGGAAACCTCACAGATTTAGGTGCATAGTTTGACTAATCGTGTCTCTTCCTACCATTTAAGAGCAAAAAATGGCCATACAATCATGTGTCATGGGCTGTACAGTTTGTAAAACTATGTAACCCATCCTATTTTCCCCATTTTCGGGGCTCTGGGCATCAAACGATCCTTAGACGCCTAATGGTCCTCATTTAGACATGTAGAAATCAAATTAAGGGTCTTATAAAGGAATAAAAACCAAAAATTTTAATGGGTTGTACATTTGGATAAATCCAGGATGTTATAACCTCACCACTTTAAAACAACTCATCCCCAAGTTCCCCTTACAAGGGTGGTACAACATCATCGCTCCTAGAAGGACTCATCTGTCTCTATCTCAATATTGTTAGGATCAAACGAATGAGAAGTGTCTATATTTTATTGGGGAATATGAGATACATGTAAGATTTTATTCATGGAACAGTACCTATGAGGAAAAAGTAGCTAATAGGATACTAGACCAACCCACTCCACTATATCAAAAGGCTTAACATATCTTGGTGATAAGTTTCCCTGTCTTCATATTTCATTATGACCAAGTCGAGGTGACACACATTAAAAGACCTGATGTCCCACCATGATCTCGAGAGTTCTGTAGAGATGATTGGTACAAGACTTATTCATAGTCTGAGATGTAGCCATATACTTATAAATTAGTTGGACTTGCTCTATAGTCTCTTGAACTAGATGAGGACCCAATATAGCTACCTCTCCAACCTCAAACCAGCATAGAGGTGAATGAAACACTCTACCATAGAGGACCTCATATTGATCAATCTTAATTGTTTCCTGAAAGTTGTTTTTATATGAAAAAACAACTAGAGGAATATTCTTTTCCCAAGAAACTCTAAAGTAAATAATACAAGATCATAGAATATCTTCCAACACATGAATCAACAGATCGAACTGATAGAATGGGGTAAACCATGAAGTCACACTATCTCCCAAAAATAGAGCCTTCATAACTCATCAATAGTGAATGACACCTAGATTGGTAGGAAGTGCATGACTTTGGTCAACTTATTGAAGATCACCAATATTTCATCACTAAATCAAGGAGATCTCAACAATCCTATCACAAAACCCATGGTGATGTTGTTCCATTTCCACTTAAGAATGGAATGAGGCTACAAAAGTCCATAAGGTCACCGATGCTCTACCTTCACCTACTGATAGGTGAGGAACTAAGTGATGAATCCTTCTATCAACCTCTTCATACCTGACCACCAGTAATGAAAACAAATTTACCAATACATCTTGGTAATCCTAGTATGAATTTTTTAAAACGTGGAATGTGATTCCCTCATCCTATCTTCCCGTATATCAAAAGGAACCCAAAAAAAACAATGGTAGAGTAATGTATCACTACTATCTATAAACGAATATGGAGGTGGTTTCTCTCCTGTGACTCTCCCCCTCAGAAAGAGGCCCCCATAATATGATAACTTACACATATGAACTAATTCCAAAATAGAGGATGTCACTTATCAAGCTGCTAATATTAGATGAACCTACTATTCCAAAACCTCTATATGCAACTTAGAAAACAAATCCATCATCTCCCACTCACTTCTGGCTACATAAACTGCTTGGTTCTATGTGTTCTAGCTCACGACATTAGCCATGAAATTACCCTTACCAGGTGTATAAGAAAGCTCATTTTCAAATGACGACAAGTGTTCCACCCACCTGCGCTACATCGTATTCAATTCCTATTGAGTGGGAGAATTATTTCAAGATTCTATGATTCGTGTATACAACGAATCTCTTGACCAATAGATAATTCCTCTAATATTGAAGAGCATGAACCATGGATTTTAACATGAGGTCATGTGTAGGATAGTTCTTCTCAAGATGCCTTAGCTGGTGGGATCAATAACCTATGACTCAATCAATTTGCATCTGAATTGAACCCAATGTAATACCTAAAGTATCAATATAGACTATATAACTTATTCCTAACTTAGGATGAATGAGAATCATAGATTAAGTGATTCTTACTTTTAACTCATGAAAATAATTCTCATAGATTTCAGATGATAGTAATAGCATGCCCATCTTAGTCAGGGCTATAATAGGTGACACTAAATGGGAGAAGTCCTAAATAAAATCCCTATAATAGCCATAATTCCCCAAGAAACTGCTTATATCAAACACATTATTGGGATGATCCTAGAAAATCACAACAGTAAACTACTTTTGGTTACACATATTCCTTACTCTGGTATGATATGACCAATAAGCGAACCACACTAATCCCAAAGTGGAATTTTGGGAGCTTTGCATTTAGATTGTGCTCTCTCAATGTACTCAGCATGATCCTGATATGGATGTCATGGTCATTTCTGGTATGCGTGTACACCAAGATGTCAACTATGAAGACTGTTGCGAAGGAATCCAGATACATGTTGAAAACTCGATTCATCAATGCCATGAAGGCTTTTGACGCATTTCTCAGACCAAATGGAATAACCAAGTACTCCAACAAGATATATCTACTCCAGAATTCTATAAATCCTATATATGATGGTCTCACATGAAAATTATGATAGCCCAAACTCATATCTATCTTAGAGAAAAAACTTTATCCTCAGCGTTATTCTAAGAGGTCATCTATAAGAGGTAATAGATAATCGTTCTTCATAATAAGCTGATTCAACCACCTATAATCCATAGACAATCACAAGGTACCATCCACCTTCATGGAGAAAAGAACAGGTGAACCCCATGGTGATGTTCAGGGTCTAATAAAACCCATAGACTCAAGATCTTTAACTAGATTCTTGAGTTTTAGGAGCTCTGTTGGTGCCATCTGACATAGAAAAAATGGACATTGGTTCCGCACATGGAACAAGCTCTATGGTGAACTCAATTTCCCTATCAAGAGGTAATACATAGAAATTGTTAGGTAAGATGTCTTTTAAATGATCCCCAAGTTGAGGGAATTACACTAGCTGTATTCCCTGATCACTCATAAAGAGACACTCTAGCTAATCTATCACTCTACCAAGATCAATCCTCTTTGGTCCAGATTGATCTTCCTAGATATCTCATTCACCATTATGAATATGAATTATGCAATTGGATGATGTTAATTACTACTGATGATGATAGAAATCCACTTGGGAATGATAAAGCACAAGATGGTCCATATAGAGAATGACGTCGAAGCTAGTCATCTCGAGGATGAAGAAGTTCCAAAAGTAATGGTACCCACCTATCTGAAGGGGTTACTCCTAACAATGATGTATTCCCTCTTTTCTGACCCTAGAGGAGTTTAAAGAGACATAAATCCACAAAAGTACTCAATTACAAGACCAAGGCTTTCCAAACACAAACACATTAGATAAGAAAGGGTCTGATGCACCTGTATTGAAAATGGAATAAACTAAAGTAGAGGTCCCTAGAATAATACCTCTAAGCATAGATAGCCTTAGAATCCTCTCATCTATCACTGGATGTAATGCATAAATATGGATGAACCCTGGCATTGAGATGCTGACTGACTAGCTAGAGAATATCCACTCTATTGAAGCTGATTTTCTGAAGCCTGACTGCCTTGGCCATGACCATTTCCACCTCATCTTGTCAGCCATTGGAAGAAAAACTTTTATCCTGACATGGAATCTCTGATCTTGTACCAGATAGATGTGCTGGTATATATCCCCTACCATTGGACGATAAATGAAAATAATTGAAGAAGCACTAAAGATTACCCATCCCAATGAAATCTCTATATTCCATCAGGTTCCTTGTGCACTGAGGCTTTTTATGACCTATTATACTACATTCGTGGAATACTAGAGAACTACTAGTACATGTAACCTTGCTATAACCACTCCCATATGCTCCATCAAGTCAGCACTTCCTACTACCTAAATAACTGTCACCCTATCTCAGAACTAAACTTCCCAAGCTCACAAGACCATCTTCTCTGATATTTAATTCGAAAAATTAGGTCTTGCTTAACTATATCTATAATGGTCATCAATATAACTACATTCACCTGCAAGAATACAACATACCCAGTCTCATACTCAAAGCACCTCAAAGTAGTCAATTTGTCAGCTTTAAATGATAGAGAAAAATGTTGAAGCTTGGTGAGTTGAGAAAAATACTGAAGCACTATCATAGACCCTAATGAAGATATAATAGCTCACTGGCTCAATCCACTCCCAAATTTATAGAAATAAGTGATCAAAGAAGTATTTCTAGATGTCTACCCAGAGCATGTCTCGATAACACCCTAACTGAGATATGACATAAAACCAACGGTTGGAAGAGTCACGCCACATTTTGGTAGAAATCATGACCCTCCACCATGGATGTGTCTCAATATAGTTGAATATGGATATCAAAGACTCTATCCATGACTCAACAGTATGATGACTACCATCTCTCAAGATGGTGGGAGGATGTTGCTGTTGAAAGTCTTGAGTAAGCTATGGCATAGTTGGGGTAGGCCTAAAATCACCCTGAACTGACTGCATGAACCTGATAAAACAGTCCCTGAACATAGCATTGACACCCAATGAAAGATCAGAAAGAGGATCCTCGGGTGGCACTACAGGAGGGATCACAGGTGGCTCTTGTCCCCCCTCCCTTCAGAGTGTGACCATCATCACTCTCGTGGTGTATAGAATGAGGACTTCATAGTGGAATAGCTCCACAATTTCCAAATGCACACCTCAAACAAGAATTATAATAGATATGGAAATATGATAAAGAAGAGAATGTGGAAGTCCTCCCTGAAATTTGGAATAAATGATAAGAAAAACAATAAATAAGGGAATGTACAAAGCCTCCCTAATCTCAATAATACCCATAGTCTGCTACTTGATCCAGGTCTAGATAAAGAGACATGGACATAGAATGTCACTATAAACACAACTTATAACCCCTATCCAAGGTATGGTATAGGTCTCTTATTTACCCTTTAAGGTGGCCATTTCATTTTAACACGTTTTTTTTCATTTTATATTGTATTTATGTATTTAGTTTCCCTTCTCATTTGGATGATTTAGGTGCATCACCATGCCAATTCCAAGGGGCCCATACACCTCAGGAGTGGAAAGTGGCATCAACTTAACCCAAACCATAACATAACCCTACTTGGAAAATTGGGAACACTTATATCTTTGTAACAAAATAGGAACTACACGACAAAATAAATGATCAAATGAAAGCAGGAAATGCATGCAGTAAAGTCGATGTGACATGGCATAATGCATTTAAATTCATTTCCTATAGTTCCTAGTAAGATGCATGTAATGAATTTACTTCATTTCATTTGGATGAAGTAATTTAATCCATAATCTCAAAAATATCAAAATCATTAATAACACAAAGAAAGGTGTCCCACCTAATAGTGAAATCATATCAACCCTCAATGACATAATCAATAACAACAATTCTGAGCCCATGAAATTTGGGAACCCCCTATACATGGGTTAGCTACATACAAGCATAGAGTCAAGTACAAATCCATGTATCCTAGTTTCCTATCTAAGACTAAATAGTTAGAAAATATTAAAATACCTTTAATACCACTTCGTAGTGTCCCTCCCCGAGTCCCACTGAACCAAGTCTCGAGATGACGAGCCACATGACTACAAGCATGTCTCCCTGAATGCCAGAGGTTTCCGACTTACAATTAGGGCCTAGGGTGTGACCATGGGGAGACTATTCCCTCTTAGAAATATTATGTACAATAGTAAAGAAAGAATATGAAATAAAATAAATTATAAATATAATATACTTAAATACAAATACACCATGTAAAAGAATCTAACAACTAGAAAAATAATATATAATCAATAATAGATACGAAAATGATTATGGCATGTCATGAGTTTATCAAAAAAGGTATTTCATGGGAAATAGGGGTACAAGAATATACTACATGTTATCAAAAAATAAAAAATATCCAAAAACTACTACAATAGTATCTCAGGCAAAGTCTCGGTGTAAAGGAACATAAGCACCATCCTAGATAGAAAGACAATCAAACATCATATGTAGTATTCTTCCCTTTATCCTTACCTATGAGAATAAAGTCTACTTAGGAACCAAATAGATCCTAAGAAGGTTATGAGATATAAGTCTCAGTTGGATGACACCCACAATGTCTAGACCTTTCCAATTCATGCTGTAAATATATAACAACATGTGAGATATAATAATTTCATGAAAATACATTATTATGACATGTAAACCTTAGACTGAGTTCCAAAGCAAACACCTATCCCATACCACCTATATAAACTTATTTCAGTAGTATGAATAATGTACCTATGCGAGTCACAATACATATAACATGTGCCAATGTAGATAAGGAATCTAACAAAAGAATACCCCAATGATTGTGCTCTATCTTGGGGTGTCATATCCATTTCATTTCATAAACATATATAATTATGAAAAAGAAACACCAAGATATATAAAAATAGGCTCATAGTAATAGTAAAGGATGTATCTCATAAGAATAACCAATCCAATATAATCAATCCACAAAAATACAGAGGTGGAGTCCAATTCACATCCAAGGCGGTATAAAAGAATCCCAATTATCACAATAGGAATATCTGATAATCCAATATGACCAAGTCCATCAAAGAGATCCATATCGAGTCCCTTGTATCACTAGGAGTCAAGGTAACTTCTGAGCCCATCCTAGGTATCTCACATAGGGGACCGAGTACCACCCAAGGCATGTCACAACCATATTTTCAAACCTTCCATTCACGTTTTCTCCCCTTGGGAACCAATATCACTCAGGTGTATAAGAAATTTCCTAGGAATCCATTTCAAGGAAATCATAAGAATATCCCTTGGAACATAGGTTCATAACCCAATAAGCATGGTGATTTTATCCATGAGTCCATAATAAAGAACCCATGTTTTCTCTTGGCCCGCATCAAGTGATCCAAATATCCAAGGAATATTGCAAGGAAAGCATTAATGTATATCCCAAGTCAATGTAAATATATAACAAAATACCAACAATTTTCATTGTAATAACACATGAGTCCCATTAAACTAAGATATGAAATTCAAGCCAACTAACAATGGGACATTTCTTATATAAATTAAAAAATAATTAACCAACATAAAACATAGTATGAGTCATTAGCTACAATGAATAATCTTTAAATAATTACATTTCATCACATGAAAATCAATATCACGATTTAACCATCTTACCAAGTCATTTCATATAGTTCAAGACACATAACAAGGGAATACACATAATAAAATTTTCATAAGAAATAAAATATGAGTAAGGAAAAATTCATAAACATGCCGTCATTTACATTTCATTCATGACATTAAAATATCCCAAGATATCAAGCTTGAACAAGTATCACCATCCATTTTAACCATTTAATTGGCTCAAGAAAAGAGTGCCAAATAAGGAACGGCACTTGTCATGATATATGGTGAGAAATTGGAAATTGTATAAATCATAAGCATTTAACATAGGACATAAATATTTCTCATATGAAACAAACATCTTGATAAATCATAAATAAGGCCTATGAAATAGGCATAAGTATTGGGCTAATAGAAATCTCCTATGTCAATGATCATAAGAAACAAAATTTGGCTTTACAGAGGGGGATAAACAATAAGAATCTTGCATATGAAATTTCAAAGGGATCCATTCAACAGTTCAAATACCATATTAAACCATTTATAAATTTAAAACACCAACACAAGGTGAAACCCCACCCAAGGCATAATGAAAAATATGAAATTTTTTTCGGCACACCCAAAGTGGTGTCCGAAGTCATGGTGATCCCCATAAACATGTGTTTCCCACATGGTATGGTCTCAATAGACACAAAAAATCAAGTAAATCAATTTAATATGTGATAACAAGAATCTTAGGAAGATAACGAGGGTTGGAATAATGGCGTGACATCTAAAAAGAAATTAAATTGAAAAGAAAATATTAGACACCCTACCTCATCGTTGTAGTACTCTAAACGTCCTATATCACGGTCGTGCATCATGGTTCATCTGATTTGGGAAACTATACAGCCCAGCCTGTGTCCCCCATTTTTAGTGATCCAAGTTTCAAATGGTCCCCAGATGCCCCCTAGACCTTCTTTAACCTCTTAAGATTCATATTAACGGTTTTATTAAGGAATTAAAACAATAATTTTAATGGTTTGTTGATTTGGATAAGGTCAGACGTTAGAAATTGTATAAATCTTGGCAGTTAATAATACATTAATCATAAATGAATCAAAGAATAATATCCATGAAAGCATAAAAGTGGCATAAGACTTATATTTTTGGAATACATAAATTAATATAAAATCTTTTCATTTGTATTCAAGTCTAATTTCCAAGACTATTATTATGAAATGAGTTAACCACACAAATGATCATAATACCCAAGGTTCACTCCCTAGACTATCATAGTTGACAGAGTTCTTTAATAAATAAGGTTTACTCCCAATTACCATCCTATTTTTATATTGTGATATCCATATTTACCCAACACATTGGGGGGGGGGTATATAATTCTAGTCCCAACCTTCACATAATGAAAATCCTATAGATGTTTTCCATAAGATCACAAAACATTAATCGTATCATAACCCTTGAAATTGAAACATGTTTTATAAAAATTCCATCATGGTATAACCCATCTAAAAGAAACAAGTATCACAATGATTACATAAATTCATCATAAAAAAACTCATGGAAAAAGAAACAGGTTTGTAAAAATCTTATCATCATAATAATAAATCATCCAGTGAATGAATAAGGATGGTATCATTTTTTCAGATCCCATGTATAGAATAGCTAGTATCAAGGGTTATTGCCATTAAATAAAATAAACACCATTGAAATATCATTAAATAAATTCTTGAGAAAAATACCATTTCTTCATTGAAAATTACTTCTTATAATCTAAAAATTTCTAAAATATTAATGGAATTTTTTTATTGAAAAGATAATTTGAAACTTTTAAGGGAGGATTAAAAGTATTGAGTGATCATGATGGTGGAAAATTCCATTCATGTCATATATTTCAAAAAAAGTTTCCTTTCAAATTTCTGATAAAAAGTAAAAAGTACCTCATTTAAAAAACAAGTTTAAACCATTTTGTGAAAAAATAAAATGTGGTTAAAAATAAAATTAAACAATAATATAGGAATAATAAAAACATTCTTGAAAACAACTTTTGAAAACATTTATATGGATAAAAATGAATTTTGTACTGAAGAGAGAAATATAGTTGGTTTTCCATAAAAACATTATTTTGGACTCTTGAGTATATAAAGAGAGGGAAATTAAATGAAAACATGTAATTTAAAGAAAAAAATATTGTAAAAAAAATTAACGTTATACTTGATAGGTATATCATGTAAGTTTTTTATTTGATGCATAATTATAAACAATCTTGATAAACAATGTGATTGAAACTTAAAACCTTTACCACTTTGGTAAATTTTGATTCATAAGTCCGATGAAGGAAATAGACATATAAAGATATGTAAATCTTTATAATTTTCATTTTAATTATCACAAATGACATTAATGTTTGTTATATAATCCTCATAAAAGAAACAAGTGGTGAATATGGCACGTGTATTTGAAAAATAAAATTGAGATGAAAATTCATTACGTTATGTATTGAAATTATTCATATATTTTAGATCCTAATTTATAATAAATATAGGTTTATTATACATAAATTGAATAAAAATAATCATATAAATCATACAATATATGAATTAATTATTTCCTTTTACGACCATTTTATTAAAAATTATTTATTAAAATCACTATTTCGGTTGATTACTACCTTGTTTCTCATGTTTGATTTGGTTTCGTAGTTTTGGTAATTTTACTTTTAATATGGATCAATAATATACATAACATTAAAAATGATATAAATTTAATATATATTAAATATACAAATATTTATATTCTCCCAAAAAATTATATATAGAAGAATGAATTACATTTTTCATAAAGACGACATGTCGTACGTAGGTACGAATGATATTTCCATTTTTTTAAATAAAGGAAAAAAAGAAAGTTATATAGTAATTAACCATTATAAAATCATTATTATGTAGTATATATCTTATATTTTATTTATTTATATCCTTATCACCATCTATGTCAAAATAAAATGAAAAATAAATCACATCACTTCCTAGAGGTGGTAGTGCACACGTATGAACGAGAAATATCATTATTTTTCTACGTATTGGAAGGTAAGAAGGTATTTGTAATACAATAATTTAAAAAGTATAATTAGTTCAAAAATTTCATATGTATATATATATACATTGAATCTATTATTTTTCTATCCTTGAGAGGCAATGATATAAAACAAATTAAATCAGCTCATGAGGCAGTAGTCGTTCGTACACACAATCGACAATTTAGTTTCCTATTTTCTTGAAGAATTTATTGATATAGGATATGAAATTAACATAATAAAATATCCTTAAATGAATGATAAGGAATTTATTATATCATAATTGTTGAAAATTATTGGAAAGAGGTGAAAGAAGAAATAAATAAATATGAAATGAATAAGAAATGGTAAAGTAATTCCCAAGAAAAATGATTACAACTTTCCATATATTAGAAGGTGGTATACTATAATATTTAAATTTTACCATATAATTGGATTTGGAAAAGCCTAATTGTAAAACATACCCTTATCATTTCAGTTAACCTCCTCGATAAACCCATTTTAACCTTAACCATGATAATTAATTTGTACTTTTTTTACTATTTGTTACAACCAAAAATTAAAATGAACATGTTAACTAATATTAGTAATTATTATTCCAAATATTTAGTCAATTTTTTCAAATTCAATTCACATAAATGAAAAAATTCAATTTAAAATTAAGCTCGTAAGAAAGATGAAAAACTGTTTTTAAAGAAAAAGTTGTGTTAGGTATAAAAAATTACCTAAAAATTGATCATAAAATTAATTAAAATTTTCTAAATTTTTTTATTACTAATATTATTGAACTTATGTTAATTTTGATATCATTTTTAAAAAATGGGACTTTTTAAATTCTTCAAAATAATATTTTTTTAATAAAAATCAGTATTTTTTCATTATTATCTAAAAATTACTCTTTTCATAAAATTATAAAAAATTTAATATAATAATGTTTTTCATGTTGATTTAAAAAGTTAACCTCACTTTTAAAATTATGTTTCAAAAATATGTAATAATTATTTTTAAAATAAGTGTAGAAATTGTGACAAAACCATTATTTAGGGAAATACAAATTTTAAGAATAAAACTGGATTTACTCTTATCTAATGCCTAGATAATTTTTTAATTGAATGATATAATATTTGATTTAATATATATAATAAATAAATTTCATTAAAATGATTCACCAATTCTAAATAATTTAATTTATTATGAAAAAATTTGTGTGAGAAAACATTTTTTTTTAAATATTACTTTTACTCTCAAATGAATTTTATTTTCATTTATAATAAATTGATAACAAATGATTTTATTTTATAAATGTGTACAAAAAATATTTTTTATTATTTAGTTTTTACTATTCATACACACCAATTTAATTTATAAGTTATATAGGTATAAAATAATAATTTTCGTTAATACAACCTATTTTGATTGACACAAGATATCAAAGAAATTAAATTTAAGTGAAAAAATATTTCATAAAATAATTGGGTGCTACATTCATATCTACTATATGAACCTTACATAAGCATAATGTATTTTTTATTTCCATTACGTGAATAGAAAACTACCTATATGTGAGATTCAGAAACACCCTAATACCTTCACATAGTGGTGGAGATACCCATACAGAGACTTTAGAATCTCAATACTAACTATACACAAAAATAGAACTACACTTAAGATAATATAAGAAATCCAGAGACACCTTGAAGTATTAGAAGACTTCCTTTAAGAACCTCATTCTTCCTTTGTGGTACGTATCTTTCCTAGTAGGTTGTACATAAGTAAATGGAGGAAAAAGTGGATTACACACTTTGTGTTTTCAAGAACATGCCGTGTAACCTGGGTATAGGCCATGTACTACCTAGTACAAGCCATGTGACGGTCTAGTCAGGAATTTTATGGAAAACGGCACTACACGAAATGTAGTTTTAAGTAAAAACTTTGTACTTTTTTTGGGTAAAATAGGTAGTATCCTCGTGTTTTTTAGACATATATAGGGTTCTCCCCATTATGTAAATAGTAGAGTTGGATGAGATTTTTCTTCCAGAATCTCTGTCTGAACTCTTATTCAATCATTATTGGAGGTGTTTAAACCTAATCAGTTAGCTCTTGATTCCTCTTAATCCATTCTTCATGATTTCAAATCTCAACCGATTTATTGATGGTCGAATGTTTATGCACGTCTTATAGATCTACTTCATACTAGGTGGAATTAGAATACAACACTGGATGAGGAGTGTCTTATGACTATAAGGTAGGTGGTCTTGTGCATTTTGCGAATTCTCATGATATTTATATGTTCCGTAGTGCCGCACGCCCATTTTTGGGGTGTCACTTGATTTATAATTTTCCCCTATTATTGCCTATTGGTGTTTAGGTAATCAAATAACAGTTTTAATGTATGTATTAGGTTGTTATCATAATTTAGGTCCACCCAATGGGTAGGTTTCCCTCAGAATGACCGTTTATGGTCATTTGTCTGAGGTTTCCTATGAGTCTTTCCTTATTTCCATTTTTTATTTTCAATTATGAATTTCATTTATAATGGAATTGAAATTGTGATAAATTATTTTCTAATTGATTAAGGGTTTGGGATTAGTGATTTCCCCTTTTCCCCATTTTAGGACTATGAATGTTTAAGCATGTTTGAAATGTTTTTCCTACACTGTGAACCACACCATGTGAGTTAGGTTATTCAATGTCCTTGTAATGGTTTAAATTACCTAATATGCTTGTTATATGGTATGTGACCATGTGATTTAATAGGTTAAATCCACGTGATAATTTAATTTATATGCAGCTTCTTGTATGAAATGATTAATAAGGGGTAATTAGTAGTGGATGATCCATAATCCCAGTTAAAATACAAGTTCAAGTTCATGTGACTAATTGCACCTTATATACCTTGGGTGAACCATTATCTCAGTCAAAAGACAATGATTGGGCTCAAGAGGTTAATTATTTAAAGGAAGTGATCGAGCCACAAATAGGGTGGTCAGACTCATTAAGGAAGATTTAAAATGTCGAGATATGATCAATTGAAGGATACCCAGGTGAGGCTCTATTGGAAAATGATTAAATGACTACTATGTCCTGATTTAATGATTACCTTTATAAGGGGAGTCATCGGGACTAGGCCTGACCTCGATACTTTTATATAATTCAAGGAACATGAATAATGAAATGAATGACTTATGACACGTCTACCAAGCCAAAGCACATGCTTGGATTCCTCCTTTATTTATTCTTGTTTACATAGTCCTATGTGACATCTATTTGTTCTTTCTTTTGAGTACCCATAGTTTACAGATTTCACTATTGTAAACTTCCAATAATAGATATGAACTAACAAATTGGAATAGACCTTGGGTGGTTTCCTACTTGGATTTAGTCTCACACCTTATTTGGGTCATTCTTTTGGTCCCAAACAGATTATATGATTGTAGGAGTTGATCAAGACAAGCACCCTACTACAGGTACTTGATGTGCTGCATAGGATTAGGAGACCATGGGACCGATATGAGGCATGAAATGTTTCCTAGTCTCTTTTTTTTCTTTTATGCTTTTGAGACATACATTGTGTATTACTACAGTGTACTTGTTTTGGATACTTTCTTAGAACATGTGACACGATGCATCATTTTTTGTATGCTATGACTTCTGGTTATCTTTATTATCACTCTTCTGTTGTTTGTTTTAGTTTTAAGGTGTTTACTGCTTCTGCTATTGTACATAATTTTTCTGATATGTTACACTCTTCCAATGAATTCATAGTTTCCCCATTATCACACCCCAGGCCCTCACTCCTAGTCAGTAGCCTCTGACATTTGGGGAAATGCACTTGAGGCCATGTGACCAACCGGTTACGGAGCACCAGTTTAGTGGAATTCAGATCTGGGATGTCACAAAGTGGAATCATAGGATGTTTCTTTCTAGTTTTATTTATTGGTTGGTGATTATAGAAAGAGGTGGAAATTCATGGGATTTGGTAATAATCTATGACAGGGAGTATCTACCTCGTGTACAGGTTAAAGCCAAATTACCTTGAATGCAATTTCTATTTTTGGATTTTGAATTTTTATAGATGATTATATTTCACTATTGGGTGATTCACTTGTTTTTTGAAGTTATTATTGATATTATTGTGGTTATATTTTTGTTGAATCCTAAGGAGATTAGGGTATTCCATCTCATGCATCATATAGAAACATCATAGATATCACATGCCATCCATTATTTCCATTCCATTTAGGAGCGTTACTTATTGAATGTTGTTGTGATAAATGTTGTTCTAGAGATACATTCTATTGTGATAGGTACCATAATAGATATTCCAACTATTCTGGTAGGTTTATTGGTACAAGTTTTGGTTGAATTGGATGGAATCCATACTTTGGTCCCAATGGGGTATGGGCCCTATGTGATCAGAATTTGGGGGATCGTGTTTCTGCCATGGGAAATAGATTGTGTTGTTATATGTTATATATGGATTCCAAGATTTTATTCACAAGGCATATAGCCCCCATAGATCGTAATTCGGCACACCATTTCTTTATTTTGCAAAGAACTAGGGTTTCATGGATTTTTCTGAGGCTTACTCTCTAGAAACCCAGAGAACACGACCTACGATGCTATGAAAACACACCACGTGTTCTTCTATTTGGGAAGAGAGAAATTTTTTCATGTACATTCCATGTACCCTTTATACATGTTGTGTGGTATCTGACCGTGTAACCAGCTGTGTAAGAAACAACATGGGTTGTTTGTTTTTGGGTAGAACACGTCGTGTATCGTAAGTACACCCGTGTAGTTTTTCATAGGCAGACCCAGTGTGACTATGGCCTTTTCAAGGTACACGTTCCAGTGGGATAACATGATTATATGTTGTGTTTCAATATGAAACACCGTGTACCAGAGATGTTTACATGCCAAGGAGGGTGGGGGGTACACGCCCATGTGAGAGTTTAAAGGGACGCGTCTCATGTGGTTTCTACACATTGTGTACTCAACTTTTGTAAACCTGTAAGGTTTTTCTTCTAATGTTTTATCTCCCTTTGTCAGTTTTGGACATGTAAGTAGTCCTTCATGAGTAATTTTATGCATAGATTGTGATAGTGAATCCCGTGGAGAATTATTAGGACTCCTTATGGATGTTTTGGGGATTCTATCTAAGTGGAGAGGTTCTTCCTTTAGGTATCATTTTTAGTTGTGACCTAAGAGTGAACTTGGAGTGAATGATCAGTTGGGTTTTCAGACCAACCTAGTTCAGAACTATGATCTAATATGTGATGTGAGCTATCTCTCACGATCTATGTTTTGAATATGTATACCTTGCAAGATGTGTCCTTCTAGTCTATGAGGCCGTGATACCAGATGTTATCAAGGATTCCCTATATAATTCCTCTTCTTATGTTTTGATTGAGAAGATCCATGTGGTAGGATGCCTCTATTGGTTATCCTTCAAGGATCCCACAAATGATTCCTCCATTTCCTTTTTATTTATGTATCCTGTATTGGATGCCTTTTCTCATGTTGCCTATAGGATCTCGAGTAGGATTCCTCTCAGTGTTATGATGCTTATGCTTTATAAGTGGATAGCCTATGGTAGATATTTCTGATATTGTTACTTCCCAGGTTCCATTGTCCCTAGTAGTACATTTGAGTCTTTAAATAGGACACCTTTGTTCGGATGTGTGATCATTGTATCTTGACCCTTGATTTGGGAATGAATAGGGAATGCTCAGTTCAGTAGGTTATACATGCCCTGGGCATGGTCAATCGCTTAGGGGTTTATGAGAACATCTCATTATTTAATTTATGGGAGACCTGGTACATTTCCATTCATGTAAATGGTTTTGTTGATGATGTGCTTTTGAGCCAGTTATTGCATGAGCCATCTGGTACTAGGATGCATAGGGTGGAAAACCGATGGATAGTACCCAGAATGTGACTTTTGTTCTTTTAAACTTAAGTTAGTATATGATGACATATGCGGTACCTATCTAGTGATAATTGTTAAAAATGAGATGTCGAGATTGGTTAAATCATTGAGCTTTGAGATGTTGCATATGTTCCCAGTTATCTCTGGAGTAGAGTGCCCTGAACATTTTGGAACCAAGTTTGTCCCACTCCTCAGGAGGAATTTCTCTGATACAGTTGTTTAGACATGCTGTTTGGTTTAATTTTGGATTTCATTCCAAGTGATACGAAATGGTGATCGTGGTTGGTGGACCTACACTCGTGCATTTAAGTTTGTTATGAACTCACATGTTAGGGAGAGGTTGTTCCTTATTCTCAATGTAGAATACACTCCTAGGTAGGAAGCGTTACACTAGTTCTATTTAAAATGTGACCTCCCAGGTAGAATGATCATAATTTGGGACCATTCAAAAATGGTAGTTTCTACATGAATGCCTTTGAAATTTGTGAGACTTGTTTCATGTTGATTTTTTCTTGACAGCATGACACTTCTCGTGGTTGGCTATGTGCGCAACCCTTATAAGGAACCGATGATCATGGATGGACATTAGTGGTTAAGAGTAATCTATCATAGAAATTCCCAGGGATAATGGCCTTGTGGTTGGTTGGATGATGATGTGTCGACAAGATAAGGAAAGTTTATTTTAGACGGTGGGACAATAGTGGTTTGACTATCCTTTTTTTAGATATCCTTGAAATCCTTTTAGAGTTCTCTTTCTTAAGAGATGGTCATGTCCCCTATCTTTACATTATCCTAGATGCACTATGAGAGCATCAATTATACACATTTCTAGACTTGAAATCCATTAGGCTAGTTTGTGATCTCTTTCTGTGTTGTGAACTAGATGCACGGGTTTAAATGAGGCATGGTTAGTCATGATTGATACTAGGGTTCCTGAGTTGGAATGTCTTGGATGGACTTAGGGATACCTGCCATTTTCTTCAACGTGACCACTATGTGGATGCTGCTCTAGGTTCAATTAGTGTTCCTATGTGGAATTTTTTACTAGTACCAAAGTCTCAGTTATAACAGGGATTATGGACCACCTTTTTGAGTTCCTTAGGGTCTGAGTTGTTGAATCTATGTTTATCTCAGAATTATAGTCGGGCTCAGATATGATGCTTTGAAAAGAGGTAATGGTTCCAATAATATGGATTGTGAATTATTATTTTACTTATGTTGCTTCATGAAATTTTAATTGATCATGGTATGACTTGACAAAGGAGCATCCCCGAGAGACAGGTGTGAGCTTTAGTGAATAGGATTGCTGTGGGAGTATGGTGCCTCGGGAGCAGGAACTGTGTTCTGTTGCAATACGTTGGCCTTCTAAGCCGGGTATTCTGAGATAAGTCATCTAGTGATGGTTTGACTCTTTATCCTTCTTGTTCTTCATGTTTGGTTCCAATGGACCAGTTTACATACTTTGTCAGTTTAAGGTGGGTGTGGTGTAAAATTTCTCAATTTATTTTAAGGAAAGATTGCATGAATTCTGTTGGTGAGGTTGATCGGGGTTCAAAAATTCATTACTATGTGGCTGTTTTCATGACCATAGTTATGTTTGGTTTTCCAGTTAAATGAAAATCACACCAGAAGTGTCTCTAGAATGGTCTGGGGGAATTCTTTGTGGAGTTTTCCAATAGAGTAGGTGTTGTGGTAACGATGTTGTTTGTGTTGTTCTTAACAAACTCATGAAGGTTACTTTTTTCATGCCAATTTAGGAAACATTCAGTATTGATGAGATTTGAAGGTTGTACATCTATGAGGATGTATGACTGCACGAGGTCCCATAATCTATCATTTCATATAGGGACACCCAGTATACATTTCATTCCCTACAAGGGTTATAAAGGCCTTTGGGTAGATAGGTGCTTCTAAGAATATCTTACCACCTAAATATGGATAGCTAGTCAGAGAGCTCGATTTTGGTGCAAAAGGAAATGCTTCAGGCATGCATCTTGAACTTCAAGGGTTCTTGGGAGAGACATATACCCTTGGTTAAGTTTTCATATTACTATATCTTTTAGGATACTTTTTAGATAGCGCCTTATGAGGATTTTTATGATAGGGCATGCCGATCACCCTTGTGTTGGATGTAGATAGGAGTGGCGACTATGTTGGGACCTCATCTTGTCCAGGAGTCCACTTAAAAGGTTTAGGTGATTTAGAAGTTGATGAATACTATGAAATATCGTTAATAAATATTATGTCGATTTCCCTAGATGACCTATGATGTTCAAGGATGGGGATCGAGTTTTCCAACATGTTTCTTAAGGATTGGACATAAGAGTGTCAGGAGATAGAGTACGTTATCGCCAAGATATTTCATGCCATTCAAGATTCTATAGAGATTTGGACCTATTGCCAATAAATTTTAGTTACCTCAGAGGTATAAGTCTATGCACGACATTTTTCACGCTTCTCATTTGTGATGTTACCTTTCAGACCCATCTTCCAATTTTCCACTCGAGGAGGTTTAGTTCCAAGTAGATGTGTCCTTTGAGGAGCATCCTTTATTATTATGGATCATAGCATGAACGTTCTCCATAATGACTATATTCCTTTATTATGGGTGCTATGGTAGCATGGTCATGTATGGGATGCGACCTGGGAGATGGAGACTAATGTACGATCATACATGCTAGAGTTTTCTATGTTTCTTCTTTACCGCACTTGGAAGGGAAATTCAGGGACAAATTTCTTTAAGGTTTGATGTTTGTAAGAACCTGGTTCTTCTATTGAGATAATGATCATTACTTTTAAGTTGTACTTAGGGAAATGGGGGAAATAGGGTATTACATGCCATGTATTTTGAAGAACATGTCGTGTAGTATGGGCACACACCATGTACAACCCAATACACACCATGTGACAATTTTTCTGTGAATTTTACGGAAAATGTCACTACACGGTTGTAGTTTTTAGTAAATACCATGTAATTTTATTTTATTTTTTTGATAAAATGGGAGAAACCTCATACTTTGTCAAACTGAAAGAGGGATTTCTTCGTTACATGAACAATAGTGGTAGATGAGATTCGTCCTCCTGAATATCCATCTGAACTCCAATTATATCCCCTTCAGAGGAATTTAAACCCAAATGGTAATCTCTAAATTCCTCTTGAGTTTTTATTCATTATTTATCATCTCAATCGAGTTATTAAAGGTTGAGAGTTTATGCTCGTTTTCTAGATCTAATTAGATCTAGGTTGAATTAGAAGCCGACACTGGATGAGGAGTGTCTTACGACTATGAGGTAGGTGTTCCCATGCCTTTCGTGAATTTTCATGATGTTTATACATGTTGGAGTGATGCACACCCAATTTTGGGGTGTCAATGGATTTATAATTTACATTTATTGTTACCTATTGGTGGTTAGGTAATAAAATAAGTATTTGAATGTATTAATTATGTTCTCACCTTGATTTAGGGCATCCCCATGGGTGTGTTTCTCTAGAAATGACTATTTATGGTCGTTTGGCCGAGGTTTCCCCGGTGGCAATCCTTGTTCCCCTTTTTGGGTTATCAAGTATGAATTACATTTATAATGGAATTGGAATTGTGATAAATTGTGTTTGAATTGATCAAGGGTTTGGGATTAATGATTTCCCCCTTTCCCCACATTATTCCAATGTCTGTTTAAGAGTGTTTGAAATGTTTTGCTCCAACTATGAACCTTACCACATGAGTTAGGTTATTATAAGGCCCTGTAATGGTTTAGATTACATAATAGGCTTGTTATATGATATGTAGCAACGTTATTTAATATGTTAAATCCATGTAATAGTTTAATTTTCATGTGGATGCTTGAATGAAGTGATTAAGAAGGGGAAATTAGTAGTGGGCGAGCCACAATCTCAGTTAAATACAAGGTTGGGATCATGTGACTAATTGCACCTTATAAACCTTGGGCGAACCATCATCTTTATTAAAAGACAATGTCCATGCTCGATAGGTTAATTATATAAAATTCATGAGCGATCCATGGATAGGGTGGTTGGGCTCAATGAGGCTGATCTAAAATGTTGTGCGAACCTAGGATCCATTGAGAGATTGCCATGCTAGGCTCTATTAGAAAATTATTAAATGACTAATATTTCCCTAGTTGATAGTTACATTTATACGGAGGGTTTTTGGGCCTAGGCCAGACCTTGGGACTTTTATATAATTCATGGAACCTGAATAATGAAATGAATGACTTATGACACGTATTCCAAGACAAAGCACAAGCTTGGATTTGGTCTTTACATATGCTTGTTTACATTTTTTTCTAAGACATATGTTTATGCTTGCTTTTAAGTACCCATATTTTACTGCTTTCACTATTGTACACTTCTTGTTATATATATCCAATGAAAAATTATCACAATCCATGGGTGGTTGCCTACAGGGATTTAGTCTGACACCCAATTTGGGTCATTATTTTTTGCCTAAATAGATTATATGATTATAGGTGTTGATCAGGGAAAGTTCCCTAATACAGGTACTTAATGTGATGCATACGAGTAAGAGACCTTGGGACTGAGCTGAGTCTTACAATGATTCGAAGTGTCTTTGTGTTTATTTTTTTCTTTTGAGATATATATTGTGTATTACCAGAGTGTACTTGTTTTGGGTTCTTTCTTATAAATTGTGACAGGAAGCAAAATCTTTTGTATGGTTGGAATTCTGGTAATCTTTATTATCAGTATTTCATTATTTGTTTTAGTTGTATTATATTTACTACTTCCACTATTTTATATTATTATTCTGATGAGTTACAGTCTAAAAATGAGGGAATATTTTCCCCACTATCACACCATATGCCCTCACTACTAGTTGGTGACCTCTGGAATTTGGGGAAATGAGCTTGACACCATGTGACCAACTAGGTATAGAGAACCAGTTTCGTGGAATCTAGATCTTGGATACCGCTTTGTAATGTCCCAGATCTGGATGCCACTGAACTGGTTCTCTGTACCTAGTTGGTCATATGACCTCAAGTGCATTTTTCCAAATTTTAGAGGATGATGACTAGCAGTGAGGGCATAGGGTGGGATAATGGGGAAACTATGCCCTCATTTGTAGAGTGTAACAAAATTAAACAATAATATATAATAGTTTATGTAGTAAACACCATATAATGGAAACAAACAACGAAATACTGATAAAAAAGTCAACAAGAAGTCATAGTATATAAAAGATGATGCTTCCCATCACAAGTTCTAAGAAATCTTCCAAAATAATAACACTATAGTCATAAACAATATATGTCTCAAAATCACAATAGAAACAAAAAGAGACTAGGAAGAATTTCAAGCCTTGACTTGGACCCATTCTCTCTTACTCCTATCCAGCACAACAAGTACCTATAGCAAGGTGATTTCCCTAATCAATACCTGCAATCATATAATCTATTTAGGCACAAGGGCATGACCCAAACAAGTTGTGAGACTAAATCCTAGTAGGAAACCACAATGGTCTGTGCCAATCTATTAGTGGATTTATATAATAGGTAGTGTACTATAGTGAAATTAGTAAACTATGGTTACTCAAAAATAAGGACAAGAAGATGTCTCAGAAGACAATATAAACAAGAATAAGTGAAGAATGAATCCATGCTTGTTCTTTGGCTTGGAGGACATGTCATAACTCATCTATTTCATTATTCAAGTTCCTTGAATTATATAAATGTCTCAAGGTCTGGCCTAGGCCCGAAGAACCCCTGTATAAAGGTAACCATCAACTTGTGACATAATAGTCATTTAATCATTTAAGAATAGAGACCAGCCTGATTATCCCTTAATGGATCCTAGTTTCACTTGATATTTTAAATTAGCCTCAATGAGCCCACCCACCCTATCTGTTGCTCACTCATGACCTTTACATAATTAACCACTTGAGACTATTAAATGTATTTTACCTAAGACAATGATTCACCCTAGGTAGATAAGGTGTAATTATTCACATGACCCCAATGTTTCCTTTTAACTGATAATGTGGTTCACCCACTGCCAATTACCCCTTCTTAATCATTTCATATAAGGTTCCATATGTAAATTAAACTACTATATGGTTTTATCATATTATCTCACATGGAAACAAATCATATAACAATCCTATTATGTAATATAAACCATTACAAGGCCTCAACATAACCTAACTCATGTGGTAAGGTTCACAGTTCGAGAACAATATTTCAAACATGCTTAAACAGGCATAGGCATAACACGGGGAAAAAGGGAATTCACTAATCACAAACCCTTAACCAATTTTTTTTTTTTACCATAATTGCAATTCCATTATAAATGTAACACATAATTGACAATAAAAAAAGGGAAACAAGGAATGCGTTAAAGGAAACCTTAACCAAATGGACACAAACAGTCATTCCATGGGAAACACACCCATGGGGTGATCCTAAGTCCAGGAAAAAACCTAATTCATACTTTAAAAAACATATTTGATTACCTAAACAAAAAATAGGAAACAATAAGGGTAATTTATAAATCATGAAAACCCCCAAAAATGGGCATGGGACACTATGACATATATAATCATCATGACAACCCGTGAAAGACACAAGATCACCTACCTCGTAGTTGTAAGACTCTCCTTGTCTAATGCCAACTTCTAATTTGACCAGATCAAAAAAATGAGCAGCAAATATCAACATTCAATAACTCAGTTGAGATGATAAATCATGAATAATGACTCAAGAGGAATCAAGGGAATACCTATTGGGTTTAAATGACTCTAACAGTGATTAAATCAGAGTTCATACGGAGATTCAGGTGAAAAAATGCCATCTGGTGCTACTGTTTGTGTAACTAGGCAAGCCCTCTATCCGCTTAACAAAACAAGAGTCTACAACCTATTTACTACCAAAAATATAGGAAAGTCAATTGGTTGAGTTTTATCAACGTTAATAAAAAAGAGCCAATAAAAGGGTAGATTTTATCAGCACTAGAGAAAAGCGTTGATAAATCTACCCTTTATCTATGCTACTATTAGCACTGACAAAGTTCCTCATTTATCAGTGCTAACAAAAAGCACTGATAAAAAGGAGAATTTTTCAATGAAAATAATAGATAAGATAAAAGTTTTTAATAGAAAATATTATTAATTTATATAATTTTTTAATTATATTAAAAAATAATGTTTATTTGTATACATAAAATAAAAAATTCATGTTTATTATGTTATTTTTTATTATTATGTTTATTAGTTTTATTATGTTTATTATGTTTATTATATATTTTTATTATGTTTATTATGTTTATTATGTTTATTATGTTCATTAAGTTTATTATGTTTATTTTGGTTATTTTGTTTATTTATGTTTATTATGTTTTATTATGTTTATTATGTTTTATTATATTTATTATGTATACATATGTTTATGTTTTTTTATTTATTTATGTTATTTATGTTTATTATATGTGTTTATGTTTTATTTATTTTTATTATGTTTATTAGTTTATTATCCCTTTTATATTTATTATATTATATATATATTTATATATAATACTTTAATATATATATATATATATATTTATAAATACTTATTATATATATAAATTTAAATAAAAATGTTTCTAATGAATGTGGTCAATTTATTGATGCATAATGGACGTTCATAGTCATCATGAAGGTTCATTTATACATTATACCCTAATGTTGGTCATATATATATATATGAAGACCCGTTTATACTATACTTGGTGTATTCCTTCATGTTCCTATATATATGAAGCTTTATGTTCTCATAAATACCTAAAATCATGAGAAATATATTTATTATATTTAAAACAATAAATATTTTGTTTTATATAACTATATATGTTTTAAAATATATTTATAATTATATAACTAATTAAATATATATATGCCTAAATAATTATAAAATTATAAAATATTTTTCAAATTATAAATATATTTATAATACTTATGAATAACTTTTGAATATATTAATTTATAAACATATTTCATTAATGAATATATATAAACACACACACACATATATATTTAAATACTTATAAAATTAAAATTATATAATTAATATATTAATTTATTTTACTTTCAGTAGTATTTAAATATATATATATATATATATTTTATAATTTAAATTATAAAATATAATAATATTATATATTATTAATATAATAATAATAATTTTATAATTACTTAGTTTTAAATAAATATTTATTTAAATATATCATGAAATTATAATATATATATATATATATATAATATATATAATATATATATATATATAATATATAATTATTAAATTATAATAAATATATTACTTATATAGATTTATAAAATTATAAATGTAATAAATATATTGGTTATAATTTTATAATTATTGAAATAAATGAATGAATGAATTAATGAATGAATAAAGGAATGAATGAATGAATGAATTAATAAATTAATGAAAAAAGAAATAAATGAATAAATAATTAAATGAATAATTGAATAAACAAATAAAGGAATAAATGAACAAATGAATAAATGAATAAATGAATAAATGAATAAATGAATAAATGAATAAATGAATAAATGAATAAATGAATAAATGAATAAATGAACAAATGAATAAATGAATAAATGAATAAATGAATAAATGAATAAATGAATAAATGAATAAATGAATAAATGAATAAATGAATAAACGAATAAACGAATAAACGAATAAACGAATAAACGAATAAACGAATAAACGAATAAACAAATAAAAGAATAAACGAATAAACGAATAAACGAATAAACGAATAAACGAATAAATGAATAAATGAATAAATGAATAAATGAATAAATGAATAAATGAATAAATGAATAAATGAATAAATGAATAAATGAATAAATGAATAAATGAATAAATGAATAAATGAATAAATGAATAAATGAATAAATGAATAAATGAATAAATGAATAAATGAATAAATGAATAAATGAATAAATGAATAAATGAATAAATGAATAAATGAATAAATGTGTAAATGATTAAATGAATAAATGAATAAATGAATAAATGAATAAATGAATAAATGAATAAATGAATAAATAAATAAATGAATAAATGAATAAATGAATAAATGAATCAATGAATCAATGAATCAATGAATCAATGAAGAAATTAAGAAATGAACAAATGAAAAAAATGAAGAAATGAACAAATGAAGAAATGAATAAATGAATAAATGAATAAATGAATAAATGAATAAATGAATAAATGAGTAAATGAATAAATGAATACATGAATAAATGAATAAATGAATAAATGAATAAATGGATAAATGAATAAATGAATAAATGATTAAATGAATAAATGAATAAATGAATAAATGAATAAATGAATAAATGAATAAATGAATAAATGAATAAATGAATAAATGAATAAATGAATAAATGAATAAATGAATCAATGAATCAATGAATCAATGAAGAAATAAAGAAATGAAGAAATGAACAAATGAAAAAAATGAAAAAATGGACAAATGAATAAATTATTAAATGAATAAATGAATAAATGAATAAATGAATAAATTAATAAATGAGTAAATGAATAAATGAATACCTGAATAAATGAATAAATGAATAAATGAATAAATGAATAAATGAATAAATGACTAAATGAATAAATGAATTAATGAATAAATGAATAAATGAATAAATGAATAAATGAATAAATGAATAAATGAATAAATGAATAAATGAATAAATGAATAAATGAATAAATGAATAAATGAATGAATGAATGAATGAATAAATGAATAAATGAATAAATGAATAAATGAATAAATGAATAAATGAATAAATGAACAAATGAACAAATGAATAAATGAATAAATGAATAAATGAATAAATGAATAAATGAATAAATGAATAAATGAATAAATGAATAAATGAATAAATGAATAAATGAATAAATGAATAAATGAATAAATGAATAAATGAATAAATGAATAAATAAATAAATTAAGGAATAAATAAAAAAATAAGTCATATTTTATATGTGCTATATTGAAAAGCACTAATAATATATGCCTTTATCAATGCTAAAATTTTAGTAATGATAAATGCCCATCTTTATCAGCGCTAAAAAAGCACTGATAAAAGCATGTTTAATCAGCGCTTTTCAATATAGTGTAGATAAAACTTGCTTTTATTAGTGGTTTTTATTAGCACCGATAAATGCATCCCCCAATTTTATAAATGAACCTTAACTGCATCCCCTTCCATTCACACCCCTCAAGCTCTCAGGGAAGCCTAACCTTCTGTCGCCCCCTCCTCCTCTTCCCCTACTCCGTCCTCCTCCTCCTGCTCCTCTGGCGCCATCACGGCCACTGAATCCTCATCCTCCTTGTCCTCCTCCACCACCATAGCCTCTATCTAATCCTCCTGCTTTTCCACCTCCACTGCTTTCATGAACCAACATGGGTACCTTGGTAACCTAATAAATTAGATGGACCTGACATATCCCGAAGGGCATTCCCAATCCCCACGGGTCGACGACTAGCACATGGCTTAAAAAATACTAGATGTGGTAACAATTTTTCCACTAATAATGCGGAAAGAAAAAAAGAAAGACAATATGAATATGCAAAAGAAAATCCATTGAGAGTAATGTACCAGAAGTCAACAAGGCATAAACCAGACACAATCACTACAACCAAAGTACTAAAATGGAAAAATATCCCTATGATCTCTATGTAAACAACTCACTAAGACCAAAGCTCAACAACTGGATCCACCTCTACGAGATCCCTTCCCATTGCTCAAACCAGGAAGAAGAAAGTCTACAAACACTCTAAGGAAAGAGTTGGGTGTGAGCCTAGTCATTGTAGGATACCACCAAAGATTCTATAAAAGATGCCAAATACAGATTATACAATGTAATGCTTTCAATTTTTAAAGGTAAATAGGTTTGGAAATTCAAAATCATTTTTAAAAAAAACATTCCATACATTTTCCAAATGATGGAAATTACATTCAAAGCCAATACATTAATTTACAAGAGATGGAACATTTCTAAAAAATGGATTATGTAAAACATATATATAAAATTGTTTATATATATTTAGTAGGCATATAAATCAGTTCACACAAAAATTGGAATAAATTTATATCTCAAATATAAATAAACAAGAAAGTGACATGGTAATCTACCAAAATGTACGATAGTATTAACCATATATAGGATTTTTGCACTCTCTATGTGAACTCAGCAAAACGTGTATACACAAGTCCCTATGACACTGGCCAAAAGAGACTCATCACCAACCCTTTGGGGATGTGACCCACCACAAGTGTGTATTAGAATGTTTTCATAGCATAGAGTGTATCCAAATAACTCACTAACTTCCAAAGGCTTTCATGCTCCATTACATGATGGTTGAACTATTTTAATACTGCTTAAAAATAGGATCAATCTCATTATTCCATTTCATAAGTGCCAATTTCCTTCCATTTAAAACTAAAGCAGGTTTTATTCAAAAACATGCTTTTTTCACAAGATAAAACCCATGGGTTTCTATAAAAACATTTTAAATCCATTTTCACCATTTTGAAATCCATTCAAAACACATTCCATCATTACACAATTTTTTCACCATAATTAAATTCAACAATTTAATTGAAATCATTTCCATAAAATACACAATATAAATTAAAAAATTCAAATTATCCAATAAACACACCCAAATCAATGGAATTGGTGGGGGGGGGGGGTGCTCAAAATTTCTATGCCAAAACCATTTCAAATATCCTGATTCCCGTGAATCGGGTTTTTATCGATTAAATTTGAAGTGATTTTTGAGAAATTGAATTTAAATCAATAAATTAAATAAATCAGGCAATGCAAGGATATTTAATTTGGCTAATCAGGACATAACCACCTACCTCAAGATTACTGATGTTAATGGAAATGATAATCCACCCAGTGTGGTTCAATATACATCCTCATGACATTTTTATCATAAGCATCGCTGCACCGATGTTCGACACTCGTCAAGGGTTACTTGAATCAAAAAATCTATTTTATTTCAAAAGGAAGTAAAATATTACATGTGATTACATTTTCTTTCTCCTGGATAATCTTTAGATTATCGTTTTATGTTAACACATGAAATCACAAGAAATATCCATAAGAATAATTATAAACATCATTTGATAATTATATCCCTCTATTTTATTTCTCAATTAAATATCTGGATTATCCTTTTATGTTAACGCATGTGTCTGAAATTATCCTTCATTATTGAATAATCATATCTTAATAATTTATCCTAAAAATATCCTTGATAATTATCTTTTGATAATTTATTATAAGTTTTCAATTATAATTTTAATAATTATATTCTAATAATTATCCCTTAAAAATTAAAATTTCCCAAATTTTCTTATGATAATAAGATTTCCACATATTATCATTTATAATTTGGTGAAATTATCCTTTAATAACTTGTATAAATATTCTATATATTTACCCCATACAAATTATCATTTTTGAAATTATCATATGATAATTTTTTACAATAATTGCTTGATAATTATTTACAATTATCCTCTCAATAATTTAATAAAATTATCATTTGATAAATCCTCATAATTATTATCTGATAATACATAATTAAACTTTGATAATTTCATTTAAATTATTATTTGATAAGTTGTTTAAATTAACATTTTAAAATTCTTAATAATTATCTTTTGATAAAATTATTTAAAAAGAACTATTTAAAAAGTGGAAAAGAATAATGAATAACACACCACTAACTTAAAATAAAAAATATGATTTAGTTTCTTCTCATCGAGAAGAGTCCAAAGACACTGGCGATGCATAATTACAACCAATAACATAGAAGTTATTGAATTTATAAGAATGGAAGAAATAATTGAAAAAATGGAAATAAAAAGTAAATAAAAAAATTACCTTCTTCAACTCTATCAAACTCATCTCCCCTCTATGGAAGGTTCCTCCACTTTCTTTGATTCACCTTGAAATGCTTGGGAAACTAGGAGAGCAGCGGCCACGTTAATGTAATGAACCCAATCGTATTGACCTATAACCATGATGTAACAGGTTCATCTATTTCAATGAAACCCAAAATGTGTTGGAAATCATAAATTTCAAAACACCCTATTTAATCAAGGTTTCCACCGAAGATTGACAGCGAAGTCTTTAATTTAACTCATTTAATGTGTTCATGAATTTTTCAGGTTGAAAAGGGAACAAAATGGTATTTTTTGAATTAAACTGGTGTATCAATGGTGGAGTTATTTTGGAGAAGATGATTCCTTTCCAGAAAACAAATTTTTTTTTCTTTAAATTGATATAATAAATTTATTATTTAATATAAAAAATAAACAATATGAAATGTCCACTACCCATAAAATTTATTCCATATATAGGGTAAACACACCGTTCCGGACACAACTGTGGTCTCAAATTTCTCATAGGATGCACCGTTTGAAAGATATTAATGATTTATTAATAAAACATTGTAATAATCAATCAATTAAAATAATAAGTCTTGTTTTTGCGAGCGTGGGGTCTAAATGACTGATGCAAACAAATGTTATACCCCATCTTGGGTAAAAATATCATTCTAGATCCATCTTTGGTCTCCTATTTCCCATACGACGCACCGTTTGGGAGTTTTTTTAATTATTTTTAATAAATAATATATTAAATTTTATTTAATAACTTTGTCTCACGAGTGAGACATCCAAATGTACAGTGCCTTCGAATGTTATACCCCTCATAAAGTAAACAACATATTTTAGACATAACAATTGTTTTAGATTTCTCAAACGATGCATCATTTTGGAGTTACCCCAATATTTTGAATAAAAAGTGTGTGATTAATATATTCCATTGAATAATTTTATTATGTCTTCCCCGAGATTTTGTAGACCTCGAAAACTCAAACTTAATCAGTTTTTAACTCAGAAAATACTTAATTTAATATTATAGAGTATTAATTTGGTGGTTTACTATTCTGTGACGTGTTTAACAAAAACACATCTTTTCCCTGATAAACCATTTTTTCTTATTTAATGTAATAATTTAATATAATAAGGTTTACTTATACTTGAAATAGTAATTGGATGTTACAACCTCTTTGCCATAATAACTTTTTGTCCCGAGAAATACTATAAATAAGCCTCCACATAAAAATGAAAAGGCTACTGTTCTCTCATCAGTGCCTCCCTCTCTCACATATTATGATAATTAGAACCGTGATTCCATATCAGACATGACAGAGGTATCATCCTCCCTTGAAGTACCTTGGTCTCATAATAAACAAACCTGAATGGCCTTTTAGTCATAGATAAACTAGGTTCCACTTCAAGATCACGCCAAATCAGAACATAAGATGGGTCAGATAAAAGATTTTGAAGCTGAGATACATTAAACACATTATGTATTGATGTCAGTTGCGGTGGTATTTCTAAATGGTAAAAAACATTCCTTACCTAATCAAAATAAATCCCACAAAACAAGGAGAAATATTACCTTGCCTCCCAAGCTATATATGACCCAATCGAGGTGAATTGTTCAATAATACACGGTCACCAAAACCGAAGCTTCAGGTTGTAGAACATCTTAGTGCTTCTTGGGTGAAAAATCCACTGGAAAATATGGAAATCCCCCATTATATAATTCCTTGTCACTAATGGTGTAACATAACAGTTCTGATAACATAGAGAACCCTCTTTAGGGAACAACAATTTGGCATAAGTCGCCCCACGAGAAAGATATTCTCAAATGATTATAGAATTCATCAACAACCTTATATTCCTGAAGAATAATCTCGAGAAGAGAAGTTGTTAGAGAACCATCAGATTTCGTAGTGGAAAGAACCAGTTCTGCCCAACCTGATACACTTGGTTGAATAAATTCTTTCTCAATAATATCTTCCAATTGGGAAATTGGTTCTTTCTATTCAGTTCGATCCATTTGGTAAGAGGGAAAAGAAATAGGTTGAATACCGACATCAAGCCAACAGAAAACTCAACCTTTCTTACCTTTGGTAAACCCAAGAAAACAAGAGGAAACATAATGGGAAACTTGAAGACAACTAGAGGGAGATCACTGCTCTAAATTAGAAGCAAATACTAATATTACCTCCCCCAACTCCAGATAAGATGGTTTGGCCCTGTTTGACCATGGGTCTCATTCTACTTGAAAGACAAGAGACACACCACTGGGTGTGGTAGGGTAGACCCATCAAAGATAACAATCAATCAGTATTTATTGTCAATGAGCCAATACATACCGAATAAGACGTCAAGAGAATTCATGCGGAGTACCAGAAAACTCCAACAAATTTGACATCTGATTGAGAGATTACACAAGCAGGACTACGAAGACCCTTCACCCACATCACTCCAAGGGGTGTAATAATATCTATTTCACAAGATAAAATCTCTATAAAAAAATTATGAAGATCAATTATATGTGTTAAAATAAACAAGTGAGATGCACTGGTATCAAAAAGTGTAGTCACTAATGATGAACCGTTACTAATGGTACCCCTCATAGTTGTTGGACTAATTTAATCTTCTTCTAGAGACTCTTACACTACATGAAGAAGCTTCATTACAAATGCCTATTGATTAAAAAAAAATTGTACAAAAATCATTTGATCTACCCACAAATTTTGATGTTTTTAATGATCTTGTGGCACTACAGGGAGTGGAAAAGTTATGGAAGAACTTCTGTAAGTTCCCTAAACTTCTGCTGGAGCCACAATTCTATCACCTTTCTCAAGCTTTAAAAACTCCACTTCATTGGATAACACCATTTACTCTAGATAAAAGTGTTCAATGAAAAGAACATTAAAGTCATTCCACTTTTAGGCCCCAGGTTTCTTTTTCATCACTATCTTATCCCACCATCTTCTTCTTAGTCCTTTCAACAAGAAGGTGGCACATTTTACCATGATCCCATCCAGTGTCTCCAATAACTCAAAAAGACATTCTACATGACCAACCATTCCTCAACATGTTTATGATTGGTAGATACCTTGAAAACAAGTGGTTACTAGTGAATTAACTCTTGATAATGATTTAGATGAATATCCCCCCCGAGGATCCACAATTGGTTCCTGAACATAGAATGGTGGTGGTTCCTTCCCGAAAGCATGGACAAAATGCACAATCACCTCAACTAGATTTAGATCCATAGAATTACTTGATCACTGAGGTTTAGTATAAAACTCTTACTCTATATTATTTTTACTTCTTCTTGGGGTAATAAGGTTATACAACATAATCATTCAATAGTTAGACATTAAATTATCACTCAAACTAAGTAATGATAGAAATTATTCACAGTAAAATGAATGAACAAGATTTGGATTTCCTTTTATCCAAATCAAAATAAGGAAAAAATTGGAACAAACCCACAATAATTCATTCCCTAACAACCCCTTGTGACTTATGGTTCAATATAGTGAGATCTGATTATGAACTCAATAGAAACTTCCTCCTAAGTCCCAAAAAGATTTCACAAAAGCATACTATTTTCAAGACAAAGGCTCAACCTCCCTCTGATACCATTTTGTCACGAACCAACCCGGGTACCCTGGTAACCCAATAACGAAGCTGGCCCTGACATAGCCCGAAGGACATTCCCAATCCCCACAGGTCGATGACTAGCACCTATCATCATAAAAACTGGATGTGGGAATGTTTTGGCCACTAATAATGTGGAAAGAAAAGAAGCAAGACAATATGAATAAACAAAAGAAACTCCACTGGGTGTATTGTACCATATATCAACATTTTTTAATCCAAACCAAATAACTAAAACAAAATTACTAAAAATCGAAAATATCCGCAAGGTCCCTAAGGACACAACTCACTAAGAACAAAGCTCAATAGATGGATCCACCTCTAAAAAATCCATTTCCTTTGCTTGAACCTGAAAGAAGAATGTCAACAAACACCTAAAAGAAAAAGTAGGGTGTGAGCCTAAGAACATAAGGATACCACCAAAGATTCCATAACAGATACTAAATATAGATTATCCAAAGTAATGATTTCAATTTTTAAAGATAAACAAGTTTTGATATTCAAAATAATTTTTAAACAAAATATGACATACATTTTCAAAATGATGGAAATTACATTAAAATCACATAATTTAAATTTCAGATATGGAACATTTCTGAAGAAATGGATTATGTAAAGCATTTATATAAAACCGTTTATATAAATTTATAAGGCATGTAAATTAGTTCACACAAACATTGGAATACATTTCTATCACAAATATAAATAAACAAGAAAGCAATATGGTCATCTACCAAAGGTACTATAGTTTAACCAGCTATAGGATTTCTGCACCCTCTATGTGAACTAAGAAAAATGTGTATACACACATCCCTATGACACTAGCCAACGAAGACTCGTCACCAACTCATTAGTGATGTGACCCACGACAAGTATGTTTTATAATATTGTCGTAGCATAGTTGTGTATCTAAATAACTCACTAAATAGCAAAGGATTTCATGCGCTCTTGCATGATGGGTGAACTATTTTAAGAATTATTAAAAATACGATCAATATCATTCCTCCATTTTAAAAGTTACAATTTTCTTTCTTTTAAAACCAAATTAGGTTTTATTCAAAAAATGTCTTTTTCACAAGATAAAACCACTGAGTTTCTATCAAAACATTTTAAATCAATTTTCAACATTTTTAAATTCATTCAACACAAATTCCGTCATTACAAAATTTATTTCCACAATTAAATTCAACAATTTAATTGAAATAATTTCCATCAAATCCACAATTTAAATTAAAAATTTTAAATCAACCAATAAACACACCCAAATCAATGGAATTGGGGGTTTTCCAAAATTTCCATTCCAAAACCATTTCAAATATCCCAATTCACTAGAATTGGGTTTTTTATCAATTAAATTATAATAAAATTTTGATCAATTTAAATTAAATCAGTAATTTAAATAAATCAATAAATAAAATGATAATCAATTCGTCTAATCAGGCTGGAACCAGCTACCTCAGGGTTACTGATGTTAGGGGCAATTATAATCCACCTTGCGTGGTTCAATACACCTCCTCACAGAATTTTTATAATAAGCATCGACACACCATTGAATGACGCTTTTCATGGGTTCCTATAACCCATACATATATTTTATTACAAAAGGAAGTAAAATATTACATGTGATTATGTTTTCTCTCTCCTGGATAATCTCTGGCTTATTATTTTATGTTAATGCATGAAATCACAAGAAATATCCATAAGAATAATTATAAATCTAATTTGATAATTATATCCCACTATTTTATTTCTCAATTAAATAAAATATTACATGTGATTACATTTTCTCTCTCCTAGATAATCTCTGGATTATCATTTTATGTCAACACATGTGTTTGGAATTATCCTTCATTCATGAATTATCATATCTTGATAATTTATCATAAAAAACTCCTTGATAATTATCGTTAATAATTTATGATAAATTAAACTCTATAATTTGAATAATTTCATTCTAATAATTATCCCTTATAAATAAACATTTCCCAAATTTTATTATGATAAATTACTACCACAAATTATCCTTTATAATTTGCTATAATTATACTTTAATAAGTTGTATAAATATTCTATATATTTACCCCATACAAATTATCATTTTTTGAATTATCATATGATAATTTCTAGTAATCATCTCTTGAAAATTATTTACCATTATCATTTCAATAATTTAATAATATTATCATATTAATAATTCATCATAATTATTATCTGATAATACATACTTAATCTTTGATAATTTCATTTAAATTATTATTTGATATGTTTTTTTCAATTATCATTTGAAAATTCTTAATAATTATATTATAATAAAATTATTATAAAGAACAATCTTAAAAGTGGAAAAGATGATTTAGTAATACACTACTAACTGCAAATCAAAAATATGATTTAGGTTCTTCTAGTCGAGATGAGTCTGACGACACCGACGATGTGTAATTCTGAACAATAACATAGAAGTTATTGAATTTAGAAGAATGAAAGAAATTATTGAAGAAAAATAATTAAAAGGTAAATAAATAAATAAAAAAACTTTCCTTCTTCTACCCCACGCAACTCATCGCCTCTCCATGGATGGTTCATCAGCTTTCCTAGATCCATCATGAAACGCTTGGGAAATGAGGAGATCATTGAACACATTAATGTAATAAACTAGATCAAATCGACCTATAGTTAAGATGAAATAGGTTAGGATATTTCAATGAATCCCAAATTGCATTGGAAATCATGAATTCCAAAACACTCTATTTAATCTAGGTTTCCACCAATGATTGATGTCATAGTTGTTAATTTAACTCATTTAATATGTTCATGAATTTTTTGGGTTGAAACAGGTTCAAAGTTGTAACCCCCAACCCCAGTTGCCCAGAGTCGGTGCATTATTACATAACATTAGCATGATCACAAGAAAGATCAAGTCTCAAAAGACCGATTAGTTCAATAGCCTTGGAAACACTAGATACATTCATAAAGTTTATATTACATCATAAACTGAAAAATACAACAACATATTGTCTCTACACTCATATCCCCTTATACTATCCCTCCAAGTCATTCATAAAATACTTCTTCACATCCTGGAAAAAATAAAACATAGAAAGGGGTGAGCTCAAATGCCCAGTAAGGATAACAATAAAGCGGAAACTTTAATACATAACCATAAACATTTAAGGAAATGTATAACTAAAAAAATATCCTTTTGAACTTGAACTTCAGCATAATATGGAAAAAATAAAATTAAATAATTCCATTTACTTATTCACATGGATATTCTTCTAGTCGAATAATCACATGCAATACCAATAACCACTTTCATAATGATGGAATGCATAATGCCAGACTCTCATAACCACATAGCCAAGGCCTTGTGCCAAGACTACAAATAAGATTTTGTCAAGGCCTTGTGCCAAGACACTAGTTTGTCTCATGAGACCTATCGATGCATCTAGGAGCTATAGCGGGATCCACCAGTCACTTATTAAGTCTAATGCATTCCTCATATGAACAGGTTTCAACATAACATAAATATTTGCATTAAAACTAGCATATGAAATGTCAATACTTTCTCCATAAACCATGAATGGTATAAAAATAACACATCCATAGTAAAAAATATCACAAAACCATCAATACAATATGTAAGATTTGTATCATAATAAATAAACTTCAAATAAGCTTAAAATCCATCAAAGGATGTTGACATAGATGAAATCAAAACTATTTGAGAGAAATATCTATTTTTTTAAATCATTTAAAAGTAAAATAATTGTAAAATAAAACTTTTACATTGAAAATATTCTTAGAAGCTTGTAAGGGAAGATTCTATGATTTTATAATGGAGGAAAATATCCGCACCTTCCGTATAAGTTAAAAAAAGACATTCTTACCTTAATTTGGTCAAAAAGGTAAAAAATGACCTTGTTTGGAAAACGACGGAAAGATTCCTTTATAAAATTATAAAAAGTCAAACAAGGGTATAAATGAATTTAATCCATATTCTTTAAAATAGTAATAATGCTTTGAAACACATTTTTAAGAAACATGGATGTGGATGATAAAGAGGTCCCAGTAGATAATTACGTATAAAAACCTCGGATAATCAAGAGATTGTGAAATAAACCCTTACCTTTTACTTTTCCTTGGTTGAGGGTAGGTTAACCTTCTGTATAATGTTGAAATAATTGTTATTAAATTATATAGGAATCATATACATTAATATGTTATCATAAATGATCTTTTAACATTGATTTGTTAATAATATATTAGTATTATCATTGTTTCAGGTGTTAACTTACTCGTTTTATTTTATATGTTTTGTTACTTAAGCCATGTTTGTTATGGATATGTTGTATCTTATTCATATACAGAATGATATCAAGTCCTTAAAAATTATTTTTAATCATTAAATGAGAATTATTCTTTAATGGATATGATGGGGAATGAATCTCATCGTGTTCTTGGAGACGGTAGTCCGTACGTACGCACAAGTGACAATATCATTATTTTGATATTAAAATAATATATAATTGGATGGTATATCATATATACAGAATAATTATCTTGTTATATTTATTATTTAAATGAGTTACACATCATTATTATACCCATCCAAATAATAATTTATTGAATAACAATTACACCACGATGTGGAGACGGTAAGCCATACGTACGCATGTATAGTGACATGTCATTAAAAGGATGGATAGAATACTAAATATGGTTGTACCATATTTATAATAATATCACAGTATATATAATATACTAGAGTTATTATTTTATAATGGTAATAATAAAGAAAGAAGAAGTTGAAGAAGAAAGGAACTTGAAAGAGGGTGGTGAAAACATTACCTCTTCTTTGGGTTCTTCCTTTTGATTTGATCAAAAGGGCTCCTTCAGTTGGCTTTCTGATCAAACTAATGACTCTAGGTTAAAGTGAGGGATGTTTAGAGAGTATTTGGGTAGGGGTTGGCTGAGCCAAAAGGCTTTGAATGTGAGAATAAGTGAGAAGGGGGAGTTCTCTTTTATAAGAGGGGTGAGGGGAGCCTTTGGAAAAGCTAGAAATATTATTTTATAATAAATTCATATTCGGTTTCTAATGGCTCCAAAGTAGATTATTTAAAGGTTAAGGTGGGTATGGGACGAAAACCACTCAAACAATAGAATTTATACATGTTTGGGTCATTATATTAACCTTATCGTTTAGTTTTAACTCTTAGTTAATTAGTTTGACACTTACCATGTCACTTTGTATTTTTATATCATATAGTTAATAAACATACTATATACCTCCAAGAGACCCCAAGTGGTCCATTAATGATACACCTATCATGATATAAGCCTCTTGGATGATCCTTATATTTTTATGAATTGAATATCAATTAATAATATAATATTTGTTTTAAAAACTCTTTTATGTCAATTTTGACACTATTGGGTATTTTGTTTTTTATAAATTCATAACAGCATTATTACTTCGAAAAAAATTTATATACCCAATACTAATATGTCATATTAACCTAGAAAATTATTGGAATTTATAAAAAGTCTCAAATTACATTTATTTTTATATTTATAATATCAGTTATTTTAATATTTCAATAATTATGTAATTACTACATCACCATTGTGTCATAAATAAATTAAATTATTTAATGTCTAAAAATTATAAATAAAATTCCATTATATAAGAAATATTTTTAGATTTCTAATTAATAGTTAAAATCCAATTTATCTTATGAATAACCCTATATTAAAAATGTTTTAGTAAATAATCATTTATTTTAACTCTTTTAACTCTTCTTTGAATTAAATAATAATAAAAGTCCTAATCTATGAAAAGTGGAGATAAATGATAATATTTTATTCCTATGGTCGTTTTTAGTCGAGATAAACTTGTCCAATATAATTAGGACATGTGTTAGGGTAATATTAATATCATATTTACCCTTAATTACCCTATTTACTTTTAGCCGTGGTAAATAAAAGTAAAAAGTTACTATTCATCAAAAATTATTTTCATCTCATTGAACCACATTTTACTCCTTGATATTAACTGTGTCTCTCAGATTTTTGAAATTCTACTCACAGAAGTAGTAAAATTATGTTTTATGTGAATTTCCATATTCTCCTAGGAGGTGGGTTAAAGACGGTGAAAAGTTCAATAAAATTTTTATATATCTAAAATTATTCTAAACTAAATCCAATTAATTACATTTAACTTATATAGGTATTATGTATCTATTTTTACCTTAATTAAATTTAAAATAAATAAATAATTATTTAAATAAAAAATTCTGTTTTAAACTATAACTTAGTGTTTTTTCACTATTCATCAAAATTGAAAGTTTTTAGAAAAATACCAAAATTTCACCCTAGTCTAATTTCGATATTCTGAATAAAAAAATGAAGTCCATTTTGAAAGATAAAATTTATAAAATTTCAAAAAGTGGGTATTACTATTCATAACTGCTAGTTTTATTGGTTGTGGTGTGTGTGTTAGAACTCGAAGCTGCATAAAACACACGCTACTGTATTATTAAAAGGGAAGCGTACCGTGGAAGCTTGGGGTGTTACATTCTCCCCTCCTTAAAATAATTTCGTCCTCAAAATTTCTAGAATATTACTGAATAAAAAGACTCAGGTGGTTCTTCATCATATGTTCCTAAGGTTCTCACGTTGCCTCTTCCATTTTATGGTTTCTCTATAGAACTTTTACCAAACGGGTCGTCTGGTTTCTCAGCACTTGTTCTCTCATATCAAGAATCCTGATGGGATCTTCGTAATAAGATAGATCGGGTTCCAGTTCTAATTCCTCATAGGTGAGTACATGCGTTGGGTTAGGAATGTATTTTCTCAATAGTGATACGTGGAACACATCGTGTACTTTGGAGAGTCTTGGTGGCATTGCCAATTCGTAAGCTACAACCCCAATTCGTTCTAGAATTTCGAATGGTCCGTTGTACCTGGGACTCAATTTACCTTTCTTACCGAAATGTATAACTCCTTTCCATGGAGATACATTCATCAAAACATGATCTCCTACATGAAATTCCAAATCCTTCCTTCAATTATCGACATAGCTCTTCTGCCTACTTTGAGCTACTTTGATGTGGTTTTGGATTACCTTTACCTTTTCTATCGTTTCCTCCACTAGTTCCAGGCCAACAAGTTTTCTTTCACCAACATCATCCCAACAGGTTGGTGTGCGACATCTCTTTCCGTACAACGCTTCAGATGGTGCCATCCGAATACTTGAATGGAAGCTGTTGTTATAGGAAAATTCCAGCAGAGGTAAATATTGATACCTCATACCCTGAAAGTCAAGTGAGCATGATCTCAACATGTCTTCTTAGGTATGAATAGTCCATTCTGATTGTCCATCTATTTGAGGGTGGTAAGCAGTGCTCAAACGAATTTTAGTATCCAGGGCTTTCTAAAGACTCTTCCAGAATCTTGAAGTAAAACGGGGATCACGATCCGAAACAATTGATAGAGGTATTCCAGGAAGTCTCAACACTTCATTAATATATAGCCTTGCTAGACATTCAAGTGGTAAATCTTCCCTTATAGAAAGAAAATCTGCTAACTTGGTAAGACAATCAACAATGACCCATATTTTATTGTTCCTTCTAGGAGTCTTTGGTAGTCCCATGACAAAGTCTATCGTAATATTTTCCCATTTCCACTCCGGTATGGGAAGAGGTTGCATGACTCATCTAGGCTGTTGCCTTCCAGATTTCACTTGTTTACAAACCATACATATTGACCCAAAATCAGCAATCTCCCTCTTCATGTTGTCCCACCAAAAATGTTCCTTCAAGTCTCTATAAATTTTGGGGCTCCCTGGGTGTATAGAGAAATTGGAACTATGAGCATCATCCAACAATTCCCCTATTAGATCAGGTATATTGGGAACACAATTTTTTTTCCCAAATTTCAAAATTCCATCTTCATACCCAAAGTCATTAAATATCCCATAATTCAAAGCTTTAATATTATTTTGAAATTATTCATCATCGGTCTGAGAACTCTTTATCCTTTCTAGTAAAGATGGTTTGGAAACCATTTGAAAAAGTATTTATGTTTCACCTTCCATGGTAATTCCCATGTCCATATTTACTAGATCCATGAAAATAGCATCCCTTTCAATTATCATCATGTTCAAAACTCCATGATCTTTTCTGCTCAAAGCATCTGCCACCTTATTTTCCTTCCCTGGGTGGCAGTGTATCGTGCAATCATAGTCCATGAGTAGTTCAATCCATCTCCTTTTCCCCATGTTGAGTTCTTTTTGTGAGAAAATATACTTCAAACTCTTGTTGTCAGTTTAAATCTCACATTTTTCACCATAGAGGTAGTGACTCCATATCTTCAAAGAAAAGATCACATCTGCTAACTCGAGATCATGAGTAGGATAGTTTTTCTCATGAATTTTCAACTGTCATGACGCATAGTAAATAACCCTATCATTCTGCATAAGGACACAACCAATTATTTTCTTCGATGCATTATTATAAATAATGAACCCATCATTCCCCAATGGTAGTGTCAATATAGTAGCATTTAATATTATTCTATTATGTTATTCGAAAAAATCTTCACACTATTTTGTCCAAACAAGTTTAACCCCATTACGTGTGAGATTTGTTAATGGGTTAGCCAACCGGGTAAAATTCTGGGCGAAATGTCGATAATAACCTACTAAACCAATAAAACTGCGTACCTCAGTTATACTCGTCGGTGCAGGCCATTCTTGGATTGCCTTGGTCTTAGAAGGATCAACATAGATTCCATCTTTAGAGACAATATGGCCAATACAAGAAATCTCCTGAAGCCAGAATTCACACTTGCTAAACTTCCCATATAAACCATTTCTTCTCAGATTCTTCAGGATAATGTGCAAGTGATTTTCATGATCTTCGTAGCTTTTGGAGTATTCCAAGATATCATCAGTAAATACCACCAAAAAATCATCTAGATATTCGTTGAACATGCTATTCATTAGATCCATGAATACAGAGGGTGCATTAGTCAGCCCAAAAGGCATTACTGTAAACTCATAATGCCCGTACCTGGTTCGAAATGTAGTCTTCAGAATGTATTCCTTCTTCACACACAACTGATGGTATCCATACCGAAGGTCAATCTTTGAAAAGTATTGAGCTCCATGCAGGTGGTCAAATAAATCATCAATGCGAGGTAAGTGATACTTTTTCTTTTTTGTCATAGCATTGATCTCCCTGTAGTCGATACATAACCTCATAGATCTATCTTTCTTTTTAACAAAAAGAATAAGGGCTCCCCATGGAGAAAAACTAGGATGAATAAATCCCTAATACACAATTCCTCTAGTTGTTTCTTTAGTTAAACTAATTCCATAGTGGCCATTCTATAAGGGGTATTCGATATAGGCCTTGATCCAGGAATTAAATCATTGCAAAACTCAACTTCTCATTCTGGAGGATGTCTAGGTAAATCTTCTGGAAACACTTCTACATATTCTTTCACAATAGGTACATCCTTTATTTGAACATTCTTTTCCTCACCCATAATCATTTCATTATCTTCCTCCCCAATAATTGAATTTAGTTGAGCTACTAGGGGTGGATCTATATAAGAATTAGGTGGTGAAGATTCTACTCTATAGATAAGGTGTTCCTTATCATCATCATCAAAAATTGTAACCTCCTTCTTCTTACAATAAATCTTTGCATCATGGTCCGAAAGACAATCCATACCGATGATTATATAAAACTCAATCATAGGTATGAAGATGAGATCAGCGGATAAAGAACATTTATGTTCTCTATTGGGGACTGACTCACAAAACATTGTTGCAATGATACTCCCCTTAGGAGTTTTAACTGAGAAATCCCTTGTTAAATCAAATTGGAAATATCTAATTTTCTTAGAAATATGGGAAGATATGAAACAATGCGATGATCCAGAATCAAATAATGCATTTTCTAAACTTGAGGAAACCATTAAATTACCTCCGAGCACGTTTTTCTGAGATTCTAACTCAACAGTAGTGATAACATAATCTTGGCCTTGATACCTTGGCCTTTCTTGAGGTAAGTTCCCCTGACGCTTAGGAAATTCATTTGCATAATGTCCCATCTCCCTGCAATTGTAGAATTGGACATCGGTGGCTTCCTTTTTCCCCTTGCAATCATGAGCTTGGTGGCCTTTTTCACCACACTTGTAACAGACTCCCATTCCTTTTAAGAAAGTACCAGGGTGTTTCTTACCACATTTACTATAGTATGGATATTCATCTTTCCCTTCTTCCCCTTATTTCCATTCCCAGGTTGATCAGCAGATCTCTTCTTCTCTTTCTTTACTTTAAAGTCATAAAACATAGAGAATTCCTTCTCTGTCTTGATAGCACATGAGACAATGTCTTTGTACGACGAGAAGGATTGTGAGACTAATGCTTGACGAAGAAATGGTTTTAACCCATAAAAGAAATTATCAATATTACTTCTTGGGTTACATATATAATCTACAGAATACCTTGCTAACCTCGTAAAGTTAGCCTCATACTTTGGAACATTCTCATCCTCCTTTTTTCTCAGACTCAGAAATTGCCTTTCCATATCTGCCCGATGGTCACAAGGAAAGTATTTTCTAAGAAAAGATCTTTGAACTCCTTATATTCCATTTTTGATACTTCATCATATTTCTTCGTGTTTTGAATCAATGACCACCATTGATCATCATCTCTAGTGAGGCGATAAACTGCCATGACAACGTTTTCCCTTTCACTACTCCCAAAGCCTGAAATATTTTCTCTAGGGAACTTATCCATTTCTCAGCTACTAATGGATTTGTACTCCCATTGAATGTTGGTGGTTTCTTCCTCAGGAAGTGATCTAACATTGATCCTCCACGCTGTGGACCAGGGTGCTCCATACGGGTAAGGTTAATATTCATAACCCGAGTGAGTTGTTCCAGTATGGTGATTAGTTGATCAGCACCAGTTGCATCACCAGCTCCAATATAATTATCTTGAGCAGGAGGGAAATCCCTACATAGAGTGCATGCATTGATACAGTTTCCATTTCTTCCACTAGGTGCCATTTCTATACAATGGCATAAACTAGATCAGTTTATGAGTCAAAACACATAATTCCATACTTGTAAAACACTTAACATAAATTGAACTATTTATGGATATAATCCTTAATCATAAAAATGTTTTCTTTGAGGAAGTATATACTCATAAACCCTTTATAATGATTTGGAATGAAAATGTGGGTTATCCTAAGAATATCCCCCGGGAGTGTCGTAATCAAGAGTGCAGTAAGGCCCGTTGTTGTGCACCAGTTCCCGTTCAAGTCTAGCTCAAAGCGGTGTTTCTGGGTTTTACCCCTAGGTATATCTATGCCAGAGCCGCCTCTACCTGCTCGTATCTAGACCAGGATGTATTTCTCGGAAAACTCACAAAATCTCTACAATACCAAAATTCGAGGAAGTTATTCTATACTAATCCTCAAAGTCCATCTTAGATCTATGTGCTCTAATCAGAGTTTATCTAAATATAGCTTCCAAGGTTTGTACTAAACTTCCTATGATACCAACTGTAACACCCCAACCCAAGTTGCGCAGAGTCGGTGCATTATTACATAACATTGGCATGATCATAAGAAGGATGAAATCTCGAAAGACCGATTAATTTAGTATTCTTGGAAACACTAAATACATTCATAAAGTTCACATTACATAATAAATTGAAAACTACAACAACATATTGTCTCCACACTCATATCCCCTTATAATATCCCTACAGGTCATTCATAAAATACTTCTTTACATCCTGAAAAAAAAACATAGAAATGGGTGAGCTCAAATGCCTAGTAAGTATAATAATATAGCAGAAACATTAATAAATAATCATAAACATTTAAGGCAATGTATAACTAAAACAAAATCTTTTTGAACTTGAAATTTAGCATAATATGGAAAAAATAAAATTAAATAATGCCATTTACTTATTCACATGGTTATTCTTCTAGTCAAATAATCACATGCAATATCAATAACCACTTTCATAATGATGGAATGCATAATTCCAGACTATCATAACCACATAGCCAAGGCCTCATGCCAAGACTACAAATAAGATTTTGTCAAGGCCTTGTTCCAAGACACTAGTTTGTCTCATGAGACCTATAGATGCATCGAGGAGCTATAGCGGGCTCTACCTGTCACTTATTAAGTCCAATGCATTCCCCATTTGAACTAGTTTCAACATAACATAAATATTCATATTAAAACTAGCATACGAAATGTCAATAATTTCTTCATAAACAATGAATGGTATAAAAATAACACATCCATAGTCAAACATATCACAAAAACTTCAATACAATATGGAAGATTTGTATAATAATAAATAAACTTCAAATAAGCTTAAAATCCATCAAAGGATGATGACATAGATGAAATCAAAACTATTTGAGAGAAATATATCTTTTTTTGGAATCATTTAAAAGTCACATAATTATAAAATAAAACTTTTACTTTGAAAATATTCTTAGATGCTTTTAAGGGAAGCTTAGAAGATTTTATAACGGCAGAAAATATCCACACCCTCTGTATAAGTTATAAAAAAGACATTCTTACCTTAATTCTGTCGAAAAGGTTAAAAAGGACCTTGTTTGGAAAACGACGGAAATATTCAGTTATAAACTTCTTATACAAAGTCAAACAAGGGTATAAATGACTTTGACCCATATTCTGTAAAATAGTAAGAATGTTTTGAAACACATTTTTAAGAAACATGGATTTGGACGATAAAGAGGTCCTAGTAGATAATTACGTATAAACAACCTCAGATAATGAAGAGATTGTGAATTAAACCCTTACCTTGTAATTTTCCTTGGTTGAGGGTAGGTTAGCCTCCTTTATAATTGTGAAATAATTCTTATTAAATTATACAAGAATCATATACATTAATATGATATCATATATGATCTTTTAACATTGATTTGATAATAATATTTTAGTATTATCGTTGTTTCGGGTGTTAACTTACTCGTTTAATTTTATATGTTTTGTTAAGTAAGCCATGTTTCTTATGGATATGTTGTATCTTATTCATATCCATAATTGTATAAGGTACTAAAAAATTATTTTTAATAATTAAATGACAACTAGTCTTGAATGGATACGATGGGGAATGAATCTCATCGCGTTCATCGAGACGGTAGACCGTACGTACGCACGAGCAATAATATCATTCTTTTGATATTAAAATAATATATAATTGGATGGTATATCATATATAAAGAATAATAATAATGTTATTTTTATTATTTAAATTAATTACACATCATTATTATACCCATCCAAATAATAATTTATTGAATAACAATTACACCACAACGTGGAGACTGTAAGCCGTACGTACGCACGTAAGGTGACATGTCATTTAAAGGATGGATAGAATACTGAATATGATTGTACCATATTTATAATAAAATCACAGTATATATAATATACTGGAGTTATTATTTTATAATGGGAATAATAAATAAAGAAGAAGATGAAGAAGAAAGGAACTTGAAAGATGGTGGTGAAAACATTACCTCTTGTTTGGGTTCTTCCTTTTGATTTGATCAAAAGGGCTCTTAGGATGGCTTTATGATCAAAATAAGGCCTCTAGGATGAAGTGAGGTAAGTTGAGAGAGTATTTTGGCAGGGGTTGGCTGAGACAAAAGGCTTTGAATGTGTGAATTAGTGATAAGGGAGAGTGACCTTTTATAAGAGGGGTGAGGGGCGCTTTTGGAAAAGCTAGAAATATTATTTTATAATAAATTCATATTCGGTTTCTAATGGCTCCAAAGAGGATAATTTAAAGGTTAATGTGGGGATGGGTCGAAAACCACTCAAAAAATAGAATTTAGACAGTTTTGAGTCATTATATTAAACTTATCTTTTAGTTTTTACTCTTAGTTAATTAGTTTGACACTTACCATGTCACTTTGTATTTTTATATTATATAGTTAATAAACTTTCTATATACCTCCAAGAGACCCCAAAGTGGTCCATTAATGATAAAAATATCATTATATAAGTCTCTTGGCCTAATTTTAGATTTTTTGGAATTGAATATAAATTAATAATATAATATTTGTTTTAAAAACTCTTTTATGTCAATTTTGACACTATTGGGTATTTTGTTTTTGATAAATTCATAACAACATTATTACTTAGAAAACAATTTATATAACCAATCCTAATATGTAATATTAACCTAGAAAATTAGTTTAATTCATTAAAAGGATCAAATTACATTTATTTTGATATTTATAATATCAATTATTTTAATATTTCATTAATTAGGTATTTACTGCATCACCATTGTGTCATAAATAAGTAAAATTATTTATTGTCTAAAAATTATAAATAAAATACAATTATGTATGAAATCTTTTTATATTTATAAGGAATATTTACAATCGAATTTATCTTATATATAACCGTATATTAAAAATGTTTTAGTAAATAAACTTTGATTTTAACTCTTTTAACCTTTCTTTGAATTAAATAATAATAAATGTCCTAATCTAATCCAAGTGGACCTAAATGATAATATTTTATTCCTAAGGTTGTTTTTATTCGAGATAAACTTTTCCAATAGAATTAGGACATGTGTTAGGGTAATATTAATATCATTTTTACCCTTAATTACCCTATTTACTTTTAACCGTGGTAAATAAAAGTAAAAAGTTACTATTCACCAAAAAATTATTTTCATCTCATTGAACCACATTTTACTCCTTGATATTAATTATGTGTCTTGGATTTTCGAAATTCCACTTACAGAAGCGGTAAAATTATGTTTTATGTGAATTTCCAAATTCTCCTAGGCGGTGGGTAAAAGACGGTGAAAAGTTAAATAAAATTTTTATATATCTAAAATTATTCTAAACTAACTCCAATGAATTACATTGAACTTATATAGGTATTATGTATCTATTTAGTCCTTAATTAAATTTAAATAAAATAAAAAATTATTTAAATAAAAAATTCGGTTTTAAACTATAACTCAGTGTTTTTTCACTATTCATCAAAAATTGAATGTTTTTATAAAAATACCAAAATTTCACCCTAGGATAATTTAGATATTCCAAATCGAAAAATGAAGTCCATTTTGAAAGATAAAATTTATAAAATTTCTAAAAGTGGGTTTTACTGTTCATAACGGCTAGTTTGATTGGCTGTGGTGTGTGTGTTAGAACTCGAAGCTGCGTACAACACACGCTACTGTATTATTCAAAGGGAAGCGTTCTGTGGAAGCTTGGGGTGTTACAAAAGTGGTGTTTTTGGAATTCAACCGACATATTAATGGTGGAGTTCCATTTAAGAAGATGATCCCATTCATAAAAAATTTTCATTTATTTAAATTAATATAATAAATTAATTATTTAATATAAAAAATAAATAATATCCAAAATCCACTTCCCATGGATATTATACACCATATAGTGTAAACAGTCTATTTCGGACTCAACGGTGGTCTCATATTTCTCATTGGAAGCACCTTTTGAGAGACATTAATGATTTATTTATAAAAATGAAGAATAATTAATTTATTAAAATAAAAGTGTTGTTTTTGTGAGCGAGGAGTCCAAATGCCTGATGATAACAAATGTTATACCCCATATAGGGTAAAAACATCATTCCTGACCCATGGGTGGTCTTAGATTTCCCATACGATGCACCAGTTGGTATATTTTTAATTATATATAAAAAATAATATATTAAATATTATTTAATAACTTTATTTTGTGAGCGAGACATCCAAATGTTTGGAGCCTTTGAATGTTATACCCCACCTAGGATAAACACCATATTTCTGACAGAAAAATGGTCTCAGATTTCTCAAAAGATGAATTATTTTGGAGTTATCACAATATTTTGAAAAAAAACGTCTGTGCTTAATATATTCTATTGAATAATTTTATTCCATCTTCCCTGAGGCTTTGAAAACCTCAAAAATTCATACTTACTCAGTGTTTATCCCAGAAGACATTTCATTTAATATTACAGAGTATTAATTTAGAATTTTACCATTCTAGGATGTTTTTAATAAAAACAAAACTTTTCACTAACAAACCATTTTGCTATTTAACCTAATAATTTAACTGAATAGGGTTTATGAATACCTAAAATAGTAATAGGATGTTACAACTACCACCTCTCCCTCCTCTTCTACTACTACTGCTGCCTCCTGCTCCTCCACCGCCGCTTTCATCACTTCCACTACTAGTAAGTGTTTTTTCATCTCATTTAGAAGATTTTAAACCCTTATTTTTCATTAGATTGCTATCTTGAGTGTTCAGGGTTGTTTTTTCACAAATCAAGTGTTGTTTCATAAAGGATTACTTCTCTAAAAACATGATGTAGGTTCTGTACTAGTTATATCTCATAGTCTTGAAGTTTATTATTGTGTATGTGATTATTTAATTATGTTGATATTCTTCACATTTAAAATCATGGTAGGAAATAATAAATATGGTTCCTAAATGATCTATTGGACCTTTTATATGCCTTGTGAGATCTGATGTTGATGGGTACACTGGGCTATGGTCACCCAATGGGAGAGCCACTCCCCTGAACATGATAATGGAATTATTAAATAAAAATTAAATGGGTTACGATAATAGATCAGTTGTAATTGTGTTATGAATTATAATATGGAATAATATGGTGTTTAGAATACCTTGAATATGCTAAATTATTTATGGATTGAATGTTAGTAAAAGTGTTAAATTGTTTATGGGGGAATATTCATGTTATAAAATTATTGTGAAGTGTGTTTAATGGTTTTTATTATGAGTAAATGGAATAATGGGATAGTTATTTATTAGGGTTAACTGTAATGAATGTGATGGATTATGTTAATTATAATAAATGGATTATTTTATCCCCTTGATGTATTAATGTGTTAAAACGTTCAAGTGTGTTGAACACTGATAAGTTTTTTATTGATGAAATAAATATTGTTGTTGGTCTATACAGTCCACACGTTAGTGAGAATATTGGTCATGGTGGTCTATTGAGTCATGCTGACACCATGACTGGGACATCATTGGGTACCCAAGTTGACTTTTTAAGGGTTACTAGGGTCTACATAAGGATTAGAAGTAGCTATAGAAGAAACCCCCTCATAAATATTGAATGGCTCAATTATGTTAGGAAATAATCCACTAAAGATATTTAATCCCACATTATCCATGATCAGTTTGGGAAATAGGTAGTATATGGACATTAGATTTTTTATAAAATAGCACACAAAAGGATCAAATGTGTTGTTGTTGGAAGGAAATATTGGCCATTAGAGGAATCCCAAAAAATTGGGAGGTTGATTAGGGAAAGACCCTACCAGATTGACTTGATTTTTTGGTATTTATAGTTATATGAGTGGGTAAGGCTAAGGGCATTTGAATTTTAGTAGAATAAAGAGAGTGGAACATTATTCTACTGTGAATTATGGACATCATGTGTAATGTAAGTATATTTGAGGGTTAAACCTTTAGATAGGATCATTGTGATAGTGTTAAGTATAGGGAGGGAACCCAATAATGGGGGATCTAACATAATGTATCTGGTATAGTTGTGAAGTTAGGACTATTGTTTTTATAGTTTAACATAATGTATAATGTGTCTCCCGTAGAATTTATGTCTGTGTGAAAATGCTTAAGTGGGTCTTTTAAAATGATTCTAGTGTTTTGAAATGTTTTTTTAAAACATTATATGTGTTCAACATACCCTTTTTTGTTTTAAATAGCTATAAATTCTTTTAAAAAAAGTAATTGGGGATTTGAGAAAAAATGTTTGGAACAAATTGGTTTAGTTTGAAAAAGAGTGTTATATTGAAGATGAATATGTGTAAATGATTCGGTTTTATTGGGATTTGAGTTGTGATTTCTTAATGGGATCTCAATTTTTATTTTCAAAGAGTGTGATTTTTTATAAATAGGTATTGTAATGGGATTTAAACTGTGTAAATGGTTTGTATAAATTATCTCTTTAGTATTTTATAAATATTTTTAAAAAGAGTGTGTTATTTTATACTTGATTAATTTTTTTATCAATGTTTTGTGTATTTATTTTTGTTAAATATTAATATCATCGAATCAAATAGGATGGATATGAATAAATAATGGATGGATAACAGTAGTCGGACAAAAGAGTATGAAGATGGAGTGAAAGAGTTTATCATGTTTAAAAAAGATCATGCATATCAACCTTATAAAATATATTTTCCATGTTTATGATGTTGTTATTCAAGACAAGTTAGTCCAGAAGAGTTGGAAGAACATTTTATCTTTCACAGAATAGATCGAAGTTAAATTTTTTTGAATAAACACGGGGAAAAGAAAATGTAGCCAGTGGGTGGGATAATAGTTCATCTTATGAATCATATAATATGATTAAAAGTGTGGAAAATAAAGAAGACTGTATCGAGAAAGTGATTATAAATGTGAATGATGATGAAGATCGTATTGATGAAATGAAAAGGAAAATTGACAACGAACTTCCTGATTTCCCAAAATTTTATGAGTAGTTATAGAGTTGTGAAAAGATGCCTTTATATGTTGGTTGAACTAAATATACAACATTGTTGGCCATAATAAATATATAAAATTTATAAGAAGGAAATGGATGGAGTGATGCCTATTTTATGAAGATACTTTCTCTTTTGAATGTCATGCTCCAAGAAGATAATGAGGTCTAAGACACCAAATGAATGTTTCAATCGATGGGTATGATATTTGAAAGAATACACTCATGCCTAAATGACTGTATAGTATTTCACGAGGACCTGAAATCAGTTTGAGAATGCCCAAAGTGTGGTGATTATCAATACAAGAAACATAAATCCAATCATACGAATGTTTCATGGCACATTCCAATCATTCCATGTTTTATGTGACTACATGGAAAAAAAGAATACTATAGGTAAATTGACATGACACACAAGCATAAGAAATAAAGATGGAAAACTATGACACCTAGTAGACTCTCCTCAGTGGAAGAGAATTGTTCATGCCTATCCTGACTATGGAAAATTTCCAAGAAGCCTTCTTCTTTCATTATCTACAGATGGAGTGAATCCTTTTGGTTTTTAAAGCAGCACTCAGATTACCTGGACGGTAATGTTGGTAAATTATAAATTTACACCATGGTTATGCATGAAACTAAAACACATCCTGTTATCTTTTCTTATATCAGTACCAAAACAACCAGGTAATGATATTGATATTTATTTGGCTCTATTGATCAAGGATTTGAAATTATTAGGGGATTCATGTATTATGATGTTTGATGATTAAAAAAATAGGGATTTCACATTAAGGGCCACATTGTATGGGAAAATAAATGACTTTCTTACTGAAGGGAATTTTGTGGATATATAATTATAAGAACTTTTGGGTGTTCTGTCAACAAAAAAAGGAACAAATTCCATTAGGTTTAAATATTCATAAAAAATGTGTTTCTAGGACATCGAAGATTTCTACCCCAATGACATAAGTACCAATCCTGTATGACTTCATTTTATGGAAGTTCAGAAGAATGTACAACACTGTCACCACTAAAAGATGATCAATTGATTGAGAAATTTAAATTTGTGCACACTGTTTTTGGTAAACAATTTTCAAAAATCTATATGAAAATAGGTTGGAAAAAGAAATCTGTTTTTTTAATTACCATACTAGAATTGTATATACGTCAGCCATTTTCTTGATGCCATACAGGTTGAAAAAAATTTATGTGATAGTGTCATCAACACATTTATAAATGAACCCAAAAAAAGGATAGAATACGGCTAGGATAGACATGGTTGACATGGGAATACGAGAAGATTTGGCACTAGTGAAGGGTGAAAAACAAAAATTTCTTTCTCCTGCAACTTACACTCTTTCCAGGATGGAGATATATTGTTTTTTCAACTTCTTGACTGACATAAAGGTTCCAGAGGGATATTCATCGAATATCAAGAACATCGTGTCAATGAGAGATCCATGATTCAATGGTGACATGTAGGAATCAACCCCAATAAAACACATTCGTAATGATTTTATAAAATATAATAATTACCCATGTGTCAGTTGTGACATGTAAGAGTAAAATAACCTTAGTCCAACGCACTATGTGATTGGTATGACTCCAAATGTATCTTCGTTAAAATTGATATTAATTGAAGTAAAAAAACACAAATGAGATACTAAAAATGAGAAAACACATTCATATTACTTTGATACTTTAGAACGACGATCAATGAGCCAGATATGACATATAGGAATCAACCACACATCAATTTGAAACACAATGTGACTGTTATGACTCCAAATGTGTCTTCTTATTTAAAATTGACAATAATTCAAGTAAAAAAACACAACTAATATACTGAAAACCATGAAAACAGATTAGGATTGATTTGATACTTTAGAACCACTATCCAACAAATAATTGTGATGTGTAGGAATTAACCCAACCATAATCTGATGCACAGTGTGATAGGTATGACTCCAAATGTGTCTTATTTTTTAAAATTGACAATAATTCAAGTAAAAAAACACAACTAACACACTGAAAACTGATTAAATTCGTTAGTATTGATCTGATATGTTAAAACAATGATCTATGAGTCAATTGTGATGTGTAAAAATCAACCCCACCTCAATCTGATTCACAGTGTGACCGGTATGACTCCAAATGTGTCAGCTTATTTAGAACTGACACTAATTCAATTAAAAAAACACAACTGGAATACCAAAAAATGAGAAAACACATTTATATTGATTTGATACTTTACAAAATGATCCATGAGTCATTTGTGACAACAGTAATCAACCTTACCTCAATCCGACACACGGTGTGACCGGTATGGCTCCAAATGTGTCTTCATATTTAAAATTTACATTAATTCAACTAACAAAACAAAAATGACATACTAAAAATTGAGAAAACACATTCAGATTCCATTGATACTTTAGAAAAATGTTCTATGAGTCAGTTGTGACATTTTGGAATCAACCCCACCTCAATAACAAGCACGATGTCACCGTTATGACTACAAATGTGTATTCTTATTTAAAATTATCATTAATTCAAGTAAAAAACAAAACTGAAATACTGAAAACATAGAAAACACATTTTTATTTCTTTGATACAATAGAAAAATGATCCCTGATTTAGTTGTAACGTTTAGGAATCAACCCCACCTCAATCTAACGGACAGTGTGAGCAGTATGACTCTAAATATATCTTCTTATTTATAATTGACATTAATTAAAGTAAAAAAAAAACAATTGACATATTGAAACCCATTAAAACTCATTCAGATTTATAATTATTACTTTAGAAAAAACATCCATGTATTAGTTATGATGTGTTTAAATCAACCCCACCTCAATCCGACGCACGATGTCACCGGTATGACTCCAAACGCGACTTCTTATTTTAAATTGACATTAATTCAAGTAAAAAAGTACAACTAACTTACTAAAAACAAAGAAAAGGCATTTAGATTGCATTGATATTTTATAAAAATGATGAATGAGTCAGTTTTGATGGTTAGGAATCAACCCCACCTCTATATGACGTGTATTGTAACTTGTATGACTCCAAATGTGTCTTCTTATTTAAAATTGACTTTAATTCAAGTAAAAAAACACAACTTATATACTGAAAACCTAGAAAAACATTCATATTTCTGTGATACTTTATAACAAGGATCCATGTGTCATTTTTGATGTGTGGGAATCAAACCCACCTCAATCCGATGCATAGTGTGACTGGTATGACTCCAAATGTGTTTTCTTATTTAAACGTGACATTAATTCAAGTAAAAAAGACCAACTGTCATACTGAAAACTGAGAAAACACATTATTATTTCTTAGATACTTTTTTATAACTATCCATGAGTCATTTTTGGTAGGTAATAATCAACACTACCTCAATCCAATATGTAGTGTGACCGGTATGACTCAAAATGTGTTTTCATATTAAAAATTGACATTAATTAAAGTATAAAAAAACAACTATCATACTAAAAATAGAGAAAAACATTCTTATTTCTTTGATACTTTATAAAAAAGATGAATGAGCCATTTATGATAGGTAGGAATCAATCCCACCTCAATCCGACACATATTTTGACCGGTAGGACTCAAAATGTGTCTTCTTATATAAAATTGACATTAATTCAAGTAAAAAACACTAATGACATACTAACAACTCAGAAAACATATTTTTAATAATTTTATACTTTTGAAACACTATCCATGAGTTAGTTGTGACATGTTGGAATCAACCCTACCTCAATCAAACACACGACATCACCGGTACGACTCTAAATGTGTGTTCTCAGTTAAAATAGACATTAATTCAAGTAAATATAGGAAATTGACATTCTGAAAACCTTGAAAATGCATTTTTATTACTTTTATGATTTTTTACAACGATATATGAGACAATTATGTTATGTAGTAATCAACCCCACTTAATCCGATGCACGGTGTGCTCGGTATGTCTCCAAATGTGTCGTATTATTTAAAATTGACATTTATTCAAGTAAAAAAACAAAATTGACATGATAACAAACAATAAAATACATTAATATTTCTTTAATACTTTATAAAAATAATATATGAGTCAGTTTTAATGTGTAAGAATCAACCCCACATCAATCCGATTCATGGTGTGACCGGTATGACTTCAAATTTGTCTTCTTTTTTTTTTAAAATTAAAATTAAGTAAAAAAAACACAACTGACGTATTGAAAACTATGAAATTGCATTTGGATTACTATGATACATTAGAAAAATGATATATAAGATATTTTTATGTGTATGAATCAACCACTCCACAATTTGATGCACGGGGTCACCGGAATGACTCCAAATGTGTCTTATTATTTAAAATTGACATTAATTCAAGTAAAAAAACACAACTGACATACTAAAATCCAAGAAAATACATTAATATTTCTTTTATTCTTTAGAAAAACTATTTATGAGTCAGTTTTGATGTCTAGTAATCTACCCCACCTCAATCAGGCGCACGATGGGATCGGTATGACTCCAAATGTGTTTTCTTATTTAAAATTGACATAAATTCAAGTAAAAAAAACACAACTGATATACTGAAAACTGATAACATGCATTTCGATTTCTTTAATACTTTAGAAAAATGATCCATGACTCAATTTTGACATGTATGAATCTACCCCACTTCAATCCGATGCACAATGTGACCGGTATGAGTTCAAATGTGTCTTCTTTTTTAAAATTGACATTAATTCAATTAAAAAACACAAATGACATACTAAAAACAATGAAAAAGCATTCAAATTGATTTTATAATTTATAAAAATGATCCATTAGTCAGTATTGACATTGAGGAATCAACCCCATGAAAATACGACGCACAATGTCACCGATGTGACTCTAATTGTGTCTTCTTATTTAAAATTGACATTAATTCATGTAAAAAAACACTACTCACAGACTAAAATATGAGAATACACATTTTTATTTCATTGATACTTTATAAAAATGATCTTTGAGTCCGTTTTGATGTTTGGGAATCAACCCCACCTCAATTGGATGCACGATGTCACTGGTATGACTCCAAATGTGTCGTTTTATTTAAAATTGAGGTTAATTCATGTAAAAAAACACAACTAACATACTAAAATCCATGAAAATGCATTAAACTTACATTGATACTTTAGGAAAATGATCAACATGTCATTTGTGATGTATAATAATCAACCCCACCACAATATGACGCATGGTGTGACCGGTATGACTCCAAAAGTGTCTTCTAATTTAAAATTGACATTAATTAATGTAAAAAAACAAAACTGACATAATGAAAGCTAAGAAAACGCATTCATAATGCTTTGATACATTAGAACAATGATCCATGAGTCATTTTTGATGTTTAGGAATAAACAACAGCTCAATCTGACATATGGTGTCATCGTTATAGCTTCAAATGTGTCTTCTTATTTAAAATTGACATTAATTGAAATAAAAAAATTCACACAATGAAAACTAAGAAAATTCAATCGGATTACTTTGATACTTTAGAAAAATGATCTATGAGTCAGTTTGGATGTTCCTGAATCAACCCCACCTTAATATGATGCATGATGTGATCGGCATGTATCCGACTTTTTCATTTTTATTTATAATTTATATTAATTAAAGTAAAAAAACAAAACTGACATACTAAAAACTATTAAAATGCATTTTTATTGGCTTGATACTTTATAAAAATGATCGATGAGTCACTTGTGACGTGTTAGAATCAACACCACCTTAATCTGATTCACGATGTCACCAGTATCACTCCAAATGTGTCTTCTTATTTAAAATTAACATTATTTCAAGTAAAAAACACAACTGACATACTAAAAGAAAGTAAATGCATTTTTCTTACTTTTATACTTCATAAAAATGATCCATGGTGCAGTTGTGATGTGTAAGAATCAAACACACCTCAATCCGACTCAAGGTGTCATCGTTATAACTCCAAATGTATCTTCTTATTTTAAATTGAAATTAATTCAAGGAAAAAAACATAACTGACATACTGAAAACCATGAAAATTCATTCAGATTGTTTCAATACTTTAGAAAAATGGTCCATGAGTAAGTTATGATGTGTAGGATGAAACTTCACCTCAATCCAATATACAGTGTGACTAGTATGACTCCAAATGTGTCTTTATTGTATTATTAATGTAATATTTGTCTTCTTGTATAGGTGGAATCATTTTCTCATGTTGGTATGTAGGAATGAACCCCACCTCAATATGACACATAGTGTGACCAGTATAACTCCAAATATGTATTTTTTATTAAAAATTGACATATTATCAATGCATTCTTCCTATTAATGTTTTATTTATTTCTTTATTGTATTACTAACACAATTTTTATATATAGGAATAACCTTTTTGTCAAGTTGGGATGTAGGAATCAACCTGACCTCAATACGATGCATAGTGTGCCAGGTATAAAACCAAATGTGTCTTTTTTATTAAATATTGAAATTTTATTAATGTATTATTCATATACAGGTTTAATTTATTTAATTAATGTATTACTAACATAATATTTGTTCTCTTATATACATGGAATCTTTTTCTAAAGTTAGGACGATTTGTTCGGTAAATAATACCTTTAGAGGACATTTTTTAGAGGGGACTATAGATGTCCAAAGAGAAAACATAATTTTTTTAACTATTTGTGGATAATTTTAAATTTAATTATATAAAACATTGTTCAAAATTTATATATAAGTTTTTTTTGCATATACCATGAGTGGATATTTTTTTATTCATGAATTCAATTAAATTTTTATAGCATTGTTTTCCGAACCATTGGGTGTGTTGATCATTTTTTCATCATTTTCATCGAGTATGTGGTAATTTTTTTATATACTATGGGAGGTTATTTTTGTGTATGTTTTTTTTGGTTTGGATATTTTTGTGATTTCTTCTTTGGATATATTTTTTGTAGGTTTATGTGTGTTAGGTTATATAAATAGAAAAAGTATACATTTATTAGTACTATTTTTAGAATTGATAAAGGACCCCCTTTATCATCACTTATTTAGCACTGATAAAGTGTACCCCCTTTATCTTCACTAATATTAATAGTGATTTTTAGCACTGTTAATAGCCAATATTAGCATTGATAATGGATACATTTGTGGTAGTGGTTTTAGCTCAAAAATGAAAAGTACACAACATGTACTTAAAATTACACTCCTTATAGTTCCTTTTTTCATACAGTTCTTGGAGAGAACATCATATGGAATGTACTGGGTAGTAGATGGTGTGTACCCCTATTACATGGCATGTTATTGAATTTACATAATGTGTAATCATATTTTTCCTCAATTTTCTTAAGTACAACTTAAAATGAATGATCTGTACGTCAAAGGAGGAACCAAGTTCTTACAATTCCATTATGCATGGATGGTAAAAGGGTGTCACCATTGAACATCCAATTCAAATACTAGATTACTCTGACATGACAATCTGGTCATAGGTACATGAATACTGAAAACCATATTTACCATTTTGAAATACATGAAACTATTGATTTATATTATAAAAACTATTTAAAATCCGGGAAACCCTTATGCAGCCTTTAGAAAAACAACTTTGACATTATAAAACCTAAAAAACATGCATAGTACTAATTATTTTTTGGAAAATATTATATTTTTAATTAAATAAAAAAAATTTAAATGTAAAGGATTTATTATAAATTTAAAAATTACAAAATACCTCCAAAATTAATTAAATCTCTTTGAAAACTTCTAATTTAATTTATAAACATCTTTGAAAACTTTTAAATAAAATTCTTAATTTGATAAAAAAATTTATAACCAATTTTTTAAATATGATTTTTTTTAACTACCTAACACCCCATATAGAAAAAGTAAGATAAAACAATATTTCATAACTTTTTATCCAACCATATTAACCATGCGTTATCAATTCTATAATAGCTTTTTGAATATTATTTTCATTACAGATACTTTGAGAACACTCTTATTGTTTTCCCATTTTCATTGGTTATAAATAAAATTAGTACACATGATATTTCTAGAAGAATTTAATGGGTGTAGAATTTGGGGGAGATTTTAAATACCTCTTACATATTAATTAGTCTTTAGATTAGTAGGAAAAAATCACATTGGGATGTGCAAGAGAGGGGCCTTATTATTTATTGATTTATCTCAATTCTCCAAATATCTAAAATTAAATAGTTATAAGAATATATGAAATGTAATATTTTTGATAATACATATAATTATGTGATTCTTAATTCAAGGCTTCTATAATGAACCCCTAATAGGTTATTCAAGAAAACACTAAATAACAAATTTTCAATATTTTAATTAGGAATTAAAATTTTCTCAATTTTTTTTTCAAAAAATATCCTTCGAAAATAACATTTTCCTTTTTAGTAAAAAAAACACTCCCAAATAGTACTACATGTGTTATGTTTCCCAAATTTACTATTATAATGACTAAATAAAACAAATTCTTTTAACTAGGTCTAAGAGTGTGATAATTGATAAAGAAATCAAATAAAAAAATAATACATAAATAAAAAAATCAATCATAATATCCCAAATCTAGAGAAATAATCCCTTACCCCATGAATCTTGGGTTTCAACCATATATGTGTTCATAATGACTAAGGCCATTATATGTCTCATGATTCAACCATTAATAGCTCTATTTACGATGTCCCTAAATAGTAAGGCAACCAAAATATCTTATTAGAAATATTTTTTGATATAAAGACCTAGTTTAACGTGAATAATGTCTAAGTCAGTTGTAGTAAATGATTTGAGAAGATATTATCCATATGCCAAAGTCTACCGACTAGTGGAGAGAATCAAATAACAATATGTGGGAGCCTATACTATTAGTATCACAACATAAAAAAAATGCATGAGGAGTTACAGATAAGAGATTACCATCTATAATACATAACTAAAAAATGATATAGAATTAATGGGACCCTTTTTCAATATCAAACATACATCAATGTTTACCCATCAAGAAAATATAGTATAGAATAAAAAAAATAATGGAGATATAAGAATTGAACCAATGTCACCCTTTATTCCATCTCCCAACATCAATCAAGCAACTCTTGGATGATATCCCACATAACTTGCCATCTAAAAATTTGGATTACTGATCTTTTAAGATCCTAAACGTAACATGAGGTAAATTATGTTTATATTTTTATTAAATTACATCTTAAATGGTTAATGAAATGATTCTCGAGAATGTGAGGGGCGAGGGAGGTGTCATGGGGGTTTGGGATATGAAGAGGTGGAAAAGTGACCGTCACCAGAATGGTGTATATTTGGTTCATAGTTAGGGCTTATTGTGCCTCATGGAATATGATACATTGTGGCGTAGTCCCCTTGGAATGATGCAATTTTATAGCCACTGCGTGGGTTTTCAAACTGTGCTAGTAGCCCATGCATTCCATATTGGCTGGACCCCTATTGGACAGACAGTGCCACACAGTTGGCTAACCATGCATCCAAAATGTGTGACTCTTAAAAATCATGAATTTTCCCATTTCCAAACTTGGTAATTAAAACCTCTCACTGATGTTTCCTCCAATTTGTACCTCTAAAAAAGAAGGTTAATAATCTTGTCCTACCTCATCCATCAAGGTTGATCTTCCTTCGATTCATAGTCATTTGAAGAACTTTTGGGTCTGAATCAATGATCCGTGTGAATCTAACAGTCAATCAATTTTCAGGGATACAAATTGTTATATGTTATTTATAATTTTTAACCTATAAACCCTTTTTTTTCCAATATATTCATATATTGTCTATTGAAGGTTTTTCTAAACATGAATCAAGGGTTGAGTATATGGGAGTACATGTCTTCATTCTTTAAGTAGATTGTGTACATGTTATTTCCCATCGTCTTAATGAAAATTATTATGTTTAGTTTTTCCAATGCATTTCCTTACATCTTATTGGATTCCTTAACTAAGAAAAGTAAATCAGTTCTCTAATAGATGTGTGAAACCCTTCATTTACCCCATTGGATATGTTGATGATAGTGAGATCGAACCTATGGTCACCCATTGGGTTTTCTACTCCCAAGAATATAAATAAGTGAGTTTTTGAAAGGGGAAATTAAGTGGGTTATGGGATTAAACTATAACACCATAAGATTTTATGAAATAATTTTCTTAAATTCTTTCTATAGATTTTGTTACACGCAACACTGAGTTTTAACAAACTAATTTATATTATTAATATTATTATATAAATAAGATAATTATAACTTAAACCTTAAACATGGAACTATGGATAAAAATAATTAAATTTTAAATATTATATATAGTGGTTTTATATAAATAAAAAATATTGTTTAAAAGTACATAATTTTTAGTAATGTTGATATGATCCAAAAATACTATTTTCTCCAAATTTTTTTTATTACATTTTGTAAAAAATAAATATTTATTTTTTACACGTTTATAAAATTTATTTGAAAAAATAAACATCAATTTTTAAATGTACATGTCAAAATTTTTATTGGATTAGTTTTTGAGAATTTTCCAAAAAGATTAATTTTTTTGTTAAATAGTAAAAAATAGTTATTTTAATTAAAAGACATCATTTAATCTAAAGAATTTACATGAAAATTTTTATTCTAATATGGTTTTAATATTAAATTTAGTTATATTATCTATTTATTATTCCAATTTATGTAATTTTAATCAAATTTCAATTGAATTTTGATATTAAGGTTTTCTATTCTTATGAAACGTTTATCTTTGGAAACTCGGTTTTTTGTCACGTCTTCTAATTTAATTTTAAATTAAAATTTTCCACTTATGTGAGTGGATTTTTAAAAATGTATTCCATATATTGAATCATTTTAATTAATATTATATAATAATTTCAATTTAATTTATTTTTATAATTAATAGTAAAAATAGTAAAAAAACAATTTCCCTGGTTATGGTTAAAACATGTTTACCAGGGGATAAACAAAATTTCTGAAGAGAAAATGAGATAGAAAATTTTCCAAATCCCATTTTCTGGCTATATTTGGACTTTATATCTTTTAAGGTTCAATAATTATCCATTTGGAAGTCTTTTGGCTTGTTTAATATGTGGTTACATCTTTTTATTTCAAGAAATTCCAAGTGTGTCATCCCCCACTAATAAATGGTCACCCTCACATATGCTATTAAAATATTAAAAACCATTTTCTACAACCTTTACCAACCCATATGCATTCCTTAATTACAGATATACTTTTTATAGGACTCTATTTTGATTAGGAAAACCTCCAATGAATGCTTTGGGTATAAACCTTAAGGGGTTCTCTGAAGAAGAGGTATAGTTCTTAATGATGTGTTTTCATTATATTTATTCTCTAAATCTGTAAAACATTTTTCAACCAAGATTATTTAATAACATCTGAATCTCTAATATACTACTATGTCATAACTTTAGTGGCTATACATAAATCTATATCCTCTCTTCAAGTGGGAAATGAAACTGTTGATTGTGTGTACGTTGTACTACTACCTTGCGAACCGATGTAGTTTTGTTTTCAATCACAAACTATCATGGCTTGTTAAAATGATGAATTTAAAATATATATTTTATATTTACTAAATAATTGTGATTATTTAATTAAAATATCACATATACCCACTTAATTTCTATTCTATGGGAATATGATAACGCCGCTCATGTGTACATCGGACTACAACCTCATGGTGTGATGTGATTTATTATTAACTTATTATTTTTGTAGAAGATAATAAGTAATGGATTAAAAATACTATTTGATATATATGACATAACTTTTTTAAGGAAATATTTTATTTACATTTCTTTCCATTCATTTTTTGAGAAAATGAAAACAATTTTCATGCGTACATATGACCTATCGTCTCAATGATAAATGTAATTAATTTTATATCTCTAAATTTAATGGATTATTATTAATAAATACATATTAAATATATACTATATTTATATATTGGTTAATAATATAGTTATTATTGAATATTGATCAAAATATAAGGATTGAAAATACCAAACAAAAACATACATGAAAAATGAAGAAGTTATTTTATGAAAAGTGAATTTAACAAGTAATTGTTAATAAAATGGTAATAAAAGGTAATAATTAAAGAATATATAGTATTAAATATTTTATTACGGTTTTTATTAGATTTATCATAAAATTAAATTTATTATTCATGAGGTTTTAACATTTACGAAGGATGTCGATACACGTCTCTCTTTTATTTTTTGGAGACATATGCCTTTTTCACCACCAATTTCTTTTGTGTGGTGTATATAATTACCATGAATGTATTTTATTGTAATAATCATGATAATTAAGGGATATAAATATCCATATAATGTTATTTCATTAATGGAACTCAAAATTCAAAATACACAAAAGTGGTAAAGGATTAATGTAAGAATCTCATTTTTTTCATTAGGATTGTGTGTGATATGCTTCCAATGATGAGATCTTATAATCTAACAACTAAGAAACTAATGTATTATATTATACTATAGGTATTTATTTAGAATAAATGTTTTAATTCTATTTCCCCTATTTATTTAATCAATATTTAATATAATATTTTTATGGAAAAATTGAATTTAATCCTCTCCCTGTCAAGAACCCTTTTTCTTTCATGTATACGTTTTTTGAAAATGTTTTAAACCAATTTTTCACTATTATACAATGGTTTTTAAACATTTTTATGCATATTTAAACTATTTAAAAATTTATTAAATGTAATTTTCTTATGATTTTCTAAAATATAATTTTTTTAATTTTAACCAAAAATTTGAAAGGAATCATTGTTTTAATATGTGTAGTATGAATGCTATTTCCTATTGTCATGAGAAAAAAATATTTAAAGTTTCCATTATAGGTTTCCAAGGTTATATTTAAAAAATTGTTTTCATTATTTTTTTTGAATTTTATAGATTTTAAATATATTTTTTTCAATATGGAAAGGATAATTTCCTCAAAATTGTCTTAATGAACTTTTATGGAATCTCTATTCATCAATGACAACAACCTTTCGTGTTGTTGATATTTGAAAAGGGATATGATCCAATGGTTCCGTCTTTATTATTTCTTTGGCTAGTTTATGATTATAATTAATTGATAAGATGATTATGTGACCCATTTTCTTTCTATGGGATATTCTATGATGTAATGTTATGAAAACCTTTTATTTTACAGAGTTATGATATTTTTAATGATTTATGATATTTTGGATCACATATGTTTGTTTTTTATTATGTTATGGTGGGAGCTATATATCCCTCTAATGCATAAGTTAATGTATTATATCTCAAGATACAACTATTGTAAATAGGTCAATGTTCTTGATCTATTATGGGAAATATGTCGATAGACTTGATCAACTATGGGGAACAAGTGACGTTGTTTAATACATTATGAAATGTAAAATATGTGTTGATTCCAGATATTTTATGATTTTATGGTCTAATATGTTAACATTCAAATATAAAATGGTTCATGAACTTTTTATGGTTCAATACTTAAACGAGATAAACTATGGTTCATGATTGATTTATGATGATTTTTTAATCCCATGGTACATGTATTTTGATATGATAATTTTTTATGTGATGGATAGTGTTTTAAGTCCATGACATATTGGTAGTGAATTTTTTTTGTTATATTTATAATCTCACACCCTTATACTTATCTTATTCTTTTATTGGATCATCGATTGATATCTTCCAAGTCTACCCTTACTATCCATCCAAAATTTCCCTTTTTTTATGTTTACTTTCCCTAGGTTATGAATAAATGTATAAGTTGTGTATTTATATGAATTGTAATAAACGTGAGGATCTTTATAGGGAATATTGATGTTCTTTCATGAAACATAATGACTATATAACTAGTCTCAAAAGAAACTAACCATTTATGATAACTCAGCTTGTATTTGTGAAATGTATTGAATATTAATATATTAAGATGTAATATCTATGTTTGAAAATCATATATCAATATAATTGGTATCAGAGGAAAGGTTTAATTAACCTATTGAAACTAGGATAATAAAAATTTAGTGAGATCCCTAGTGATATTTAAAAAGATATTTCTACATATAAGTCTAGGGATAAGTCAAAGTATAAGAAAATGTATTTGATTTTTTTTGAATGATATTATGAAGGGTTTCAAATAAATTAAATCCTTTTCTAGATACTAAAATTAGATGTGGCTCTAGTATAGTTGTAACTAGGATTAATAACTATACAAAGGGTGAATTGGGATTTGGATTGATAATCACATGGTTCATGACAAAAGGACTTGATGCACCCATATTTTGACACTCTTGGGGGATAATCTTTTGAAATTACCAATCACTTTATTAACTATCTTGAAGGATTTAAATAATTTCCATGAATAACCTCTGTTAAGACTAAGGAATCAGAAACTGAAAATAATGTGTCACTATTTAAAAAATCCTAAAAATTAATTTTTCTTTCATGATTATATTCTTTCCCTTTATAGTTATTGCATCTCAGACTATGTGTTTTGATTTTATTAAATCGATGTAACCTGATGTATTGAGGTTAATATTGAATGTAACAGAAAATGAAATGATATACCTCCAAAAGAACTAATTGTTATAAGATCTGGAATGCATAATCTCTAATCCATGCTCACAAAAAATTATCAAGATTCAAATCATGATGAGATTCCAAATAAGAATAGTAGGGAACAAAGTACTATTGATTCCTTCCGGATGAAACAACCACATTATTTTAGTGGTTACTCTAATACACTAGTTTCCTAGAAATGGATCAATACCGCTGAAAAGATAACTTCTATTATCTTGTGTTTAGATCCTGAAAAAGTCATTTTTTGATGTGGATCACTTTGAATGAGATGACGATCAATGGTGGAAACTTATACAGAACATAAGGGAACATGAATAGCTTGACTCTTTGGGGTGGGTTGAGTTTAGGATCTTATTTTTTAGTAAGTACATCCCCTATATTCTTCATAAAAAAATAGATAAATAATTCCTTAAGATAAATCATATGGATGATGAATCCATTGGTACTTATGAATAAAATTTTACAAGACTTGAGATGTACACGTTTGCTAATATCAACCATCTTGAAAGTGAGATTGATTAATTTTTGGTGGCCTCAAAAAAATTATCTAAAAGTCATAATCTATAAAAGACTTTAGTAGCTATAAATAAATCATTCGATGTGCGCGCTAGGTGGAAATGGAAATAAGTGATTCCCACCACACCCATGGTTTAGATTGAAAATGAAGATTGAGTCTCATGAAAACTAAAATAAATAACATGATGTAATGAAATTCTATTAATATTAATTCCCATAATATGGGAAGAAAAATCAATGGAACTACTTTAATGGAACCAGGAGGTGATTTAAATGTGTAAGGGTGGGTCAAAAATCTCATAAATGTTGAATGAAAATGAATGATCTAGTTAACATAATGAAAGGGAAAGAGATTCCCACTAACACACAGCCCATACTATAGTATATAAAATTCAAGGAGTATGAGAATTGTGATAACTGATAATTTAATACAAAGGTTAATGATGATGATCAACATTAGAAACCTCTTATTATCAGAGATTAATGTAAATATCTTGTGATCAGAATGTTTATTGAGGGGTATGATATGAATATAGTGAAAGGTACACTTACCATCCTATCTTGAACAAAAAATTTCTTATTTGATTCTAAATCTTCCCACTAATATATATTTGAATTATTTTCTGTGGGTATTATACTACCACCTCAATGATTAGATATTTAATTAGCTGTGAAAACTCATAATGGTACGCTGAATGAATATCTAGCCTATGATTCATCCCCAATTAAATTTTGTGGGGACATGATTTCTAAAAATATTATTATTCTCCCTATTGTTGAATTTTATGTTACCGTTTTCATGGATTATATTTATGTATATAAATCCGACATCCATTATCGAGGAAGGGATGTTATGTTTGATATTCCAAACCAACAAATGATAATATATCATTGTCATAATAAATATGAAATTCTGATTGAGATAAAATTCAATCTATGTTCCTTGATTTCCATTAAAAAGGGTATTTATCATATATGGTTAAAGAGAAACTCGACATTGATGATGATCCTATTGTGTAGAAGTTTATTGATTTATTTCCTGAATAACTTCTTATTCCTCCAAAATATGAAGTTTATTTCTCAATATAACTGATACTTAGTGCCACACCTATTTCAAAAAACTCTTTATAGAATGTCCCTAATTGATTTTACAGAATTGAAGGCGAAACTCCTAAAGAACCTTGATAAATGATTCATTCGGCCATATATGTCACCCTGTGGAACATAATATTTTTTTTGAAACAAAGGTGAATCAATGAGTACCTATATTGATTATTAGTAGTTGAATAATATTATGATAACAAAACTATCCTCAATCTTATTTTGATGACATGATAGATCAAATTAATGGACCTCAATACTTTTCTAAATTGAACAACATTCTGGATATCATCAATCTAGGTTCAAAAAGAAGGATATACCAACGACTAATTTTTTTACAAGGTATAGATGCTATGAGTATACAGTGATTCCATTCATTTTTACTAATTCCCTTTCTTTATTAATGGATTTAATTAATAAAATCATTATAGATTACCTTTATTAGTTTGTGATAGCCTTTATAAATGACATTCCTATCAATTTTAATAGAAAGGAAGAGCTTGGAGATCACTTGAGAATTGTGATAATTACATTATGTAAGGAGATAGAGTATGAAAATTTTACAAAGTGTTAATTTTGGATATAAAAGGTTGAATTTTTTGGGTCACATATTCTCATGAGAGGGTATGTCAGTGGATCCATTAAATATGGAGGCTATTGAACATTTGACCAAATGAACATAAGTAACCAATATATGAAATTTTCATGGTTTGGATGGATATTATCGATATTTTGTGGATAATTTTTTAGGAATATCTAATCCACTCACCAAGTTAACTTATAAGGGATCTAATTTTCACTAAATAGATGAATGGGAGAAAAATTTCATGAAAATGAAGAGAGGACCATTCGTTAAACATATTCTTAAAATACTCAGTTGTGGATAATGGATTGTTATCTATAGAGATTCATTTTAGAAGGTATTGTTACCCATTCTAATTTATAATTAAATTCTTATAGATTATTTGATAGTAAAATTGAAGGTTTGTGTGAAATATTACCCAACTCATTATTTGGATTCATATATGGAAATATTTAGATTAAGGATATGGAGGAATTATATTTATGTAAAAAGATTGATATATATACTGATCTAAAAATAATAAATTATATGTTCGAATAAAAGTAGTTGAATATGCTCCATATAGGATGATTGGATCTGATTAAGGATTATGATTTCTCAGTACATTAACAGAATATAAAATAGAACTTGGTGGAAAATGATTTGAGTCGAAAGGATCATGATATCAAATCTACGATGGGGACCACAAAAGATCCAATATTTATGGATTTGCAGAGGATGAATCTTTAAATACTAATATAAGGGTTTAAATATTATCTTTCCAAAATAAGTGTTCAACCATCTAGTCATTTGAGGATAAGAGAGGAATATAAGTATGATATGGTGCTATAAAAAATGTAATTTTTTTCTAAGTTCAATGCTTATAGTGATGGAATGATATCTTATGGAAAAAATTATGTGTTCCATCCATATTAGATTTAAAGTATATATTAGAAGAGGATTATAGTTATTTATTAACTATTCTTCATGGATGTGAAAATTTGTTTAGAGACTTAAAAGGGATTTTTTTAGGGATGGAATGAAAAGAGATATTATAGAGTATTTATTTTAGTGATTGGTATGCCAATATTTTAAGGATGATAGAGAAATTTGTAAGTGGATTTTTCAACCATTATCCTTATAGGAATGGAAATGAGAAACATCATAATAAATTTTGTCATATGACTCCCCAAAACAAATAAAGGGAAAAAATTCTATTTGGGATATAGTCAATGTCCTTTCAAATTTGGTACACTTATTCTCTATTACATAATAGTTATCTCTTGATTGTATTTCCATAATATACATTAAGAAAGTGGTAAATTTTCTTGGAGCTTCACATTCTATTATAGATGATTTGGATTCGAGGATTACCTCTTTATTTTAGAAAAGTATTCAACAAGATTTAGATAGGATGTTAGGTTTCATCACTATACATCATCCCTAGAAAGATGATCATACAATTCAAAAATTGAAAACCCAGATGATATATTCAGATACTTTTCTATGGATTTAAAATTGTATTGGGATCAACACCTTCCACCAGTTGATTTTTCATACAAAAATATCTTTCACTCAAGAATTCACATTTCTCATTTTTAATCCCTCTCTAGAAAGAAGTGTAGAAATCTAATGTACTGGGACAAAGTAGGGGAAAAAACCTATTTGAACCTGAACTAGTTGAATAAATAGAAGAGTCTGTGAGATCCATTTAACAATACATAAGGGAAGTACAAAATTGGAATAAAATTTATGCTGAAAATCACCAGCATGATTTGAAATTTGATACTAGTGAAAAGGTGTTTCTAAGAATTTCTCGATTAAAGAAGTTAACTAGGTATAAATGAAAGGTAAAACTAAGCCCTATTTATATCAATACCTTTTTAATTCTTGGTCATATTGGGATGGTATCATATTGATTGACACTTCGACCAAACCTCTATAAAGTCCACGATGAGTTCTACGTATCTATCAAGAGGATGTACATACCAAATCCATTAGATGTAGTAAAATAAGATTATATACCATTAGATAATGACATTTATTATAAGGAACAATTGGTGGAGATTTTGGATTGTACAAAAAATGTGCTACAAAATGGGACCACTCACCTGGTCAATGATTTTGTGGAGAAACCATGAGATTACGGAAGAAACATGGGAACTTGAAGATACGATGAGTCTTGAGTATATCTAATTTTTTTTAACAAAATTGGAAACATTTTGAGGTTTAATTTAATTTAATGGGGTTATATTGTAACACCAAATTATCTTATGAAATTTATATATTTTAAATTCTTTCGACATGTTGCCTTACACACAACACTGAGTTTTATTAAACTGCAATATATGTTTAATATTATTATTTTAACATGACTATAATAAAAAATATGTTAAACATGGAGGTATGAATATGAATAAACAAATTTTAAGCATATTAATTCGTTTATATAAATAAAACACATATATATAAATGTTTTTAATTTTCTAAAGACTTTATATGTTTGAAAAATAGAATTTTCAAAAAAAATGTTTTTCCATGCATTTTGTAAACCCAAAATAAAATTAATATTTTCCAATTTTAAAAACTTTATTTGAAAAAATAAAAATAATTTTTAAAATGTTCAAAAAAAATTATCTTTGAGTGAATTTTTGAGAATTTTCTGAAAATATTACGTTTTCGTTGAAAAGTAAAAAATTCCAATTTTTATAAAAAAACTATCTTTTCATTTAAAGAATTTACCTACAAAATTTTAATTTATTATTGATTTAAAAGTGATATTTGTTCAATTATATAATTATTAATCCAATTAAGGCCATTTTTTCTTATTTTATATTTAATTTTGATATTAAAATTTTCAACACTTATGAAAAGTTTCTCTTTAGAAAACTGTTTTTTCTTCACATCTATAGATATGTTGTTAAACTATGTTTTAAAATTTCAATTAATGGTATTTTTTTAAAAATATTAGATATTTTTTATAAGAGTAATTAATATTATATAATACATTGAATATAATTTTTTTTTTCAGAATAAATTCTAAAAACTAAAAAAAATAATTTCTGCAGTTACGGTTAGAACAAATTTACATGGTGGTTAAACTAAAACAAAATGAGGTCAAAGGTCCTAAAAAAATATCCAACTACCCTTTTCTAGCCATATTTTTACGTTATATATTATCTGGTTTTATAATGATATATTTTGGATCCTTCTGTCATGTTAAAAATGTGGGTACACCCTTTTCTTACTAAAAATTCCAAGTGTGTCTAGTCCCCCACTTATAAAAGGCCACCTGATCTCCCCTCCTCTCCACACATCCAAAAACCTTTGGTTCGTCTATTAACTACCCAAATACATTAAATAATTCCCTATAAACTTCCAAGATGTGTTTTTATGAAACCATCCTAATAATGATTTAGGTATAACACCAGATTCTCTGAAGAAGAGTTATAGTCTTTAACAATTAATTTTCATTTTATTTCTTCTCTAAATCCAAATATAATTAAAAATTTACAATATAATAAAATTTTTATATAAAAGTACTGATATTTTAATATGTTAATGGAATTACATATATCTATATCCTACTCCATCATGTGGGAAATGAATCTTTTTATCATGTGTACGCCGGACTACTGCCTCGCGAACCTATGTAGTTTGTTTTCCATCACAACATCTCATAGCTAGATATAATGATGGATTTAACACACACACACACACACACACACACACACACACACACACATATATATATATATATATATTATGAAATAATTATATTTCTAGAAATATAATATCACATATACATATTTTTACTATTCAATCCATTAGAATACGATAACGTCAATCATATGTACAAAAAATTACCACCACATGATGTGTTGGGATTCGTTATTCACTAATGATATACATGGAAGGTGATAAGGATAGATTAATTAAAAATATGTGAAATATATGTAATAAAAATTATTTTATAAATTGAATATATTATTAAACTTTATTTATTTTCATCTATCTGAAAAATGACAACAACGTTCATGAGTATATACTACCTACCGTCTCCATGAATAATGTAATTCATTTTCTATCTTTAAAATCATCAGATTAATATAAATAAAAATATATTTTATATATTTTATATTTATATCATGGTTAAAATTAAGGAGATTATTGATCCCGGATCCAAATATATAAACCGAAAATACCAAACAAAAATATACATGAAAAACGAAGGAGTTATTTTTTGAAATGTAATTTTAACAAGGAATTGTTAATAAATGTGTAATAAAAAGTTATAAGAAAATAATATGTTTTATGATATATATAATTATGGTACTATAATATATTTACAGTAAAAATATATTAATTATACATGATTTTTGAACATGTATGAATGAATTTGAGACATAAGGTAATGTATTTTCACCACTTTTACATATACAGGATATATGCCTTATAAAAAACCTGTTTCTTTTTTGTGGTGTATTTAATTACAATAAGGGTAATTTATAATCCTTTTAATGATAATCATAAGACATAAATATATATATAATGTTCTTTATTTCATGATAATTACAATTGAAAAGTTACAACAGTAGTAAAGGTTTAATGTTACAATGTCATTATTTATCGGAATTCGGTATGATATGCTTCCAATGATGTGATAATGTCATCTAAATCTCAAAAAAATAATGTATTTTATCATAATATAGATATTTCTATAAAATAAACATTTTCATTTCACTTTCCTATCATTATGTGTTCAATATTCTAAAAGTATTTTTTAAGGAGAAACTGAATTTATTTCTCCCTTCAGTTGAAAACCATTTTTCTTCCATGTTCTTGTTTTATAAAAGTATTTTACAGACTTTTTAACTAATATAAATGGATTTTATAAATATAATTTTACCTATATTTTAATTTTTACATTATGGTTTAAAATGAATTCTCTTAATATTTTTTGAACAAGTAATTTTTTCCTTTTTTCCTGAAAATGAGAAATGTATATTTGTTTTAACGTGTATAAAATGAAGGGTATTTACCAACATATTGAACACTAAATTATTTAAATAATACATTACGTGTTTTCATGTTAATTTTGATATAAAAAGTTTTATTTAATTTTTGAGAAATTTTTATATTTTATTGATGTATTTTTAATTTGGAAAGCATAATTTCCTAAAGAATATTTTAATTATCTTTGATAGATTCTCTATTGTTAAATGATGAAAACATTTAGTGATTCCTATATTTTAAGGGGGGTATGATTTTATGGTACTTTCATTATTATTTATTGGGGTGGTTTATTATTATTATGATTTTATGATATGATTATCAGATCCATATCCTTTTTATAGGTTATACTCTGATATAATTTTTATGAAACATTTTTATTTTCATTGGTTATGATATGTTGTATGATTTATGATATTGTGAACCACATATGTGTGTTTTTAATTATGTTATTTGTGGGGGATATATCTACCTCTGATGCATTGGTTAAAGCATTATATGTCATGATATAGCTAACAAAAATAGGATGATGTTCTTGATCAACTATGGGAAATAGGTCGATGGGTTTGATCCACTATGGTAAACATGTAATGATTCTTGACCCATTATGAAATGGTATATATGTGATGATTCCCTATTTTTATGATTTTAGGGTATCAGATATTAACCTTGACATTTTAAATGATCTCTATAGTTGTTGCTGTGATACACTTAAATGATATTAAGTTGTGGTTTAGGATTGATTTTTGATGATTTCTCACTCATTTGGTTCATTTATTTTTAAATGATTATTTTTTATGCCAATGATCATGTATAAAATTGATGATATATTGGGTATTAACACTATATTTTATATTCATAATATCATAACATTATAATTATCTTGCTCTTTCAAATTACCATCGAATGATATCTTCCATGTTTACCCTTACTGAGCATATGAGTTCACCCATTATTATGTTTTATTTTCATAGGTTCTATAGAAAGTTTTATGTATGGTATGTTTATGAATAGTATAAAATGGGATTATCATTACGTTATATGTTGAATATATTTATGAAATTTTATTGTTGTGTTAGTATTCCAAAAACTCTAAACATTTATGATCCTTATACTTGTATTTTTGAAGTTTATTGATGATTAATAAATTTATATGTTTTATCTATGTATGAAAAACTTATGTCATTATATAAAACATTTTTATGGGTGTATAGAATATTATCATGGATGAAGGATTGTTTCGATTAACATAGAAAGGTTAAATGGTCTATGAGATGATTAATGGTACTCTCTATTAAATGGTTAAAGGTGTGTATCCATACTGTTAAATGGTTTAACAAATGTGTAATGGAAGTGGTGATGAATAAATGGAAAAATTTGTAGTTATGGAACTGATTTAAAGATGTTAAATTGAATTAACTATGGAAATGCTGAGGATTGAGAAAGGTTCACCCTTATTATTGATTATTTCAATGATGTAATGCATGCTCAATCCTGAATAGAAAACATTTACGAAATGGTAATTTGTGTGGTTCATGGAGGTTTACACCATTGAAATGATTTTGTTCATGCTTTTCCTCATTGTGGAATAGGTGTTGGTCATGGATGTCCACACCACATATCCTGTACCTGAACTAATGATACATAGTATAATGAATTATACAGGAATAATTAATAAACACACTTGTGAATACATGTAGTTAACCCCAAATGATATGTTTCAGACTTCCATAGAGGGATAAAGATGGTTTACTTTGTTGGTGCTATTATGTATCCTGGGAGCCCTTAGGGCCTAATGGAAACTATTTTATTTAACTTCTTTCCCACTGTTTATTCATACATACATATAAACTATTATTTTACGATATATTTCATTAGATACTATTGGTGGTGGCATACTGGTTGGGGTGGAAGGTGTGGTACATTGGGACACAAATATCTTTATAATATGGTTAGTATGACCCATCAGATCAGATAAGAGAATAGGGTAGATGTACATGCTAGCTGCATGATGCTTAGCCTGCACCGGTAGATGGTGAGGCTATCTTGTTTACTTTCTAAGGTATAATTCTTATACCTTCTATACATGATAATTATTTATTTTATACAAGTGACTGATATTGTTTCATATCTTCATGATTTGTAAGTGGTTTGGGTCTGGTAGTGGATTATATTTTTGGTGTTATATCAATCAACACAACATTGGGGGTATGATCCAAGGGTATCCGTAAATGTAAGGAGTGTTCCCTCATTATTGGTGGGTATCATAAACTTTAGTAATTTTATATTCTTACTATGATAGGTTTTTACGAAATAATAGGAATATACTTTTAGATTACATACCATGATCACATTGATTTTTTCTATAGGAGAGTGAACTTCACGTCACATGAGGGTGAAAATTTTGTTCATAGTAGGGAATGTGATATAATAGTAGGTGATGCATGGCATGTTCTTTTTCAGCTGGGTGAGATCAAAGAAAAAGTAGTGATATTTTTTCTTTATGATGAGGTAGTGGATCATGATTAATTTTATCAAGTATGGATAAATTCTAGGATGTGTTTCCAGAATACTTCTTAGGGTTTCCACCTGATAAGGATGTTGAGTTCTTTATTGAGATAATTCCATGAATTGAGGCATTTTACATTCCACCTTATTGATGGACCCATTAGAACTTTTGGATATTAAGGCTTAGTAGGATGATTAAAGGGTTTATTCATCAGGTCACATCACCCTGAGGTTCTGTAGTATTGATTTTTAAGAATATTGAATGAACACTATGGTTGTGTGTTGATTATTAGAATTTGAATCTGATGAAGGTTTAGAACCAATATAATCTTCCACATATTTCGGATCACATTGATAAACTAATATATTAAATGTCTTCACTATGACTAATTTGATATCAATGTATCATTAGCTGAGGGTGAGAACCTCTGATATACCACAAACTACATTTATATATAGTTACTGTTTTTATAATGTCATTTTAATTCCGTTAATATTGTTGAATACTCTTACATTATTTATATTCTTGATGTGTTGAATATTTCTCCTATACATGGATCAGTTTGTATTCTTTTTTCAAATGACATCTTACTGTACTCCCAGACTCATTGCAATCATGCCACACATCTTGACATTGTATTGAGTATATTATAAAGTGTTGAATTTATCCCATGCTATTGAAGAATTAAATCTTGATTGAAATGTTGTATTTATTAGGCCATATAATATAGGATGAATTTGGGTCAGTATTCCATGATAAGTTTCAAGTTGTGGTTTCTTGGGAGTTTCTTAAGAATATTTTTGGTATCAATGGATTATTAGTGTTAGAAGGTT